>OZ010789.1:275828319-277040722 GCA_963932465.1 Maratus speciosus
AGTTGGCGACAAACTTGGTGGTATTTGGCGGCAGAACAGGACCCCCCCCCCCCTTACGTATGTCCTCCTTATATGTGTGGAGATTCGATAGCGTAATATATATACAGATTTCTATTTTTCACGTGGAAATCTTGCAATAGAAAATGTTGTGATAAGACTTTTATTGTGTTTTTTATAAATTGTTGGCAATTTCTATAACGAAATTTTTTTAAATTTTCCTGTCATTTTTCTGTAAGAGCTGGTTTTATCAGGACGATGTTAAGGCGGTATTAAAGTTTTTTAACCCTCCCTCATTTCTACTGCCTTGGGCCGATTTTTCTCATTTGAAATCCCCGCCGAGATATTAGCCATCTCAATATGTTTGGCAAGTTTGAAGACGATCCGTGCATAATTGTGACTTTTATCGTGTGGATAAAATTTAGTACATACATACATATACAGGGTGCAAAGGAAAGTCCCTCCTGAAAATACTTGCGAACGGATAGAACTAAAGCTATGCAAATGAGGTAACGGTATAGTAAACCGACTACGCCCAACCTAATGCAAACGACAGCAGCGCCACTAGTGGCGAAATTTGGAAGATAGCTATTGAAAATCGTAAAGAAAAAGAGATAGAGCAAAACTTCCAATTAGAATGTTTTATAGCATCAATTAATTAGTACGAAACGGTATTTGGTTCACACGGATAAGATAAATCGTCGCTTGTATACCCAAAAATGTTCGAAATCGGTGCTTCCTATTTTGTGTAAACGTTTGAATGGAATAGCCAGAAGTATGAAGAAATACGTACAATTTAGGGTATAAATACGTGCTTATCTCAATACATTTTGATAACATCACACACACACACACACAAAAAAGACAAACGTCTCACAGTGATAAAAAGTTAATATTCAGTATGTTCGAAAAGTTCGTCATTGCTTACGATACAGGTTTATATTCGCGAGAGTAATTCTACATGCACATTTCTCAGCATGGAACGCTTATTGCAAGCCTCTTAAATACGACGATATAGATTTAACCCTTTCAAGGGTGATGGCTAGACAGTCTAGCCACCTAATTTTAATTCCAAAACTGACAAATGGCAGCAAGAATATTTTAATAAAATTTTGCTTTTGTATTGAAAGTGAACAATGGAACAATAGAGCTGGTGTATGGATTCCCTAGTTGCGTGGCAACTTTACATCCAGGCTAAGAGTAGATCGTTTTACAATGCAATGGGAGCCTTAGAAAAAAGAGCGTTTAAACGCGCCTAGTAGCCACGAAAAAAATACAGAGTACATTAAAAAGATAGACAATTTTTAAAAGAAAAAATTGTTAGTATAACTAGTAGGAAAAAAAATAAAAAAAAATAAATAAAGTTCCATATGATCCAAAATGTCCAGGACAGGCGAAAAAGCTACCAAAGGAAGCCCCGTAAAAAAAGAGACTCAATTCAGAGACCATGCATTAGTTTAACTCAATTATAACAAAGTAAGATATAAAAGTTTATAAAAAATGAAGTATTTACATATTTACAGAAAAAAGAAAAAAGAGAGATTAAAGTTTATAAGAAAATGCACAAAAGATAGGAAAATACAATAATAAAAAAACAACATTGAGGAGAGTTCAGACTAACAGGACTGAAAAAAAGCACAAAATGTATAGGGGAACAAGGGGAAAAAAGGACGGCGCCCGCCCAGTCTGGTAACTCGATGAGAAAAGGTTATATAAGGAGACCAAGATAGTGTAATTAAAGCACAAAAAGGTAAAACTAATAAAGAATATGAAAAGCATAAGAAAAACAGCTTAAAATGTTATTTTTTTTTAAGCACACAAAAGACAGAAAGACAGGGAAAGAAAGGAAATAGTTTAGCAGGGAATGAAGTTATTCTTCATTTAAGTTGAGAAGGTTAGCAAGTTTATCGAATTCATTGATGATCATGATTACTTTTTGCATAGGGTTATCAATTTTTTTGGTTTGAGTTGAAATGTTTTTGATGCAGCTTAAAAATTTTGTAAATTGAAAAACTTCCTTTATTTCATTGAAGGTGGTAAGTATATCTTTAATATCATTAGAGTAATTTACTGGAATTTTCAAATTTTGAGTATTATTAGTATTTTCAGTAGTAGGAGAGGAAAGGGTATTTGAGGTATCATTAACATTAGTTTCGGAATTTATCATGCTAGTACTGGTTGAGGGATCATTAGTCGAAGGTTTTTTGGTGTAGTTATAATCTTTAAAGATTTCGGCAAGAATTTGTGTTTCCGAGGAGAGATTGCTGACGCTATTACGTGTAGTTTTCTGTTATGTTTATTTTCAAGTCTGTACGGGTTTTTAGGGCACCCGCGGAAATTCGCGGGATGTCCAAGGCCACAATTAGCGCATGTAGGTTTAATTCTACCTTTGTGCACACATGCAGTGCTTAAGTGTAATTCCCGACATTTGACACATTTGGCGTCAAAGCCGCACACCTCTGAGGCATGTCCATACCCTTGACACCGATAGCATTGTTTAACTTTATTTTTTGAAGTAAAGGCTTCAATTTTAACAGAAATATAGTGGATGACGTTAATTTTGTAGATTTCCTCAAAGTTTATTCGTGGTATAATATTTACCATATAGATTGGCATGGGATGCCCAGTCTTTCTATTTTTAAGCATGGCAGCCCTAGTGACTGCAAATCCATGCTCGCGAAGGCTTTGTTCTATTAGTTTAACATCTGTATAACAGGGGAGACCCCTAATGCATATTTTCTTCGGTCTTAACTCTCTGGGGTCAAGAGTAGTATATTTTATCTTATTTTGATTTAGCCATCGCTGTGTTAGTTTAAAGTCATTGTCCGAAGCACATTTAACTACTAAGCGTTCCCCTTTAAGAGCTATTTTTGGTTTTTCACAATTTATCTCGGTAATTTGTTGAGCTAGCGTCGTCCAATTTTGGTCTATTTCGATATAGAAGGGATTAGTAGGTTTTTTAGAGTTACCAGGTTCCTGGACGGAACTATCATCAGAATTGGATTGCTCCATGTCAGCATTATCGCTTAAATTAACTTCATTTGCGATATTTTTGAATTTATTAGCAAGAGGGCTAGTAGAACTTTCCTCTGTCAAGGGACGCTTAATCCCTTTTTGATTGGGTTGAATAATTCATTTTTAAGGTTAGTATCATTAATGATTATGTTAGGTGCTTTCTTATACTGAATAGAACAGAAAAAGCTAAAAATAGCAGAGTCTAACAAATTATCTACAGTAGGCTCCCTTAGCAAAGAAAAAGCTTCAAAACATGTTCTTCTTACCTCCTCTTGATCAGAAGGCGAAGTAGCGTAACCATCTTTAGTTTTCAAGTCTAAAATGTATCTGTCCACAAAGGTGTAAAAATCAGCCAGTATTTTTTTAGAATGGTCCTCGAAGTTGGTCGAAATATTATCAAATTGTTCCTTATAGTTGCTGACTAACGTTCCATTTGCGATGTTTTCAATAACATCCGCCATATAACTCGTATCCTTAATAGATGCCATGATACAGTTCAAACAGAGATGAAACTATTCTAACGAACCGCCCCACCTGCCACTGAAACTGCGAGAAATATAACTTGCGAAGGAGCAATCACCTCATACGTCCGCCTCACAACAGAGCTCCAACGCGAATGAGAGTGAATTGAGAGTGAAAATTAGCGGGTTTTTATTTTCTTAGAAATCGTTTGAATATTCTGGTGTTAGTCAATTATTTCATCTTCTGCCCCTGAAAGGATTAATCTAAAATTTTAAATGCATTTCAAATTAAATTTTTGCAGACATTACAGCACAGTACAACGTCACAATCTGAAATTGTACACTGCTACATTTACGGAATGTGAATATGCAAAGTAGAATCGTCGCTCATCGATTTCGGACATTTTTGGGTATACTGGCGACGATTTATCTTATCAGCGTGAACCAAATGTCGTTTCGTAATAATTAATTGATGTTCTAAAACTTTCTAATTGGAAATTTTGCTCTATCTCTTTTCGTTTACGATTTTCAATAGCTATCTTCCAAATTTCGCCACTATGGGCGCTGTAGTTTGCATTAGGTCGAGCGTAGTCGCTTTACTATACCGTTACCTCACTTGCATAGCTGTAGCTCCCTCCGTTCACGAGTATTTTCAGGTTAAAGGGACTTTCCTTTGCACCCTGTATATATAAACTTTCTAAGTGGGGGTGGTTTTGTGTTCCTGGGGTCATATAATGAAAAGTTCTGAAGAAATTTTTCAAAAGTCGCACCATGGTAACCACTGCAATAAGTAGTATTTCTTACGAAATCTACCTAAAAATACTGATGTCAAAGTGACATTTGTGGATTAAAATTAAATGTCGCCACTGCAGATGGAATTCTTTTGTTATATATGACTTTTATTATCTCTTGTAAATACTATTTGTGAATAAAGTTTTATTATTGTTTCATAGTTTTATTTTCTTGAATCATGTGTATGTGGTTTTATTTAATAGACACATGTTACTGTCAGGTTTATATTAATACTAGCAAACCCCGCGGCTTTGCTCGCGTAATATTTTAAATATGCCCAGTGATATTTATACGTCTAATTTTTATTAAAAGGTACTAACTAAATTTTTATTTTGTTAAAAGGTAATATTTTATTTTATTAAAAGGTACTTATAACTTTTAGGAATAATTAAAAAATTACTATTTAAAACACAGTTTGATTAAACATAATTATTACACTATATTAGGCAGAAATGAGACTTAAATTAATAAAACGAAATAAAACTAAATAGATGATAATTTAGAAAATATTTTGAAACTTTTATGCTCAATTAATACGCTCATTTCAGTATTCATTCGAAGTTTTGAATTTTTTCGAAACCATCTTCTTACATTTTAAAATTAACTATCATGTCAAATTCCAAGTCCTACCACCTAGGGCTATGTTGAAATAGGAACTGTCACCATTAATTTGCCAACATTAATTTTCAAATCGGTTTGTTATTCCCTAATATTCCACAGAAATGTAATTTAGAAAGCTTTTAAATGCCTTTTTTAGAACGTTTGTTGTTCCTGTGAACCCGGGAGGTAGAATCATCGGCATAAAATATAGCTTGTGTAGGATCAGAGACTGTTACCATTAATTCGCAACTATTGCTTTTATAATCGGTTTATATTCCCTGAAATAGCATAGAAATCGTAATTTAGGACTTTTTTAGAATGCTTTTCACACCTCCACTTCGCTTCACCCCTTTTTAATTCGAATTTATTTTCGACAGTCATTCGAGGGCATTTATATTTTATAAGTAACTACCATGCCATATTTAAAGTTTCTAGCCTTTTCAGTATCACAGATATTGCAATTTAGAAAGGTTTTAGCACCCGCAACCCTCTGGTTATACCGGCACAGACATTAAATATAGCTTGTGTTTGAGCAGGTTCCTATCACTAACAATTTGTCATCATTATTTTTTTAATCGGTTTGGTATTTGATAAGATTGCATAGAAATTGTAATTTATAATGCTTTTCGCTCACTTCATCTTTTTAAATTTGGAATTTTCTTTCGACTGGTCTTAGAAAGCAGTTGCATCTTGTAAGTAAATACCATGCCATACTTCAAAGTGTTAGACCCCTCAGTTGTGCAAAAAACGCAAATTAGAACATGTTTTGCTTTTGCAACCCTCAGATGGTAATGACAACAACATAAAATATAACCTATCTTATCGCAGGGACTGTCACCATTGATTTGAAACATTACTTTTGAAATAGCTTTGATATTTCCTGTGATTGAGTAGAAATCGTAATTTAGAACGTTTTTAGAACGCTTTTCGCGTATTTGCACCCCTTTTTAAATTTCTATTTTTTTCGAAACTGTTCTTAAAGATCATTTACATCTAATAAATATGTAACTTGCCTAATTTTAAGTTGCTAGCCCCTACCGATCACAGAAATCGAAATTTAGAACGCGTTTTTTCTCGTGCTACGTCTAGGTGATAGTGATACCGACATAAAATGGCATCTATGTTAGAGCAAAGGCTGTCAGCATCGATTTTCTACCATTACTTTTGAAATCAGTTTGATTCTTCCTGAGATTTTGCTGACAAATCGGCATTTAGAACGCTTTTAGAACGCTTTTCGCGCATTTTGCTCCTGCATCTCCTCTGGGGTAGTGAAAACAAATATAAAATATAGCCTATCTTGGAGCAAGATCTGTCACCATCATTTTTACACCATTATATTTGAAATCGGTTCAGTACTTCCTGAGATTGCATAGAAATCGCAATTTAGAACGTTTTTTACAACGCTTTTTGCGCATTTTGACTCCTTTTAAATTTCGATTTTTTTAGGAAATGTCCTTAGAGTTCATTGATATCTCATAACTAACTACCATTCCAAATTTCACGATTCTAGGTCCTTCCGTAACGTAAAAACCGTAATTTAGAACGTTTTTCTCCTGCATCCCCTTTGGGGTATTGGCACCGACATAAAACATAGCGTATGTTGGAGCAAGGGTTGTCACCATCATTTTGATGCCTTTATTTTTTAAATCGGTTTGGTATTTCCTGAGATTGTGTGGAAACCACCATGTAGAACGTTTTTTAGAACGCTTTTCGCGCATTTTCACACCTTTTTAAATTTCGAATTGTTTAAGAACTGTTCTTATAAATCCTTTATATCTAATAAGTAGCTAATATTTCAAATTTCATATTTCTAGGCCCTTCAGTATAGCAAAAATCGCATTTTTAGAACGTTTTTGCTCCCGCACCCTTTTGGGGTAGTGGCACTGACATAAAATATAGCCTATGTTGGAGCAAGGGTTGTTACCATCATTTTGACACAGATATTTTTTTAAAAATTGGTTTGGTATTTCCTGAGATTATGTAGAAACTACCATTTAGAACGTTTTTAGAACGTTTTTTGTGCATTTCACCCCTTTTAAATTTCGAATTGTTTAAGAAACGTTCTTAGACATCATTTATATCTTATAAGTGATTAATATTCCAAATTTCATATTTCTAGGCAGTAACAGATAAATCGCATTTTTAGAACGTTTTTTGCTCCTGCACCCCCTCTGGTGTAGTAGCACCGACATAAAATGTAGCCTATGTTCTAAGTTGGACTAACACCATCATTTTGATACCATAACTTTTGGAATCGGTTCGGTAGTTCCAGAGCTTACCTACTACAAATAAACAATTTTTACCTCTTTATAATATGAGTATAGATAGATTAATTACTTCTTAGGAAACAGATTTTGTAAGCCTCATCATTTAAAGCTATCGTCGAAAATAAATACACAACGCTAATTTCAATTATTAATTTAAAGTTTTTGATCTCACGTTATCTCTTACGATTAAAGTCTTCAGTATAATAGTAATAGATAAGATGTTTTAGGATTTACATATTAATTGCCAATTTTATTATATAAGAGTCATTTTTCTTTCCAGCAACAAAAAAATGTGCATGTCAAGTATAGCTTTCAGTATACTTGCCAACCTTCCTTTTTAGTTAAAACCTTCCTTTTTAGTAATTTAGTTTTTAGTTAACCTTTTTAGTTAAAAAAAATGTAACTTGAAGCAAAAATTAACTCATTAAATAAAAGTTCTGGTTCAAATATTTTTATTCGAACAGGAATCTCCCTCTAAATTCGAAAGAATTTTTCAAGTACGGTTTCCGATTGGACTTTTGTTTTACAAGGAGCTGTACACTTAGTATTAAAACATTTAATTACATTTTAAATACGACTTTCAATAACTTATATTTGGATAAATGTTGCCATTTGTCTTAGAAGGAAGCTAAAAAACATCGTCATCTTTTATGATCAAAACTTACCGAGTCATAATACTTTAAAATTTATCAATTTTTTAGAGTTTTTCGGCATTAAAATTCGTTTTTCTGTTTTTAAGTAAAAGTAGATAACTTTTATAACCGTTCCAAAATATTATATGTCATTATCCATCACTTTTGCCCGTAGGTCGTTTGTCACCACAATTTCAGAACATTGATTTTCGCCTTACTTAATCGCAAAAATTTCTTTCATTAAATAAGGAAAAATATTTTCTTCTAATCGAGATAACTCTGTGTCTACTGGGCCACAAGTTGTTTACTCCCAAAAAATAGAATGCATATGTATTGTTGGAAATCTGGACAAAGTCTTGTCCCACAAAGTTTGTCGTGTGGTTTGTTTGGACGTTATATCGTTCCCAACCGGTTTTCCTTTTTCCATTTCGGTCGTAAAGGCAGTCTCTTTTAACTGTAACTGTATGAATATTTTTATTCCAGTTTGATGTACTCGGTAAATATATCTTGTGTGAAACAACTCCATGAATTGTGATGGAAGGAGGATGGAACTGATGAGTTTAAACTTACTTCTTGTTGCAGTCATGTTAGTAATATGTGAATATAACCAATTTCCCACCAAAGACTGGAGTAACATGTATATGTATTTATTATTTAAGTTTTAAATTCAAGCTGAATTAATAAATGAACTGTTATTTTAAATTAAACTGTTTTGATCGATGTGCTTTATACTTGACGCCACAACAAAGACCTTAAACCCTGCGCTTTCATAACTGTGCTCTATTTATACCAATATTTATCTGTTTATTTATCTTTATACATGTGCACATTATTTATTATAGTTTTATAGTTTTAATAATAAAGAGTATTTCATTTGGCATGCGAACAATGTCAGCTATAAAATTCCCATGATTCAAGTCATTAAACAATTCTTAGCATAAAATAAATGATTTCATTTAATATTCCAAAGTGCTTAATATCTCTGACACTGCTATTTAAATACGATCGTCAAAAAGTAATATATAACAGTGGCTTGGTTCCAAAAAGGCTAATGCCAGTTCCTTAAACAAATGATTTTCCTGTCGTAGCCTGTGTTTAATTCTCTGATGCCTGATTGTAGAAAGGGCAAAAGAAAATCTTTAAATATACTACATTGTTCTAATGGATATGTCGGCTATCTATGGGATATCTCCATGTATATGAAAACGTTTGTAAAAGTGAAACGTCAAAACCTACTTAGGGTGGGTCGAAAAAAATCGAAATTTTTATAATCGAAATGTAATAGCGCGGAAAAGTTGTCTTTTGTAATACAGAATAAATTTCTAAAATATTACATCGATCGGTTAATATCTTTTACCGCCGCAAGGGGGCCAATGTTTCAAAAAATCGCAAAAAACATGTTTTTTTTTTATCATTTTTTAAAAATTATCCAAACATACCAATACAATTTCTAATAGAACGCAATAGCTACATGAAGATATGTGAAATGTCCCGGTAAATGTTCATTATGATGAAATCATATCTTTATTTGCCGCAAAAAACCATATTTTTTGTAAAAATTTCAATTTTTCATTTTTTTTCTAAATTTTTCTAATTTCTATAATATGTCTAGAAATAAATAATTTTACTTTATATCTATTAATATATCATAATTTTTATAACTATTTGTAATAGACTTGAAAATAAAGTTAATCATTCATTTTTCTTGACGATCGCTTCATCTACTGATGTTTTACTTCATAACAGTCAATTCATGCCACAAAAATTATATAAAATGAGCAAAATGTTTTAGTATTTTATTAGTAATTAAAATATAGAGATGTTTAACTGAAACGGGTTAAATAAACTTAAAATGAAGAAGAATTTAATGTAAATTAATGTTATAATATAACTTGCTTTCAGATGAAGCCATTATTTCTCGAGAGGCCAAAACTGATCAGATATGATCCTCCCTCTGTTCTAGTAAACAAACTTTATCAGTGCTTCAATGAATAATTTCACGCATCTTTCTAGTGATTGAGTGGGACAAGGAAAGTTATAATAGCTGGTATCTTTAATCGAACATTTTAAACTCACCAGCGTTGTTAGTCAATAAACAAACCATAACAGGTGGTTCCGTTAGTTTTCAGTTTTGTCAGTAGACTAAAGCCATGCAATTTTAAGCTTCAGTGTTGAAGTCTGCTATGATAAAGTGACGGATGGCACTATTCTAGTCCACAGAACTTCGTGCTTTTGCAATTTTCTTCATGGCTGGGGCCCTGATGTTCTCCTCTTCATATGCTATCATTCCAAAGAGGCTACTTGTATGATTTGCGAAATAGTCATTTCGTGAAAATACAGGAACTATAATATTTCGTAGATTATCTGTCAAGTAACGTAAGTTACTAACTATAGTGCACAGATTCTGGAAAACATGAGTGATTCATTTTAATTGTGAACCAACTGATGCAGTACATTTTCAGGATGTATTCAAAGAGTATGACAAGTTAAAAAGAGGGTTTGTTTGTTCCAACGTAAAGTCTCAAAATTCGAATAGCAGTAATGATCCACCTTGCGTGAAATATTTGTCCAGGGACTCAGCAAAAAAGGTCAATTGTCTACACGCGTGTTGAAAGAGCTTGCAATATTTCAAACATATACTTCTGATCAGTTGGCAAATCATCTTTATCAACAGCTAGAGGATCAGATTAAATTGGCTTAAATTTTGTAATTGGTAATAATTCGCAAATCGCAAGAGATCAACCAATTGGGCCACAATATGATAGAGAACCTGTTTTTTGTCATTAAGATGTTTGAAAAGATGTCTCAGTGGAAGCTCATTGAAGTGAGGTCAAGGAAGCCAATGAAGTGGTTTTTTAAAAGTTGTTCTCAACTAATCCTACTATAACACCACCTTTGCATCCTGTTTTGAAGACTGTTCCGCGAAATTCAACAGCA
Source organism: Maratus speciosus (assembly GCA_963932465.1). Classification (NCBI taxonomy): domain Eukaryota; kingdom Metazoa; phylum Arthropoda; class Arachnida; order Araneae; family Salticidae; genus Maratus; species Maratus speciosus. The sequence continues at coordinate 275,839,021 of OZ010789.1, forward strand.
ATTATTATTCCAGTCGGGATTTCATTTTTCTTCAAAAAATCTATAATGTCATTGCATATAGAAGTCGCCTTGACAGACGATGGGGTCAAATGACGAAAATAATTGAGACCTGGTTCTAGTACCAAAGAGATATGTTCCTCCTTGACTTCGTAAACATGAAACTTTGCCACCTCTTTAACCTGACAGATATATCTATCTTTAGGGCCATCAAAGTATAGAGTAAAAGGAGTACATTACAAAAAAAAAAAAAGAACAAAGTGAAACGTGGCCCTTTAGCAGCGAGAAATTAATTTTACGTGTAGGCAACTGCAGGTGTTTCTATCATTGAGCAATTTTTTTTTATAGAATTACAGTGATCATGGTTAACAATGTGCATGAAATTAACAACATAAAATGCCTTTCCCAGCCTATTAGAAATGTAAAAAATCTGAAACATTACAAAAGTTATGAAAATTGAAAAATGAAAAGCTTTAATTTTTAACATTTTTTTAGAAATTTTGGCCCTGTTGTGACGGTAAAAGTAACGGAGCCACAAAAATGAAATGTTAATGTTACATTACTAATATCTTGGCGTGGCTATTGCGTTCTATTAGAAATTGAATAAGTATGTTTGGATAATTAAAAAAAAAAATTGCTAAAAGTATGTTTTTTGCGATTTTTTCGAAATTTGGACCCCTTGCGGCGGTAAAAGATATTAACCAATCGGTGTAATATTTTACATATTTTATCTTTTTTACAAAAGGCAACTTTTCCGCGCTATTACGTTTCGATTATAAATATTTCAGTTTTTTCGACCCACCCTACTACTTATTTCTAATTTCACTTTACCATTAAAGCAAATCAAATATAAATTACATACCTTTATATATGCTTTTAAAATATGAAAAGAGAAATTAAAAATAATTTATACAAGTATAATTAGATATATAATATAATATATATATGTATATAGGGGAGACTAGGGAGGATTGACCATATTGGAGGCTTTACCCACCCATCAGTTTTCATATTTAAAATAATTTCAGAGTTTTATCAATAGGTGTCAACCAAAGCTACCGGAATGCTCAAACAACAATCTCTGTTTAATACAGATAATCGAAATAGGTGTGGAAAAAATCAATTGTGAGGTGTTTTCAACTTAAAAGTTGTGTTTTTTAGAAATATTTAGTAAGCTTTTTTCAGATGAAATATATCACAGAAATTTAAGTAATGTAGAAATATCGAGCTTTCATTCCAGGCATAAAGATTATACAGTAAGCTAGGCTTAACATAACAACGTGCTATTGTTTAGAAAAGGGCTATGTGGGGAGGCTTGACCCAGTCAATGTAAGGGACGGTTGACCAGATGCTCAAGGCTCGATTAACACATTCACGACCGGAAACGTTTCATTCAAAATGCATCATTGACTAAGGACGAGACTTCTACCTTACAAAAAATGCTTTTATATCATGTTGTCGGTATTTTTTTAGATTGTAAGACATTTTATATTAAATTCGTTCATTGAAAGATACTTACCGATGCATAAACATTGAAATCTATCTAGAACACCAATTTACTAAAGACTTTTAGAACAGGAGGGAGCTTTTACTGTTTTAAAATTCAGATTTGATAAAAATTGCCCGTCGGCAATGTCTTAATTAAGGGGGTTTGGAAAATTTTTTATTATACACTGTGCATAATGAAATATTAATGGTTATATATAAAAATGAATGTACATTTAACCTGCAAAGGTAGAGTTAAATGGGGTGATGGAAAAGAAAACGTTTAAAACTGATTAAATAAAGATGTAAAAAATTGTCATTTGCAAAGCAAGAAAAAAAATAATGAAATATAAATGCGAAATTTTATAGGAACTTTTTTCCATTTAAATGTTACTTACAATAGGTAAATTGAAACAATGTAAAAGACTAGAAAATACGAAAGCAGCAGTCTTAACCGTTTCAGGGGCAGTGGTATATTTATGAAACCACTTTATTTTAATTCCGAAACTCCACAATGAAACACCGGAATTTTGTTAAAATCTTTTCAATTTAATATTCATGTGAAATATAGCTTTTTTCATATTTCCAAATAAATTTGTTAGTATATTCCGGTGCCAGTCATTTTTTTTTCAACATTTTAGTACTGAAAGTACTTTGCTTCTGAAAGGGTTCAAATATGTTAATTATAAGTTAAGTACTCATGCGGCTGCAAAAGAACATAGCATGAATCGAAAAACTTTAGGAAGGTATGTAGACAAATTTCAACATAATGAATAGAGTGAAGCCAAATTATGTAACAACAAGAGTTGTCAGGTCGAATGTCATAAAAAGTAGGACAAGGAGACCAAAAAGAAGCGGGATAGTGGCTACTAAATCCGGACATTATAATGTATGAAACCCTATGGAAACGGAACCTGTCTCTAGCGGAATACTGTCTTAAATGTTAAAATTTCATTTCCCTGTTGTACAATTATACCTGCTCAGACAAAATCCTGTTCAAAACAACATTTTTCTCCTCTGACATGCGATTACGCCTAAACAGGTTTGTTGACGTATCACATTTTCAAAAATATTTTTTTAATAATAATTAAAGCATGTAGCATAAAGTTGTTTTGCTTTTTATTAAACCGATTTTATTTCTCTTCACAAATATTTCAATATAAAACTATGTGGGTCAAGCCTCCCATATAGTGGGTCAACCCTCCCATATGTGGGGAGCCTTGACCCATTATTTTCTCATGATTAAAACCAATCGTTTTTCAAATTTATTATATATTACACATATGTAGCAATTTTATTTTGATAACAGATAGTATAACGAATAAAATGATACATAAAACTTTATTCTAGGATCAATATTTAAAAAATAAAAAATCGTTTTGTAAAAAGTGGGTCAACCCTCCCTAGTCCCCCTATTTAATTTCCGCTACTCTTTTCTTACCTGTTAATTTTTTCTTTCATTTTGGCAAGACTTTCCTTTTCTGCATGTGCGCCTCTGTGATAGGTGTTTTCCTTTCAGCTAGCGCCACCTGTCGCATTCCTTGACAAGTACACCTATCTGCCCTTTCTGTTCATTTGTGACCTTGTCCCCTTTCAAACACGTGTTTATTTTGACCGATGATTGGCTGTTAAATTTTAAATCCCGAAACGAGTCTGTTGTATGGTGATTTTAACAAAGTTTTATTTTTCTAATTGTGACTTATCGCCAGTTTTTCGTTGCTGTTTCATACACGTGTCTATTTCTACGAGTCTAAATTATTTTATGAGTGTTTACTTTATGGCATAATAAATTTTTACGAAAATTGAAAGAATTATTTAAACTAGAAATAGTTTATTTTTGGAACTGCAGTATACGCTGCATGCGTAATCATATTAGATTAATTTTTAACATAATTATTCAATTGGAAATAAATCATAACAGTTTTAAATAGACAAGTTGGTGAATAAAGTCCGAGTCAGGATTTGAACCATCGATATATTGGCTGAAGCTGCTAATTTTCTACCTAATTTTTAGCTCTACCTAATTTTTAACTCAATTTTTCAATTCGTGAATAAGTCATTAAATAAAATGACTTCAGCTAAGATATCCCTGGTTCGAATCCTTGCCAGGAATTTTTCACCCACTTGGAAAATTACAACTGTTATGATTTATTTACCAATTGAATAATTGCGTTAAAAATTAATCTAATATGATTCGACCGACTAGCATTGTTGGTTTCAGCCAAGATATCCTTGGTTCGAATCCTGGCCCGGACTTTTTTCACCCACTTGGAAATTTACAACTGTGATGATTTATTTACCAATTGAATAATTGTGTTAGAAATTAATCTAATATGATTCGTCTGGTATGGCTCAGTCGGTACAGCATTGGCGGCTTCAGTCAAGGTATCCCAGGTTCGAATCCTGGCCCGGACTTTTTTACACTCTTACAAATTTGCAATTGTTATGATTTATTTACCAATTGAATAATTGTATAAAATATTAATGTAGAAATAGCTTGTAATATAGCTACCAGAAGATCGTGAACTATAAAATGTTAGCTAATTCTTCGTTAAAACTAAAATATGAAATAGACATATTTGACATCTCCTTCAATGTACTTAAAGGAATATATTTGAGTACCAATATTTCTTAATGATGAACCTTCCTTTTATTCAACCGCAAAATAATGCAATTACTGTTATATATAATTAATTCTGTGATTATATAAGGCTATTTCCATGAGTACTTGTTGTGTAAGTCACATGCTGCGATTTTGGCTACCAGTATTTCAGAACAGAAAAATGTGACTTATTTTATCGGAGATATCTCATTACTTGAATAAGACCAAGCAAACTTTTCAAAAATAACGGTGGCCAAAAAGCATAGCAGTTATTAGCTATATAACTTACACTACAAAAACCTATGGAACTAGCCATAAGAAACAACAGTAGTCAAAAATATGTATCCATCTACACACCTTGCCATTGCTATATTAGTAGAAGTGAAGGTTTTAATAGTTTTTCTAAACGCTTCTCTATATAGGTCCAAATCTAAAAATGTCTTCAATACGTCTGTTTCAGATTTATTGGTTGCATGTGAAATTCATTCTGTGGTTCGTTCTCATAAAAGGTACTTGTGTAAAGGTTGAGTTATTTACGGAGAGTTCATAGATTAAAAAAAAATGGATAAACTTACAAATCAAACTTGCCATACTCTTCGCCACCAATTTTTTCAAAGAATAATCTTCGACTTAAATAATCGTAAAAAAATATTGGAATCTGGAAAAAGATTACTTTTTGGAAAGAGAGGTATATGAAAGACCATTCTAAGAAGAAATGGTACGATTCGTCCACGCGCAGAAAAGTATGCATCCAGTATGCCTCAAAAGAAAGAATTCTAAGATAATATGGCATTCGTTACTTAACCCTTTATATCTTGAAGGTACTTTTAAGTACATTAAAGAAAATGCAATGCAATTTTTTTTATTCGTCTACTAATAACAATATATTGCCTTTTTCATACAAAATAGTTTGCTCAATCATATTTAGAAAGCACAGTGAAATATTCGAAGCTAAATATTTTTAATGTGGCTATTTTCTCAACCATTCACCTAGTTGTAGCTTTTAACCTATTAAAAAAAATATACGAAAAATTTGCGACTAGAAAGCACTTCTTTGTTACAGATACATCCCAATACACTTTTTTACACTGTTCTTATAAGAATTGTGAGATTTCCCGTAACAGTATTTTTTGTTAATTAATCGAATTATTCTTGTAAATATTTTTCACAAAGAACTCTAACTGCCGATTTAATAAATCAGTTTTAATTAAAAAATTATCTAAAATTCTAATTGTTATTATATATGTTGTTCTGGATATCTTAGTCATTAACGTAAATAATTAATTGGGTGAAGCAATTTTTTTTATTCAATTTGCAAGATATACATTGTTAAAAAAAATCAATCAATCAGTCAATATTAGAAAGAACGAGTAGAGTGCAGAGTAAGTTCATTCAGAATGATGATTGCAGATTCCAGTGTACACAATCAGGGCCTGACTGAGGCTATTTAGGGCCCCGTGGCAAGCATCATTCTGGGCACCCCCCCCCCTTCTAGATACCCGCAAAAAGTTTTGGAAAATAGTGTGGAAGAGGCTAGTACTAAATTTCATACATATTGTATGTATCCATAAATTTATCAAATTTACAAAAGAGAGCGTGTTAAATATCAGAAATTGATTCAAAGAGTGAAGAAGGACGCCTGGGTAAATTTTTGTAAGAAACAAACTGACCCATTTGGCAAATCTAAAAAACTGGCTTTTCAGGACTTTCAAGACTGTCAGATTAGCTATCTGCCGGACTCGTCATTCCCAGCTTCCAGGTCCTCTTCTTTGCTTACACTGACAGAAAAAATTTTTGGTGCATCACTGGGATCACCAGCTCAGCCAAATATGGCAACCTCACAACAAACGCACGCAGACCAGCCTAACTTTACAATAAAAGAACTGCGAAATGCAATCTATAGCTTTAACCAAAACAAAGCTCCAGGTCCCGACGGAATAGACCATCGGATGATTAGATCTCTCTTTTCTAAAATATCCTTAACTCTTCTAGACATGTATAACAGTGCACTTCGTTTAAACTATTTCCCGGAGGCCTGGAAGGTGGGCGAGCACGTCTACTTCACGAAGGCAGGTAGACCAGCAAATGAACACACCTCTTATAGACCAATAACGCTACTCCCGATATTTGGCAAAATCTATGAAAAAATGTTCTTAAGACGAATTAATCATTCACTAACTCAAAGCATCGCATTAACAGCACGGTTAACCTACAACACGGTTTTACTCAATTAAAATCGACCGAAACAGCACTAGAACAGGCATTATCTTACATAGATATTAATAAAATCTAATAAAAATTATACATCTTTTATTTCGCTAGATTTTATGGGGGCTTTTGATAATCTCCCATGGGACCTAGCACTACAGGCACTACACCATTTAAACTTATCACCTCAGCTAATTAATGTAATTGCTTCCTTCCTGTCGGGCAGGCCTTCTCTGGTGGACTGGCAGCTGCCAGATCTTTTGTATTTTTCTCAAGGGGTTGTCCTCAGGGCTCCTGTCTGGGGTCATTTTTATGGTTGGCTCTCCTCGAGACTCTGCTGCGGACCTTTCTGTTTGAGTTCTGTGCGATAGTCGCATACGCGGATGATGTTTTACTTATAGTCTGGGGCCCAACAAGAGCGTCACTTGAACAACGAGGGAACAGAGTACTAGACTTTATTCAAAACTGGGCGAAAATTCAAAAAATAACAATTTCTTTCGAGAAGTCGCGCTCTATAACGTTTGTTAAACCGAAAATTCTCCAACGGGGCCCACTCTTTAAACTACATAGTAAAAATATAAAGTCAGAAAAAACAATTAATTATCTTGGAATCAAAATTGATCAACGCTTCTCATTCTTACCCCACCTGGCATCAAAACGTCAAGAAATAATAAAAATCACGCAAAATTTATACAAATTCTCCTCAGTATCAGGTCGTCTTCCATCATACTTCTTTAAAGTCTGGTACTCATCCATCCTACAGCGGCAACTGGCGTACGCATGTGCAGTCTTATTTCCGCGAATGCGAAAGTCGCATGGAGTTCGCCATATTCTAGCGGCTCAGAGAAGGGCACTTCTCCTGATCTCCAGAGCCTATAGGAACACTTCTACCGCAGCACTTCAGGTCCTCACGGGTCTTCCTCCATTGGACATACAATTAGAAGCGGAGGCTGTTTTCGCTCGGATCACTCGCCTGGGTGCTTCTAATATTTCTTATTTTGCCCCAATGTACTCTACAAAATGTTCAAAGTATCAGATCTCTTCACTTTCAAACGGAATTAGTATTTGTGCAACAAAAGACTTTAACGGATCAACACACATCTTTACAGACGGGTCTAAAACAGAAGTAGGAACTGCGGCAGCTATTTGTGTTTATAGGCAAAGCTCACACTTTTTTTCCTGGCGCGCAAGGCTTGATCCGGGGAACTCTGTCTTCCAGGCAGAGCTCTTTGCTATGAAGGAGGCGATTCGTTGGGCAGAAGAGGACTCTGACACGCAATACTTAATTTCATCAGACAGTTTATCAGGTCTAATGGCCCTTTCAGAATTTGATAACAATAATCACTTAGTTCTAGACATAACCTTACTCCTTCAGTCCTCAGAAAAATCGTTCTTCTTTAATTGGGTTAAAGGACATTCTGGTATAACGGGCAACGAACTGGCTGATCAGCTGGCGAGGTCGGCAGTCGATGATTTAACTTTACCACTAACATTTCTTCCATTCCCACAATCAACATTGAAATTAGAACTCAAAAAACAAATGCTACACCGATGGCAACAACGTTGGTCTACAGTGCAGGTGGGTCAATACACGCGTGACTTCATACCTAAGGTCTCACAAAACATTTTCATAAGTAACAGATACCTATATCTCTTTCTCACAAATCATGGACCCTTCCAACAACACTTATGTACCATAAATAAACGGGACTCACCTCTTTGCATTTGTGGATCCTTATCAACATCATTACACTATATTTTACATTGCACATTAACGTCCCACTATCACGTTAAAAAGCCACAACAGATGACACTGCCTGGCTGGCTAACTTACCTGCTCGACCGTCCAGTTCTCCTGCAACGTATAGTGGATTGTATGAAATTTTTAGAAGACAACGAATTTATATTTACCAATCCCCTCCCTTTCTGAGCTAGCTGAGCAAACTCATTGTTTTTAGCTCCCATTTCAGACAGGAGCCCCTGTTTTGTACATAATGTAAATATTTGTCTTATTTCCTATGGTTTGTTTATTTAGTATTTTCATTATATTTATCAGCATATGCATTTCACTTAAAGTTTTTCAGCTCTAATATTCAAAAAACATGTAATTGTTTATGCATGTATACAACATAGTGCAATTGCTGTCAATGTATGTACTGATGACACTCCTTGTGAGTTTCAGAGTCAAAAACAGCAAACTGAATTTATTTTTCTGTATGTTATTAACTGTTTTAAAAATATTGTCATTGTTAATGTATCTTACCATATGCAGTGGATTTGAGTCTCCCCCCGGGATTGCACTTATACTCTAAAGCGAAAGCTGGGTTCCCGGGGCGGTCATCCCTGTCATCCCTGTATCCATAAATTTCGTACCAGGTACTATTCACATCTGTATACAGGGTATCCCATAAAGATGGTCAAAACTTTAAGAAAAAATATTAGTAGGATATTAATAGAAAAATTGATGTATTGGATAACAGGAGTATTAGTTTGCAAACTTTTACTTTGCTTATCTACGCACGTAAAGATGTCTCAAACAAAATGCCCTGATTGGTCAAAATTAATGGTTGTAACTTTGCCTCATTACGAGGAAAACGCCAATAAAGTATTACTTTTGAAAACTATATAATACTAACTTGCTATAATAAAATTTTTGTAATGATACAGTTCGATTTTGTTTTTATTTTTTGCATGGGTGAAAAGGGTATGGGAAGCAAAGAGAAAGGTGGATCACATTCCCTTTCTAAACATTTTAAAATATATAAATTTTGATAACTTTTGATCAATTTTAACCATTTGATTCTTTTTGATGAAAATCCTGATTATTCTCATGTTGAGCCCCTAGAAAGGGCGGCCCAGAGAAACTGAACCACATGCCCCTGCATTACTCAGACCCTATACACAAATTTCATGTCGGTTTAAAAAGTTATTATAAATAACAAAGAGTTTTTGGTTAACCTTCTCATAGAGCATTTTACATCTCTCCGAATAAACAAGTAAAAATTTAATTTAAAAATCAAAAAACCCGACTGCGTAAAAGCGAAATAATTAGTTATTTCTCATCGATGTAAAACTATTTTCTGTATTACTTACCTATTTTTTTATTTACTTGTATTGATGACTTTTAAGTTGTGTTTAATTGTTAGTTACTATCTATAAACACTGTTTTAATGAGGCCTATAGATGTCTATGAAGGTTAGAGTTACAGTTAAGCTAGAGATCCTAAATACACAACTTCCAGATTGTGTAATATTTAAACGGAGCTTCTGCCTGTAAAAAAGTCTTCATTTTGAAAGACCTATCCAATGATATCACATTCAATACGGTGCGTAATTTTTTTCGTCTCTACCGCCATTTTGTATTTTACGGCCGCCATTTTGAATTTATGAAAACAAAACCTAGCCTATAACCATCGGACCGTTAAGACGAATCGATAAAGATTTCATTCATTAAAATCCATCTAGCCGTTGGGATGTTTCGAGCGTATAAAGGAATTCACATGCCCAGATACGCGTCAAACACATAACCCTTCTTAGTAGTTGGGTAATAAAAGAAAAGAAAAGAAAAAGAATTTTTTTTTTCCTTACGAAAAACGTAGTACAAAAGACCTTTCACATTTCTCAACGCATACATACACAAATTGAATTTGTATAAATACATCGTGTACTGAGAATTAACTGTTTTAAATAATTCTTTTGTAAGGATATTTTTCTTTTCAAACAACAATTGAAAATTAATCAGAAATTTCGTAAATTTCAATCGGAAACCAATCCAGTTTTCATGAAAGTGCAAGATTCTTTGATATGCGAAGTAATATCCGTAATATCGTAATATCGCAAATTTCAATTTTGAGAAATATTTTGTGCTCGTTGTTTATTTGACTTTTTTTAATGTAACTGATACAGTTATTCTGTTATTTTTCGTCTTTTTGACAAACACAATTTTATTTAGTGATTACAATATGAAAAGCCTCTTGTAATTCATTTAAACTTCGAAGCATTACATTTGGAGCATTAACAATTGAAAGACAGAGAAGAATTTTATGGTAGCTGATTATTTGTTTTTATAGAAAAAAATGGATATTGTTATTTTGCTACTTTTGGCTTTTTTCACAAACCTAATTCTGATATAAAATTCCTGAAATATGGATAACTTATTTTACACCGTCAGAAAATAACGATTCGGTTTTATGTATGGGACCACAGAGAAAAAAATAATGGTTTTAATCATTTTCGTAACAATGATTTTCAAACAACATTCTACTTAGTACGTTCTTTGCAATAAAAAACTTAAGGAATATTAGTACTTGTAAGTTATCCCGTCGACCAATTTCGCCAAATTATACAAATTGACATAATTTTTATTTTAAATAACGAAAGAATAAGTAAATTAGTATAACATTAATAAAAATACAAATAAAACGTCGAAATAGATGACGTAAACACGTGTAACTTGCTTAAGGGGTCTCAGGACTCTTCAAGCTTCAAAAAAAAATATTTCACATTTTTTAGATGTTAATCTTCTATCTTTTCTGAGCATTTTAATATAACTGTTTCCTTCAAATTCTCCTTAGAACAGAAGTTATTGTTTTTAGAATTATACCCGTATAATAGCTGAAGTGGCGTTTCCGAAACTTTGAAGTCATTTTTCTCTAAATGACGTTTTTGCGCATAACGCGCAAGATATCTCCAAAACTTCTGAATATTTTTCATGAAATTTTCAAAACATACGTTTCATGTTAATCTGTATAAACTGAACCTAAAATTTCCATTTTGTTGTTCAAAAAAATTTTTTTAAAGAGATTATGTTGTTAAAATTTTCAAAATGTTGTGTTAGCTAAATACAACTTTGTATTAAAAATACAAAAATGCTTTAAATACAAATTTGTTTAGGTTCAAAGTAATTATTACTATCTGAAGTATAAGTAGGCACCAAAATTTGTATTCTAGTTGCAATATTTATTTTCTAATTGTGCGCGAAAGCTGTTATACCAATTTTCTGTTTGTCAAATGTCTGACTGTTTGGAGACCCCTATAAATGCTAATTCTGCATCTTTCAATTTTTTAAATACATAAAATGAAAGAACGTACTTATATCTTTCATCTCAATAAAAATTGTGTTTTAAAAGCGACACATTAACATTTAACACAATTAATCTACACATATTTAAAGTATAGATTTTATTAAATGTTGAAAATGGTCTCTTTTTTTTCTCCAATTTTAAGAGCCCTGGGAGACCTTTTAAAGTTGGCATTTACGATCAACCATTATTGGCATTTAATTTTACAATCTGGCGAGAGTAATTTGGTCAATGGGATAACTAACAAGTACCGAATATTTTGTTGCGTGATAAATTATTGGGCGATTGCAAAAGTTACTGGTCGATTTCATAATGACAGCAGCTTGCAATTTTGACTGTGCTTATGTTTATTTTATAACCATATTATTAACTTATACATGTGTCGTGAGTGAATATAACGTTAAAAAAGTTTTCCAAATTAATTTGTGTGCAAGGTTTAGAATTCAGAATAGAAAATGAAAAATTACATTTTCGTCATGTTATATTATACGAATTTAAAACAAATTAAAAATTGTACGTCAAACATGTCAAATTAGGTACGTTCGTGCTATAATTAATTTTATAAATATCCAGATCTTGGCGCAACATATGCTGCAAAAAAATGTCCCATTCATATAACACTAAAATTGAGCGAGTTATGAAACTTTAATAATGCATGACTTATGCCACTTTTCTGCTCTGAAAACAAATGAGTTCGGCTTGGCTGTGAGGGGTCACATACCAAGTGCTTAAAGTATTCGAAGATCTTATTTCGTGTGTATCTGCGCTTTGAAAAAAATCGCACAAGTATTACGATTAAATTAACATTTATTAAGTTTCAGATTGGCTAAAATAACATATGTTTTATTTTGTCAGGATTTGAGACTGTTTCTTTTATGATTTCTTATAACAAAAATTATGTTATTTTTATAAGTTTTTATGTTACTTCAACGATCGTATGTATGTTTTTCCAGTTCAAAACTGTACTCAAACTTTAACTCACTTTCAAATATCCGATCGAGATTACATTTTACATACTGGCACAAATCCGATAACAATCTAATATTATTATGATTTTCGGTGGTTACCATTTATACTTATTTTACAAGATAACACAAAAAATGTCGGATAGATTACTGCCAAGGAGTTTAAGAAAAAGTTTTAGATTATGTAATACAAGACTGCGATTGTTGTGTTTTTTAACTTTTATTTATCACTGAATCCGAAAATTACATTAATTTTTATCCATCACGTCAGGATATTTCGTAAATCATAAATTGTCAAAGTTAAAGAATAGCAAAAATCATATACTATAAAGTGGAGGAGATGGATGAGTTTTTTAACTTTTAATAATTGATTTTTACGTACTTTTTAGCACTGAATCTGAAAATGACCTTCATTTTTAACCATCACGTTAGAATTTTTTTGCAAATCGTAAATGTGTAAGTAAAAATATAGCGAAAATCTAATACTATGAACATATGTAATATTTTTTAATTTAATTTAATTTTATTTTATTTTATTCAATAATTTATTCAATATTTTTGCTTATCCTGGTATTATTACAACTAAAGAGCTGAGTGGTCCGATGAGATGGGGGAGGAGGTTCAATTTTAATTTTCAACTTTTTAACTTTGGAATTTGCAATTGGGAAAAATCCCGATGTGATGGTTAAAAAAGAAGATCATTTTCGGATTCAGCGGTAAAAATTACATAAAAATCAATCATTAAAAGTTAGAAACAGGGCAATCATATCTATTTTATAGTATCAAATTTTCGCAATTTTTCGTTTTTAAACTTTTAAAATTTACGTGAAAATCTTTATATGACGGTATAAAATGAAGGTCAATTTCGGATTCAGCGGTACAAAATACATAAGAATCAGTTATCAAAAGCTAAAAAACATGACATAACCCAACTTTTGCAGGCTAGTGCAATCTAATAATATTTAAAAATATATATCATTTTGTAAAGAACTGAGGCTGTTAATTTAGCATCATTTTATTTAACAAAAATTCTGTTTTTTCTTTCTTCTTAAATGTTTATTACAAATTGTATATTTTGCATTAATATATCAGAATGATTAAAGATTTCAAATTTATATTGAAATGTTAATTTTACTCTCAACCATTTTTTTAATATGTCTGACGAAATTACATTTCGACTAAATTCGTGAATGACTCCTAATTTGAAGCAAAAAATATGCTCCAACTTTAAACAGCTACTACCCGGTCAATTTTAATCGTAGAATAACAGGACTTTTTTTTGTATTACTTGTCAGTGTAAAAGGAAAATATTACTAAATATAACTCATAGGACTGGGGGACCGTATAAAAATTTAAATTTCGTAATTTTAAAAAAAAAATTTTTATTGAACCAAATCGCTTTTAAAATATTTCTTTACCTCATTTAAAACCTTTTTGTAATTGGAACTATATGTCTATGACAAACGGTTTAAGAATTAGCCATTGGACACCATATTACATTTTTTCACAGTTTTTACGTATTTTATAATTATTTTTACAATAAATACGAATAAATCAATTTAAAAAATACATCTGAATCATTTCTGAAAATTGATGAAAGATAATTTAGCTTGGTATATCATTTCTGATCTTCGTCTTTATTTTTGGGAATCACTTTATATGCATACTTACCAAGCTTCCGTTTCGTTTTAAGAACTACTTGAATCAGAAATATTTATTATTAATTGGAATAAAATAATTCCCGCTCACAAACAATACACATTATTAAATAATTTTTTTAAGTATTATTTTTTCAGTTTCCATGTATATTTTGTGACTTGAGAAAATCCGGAATGTTGGCATATTGAATACGTTAAAAATATTAGTTAAAATGCAAGCATGTTTAAAATTACATTATTGGATTAAACCATAAATCGAATTTAAATCCAATAAACAACATAAAATATTGTCAGTATATCGGGTCAATAGTGTCAATACTAATTCAGCATTAATGCATAAACGCTTAATTTATTTCTGTTTTGATAAAAAAAATTCTTGAAAAATGATCCCACTAATCCACAGTAGAAATTTATTGATTAATAACTTGAATTCATTTTTATACATACATAGCGTGACTCAAAACTTTTCGTAGAAACTTTTAAGGGAGATAGGACATCAATCAAATCGAATCGTTTTCATTAAGCAACGTTTATCGATAAGTACAATTTTCTTTTCGTCATCACTAAATGGTACAGAATGAAAATATTTCTTTGAAAGAAAGATTTGAAATTTCTAAATGGAATTCAATTTTGAAAAACGCAAATAAAAAAGTTTCGAAAGAAATGAGCATAACAATAATCTAGTTTAGTAGTTTAACGATTAACCCTATATATGGGGCATTCTCACAATCTTTTGACTTTTGGAGGGAAAATCTGGCGAAATTAAACTTGCTAAAATAACATTTTAATCTGATAGACGGATGCCTTAATGATTCAAAATAAAGAAAAAATGGTCAGCAGCGAAATTTTTTTTATTTAACTGAGGTTTATGTGAAACTTATGTTATGGAAAATTAAACTTTGCGAGTTTAATTTTCCTTACCATTTTACTACTAAAACTTTTTATTTTCTTCCAAATTTTTATTTATAATAAATTTGCATAGTACCCACAGGACATTCAAATAAGAAATAATAACAATGTAGTATTTTCAGTACAAAATTTTGGTATAACATTGTCTTAAAGGGGTATTAAAGAAGCGACGGTAAGGTAAAAAAAGAGGACGGTAAAGGAAAACCATTTTAATGTGGTTTTCCTATACCACGTTCCTGAACCACGTTTCCTATACCACCTTCGTCCATTTTCGTAAAATGGGACGAAATGGAAGAAAAAGGGACTGTAAGGATGGAATGGTAAGGAAATTTTCCACCTATTTTAGGCAAATCATGTTAAGACTAAGTGATAGTCACAATATTCATTGATTTTTAGAAACAATTGTTAACATTGGATTTTTTTTTTTTTTTTTATTTACCTCGAAAAGTGGAGAATAAACCTTGGGGACGGTAAGACTACCAATAAAGCCACGATCTTGAAATTGATATTTAAATGCTGATTTAAATTCTGCAGTAAATTTCCTGTCAAAGAATTTTAGACATTCTTTCTCTAGCGTACTTCTGCATGAGAAAAAACTTGAAAAAAAAATCTGTGGCTGCATCTGAAGTGATTTTCTGTGTAAGTTTAGCAAGAGGAAGGATGAAAAATCCAGGGACAGAGTTAAAAAAATAATATCAACCGTAAAAATGTGTGCAGGTTAATTTTTTGTTACGTATTTATATAAAACAATTGTCCCAGTTTCGGAAAAAAATTACTTCGAATTACTTTTATTGAAACAATTTAATACAGACAGCTCCAAACATAAAGATCAGCATGAGGGACACGGGACGGTATAGGAGTTTTCCTGATATTTGGACCCCCAACATCGTCCAAAACTTATTTATCTCGTTAATATTGTTATGCAATTATACAATTGGATGTTCCCCAGTATATCAAATTAAAAAAAACACAAAAAAGTGTATTAAAATAAAAATTATTATTCAGGGACATGAAAGTCAAAAGATTGTGAGAATGCCCCTTATCCTGAATTTTAAATAAAAAAAATTGCTTTACCTGATTAATAATTTAGGTTAACCCTTTCACGGGCAAGTAATTGTGTTTCTATAATGTCGAATTCACAACGGAATAATAAAAAAAATTTATTGCAAAATAATTAAATGCAATTTTACGACTTTTTTTCCACCAAAGTTAGAAAAGACAAATTTAATAAAATTTTTCTGGAGCAAACCTTCATTAATCGTAGGTGGGATATAATATATCCCACCGCCCCTCAAGGTGTTAATGTCTAATATATCCGGAGCAACGGATATAATAATAATTTAATTTTTAGATAATTTTTTGAATGAAAACTGATTTAATAAATCGGTAGTTAGAGCTCTTTTTGCAAAATACAGGGTGTCCCAAAAGTCTCCGTACAACTGCAAAAATTTATTACAAAATAATAATAATAATAATGGGCTTACAGCAAAAATAATTACAACAGTACATAGAGTAACTCAAAAAGTTTTCGTCTACTACCTTAGTATACTTCTACATGATATCCTTTCGCTGCACGCGACGTTTCCATGCGATGAAGCATTTCAACTGCAAATTCGAAGCGTTCCGCCTACTCATCAGTTTGTAACACCTGCACAATCTGAATTTTGTAGGTTGAAAGTTGTAATCGTTTATGAAGCACTCTGTGTGTTGCGATTTTTGACATAATAAGCTCTTGCGAGGCTTTTCGAATTGATTTTACAGGGCTCCTAGAACAAGTTTCACGTATTAATTCCGCACTTTCTTCACTAGTGCTAGGGCGACTACTTCTTTTTTCATCATTCACACTTCCCGTTGTCATACATTTCTCATACCAGTCAACAATGCTTTAAAGGCGTTACAAACGGATGATTATGCGAAACACTTTGAATTTTCAGTTGAACTGCTTCATCGCATGGAAACGTCGCGTGCAAGAAAAATATCTCATGTAGAAGTATACTAAGATAGTGAAAAAAAAAACTTTTTGAGTTACTCTATGTACTGTTGTAATTATTTTTGCTGTAGGCCTATTATTTTTTTTTTGTAATAAATTTTTGAAGTTGTACGGATACATTTGGGACACCCTGTATTTGCAAGAATAATTAGATTGATTAACAAAAAATACTGTTATGGAAATCTCACAATTCTTATAAGATCAGTGTTAAATAAATGCATTGTGATCCTATCTGTAACAGAGAAGTATTTTGAATTTGCAATTTTTTCGTATAATATTTTTTAATAGGATAAAAGCTACATCTAGGTAAATGGTTGAGAAAATAACCACATAAAAATATTTAGCTTCGGCTGTTTCACTGTGCTTTTTAAATATGATTGAGGAAATTATTTTGTATGAAAAGTGCAATCTACTTTTATTACCCGACTGCCAAGAAGAGTTATGTGTTTCACCCGTATCTGGGTATATGGATTTCTTTATACCCTCGAAACATCCCAACGGCTGGATGGATTTTAATGAATGAGGTCTTTATCGATTCGTCTTAACCGTCCGATGGTTATAGGCTAGGTTTTGATTTTATAAATTCAAATTGGCGGTCGTAAAATACAAAATGGCGGTAGAGACGAAAAAAAAATTTACGCACCATATTAAGTGGCATATCATTGGATAGGTCTTTCAAAATGAAGGCGATGTTTCATTGACTATTTTACAGTCAGAAGCTCCGTATTAATACTACACAACCTGGAAATTGTGTAATTAGGATCTCTAGCTTTACTACAACTCCAACCTTCATAGACATAAACAAGCCTCATCAAAACAGTGTTTATAGATAGGAACTAACAATTAAACACAACTTAAAAGTCATCAATACAAGTAAATAAAAAAATAGGTAAGTAATATAAAAAATAGTTTCACATTGATGAGAAATAACTAATTAATTCGCTTTTTACGCAGTCGGGTTTTTTGATTTTTTTAATTTAATTCTTTTATTATTAGACGAATTAAATAAATTGTACATTGAATGCTCTTTAATGGTACTTAAATGTACCGTCAATATATAAAGGGTTAATATCTACTTTTTCTAAGAAATTATTTAAAAATAATTATAAAAAAAGATAAAATTCCAGATTACTTTCTGTTTTTGGTGCTTCTAAAGCGCAATATACACGATATGTCGCTGTTTAACTTTGACCATGAGAGTTCAAAACCAAAACCACTTTAAAATGGTTTTATTGGGAGTATATAATTTAAATAATGCCTCATTTTTCTAAATACATGATTTAACTTTAATTAACGGTTGTTTTACAATAAAACAGAAAAAAATTAAGTGTGCTTCTATTAATAAAATATTCTGTGGCATCTCTATTTAGGGCATGCCATTTCGAACAGCAAAATTCAATTTGTCCTTCACTCTATTGAGTTCTCTTTACCATTGTTTTGATGGATTCCATAGTTTTCTACACATATTGACAAAGAAAATGTTTAATAAGTTTTAGTAATGCTAATATACGATGAAAATAAAGTTTCCCTTAATAAGTGTCCCTTAAATTATCCCCAGGCCTTATACTGTCTGGCTTTATTTGGAT
The DNA here is from genome assembly GCA_963932465.1 of Maratus speciosus. NCBI lineage: Eukaryota > Metazoa > Arthropoda > Arachnida > Araneae > Salticidae > Maratus > Maratus speciosus. The sequence goes on from OZ010789.1 coordinate 275,857,501, forward strand.
ACTTTTGTTGTACACATACTAGGTTGAGCAAAAAGTTCTGGGAAATTTATGAAAGTTCCGTTGTTATGCGGAAATTAACAACAAAAGCAACAAGGATTATTCTTCAAAGTAGAGACCATCATAGTCCACGACTTTCTTCCAGATTCAGAATTTGTTGGAAGTACCATGGCGGCTCCTTGGAATCGAAAAACTTTTGACATGCTTCTTCAACTTCATTAAAGGATTCAAATCGAGGCCCTTGAGAATCGGCTTTCAGAACCGTTAGACCTTTTCTCCAATAATTCCGGATCAACACACGCAAATCATACTGTTCAATAGACATTTTGGAGCAGAAATTCCTGAACCCCTATAGATGAACCACTAGTACTCCTATGTACGATAGAAATTCTGGTAACTATTAGATTTAAAATTTCCCAGAACTTTTTGCTCAACCTAATATTTTATTTTTAAATACAAACAAAATAAAAAGCTAGTCGTATGCGGCAATCCCAAAACTTTCTTCTATATCGTACATGTTAATACTTAATGAAAAATGAAACATATCAACTCCATCGTTTATGTGATTTACACCCAAATCTAATCAACAACAACTTACGAGTTCTAACTTAATCTGAAATTTGATGAACATCCGTGCATTAGTTTTTGACAAATACCTATTGCGGAAATCGTAAAAAAATCTGCATAGCAGCGCCACCTGTTGGACGATTTAATCCAAAAGCTAATATGGACCAATTTATATCAGGGACAAACTGAATCTGAAGTTTGATGAAAATACGCACGTTAGTTCTCTAGATACAGTTATTGCGGAAATCCTGATAAATGCGGCCTAGCAGCGCCACCTGTTGGGCGATTTACACCCAAAGTAATCAGCACTAAATTATAACAAGGACTAACGGAATCTGAAGATTTATAAAAATCCGCGTATTAGTTCTTGAAATATAGCTATTGTGGAAATCGTGAAAAATGCAGCATAAAAGCGCCACCTATTGGGCGATTTGCACCAAAAAGCAATCAACACCAGTTTATATCAGGGACTAACTGAATGTAAAGTTTTATTAAATTCCGTGCAATAGTTCTTGAGATAGAGTGCCCACAATATTTGTGTCACATACATATAGACGGACAGACAGACACACATACAGACGGAACGACAGACAGACTCACAGATAGAGATTTTGTAAAGAAAAAAAGAAATTGGTTCTCTGACCCCTAAAACGTGTAAATCTGTCGAAAACCGAAATTTGAAAGTTTCCACGAATCCAATACTTTCTTCTTGTAAAGGTAGAAGAAAATAATAAGAATATTTCAATAAATGTTCTAAAAGATCGTTACATTATCATGAATATGATGCAAAATTTTGTAGAATTCAATCAATAATTTAGACAGATTTCATATGTAAGTTTACTTACTGTTTTTAATAATGATGGGTCGAAAGATTCAGTGGTCCAAAAATGATGACGAAGCCGGTATTGTTAATGGTTGAAAACATCCGCATCTATAAAGAACACATAAAATGTCAGGTTTAGCTATATGCTACCATTTGTCCACCCGAGACCGTTCTCTACAAAATATAGGCTGATGGCCTTATTAATAACATGGCCTTATTTGTGGAAGTACAGGGTGAACCAAAAGTCTTGCCCTGATTATAATAATCCATTACAAATAAACCATTTGTATAATGATGTGATTTGATGTATCATTGGATAGGTTAGTTTCAGTAGTTTTTTGTGTGCCATAGATGGTGGGATTCCCCTTCAAGAGTGACTCGGGGAACGAAGACTTTAAAGGAAGACATTTTCGGCCGAAATGGCGACGATTCAAGTGAAAGCTCAATTCGTATCTTGGTTTCACGAAACGCAATCGCCCATTAATGTTCACCGAACATTTCTATGATGTTATGGATGCAAAATCAATAAACCGATGGTAGGACAGAGTTAAAGAATTAGGCAGCATTGCTTCACTTACACTAGGCCTGCCACTTCTGTGCAGATCAGCAATGCTACCTGTTTCTTTAAGCCTGTCATACCATCGGTTTATTGATTTTCCATCAGGAGGTTTGCATTCAGAACAACAAAGGATTGTTCGCGGAACATTAATGGGCGATTTCGTTTCGTGAAACCAAGACACACATTGAACTTTTTCTTGAATCGACGCCATTTCGGCCGAAAATATCTTTTTTATAAAGTCCTCATTCCCTGAGTCACTTTTGAAGGATCAATTGCTCCATCTATGACACACAAAAGAACTGCTGAAACTAACCTATTCAATGATACATCTAGTTACATTATTATACAAATGGTTAATTTGTCAGGGATTTTTGTAATTAGGGCGAGACTTTTGGTTCACCTTGTACTTTATTACATATTATGTCCTTTATTCTTATGTCCTATTATTTTCACGAATTCATTTAAAAGAACTTGCTATTTCATCATATATTAATTAAGTTAGAGAATAGACACAGTTTATAAAAAGAAACTTTCTTTATTTTAAGTGATTAACTGATTTTCATATGAATTTTTATTATTACACATTCAGCTGATCAGATCTGATATCTGTCAACCTTCTGTCTTTTTTAAGTCTATAAAAATATTTCCACCTAGAAATTTTGATTGAAAAATAAAATCAACTAATGAAATTTTATAAACAAGATAGATTTATTTAAATAAATTTCCTATATCAAAACATATTAATTGACTTGAAAAAAGGACAAAAAACGAGATCGGATGTTTCATCATAAAAATGCTCATGGGAAGTACACTATAAATGATCCCGAATCAGTGATGGTGTCAGACGAGAGTAAAGAGAAGACTTTGTTTCCCACTTAGTCCAATTTTAATTATAAAAAATGGCTATTTTTTGTATGTTTTTTTATTTGGTGACGAACATTTAGTAATTATATAAAAACAAAACTTACTATATAGAAATTCTGCTACGATGTAATATTTTTAATAAAAAGAGGGTCTAAGTTTGGAACACTAGTCATGAATACCACTGCTTTGTAATAAATATCTTTATCATATTTAATCACAGAATATTTGAGCGAAGATTAGAAATATTAGAAATCCTATTTTCCGATGCTAATGTCCGATGAAGCTACCGGACGACTCCTAGCTACTTCGAGCCCATTATTAGTCTCGGTCGGCGGTCGGGGGAGGGCGGGAGTGTCGACCGCCGCGGAGAGCGGCCCATCTTCGTTCGCAGCGCTTTATTCTACTACTCTAGTCCGACTCTTTTGCGGAAGCAAGATACGTAGGTCCCCAGCCACGTCCCGAGTGAAAAACTCACTAGCGAAATCAACGTTGAAAAGAAAAAAATCAAAAATTGAAACCGGACATATTTAAAAGGTAAATTACACAAATTAAAGACACCGAAAAGAGAGAAAGGTTGGGCTCGGGGCGATGAAGCTATCGGACGACTCCTAGCTACTTCGAGCCCATCATTAGCATGCCCAAATTCCTCCAGCAGGATCACTAATGCGTTTTTTAACCCCTGGTACGGTATGCTATTTCTTTCTCCCAGCTCATTTTGTGTATTCCAAAAAATGACGTTACCTTACAGCCAGCCGTAAAACAAAGCAATACAATTAAATACTCTATAGCATTTTTTTAAACTTCTAAGCATCGCACATTTTCGATTTTTATACCGTCGTATTGGGGAAAAAAATGTTATTTTAAATGCATTTTGTTTGAAAACTGCATCTCGATTTATTTTTGAAATATTAATTTTTTTTTTGTAGTTTTTAGAGCTATTTGCTTAATATTGGCAACGGAAGTACTCCATTTCTGTAGAAAGTAAAAGAAAAATAGTTCTAAAATAGTAATTCTATATTTCTGTTGCCATTTTCCCATAACAACAGCAAGAAAATGAAATTAAAATGCGTGCTATTTTGAGAAAAAAAAATATAATCGATTGATTTCTGTTAAAACAATGGAGCTATTATAAACTATATTTAATTTTAAGTATATATCGCTCACCCCCAAGGAAAGTGACACATCTCGCAAAAATTCATTTTGCGTTTTATTCCACAAATAGGTCTGTCATAGGTGTGTCTTGCTACACAAACAGTTTCATAAGCGTAGTTATACGGAAAACCTCTTTTTTACGTTATATGTCCATTCGTGACCACAGAAAAGGGGTGGATTGTGTTGGGGGGTTGTGACAGCGTTTCTGTCTCATAGCTAGCATTTTTATTCAAAATTAATTTAAAACATAACTTTCTTACCGTTAGGTCATATTATCCTCCCCTCCCCCTCTTTCCTATACTGAAATATGTGATTAAATTCATTTCTCAAAACCATCCAGATTTTTATTAAAGTGTTTTCTTTCTTCTTTCTAAAAACATCTTTATTTCAGGGCGCTCAAAGATTCATTTCTTTTTTTCCCTTTTTCCTTATCTGTCCGTTACCGCTCCCAGTGCAAAGAAATAAATAAGAATTAAATGGCACAGCTGCTGGTATCAAGGTCTCCATTTACTTGCATTGGATTTTTTCCCCGCCGCAGTGATAAGAAATTTTTATCTCTACTAATACATGAACGTTGAATATGTATTAACAATAAAAAGTAAAAATGAACGAATCTTATGGGAAGCATGTATTTTTCGTGTTTTGTGGTCGAGCTAAAAGCCATATGTCCTGGATTTGCAGCATTTTTCTCATCGAGCAATCTGCAGTCTGCAATTTCATGTAACAGTTAGTTGGGCAAAGGCCTATCTGTAATATAAACAATTTCGGTTTGTCTGTTACTTTTCTCATCCTAATTAGAAGCACTTACTTGCATTCTCGGCGTCACACCACATTTTTGCGGTAATGTTTATCGCCAAAAGCCTTTGTTCACTTTCGCGCAGTCACCAAAAGTTTGTAAATTGGCGAATCTGTGCAACGCCAAGATTTCTAGACTTCTTGCAAAAACGGCACTTCTATTTCAGCTTTTAAGATGTAAAGCTGTCTAAAAAAAAGGCGCTTTGGCGTCCCATGTATTATGGGGGTCTCTCTCTCCCATTTTTTTCTCTAACTGAACCGCCTTTTAAAAGATGCTTTTAAATAAAGAGTAGTTCGAATAAATTTATAGTTGGAGTTTTTTTTTAGCATTTAGAACCCGGTCTACAATCAATGTTACAGGGGTAAAATTATTCAAATCTCTAAACCTCATTCTACGTCTTCATTCTTAAAGATTTTATGCTTTTATGCACTTTTTCACTCCTGTATGCAGAGCTAAGTGCTATAATGTCATGTTAAAGTAAAATCATGCAAATCCCCCCCCCCCCCCGTTTTACCTCTCCTGTGAAATTTACTTTTGTCAAGATGTGTTACTTTTCTTGCGGGTGAGCGATATGAATCATTAGATAGCCCTTTTTTGTCGATTTTCTTGAATGACGGCATCTTTTTGCTGCATTTATGCATTATTTCGCATTAGTGATGTGCTATGCATTCTTTACTGTAGATGTTTAAGAGTAGATAATAAATGTGGAATTCTTAAGCGGATGCGAATGACGCCATTTTACATAAAATAAAGCGTGTGCTTTAAGTCTTGAAATTGAAATATGTTTTGTACTGAAGTAGAGTCCCGCTTAACCGAGTTATTTTCTTCTGATGGACTGGTGGCTTCTATTATTATGAAACAGCCATTATAAATGAAGTATTAGGTGAAGATATAAGAGCAGCCGTAAAAAGTTAGAACTCTGATTTTCTGGTCAGAATTGGAAAAAAAATGGCCATATTTCTTTTTTTTTTTAACGCTTCATTTATAATTGCTGTTTCATAATAATGGACGCCATCAGTCCATCAGAAGAAAATGAAGTAATGGAAATGTCGGGGGAGACACTAAATTCTGAAGAAACAGAATTCCTGTTCTCTGGTGTTCATTTTTCTTGTACCTTAAAAAAGAAAATAATATGAAATAATCTGTGTTCCTGCGCAAAATACTTAGTCTGAATAAAATAATACAGACACATATTCATTTTTTGTGAAATTCGGATCATATTTCTTAGATTACAGAAATCATGTGCTGATTAGCTGTAGCGTATTATATGATAAATTAAACTTTTTAACCCTCCCCCCACCCCCCCAAAAAAATCAAAAACAATTACAATGTAAAAAATTTCAACCGCACACTGTTGCGCTAACTACTTGATTTTATATAAAATTAGAAAAATTGTCAGTATTTGTTGGCGTATTAATCAACGATCCAAGAAACAAAACCGTAAAAAGAGGGGGGGGGGGGTAAATCAGATGATAGCAAATTTATAGCCTTAATAAAGATAGCGCTACATCACTTCATGAAAATTGTTAAAAATGAAATATTTTAAAGATTTTTTTTTTGTATGATATTTGTTAAATTTCCAAAAATACTTAGATAATTTTGATGAAGCTTTAATGCGACAAATTCGAGAATATTCTTAATAAAACAAAAAAAAAAAAAAACAAAAAAAAAAAAAAAAAAAAGAACGCAAAAATTGGACGTGTAGTTCCCGAGTGATCAATGAACATACATACCAAAAAAGAAAAACATACGCACCGAATTGAGAACTTCCTTCTTTTTTGCAGTCGGTTAAAAAGTGATTTTAATTAAAGTGTAGATAATTTAGGGTCCAAGAATGGAATATTGTGACTAATAGAATTTGTATTGTATGTGCTTCAGGGTACAAGAATTTGATATAGATTAAAAAATACAGGGTATCCCAGAAAACTCTGACACATTTTAAAATAATATAAAAACAAGTAATTGTTGTACAAGAGTGCAGTTTGGACTAAAATGCTTCTCACTGTGAAAGGTTTTCTTCAAGCAAATGAAAATAATTAGTTCCAGTCTTCCATCATAGATGGCGCCACATGTCCGTATGTTTGGTTTCAAACTTGCGCTTTCTCTGATTTTCAGAATAGTTTTGACGCGGTGACACAGTAATGACGATTGAGAAAGGAATAAAAATAGCAGTCTTAACCGATCTGTAACTGTTTTCTTGAGTTTTTAATGCTTATTATTTCTGATTAATGTAAGGTATAGCACCATCTGTGGGAGATGTTAGGAACTATTTTATTTATTCCCTAGAAAAAAAAACTTTCATCTTGAGAAGCATTTTAGTCCAAACCGCACTACTGTACGACAATTACTTCATTTTATATTGAATTTAAAAATATATCAGGGACTTTTGGCACACCCTGTAGTTTCGAAAGTGCACATAGGAAGAAAAACATTTTCTGGATTAATCAGAATATTTATTAACATAGTAAAAATATTTAAGAAATCGAAAGTGTGTAGGAGAGAGTTTGGAGAAGAAATTGATGAACAACATATCGATTTAATGACATTTTTAGGTAATTGTAATACTTCATATATGTCGTATATAGGTCGATAATATAATAATAATATATGACGTTTATGACTTAATTGTAGTATTTTTCGTATAACCTCCTGAGACCCAAGCAAAATGTAATACATAAATTTTTTTAAATATGAGTTTTTTTCAACAAATAGGCATCAAAAATGACGTTTTTAAAGAAATTAATAAATTTCGATTTTTTAATTTTGTTTTACACCACATCCATCTAAATGGATGTTCAGGCCATAACTCGCTTTAAAGTAATTAAAAAAATGCGAGAAGTATGAGAAAGAATAGAATTTATTATAAAGAACATAAGGAAAGTATTAACATCTGATTTAAAATTGCAAAATAAAAATAGTTTAAACAAATTAAAATAACATAAAACCGAAAATTACCAGCAGAACGTAGAATTCCAACTTGACTCATTACGCCATTTTGTAAACAAAGTAGTTACCGTTGCCAGAATCCAAAAGCTGAATGTTTATTTTTGATTCATACATTACCAAAACCAACTGGTTTTAGATTGCTACAATGAAATTTAACGCAATAGAAGGAGAAAGCAAAACATCCATTTAAATGGATGCCGTGTCCAGGCCACGTAGATAGATCAGCAATAATGGTTATTTATCGTTGTAAAATTGCCAATCGTGTTCAAAATGGTAATTTAATGAAGATTTAATAACTACATAACACTGTTAAAAATGATAAAGAGTATAAAAGCAAACTAAACAGTAACATACTAGTAGTATACATTTATTAAATGCATACGTAACGTGAAATACGGTGATTTTAGTAATAAACAATATTAAGCATGGTAGTTTTATTTCCAGTGGTTTGCTGTGCCCCCCTAGAACGAATATAATATAAATATTACGTAATATAAATATGTATCAGGGTTCGTACGGGTCCTTGAATTTCCAGACTAAGAAATTCTTCGATACCAGTATTTTCTTATGGAAAAATCTCTAGTTCAAACTAGATTTATTTTTCTATAAAAAAATACTCATATTTGGCCTTGAAAATAACGGTACCCGGACGAACCTTGTATATGCTATATCATATTGTATAGTTATACGTACATAATTACTTTCACCACTACCTGTAATATGGCAATTAATATGGCAACTAACTGTGCAGTTAAAATGAAAAAAAAGGGAAAAAATGGGTTTCTGTAATTAAAATTTTCAGCGCCATTGCTGACGTAGTGAATATGACCTGGTCCGGATAATATTTAAGTACCCATTTTTAATATACTGTAATTCTTTTATATACGTTATAGATAAAATGTCAAAAAAATATTGGACAACTCATATTTTGAAGTTAAAAATGATTTAACTTTTATTTATTTTTCAAAATTTTTAAGTTGTTATTTCGTTAATTTTCGTTACTTATAACACAAACTAAGCTCTATTTATCTATTAATACAACAGGAAAATTCTATAACTTTATGACGACATTGACTTATTGAAATTGCTTTGAGTTCATATCAAAGATATTTAGATTTTACTGATATTCATTCCACATTGGTTTTGTCATGTGACCTATAAAACAAAAAATATTGCTTGGACGCCAAAGTAATTCTTCCTTTATCTCCTTCTAAACATTTAAATGAATGGATTTTTCGTCTACTATTTACATGAACGGAAATGATTTACGTGAAGAGACGAATCTTGTACCATAAATGAGAGAATTTTAGAAATAACTTCTGAAATGAAAAGAGAAAACTGCATGCAAATTATCTTGAATTGACAGTCGTATACGACTCTAGTGAGACGAAAGAAGAAATAATAATCATAAATTCAAATAGTACGTCAAGTAATTTCTCCTTTATTTTCTTCATAAGACATAAATGAACTAATGTTTTCTCCACTATTCACCTGGCAGGAAAATATGTACGCGAAGAGACGAATTGAGATCGTAACTGATTTTAGAAATTTTGTCTAAAATATAACTGGAAAATTGTAAGCAAAATAACTTGAATTAACAGTCGTTACGACTATAATGACAACAAAATAAACGGTCAATCGAGAGTGTTACTGGCGCGCAGAGCGTTCCGCACAATAGGTATTTTAATTAGTAACTGTGTTATTACAAAAAGATCTTTGCTAAAAGAATAATAATACTGTAAAAAAAAAAAAAAAAAAAAACTATACAACGTAGGGTTGGGTGTAGCTGTATATACTATAAAAATATAAGTGGATATACTGTGCAAGTTCAGAAAGATATGACCCTAAATTGTAAAAAAAAATGTTGTTATTCTGTATAACTCTGTTTTTCCTTATCCAAGTATGAACTTAATTTCGTGCTGACAATAAAATAGTGTATATATAAACTTCATTTGGCATTTCATAAACCCAAATTCAGCGTAGTAATAATGTTTTCTTTTTACAGCACACCTAAAACAAAACCCTTGTTCAAAGTTTAAATTTAGAATTGTGCTAAGTGCGCTTCGAAAGGAGGTGGCAAACTTACAACACCGCCCTCTTCATGCCGTGTTTTTCCAGATTAGTTTTTAATTAACCTTTAAAGACACGGATAGCGTATTGAGAGAGCCACTGAATGCAAACTAGTCACGAATGCCATAGTAAGTCTGTGATTAATTCTAATTAAATTAGTCTGCTTTTAACAGTTTGACGTTTATTGCCTTTATACTACTACTGGGTATTGCATTATACAAATATATCATTGGATTTTGTTTCTTTATCTAGGCTTTAAAAGCCGATGGATCATAGAGTACGCCTCCTGTGTCTTTATGTATCTCCAAACCGTCCGTGTATTTAAGGGTTAATATCTCGGCTAATTATTGACGATTTTTTTTCGAAAGTCATTATTAATAATTCTTATATACTTCTGAGACTATCGGTACTTCCAGTTCTACTCAACTCCTTTGCTGGACGCTCGCAAATCGAAATTTATGAGTAACGGAAAAGTGCAATTTTCGCAAAAAGTATGTGACCCAGGGTAATCACTACAGTTTTCCTGCAAGGTTTAAATTAACTTCTACTACTAATAATTTTTTCATAATTTTAGTTTCAGTAGATTCGAAAGTAAATGGTGGGGGACATATTTTTGCATTACATCTTCGAAGATATCTCCGAAACTATAATACCTAAAATTAAAATAAATGTATTTTTGATTTTGGCGTTACGAAAGCTTGCAGATGATACCCCACACGATATACAAAGAAAATATTTTTTTTTCAAGTAACTTAATTAGCCCATCTACATTTTTCCTAAATATATTTTTGAATAGTTAATAATCTATAAATATGTGGGTCAATAGCCATTATTACTACAGCCAATTTGAACTTTCCATGTTCCATAGTTTACGAGTAAAATGGCTGTGCCAGACAGACAGATACAGGAGTGATCTTAAAATGGCTCCGTTTTCACTTCTTAAGGATGGAACCCTAAAAATAATAATCATAAATTCAGATATTATGTGATGATATGGCTGGAGTCTCGTTTTCGATTCGAACGTTTTTTTTTTTTCTTTTCGATGTTTAACATGTGTGTGTGAAAGCGACATCTATCCATCATTTCTCTAATTTTAACAAGTTCTTCCTGAATCTCAGTTTTGCTGTTATTTTATGCAGTTTTATGATAATTAGGTCGCGGCGGTAAGCTGAGAAAGTATCAATATAGTAGTGAAAGATTGAATGATTTGATTTGTGCCATGTCCTGGCACACATAGGAGCCATAGACTTAGAGTAAAAAAAAAAATTGGACGGAAAAATTGCTTTGATACCACGTGCTATAATATTTCTCTCTTATTTTAGCAGAAGAGTTTGACATCTAGTAAGAATTTCCTTCATCGTAAAAAATAAATAAATGAATAAAATGTCATAAATAAGATACAAGCTTAACAGATATGTAGGCACGTAAGCACTGAAATAATCAGAGTAAAGAAGATTGCTCTAAGTAGCAAAATCTTTGGCGATTTCTTCGGGTATTATCCTCTAGCATACGCTTATACGAAAGTATCGCTTTTAATAAATTTCAAAACTTTATTCGAGTATATAATGGATATTTTTCATACAAAAATTAAAAATTCTTTTTGGTGATAATGAGAAAAATCTATTATGATTCTATTTCGCAATGGTAATACCATTTTAAAATTATAAAAATCTTACAAATATATAAATTTTCTGTCTATAGTACAAAAACTAGTCGGATGTACCAATCCCAAAACTTTCTCCTATCTCATACATGTTAATACTTCGAAATTCGCTATCACACTGCCAAAATTAAATGGCAATCTATGCATCTCATGAGGATTCTAAAGATATGAAATTCCGTGCATTAGTTCTTGAGATATGACTATCGCTGAAATCGTCTAAATCCAGCAAAATGCTGCCTAGCAGCGCCATCTATTAGATGATTTATACCAAATCCTAATCAGCAACAATTTATGTCAGCGTCTGACTGAATCTGAAGTTTGGAGAAAATCCGTGCATTAGTTTTTGAGATAGAGCTATAGCAAAAATCGTGAAAATTCCTGCATAGCAGCGCCACCTATTGGGTGATTAACACCAAAACCTAATTAACAACAACTTGTGTCAACATACAACTAAATCTGAAGTTAGATGAAAATTCGTCCATTAGTTCTATAGATAGAGCTATTGAGGCAATCGTGAAAAAGGCAGCACAGAAGCGCCACCTGCTGGGCGATTTACACCAACACATAATAAGTAGCAAGTCATATCAAGGACTAACTGAATCGGAAGTTTCATGAAAATCCATGCGTTAGTTCTTAAGGTAGAACTATTGGGGAAATCGTGTAAATCCTACAAAATTCATCATAACAGCGCCACCTTTTGGTCCATTTACACCAAAATGAAATCAGTATCAATTCATATCAAGGACTAACTAAATCTGAAGTTTGATCAAAATCCGTGCATTAGTTCTTGCGATAGAGGTATTGCGAAAATCGTGAAAAATGCAGCATAGCAGCGCCACCTGTTGAGCGATTTACACCAAAAACTAATCAGCATCAATTTGTATTAGGAACTCACTGAATATGAATTTTTATTAAATTCCGTGCATTAGTTCTTGAGATAGAGCGCCCACAAAATTTGTGTCACATACACACAGACAGACACATACTCACAGAGTCACAGACAGACATTTTGTAAAAACATGTTTTTTTGGAATCTCTGACCCCTAAAACGTGTAAATCCGTCGAAAACCGGAATTCGAAAATTTTCATGAATCCAATACTTTCTTCTTGTAAAGATAGAAGAAAGTAAAAACACGTGTTAGTGAGTAACGCTGGCAAAACCTGATCAGAAAATTTAGCTTTTACTGCAGTTGTTTTAACCTCTAAAGAACGCAAAAAATTTTTTTAAACTACATCGCAAGTTATTGATTTTTTTTTTTTGGGGGGGGGGTATATTTTTATAGAAATTCTTTTGACCATATTGAAATAGTGTTTAAATATCTATTTTATGCTATATATAAATTTTCTGTCTATAGTACTAAAAAAAAAAAAAAAAAAAAAAAAACACGTGTTCGTGAGTAACGCTGGCAAAACCTGATCAGAAAATTTAGCTTTTACTGCAGTTGTTTTAACCTCTAAAGAACGCAAAATTTTTTTTTAAACTACATCGCAAGTTATTGATTTTTTTTTTTTTTTTTTTTTTTTTTTTGGGGGGGGGGGGAGGGTGTATATTTTTATAGAAATTCTTTCGACCATATTGAAATAGTGTTTAAATATCTATTTTATGCTACGTCGCTTATCATCCATGTATAACAAAATACTTACGTCATAACGAGCCGTTAATATGTAGAATCCTGTTTCGGCTCCAAAGTAAGTTCTCCTTTATCTACAGCTTAGCGAGTAAATGATTTGATTTTTCGTTCACTATTCATTTAAGAGAAAATGATTTTTGTGAAGCGACGAATTATCATCACAACTGAAAGAATTTTACAAGTTTTGACTGTAAGGTAAAACAAAAAACTGTATGCAAAGATTTTTTGGCGTAAATATTTATCCAGATTACTAATAAATTCATATCAACGATATTTTGACAATACTAGTTTTCGCATCCGATTTTTTTAGTCGTAATGAGCCGTTAACATAATGCGGGCAATGTTACTTCGATGCTAATGTAACTTCTCCAGTATCTGATTCTTGACACTTAAATGGTTAATCGCCTACTATTCATGTAAGAGGATAGGATTTTCGTGAAGCGAAGAATTGTGATCACAATTGAAAGAATTTTACAAGTTTTGACTGTAAGTTAAAGCAAAACTGCATGCTAAGATCTTTCGACTTAAATACTTCTTCCGATAGCTAATAGATTCATATCAGCGATATTTCGACATTACTAGTCCTTACATCCGATTTGTTAGGTCATAACCAGCCGTTAACACGTAGAATATTGCTTCGGCTCCAAAGTAATATCTATTTTGTCTCCTGCTTAGAGCGTAAATGAATTGATTTTTCATCTGCTATTCATTTAAGAGAAAATTATTTTCGTGAAGCGACGAATTGCGATCACAACTGAAAGAATGTTGAATGTTTTGAATGAAAGGTAAAGGAAAAACTGTACGCTAAGTATTCTTGAAGTTAATACTTATTCAGATTGCTAATAAATTCATATCAAGGACATTTAGACATTACTAGTTATCACATCCGATTTGTTAAGTCGTAATGAGTCGTTAACACGTACAATATTGCTCGGACACCAAAATAATTTTTCCTTTATCTCCTTCTTAGGCTTAAATGAACTGGTTTTTTTTTTTTTTTTTTTTTTTTTTTTTTTGCCTGCTATTCGTGCAAGAGGAAATGGTTTTTGTGAAGCGTAGAATTGTGATCACAACTAAAATAATTTTACAAGTTTTGACTGTAAGGTAAAGCAAAAACTGTATGCAAAGTATTTTAAAAGTAAATACTTATTCAGATTGCTAATAAATTCACATCAAGAATATTTCTACATTACTAGTTTTCACATCAGATTTGTTTAGTCGTATTGAGCCGTTAACACGTACAAAGTTGCTTCGAAGCTAAAGTAATTTCTCCTGTATCTCATTCTAGCACTTAAATGAATTGATTTTTCGCCTACTATTCCTGTAAGTGGAAATTATTCTCGTGAAGCGACGAATTGTGATCACAACTAAAAGAATTTTACAACTTTTATCTGAAAGGTAAAGCAAAAACTATTTGTAATATAAAAACTTTACAAGTCAATAGAGAGCGAGAAAAAATATTTTTTTTTTTTTTTTTTTTATAATCAAAATCTTTACTGTGACGAATTAAGTTTTGAAGAAATCTTCAATGTCAGGAAAAATAAAGCGATCATGATTTCCTTTATTTTTAACCCCTTCGGGACGAGAGCCTTTTACGAAATTTTTAATCTTTTGTCACCGTTTTTTAAAAACAGAAATTTGTGTCTTCTTGAATCGAGAAAAGGCGCTGATTAAATAAGTCAAATTTTACAGTAAAATTTTACTGGTGAGGAAAAACAAGGATTCTGAGCGCTTCATGCGGCACGTATGCGTGTCGCTCGTCCCCAAGGATTTAAAACTATAGCTATACTATTATTACCCAATGGCTCAATTAATCCATAGACTGTGCTTGAAATTGGATGCAACTAGAAAGCCCTTTAACACGTTAAGCGCCACGTCAGTCTCCGGTGACTGACACTGGACTTTCCGTTTAAAACGCGTCATTCACCAATGACTGACGGACTAAAATATGATATAAAACTAAAAAAAATTACAATGTTTTAAGTAATTACTCAAAATTTATTTAAAATTTACTTACTTTTTAATTATTACAGAAATATACTTTCTTAAAAATTACTTAAAACATTGTAAATTTTTCAACTTCAGTGTCAGTCAGCGTGCACTCAACGTGTTAATGCCGCTCTACTGTTCAGCAATGTTTAGAACTGATTTGCTTTTAAGCTTAATTCATTGTTGTTGGTGTGACACTAAAACACACATATTAGGTTCGTAATATCTGCAAAACCTCAGATTTCTGAGAACCATTGTTTTCGAAAATAAATATTTTCTGTTTTTAACAAGAAAAATGTGGGGGTTAACTAGGTCTATTCGGAAACAGTGACTCTCTAAATTAGCAAGTACATTTTTATATATTCTTCATTAAATCTTGAAAATGAATTAGTTTTTGAGGCTTCTAAAGAGCTTTTTGAAATCATGGGTAACTCTCGTTCGTGGTTATATTTTATGTCTGTAGATTAAGAAATACTTGCCTTTTTTTAGAGTCTTAGTAAGGTCTTTTAGTCCTATGGATGTAAGAATGGGATATTGTGGATATCTATTCACAAGTATCGAATTAACCATTTACACAATCGTTTATTTCAATATAATTTATTACTAACAATCAAAGTTCGTGGTACGGAAGGAGTTTTGAGTGGTTTAACTGATTAAATTTCTTTTTACAAACATCATTTTAAAAAGTAACAGAAAATATTGATAAAACAAAATCTTTATCAATGCACGTAAATATGAGCAAAAGCAATCTTATGCACAACATAGTTATCTTCCATCTTTTTTATGTCAGATAAACACATTTAAAAAAATGTTTATAAATAAATTTAAAAACTTCAAAAAATAAATATTTATTCTATCATTAATCCATTTATGCCTAGCATCCCATTTTTGGGACGTTTCGAATTTTAATAAATTTTTATAATTTTCTTCTTCTTTACAACATGAAAATTGTACGAAGTAATGGTCTATAAATGTCTTTATCTATTACCGAGAAATGACGGCATAAGATGGACATTTATTTGCTTAAATGAAGGCCTTTTTTCGGTGTTTATAGATTTTCCATTTTCCAAGATAGCGAAATGTAAAAAAATAAGTTTATTTGTATTTTTTGTATCAAGTGTCCAAATAATTAAGTCATAATCTTAGCTTGCAACCTTCTTTGAAATATGTATCTTTTTAAATTCCGAAATTAAGTGTTCAAGTCTATTTTTTATGCATGTTTGTAACGTACAAAATATAGGGCGCTAGGCGCAAATGGGTATCTATTTCTATTAGCCATTTAGGGGACAGTTATTTATGTAAAGTCCTTTTCAAGATGATTTTGAAATAAATTGTTTTCTAGTCTCGAATACGATTATTCTTAATTTATTATTAATAATACTTATAATGCTATTATTCTCTGTAAAGAAATAAATATATTTTTAATAGCTCATAAAAATACTAATTATAGTATATAATATACAATTTAAATCTTAATTTATATAAATTTTGACAAAACATATAATTATGCATTTTTAGAAATATGGATATTCCCATATTTAGTACGTTTACATTTTATCAAACAAATACAAAAATATTTTAGCTTAATTTTAGTATTTTTCCAGTTCACTTTGCAATATTTTAAAATGATTTTACCAATAAATTTGAGAAAACAAAATTTAAGGCATAAATGGGTTAAATAACATCAAATATATTTCAGTGGCAAATAAATCTTTGGAAGGACATTTGTACAATATCATCGGAGATCAAATATATTTCAGTGCAAAGAAATGTTTGGAAGGGCAGTTGGACAATATCATCGGAGTCAATTTTGCAAATGTGCCATAAAGTAACCAATATTGCTTTATGGAAGAAGTTATTTCTCTCTTTATTACATTACTCAAGTATATGGCAGAATTTATTCTCCATGTAGTTACGCAATTAGATTAAAATGGTCACGTGTTGCAAAAGAAGGTAATCTGAACTGACTCAGTTTTTATACGGGTATATCATGGTGCAAACAGAATGCATAAATTACTTTTTATTTTGAATTTCAATTATAAAAGCAAGTTAATTTAGAACTTTAATTTGATTTTGAATATTAATAATAAAAGAACCAATTCAATTACGTTTAATTATTCCCAACAAAGTTACAAAGCACTTACCAATTTACTTTGTCTGTCTGTCTTCTCGGCTATCCGTCTAACTCTCGTAAATGAACACGGATTGCAATATAATTTTTATATGTTTTTACCAGATTTAAACGAATCTTTTTTATGTCAAATAAACATGTTTGAACCAAACTCCTTTAAAAAAAAATAAAATAAAATAATTACTACAGAGAACAAGTCATATTACTAAATAATTTTATTAAATAATTTCAATTGTACTGTGTATATTTTTTGACGCGAAAACACCTGGACATTTGGCAGCAATGATGGCTATAAACCAGGAAATTTACAAAACATTAGCACCCAAATTAACATGCAAAGATTTGTTCTTCTTCATTCGGGTAGAGTAAATGTGAAGTTTGATCAGCGCCAAATTAGGTACTTTTGAGAAGTGTGGGAATTATTAACCAATAGTTCATAATAATATTTTTCGTCCTTTTTAATGTAGAAATTCTGCGTTTATATACGGCAGTAATTACTATTCGAAAACAGTGGTATCACTAAATTGCGTAGAAGTCGTAATTTAGGACTTTTTTAGAATGCTTTTCGCACCTCCCCTTCGCTTCACCCCTTTATAACTCGAACATATTTTCGACAGCCCTTAGAGGCCATTTATATTTTATAAGTAACTACCATCCCATATTTAAAGTTTCTAGCCTTTTCGGTATCACAGAAATCGCAATTTAGAAAGTTTTTTGCTCCTGCAATTCTCTGGTGGTAGTGGCACAGACATAAAATATAGCTTATGTTTGAGCAGGTACTATAGCCAGCAATTTCTCACCATTATTTTTTCAATCGGTTTGGTATTTGATAAGATTGTATAAAAATTGTAATTTAGAAAGCTTTTCGCTCACTTAATCTTTTTTAATTTGGAATTTTCTTTGACTGTTCTTAGAAAGAAGTTGCATCTTCTAAGTAAATATCGTGCCATATTTCAAAGTGTTAGACCCATCAGTTGTTCAAAAAACGCAAATTAGAACCTGTTTTGCTCTTGAAACCCCCAGATGGTAGTGACAGCAACATAAAATATACACTGGCGGAAAAAAATCCCAACACCAAGAAAGACTTGTGTTAGATAAACGAAATTTGGTAGGTTTGTTTATACATCTGAAAGATGACATCGATTGAAATTTCGCGCTTCGCGCATAAGTGTGGCGCTAGTAGCGCCACTCAGAACTTGCAGATCAGGTTTACTTTAAATGCGTGCTGCATTGGAGGACGGAGTGGAGATCTGTTGTGTTTTCTGATGAAAAAGAAACACAACAGATCTCCACTCCGCCCACCAATGAGCTCTGGCTTGACACAAATGGCTTTGAAAACGGCAATGGCATGGAGTCAGTAGAATGCTCGCTACAGGGCGCCTGGCTCAGAGCTGTCCTTGAAGTAGCCGATTTCTAACAGTTCGCTGTGTCACTGTGGTACCAACTGCAGCTCGAATTTCTGCCGCAGACGCAATACGATTCGCCACAGTTTTACGCCGAATACGGCGATCATCCCTCTCAGGAGCGCCACGCGCCTGGAACCCGGTCTTCTTGAGGTAGTACCATTTCTTGACCAGTGCTTCCAATATTCATGCACAGTGGATACATTCCAGCCAAGTCTTTCTGCAATATCGCGGAAAGAAAATCCACCTTCTCGTAGCCCGATCATGCGACCTCGTTCCAACTCGGTGAGCTGTTGACAGTGGTTTATTCGTCTTGTTAAAGGCATTCTTGGCTAACATCAACTCAATACGTCACATTTCGAAGCTAAATAACGCCTACGAACTTTACAGCACGCATTTAAAGTAAACCTGATCTGCAAGTTCTTAGTAGCGCTACTAGCGCCACACTTATGCGCGAAGCGTGAAATTTCAGTTGATGTCATCTTTCAGATGTATAAACACGCTTACCAAATTTCGTTTATCTAACACAAGTCTTTCTTGGTGTTGGGATTTTTTTTCCGTCAGTGTAGCTTATGTTGGAGCAGGGACTGTCATCATTAATTTGCAACCATTACTTTTGAAATAGCTTTGGTATTTCCTGAGATTGAGTACAAATCGAAATTTAGAACGCTTTTCGTGCATTTTCACCTCTTTTTAAATTTCCAATTTTTTCGAAACTGTTCTTAAAGATCATTTATATCTAAGAAATATGTACTTAGGCCAATTTCAAGTTGCTAGCCCCTACCGATCACAAAAATCGAAATTTAGAACGGTTTTTTTTTTTTTTTTTTTTTTTGCTCCTGCGACCTCTAGGTCGTAGTGAGAACCGACATGAAATAGCCTCTATGTTAGAGCAGAGGTTGTCATCATCAATTTCCTACTTTTCCATTACTTTTGAAATCAGTTTGATTCTTCCTGAGATATTGCTGTAAAATCGGCATTTAGAAAGTTTTTAGAACGCTTTTCGCGCATTTTCACCCCTTTTAAATTTCAAATTTTTAAAGAAATGTTCTTAGAGATCATTTATATCTAATAAATATATACCATGCAAAATTTCATGAGTCTAGATTCTTCCATAATTTAAAAATCGCATTTTTAGAACGTTTTTGCTCCTGCATCTCCTCTGGGATAGTGGAAACAGATATAAAACATAGCCTATTTTGGAGCAAGAGCTGTCACCATCATTTTTACACCATTATATTTGAAATCGATTCAGTACTTGCTAAGATTGCATAGAAATCGCAATTTAGAATGCTTTTTACAACGCTTTTTGCGCATTTTGACCCCCTTTTAAATTTCGATTTTTTTAGGAAATGTCCTTAGATATCACTGATATGTTATAACTAACTACCAATTCAAATTTCATCATTCTAGGTCCTTCTCTAACACAAAAACCGCAATTAAGAACGTTTTTTTTATCTCCTGCACCCCCTTTGGGGTAGTGGTACCGATATAAAATATAGCCAATGTTGGAGCAAGGCTATTCACTATCATTTTGACAGCATTATTTTTTAAATCGGTTTGGTATTTCATGAGATTGTGTAGAAACCACCATTTAGAACGTTTTTTAGAACGCGTTTCGCGCATTTTCACCCCCTTTTAAATTTCGTTTTTTTTTTCAGGAAATGTCCTTAGAGATCACTGATATCTAATAAGTAGCTAATATTTCAAATTTCATATTTCTAGGCCCTTCAGTAACACAAAAATCGTATTTTTAGAACGTTTTTTGCTCCTGCACTCCCTTTGGGGTAGTGACACCGATATAAAATATAGCTTATCTTCAGCAAGCGTTGTCACCATCATTTTGACAGCATTATTTTTCAAATCGGTTTGGTATTTCCTGAGATTGTGTAGAAATCACCATTTAGAACGTTTTTTAGAACGCTTTTTGTGCATTTTCACCCCTTTTAAATTTCGAATTGTTTAAGAACTGTTCTTAGACATCATTTATGATATATAATAATATATAATATAATATATACATATATATAGGATAGTATTATAGTATTAGTAGTATAGAAGTATAGATTACTTCATACAATATTCATGTTGTAAAGAAGAAGAAAATTATAAAAAATTATTAAAATTCGAGAATCCCAAAAAATGGGACGCTAGGCATAAATGGGTTAATCGCAGATTTCGTCGATTAAAGAACGAAAAATTTACATTTCATTTTGTTGCATAGTGCTTAGGTTTTCTCTTATCAGTGTAGTTTAGCATTAAACAGGTTGTGCGCTAGCGTGTTGTCTGCATTCTAACATTTTGTGCGTGAACGAGCTTATTGTCATTTCTCTTACTCTCGCAAGTACGATTGAATCTCCCTAAATCTGATCGCCGCCGCGGTTGTTCTACAAAGATACATGCTAATGACATTTCTGTGAATGTATATCCGATGAAGGCAGTTGGAACAAGCGGATTTTGCCGAGTGTTGCTTTAGCGGTTCTACAAGGCAGGTTTCGGAGCGCTATTTAACCTCTAAAGCTCCGGCGTCTCTTACACACATTTTATTAGACCGGCAACACTTTTTAAAAAGGGGATTCCACCTAGTACACAATTTCAAAAATGCTCTGATTAAATAAGGTAAATTTTATTTTCCTTTATTACAGGTTCCAAAAACAAATTTTGAAAAGAAAGATGATGGCTCCGCTGCGGAGCCAACGGAGTGACAAGGGTTAAACTTCATCCCATTTGTCGTGAATTAAGAGTTGAGTTAGTTTCTGCACCCTAGAAGTGTGGCATTTTTGTAGGATGCTAATCCCAGTACTTCGAATAAATTGAATTTGGTGTCTGCGGAATTCGATACGTTTAGCGCCATTGACGTATCACATAGTGATATTCTGCGTAGCAGTTTTCACGAATACCATTATATTAGCCATCGTTTTTAAGTATATTTGGAACTTACATAATATATTGGGTTTAACTTCCTTTCTTCGTTAGTTCAATTCTCGTTCGGTAACCTCTTGAATAGGGGTGGTTCATTTTCAGACCACCTTATTTTAATCCCTAAATGCCACATTGACACCAGAATTAGGGAATTAAAATTTTCCTTTTCTTAAGTACACGAAGAAAAGTTACTCCTTGTTTGCAAATAAATTTGATTGTAAATTCTGGTGTCAATCAATCATTTCAGCATTTTGTGAGTAGAAGTAATTTGACCCTGAAAGGATTAAAGTTAACTTCTTCCTAATAGGAATTATCTTTTAAAATTTTATTCTAAAAAATACTCTCATCGAATATTTATTTCCTACCAGATAAAATATACAGAATACATTATTTGTAAAACTAATTTAAATTTGCGACAGCATCACAGATGTAGGCAAAAACACTTTAGATTCAAGACGTGGTGGTGGTCTTTAGCGATGCCTCCGCCCGTGACGATCCGAATAGATGATTTTATTACTCCAGTGAATCATGGACAAAAGCATTACTGTCAATTTTTTTTCTTAAAAAAGGAATTTCTACCAGAAAATTTGTATCAAAGCGATATAGGTAAGCGTCTTATCTTAAATGGAAGAGGTAACCGCAAGATTAAAGGCGAGGTCACATCAATCAAGGTCGCACGCCACGTTGCGGACGGAGTGAACAACAGAAAGATGTCTAACTGTTTTCTTCTTTATGGATAATCTATTAATTGCACATCTATGGAATAACTGCGCAAGCGCCAATATCGTGTTTTCATTTGTTTGTTGCGTTGATATTCTGACAGTAATAGAATGTTCTATTAATTTTTATTCGTGTTTTTTGACTTATTTATTATAGTTAATTATTTAAATAAAAACAGTTCTTTTTTAGAACTAATATTATTTGTTAAAATGGCAAAATGTTGGCGATCGAATAATTCTAGTTTTCGAAATTGTAAGAAAATTCTTTTTCTTATAGAATTCATATGTCTTTTTCCAAAGAGCAAAACAAGTTAGTTACGTATTTTAACTTTAATTTATTAATATATTATATATATTATTTGATATATATTATAAAATGTTGTTGATTTAAATACGCTCGATTTTAATTATTTTTCTTTTAATGAAATGAAAAATGACGCATAAAAATTAGTAAGTAGTTAATGTGTAAAGATTGAATTTTGTAGTCTTATTTTTTACTCAATTCTTGAAGTTATAAAAATTGCTAAAGTTATAAAAAATGATATACACGGTTCTATTCCAGGTGAAAATAGAATGTTTATCAAGGTTTAGAATATGTATAGAATTTAATAATAAATAAAATATTCAATTTTAAGTCCTTTTCTTCGTTTATCAAGCGCAGACGATACATCGAAAACTTATTCCAATATTCTTTTGATCGTATTGTATTCATGTTATTTAAATTACAAATAGTTCATTTATTTAATTTAAAATTCATTTTATTTTATATTCAGAATCACTTTAATTTAAAATGCATGCATTAAATGTTGTACTATTAAACGAGCAAGTATTGTTAATTTAGTATTTGTTTAAATATTTTGCGAGTTCAGACAATAACTGCAAAAATTATCCTAAAATCGCCAGATTTTTTTTTTTTTTTTTTTTTTTTTTTTTTTTTGAAGCTGGCAAAGCTATTTAGAGAATCCCTGTTAAAAATTCTATTACGAATTTCAGATTGTTACTTACTCACAGAAGATGAATCTTGTTTGCCAGATATATTGCAAAATATTTTTGTTACAGCTTGTTTTGATGAAAATATGTGTATTTTTAAAAAAGTCGCAATGTCATTTTAGTTTAAGGGCTAAAGACAGTAATGCTTTCGTAGCATTAGTGCTTTTCTCCCGAAATTAAAATGATTTTGCGATTTTTTTTTTTAATGTGCATAATTTTATCAAAACAAACTGTAATAAAAATATTTTGCAATAAAACTCGGAAACAAGATTAATCTTCCATAAGTGAGTAAAGAATCAGAAAATATGCGCAAGAGATGCGCAGATAGTACATATTCTATCATATATGACGTCATACTGAAAACCCGCGTATTTGCATTATTCACTCCGTCCACCAGATGGCGCAGCTGTGTAAGTATACTCCAGATTCCAGTATTGACATTGTACGCTTACTTATATCGTTTTGATTTGTATAGAAAAAGAATTTTCTTGTTTTAATTAAATTAAATTTAAGAACACCATAAAATATAAAAATGCTTTTTAAGTTGAAAATATATGAACATCTACACTATATGGCCAAAGGTGACCGGTCACTTGCGATTTTAGACGTTTTGTTAAATATCTAGAAAAATAAATGAGGAATTAACCTGAAACTGCAGGTGTGCAAACAGTATAGTATAGGTCATATACTTCCGCGAAGATTTTTTGCCGAAAACGCATAGGGGCCGCCAACAAATTGAAAAAAACGAATATCTTTTGGATAACCCTGTAAAAACTAATGTAGCAAAAGCGTACAAACTCGATATCATTAATAAGTGACTTACTGTAATATACTGTGTTCATTTTTATGAGGATAGCATGTATAAACGTAGAGAAATTAAGGTTTTTATAAAAACAGTCCCAAATTTCCCCATGTTTCTTGCTTATAATTTGCAGAGTTATTAATATAAAAAAAAAGTTCTTTTCAGAAAATATGACAAAGAACATTGTACATAACATTAGAATTAAAAAACAATGAAAATTGGATGAAAATTGAGCAAGTTTGCTAAAAAATGTTTCACTGCGCATGCGCGAATGCAACTAAAATATAATATGCATAATGTATTAGCAAAGTATATGGAGCAACTTCTGTGAACGACTCAAAATCATAGCATGAAAATTCTGAAAATTATCGTCGATAGAATAAGCTCGAAATCCGTTGTTCCCAAAAAGAAGCAAAAAGATGAGGGTTTGTATCCAAATGTCTGTTGATTTGTGCCAAGATAGCGCACACAATATTGCGCGTATATTTGGATACAACCCCTCGTCTTTTAGCTTCCTTTTGGGAACAACGGATTTCGATCTTATTCTATCGACGATATTTTTCAGAATTTTCAAGCTATGATTTTAAGACTTTCACAAAAGTTGCTCAATATACTTAGCTAATACATTATGCACATTATATTCTGATTGCATTCGCGCATGTTCAGTGAAACATTTTTAAGTAAACGTGCTCATTTTTTATCCAATTATTATAATTTTTTTAATTCTGATTGCAGAGTATTGTGTACAATGTTGTTTGCCATATTTTCTGAAAAGAACTTTTTTTTTATATTAGGAACTCTGCAAATTACAAGCAAAAAACTTGGCGAAATTTGGGACGGTTTTCATAAAAACCTTAATTTCTCTACGAGTATATATGCTATCCTCATAAAAATGAACACAGTATATTACAATATGTCACTTATTAATAATCTCGAGTTTGAAAGGTTTTGCTACATTAGTTTTTACAGGGTTGTCCGAAAGATATTCTTTCTTTTTCAGGGGTTCCGGGTAAAAATGTTCGCGGAATTATATAACCTATACTACACTGTTTACACACCTGCTGTTAATTCCTCATGTATTTTTCTAGATATTTAACAAAACGTCTAAAATCGCAAGTGACCTGTCACCTTTGGCCATATAGTGTATATATTTGAAAGACAAGTCTGTTTTTTTAGTCATCTGGCTTGAGCTTTCTGCTCAACCGATTTTGATAACTATTTTTTTAAATGAAAGCAATTTATTTTTAGATATGCTCGCCCTCGGTATTTTGTATGTAAAGTAATCCCGTTTTGATATTTTAATTTAAGTTTTATAAGTACTTTATGAAATTTCATCGCATCAGTGGCCAATCGGGTTACTTCCATTTTTCAGGAGAGAAGGGAAACAATGGGGAATTACGATATCATTGCGGATGCCATTTTCTTATTACAATTAAAAATTAATTTTCCTTAAACTTTAGAAGAGAAAATGCTGTCATGATTTAAAATAATGGATTTTTTAATATAAAACTGTTGCATATCAATATTTTTTTTCATTCGGAATCCAATGGTACTAGAGACGCTAATCTCAGAGGCCTTCAGTGTGTGAAAAGGATGTCATAGTAAAAAAGAAAAGTGTTTTCTTTGATGACACTAAATATTTTAATACTAATTCGTCTAAAGATAAATTTCTGGATTTCGCTTCAGATTAGAACTGGCAGTCATATTAGAACTTCTAGAAAAGAGTGCAGATGTTTACTTTACGTGTAAAATTGTAACTTGCAAAAGTAACACTTGGGAATATATTTATTAATAACGTATTGCACGTTAAAATATATTTATATCAGTGAATATGAATATGAAAAGTATGCATGCAAATTTTGCGACAGCAAAAATATGTTATTTTTAGATTTCGTTGAAAACAAAAATTATAATTGTGTTAGACTGGCACAATTTTCGTTGATTTTTCATTGCGTTATACCAAAGATCAAAACCTCAATCAATAACTTCAAAATTCCATTGTCTTAAAAGCATGTTACTGATTACGTATAGGAATAAAGTTTAATTTTTCAATAATTTGAAAAGCTGAAATTAAACTTTAGTTAAAAATAACATTTGTTTTAAGAATTAGGCCAGCCAATAAAATATTGATTAATTATATTGTAAGCATTTTTGTTAATTTTTTATAAATTATAAATTATTTTTTTTTATAATTTTTCAGTCAATCAAGTCTTTTAATCCCTTAATTATCGCTCCCGTCATATTCACGGGCTGTGTATTTTATTAAGATTGTTTGATTCCCACCAATTTTATAAAATAACGTAGTTGGCTTTATTATGGTATCATTTTACCTTTCATTAAATAAGATAAATATTCCTTTTTCAAAAAAGTGGTGCCAATAAGCAAATTGAATTTTTAAACCGTAATTTAATGCGACCGTTAACCCCTTGAGAGGCGGTGGGATATACTTTATCCTACTCACGATTAATGAAGGTTTACACCCGAAAAAAATTACGAAATTTTACTTTTCTAACTTTGGTGGGGAAAAGGGTGTAAAATTGCTTTTCCTTATTTTGAAATAGATTTTTTTTCTAATTTTCCGGTGGGAATTCAGCATTACGCAAATGCAATTGCTTTCCCCCCCCAAGGTGTTAAGGGGTTAAACATTTTAATTCGACGGGTTTCGACTCGCGATTATATAAGAGAAGGTTACAAAGGCTGGCAACTATGCTTTTGCTTTTTTTTCTTTTTACAAAATTTCTGATAGAATTGAATAAAAATATATACAAAAGTTGAAAACTATGTTTTTGCGCATTCCGGAATGATTCAAACGAATTGTGAAATCATATAGTCTGCCCATCACTAACTTCTGCTAACAATGTTTAGCTTACAAATGTCTAAACTTACCTGTGGTTACAGGTACTTAAAAATTTAAAGGTATAGTAGTGGTTGATGTCGTTGCGTTCAAATTCCTATGATATCAGTGAAATATTGAATATTTTAAAATGGAAAGAAATATACGTATGCACATATGTGAAAGCGCTTAAACTTAACTAATATAAAAGAAATCGGAAAAAAAATTATTATCGAGTATAAAAATCAGAGAATAGCGAAAACGTATATTCAAGAGAAAAAATATAATTATGATTTTCAGTTACGTGAACCCCTTGAAGAGCGGTGATGCAGCTATGGCATCACATAATTTAAATTCCTAATTGCCACATTGGCACCCGAATTTTTTAAATGAACATTTCACTTTTATTAAGTACGCGAAAATACACTTTTACTTGTTTACAAATAAATTTTCTCTTAAATACTGGTGTCATTCAATTATTTCAACATTTTACGAATACCTTGCCCCTGAAAAAGTTAAATAAAGAAGGTTAAAACAGAATGTTTTGAAAAATAAATTCTATTCAGTTGAGTAATAATCATTGAAGAGCGTTGCAGTTTAAATATTTAAAATAATTAAAAGTTTTCTTTACATATTTCAGCTGATTTCCTTTCTCGCATTTTTACAAATTATCAATTCAGCTATTAATAGTGTTTTACTATAATTTTTCAATTTTTTTAAAAAATAATCTTTTTGTGTTGGTAACATCGAATACTATCAAATGGAATCATATTTGGGAAAAACTTGTTTTAAATCTTAATCCATTCGACACCATGGGTGCATACAGAATTTGTTTTTGGCACTAATAAGAAAGAAAAGTAATATTTTTCTTATTTAATTAGTGCAATTTTGAGATTATATAATTAAAGATAACTTTAAAAACAACTTGTGCCAGCAGAATAAAATTTACATAACAGACGCCGGTGCCGAGGAGTACCTTTAACTTCCGTCAGAGGTTTTTAACCATTTTGCCTAGATTGTTTGCCATCATAAATATATAAATATTATTTTTACTTTACTTAATTGCAAAATTTCTCCCTTTAAATAGGGCAGATTGTTTTTCCGAAATAGTGATAGCTAGGTGCCCGAGTGTCAGAGGTTGAGGGCCGCTAAATATGGCTGCATACTTTTACGCTGTTTCTAAATCACTGTTTCTTAACAGAGAATTTTTCCTTATTTAATTGTAATTAAAATAGGTACATATTTCGATTGGAAAATACTGGTAACGAAAAAGCGTTAAAGGTTTGCAGCAATGTCCTTAACCTATTTTATTTAACTAAAACATTCAATTCGTTTGAGCAGGGACCCAGCGTCAAACAACGGAATTTTCGAATCCAGTATTTAACCCTCCGTCTACCAGACGGGTCCATTGGACCCGACAGGTACATACAAAATATTCATTCAAACCAGAAATTTCTTTAAAATAAACTAAGTATATAAACCAGACAAAAATAAGGTAAATAAATAAGTTAAATAGTTTTAAATAAAAATTCTGGTGTAGAACGTTTTATTAAAACTTGAATAAAATTCCCGGTAGATCTAGGGTTAAAAAAGATATATTCTTTTATTTAATCACAGAACTTTTGTATTGAATAAGCGAAAATCTCTTTTCGAAATGAGTGGTGTTAAAAAATCTGGAGGTTCGGCAGCTCGTCTGGTGCTTATCTAGTTAAATATAAATATAAAGAGAAAAAAGGCCGAAGTTAATATTGTATGTTTGAATCCGTGCTAAATAAATAATCTTTATTTTAATACTTGCATGGTTTTCTTTGCACGAAAAGGAAAATAAAAATAATTTGTCTCTCGAAGACATTTCTGAAGGCTAATTTTACAGATACTAATAACCGAATGCTGACCGAACTTCTCCGATGCCAAATAAAAATTTCCATCTCCGAAAACAAATTGATTAATTTTAACCCATTTTTCATCCTAACTGCAATTTACGTATACAGTTACAATAATTAAAAGAAAGATAATTATTATACTTTGTACAGTGGTTCTTATACAAGTTTTTCAGTCAACATAATATTGGTTTTTAACACTTACCAACAAAGTTGAGAAGTGTTTATACATTCGGTTTGTCTGTCCGTCTGGCTGTCTGTCCACGCTCTAACTCCAGTATATATAATCAGATTTTCATGCAATTGTTAAACGTTATTTACGGTCACCAAGGCGTTATTGGTATTGTATATGAAGTACGTCGGATTAATAGTTCATTTACAGCGGCACTCTAAAGAATTCCCTTACATTATAGTCAATGGGGAAAAATCGTTTGCAGTGTATTTTAATGACATTACGCTATTTCAAATGTATTTAAACTGATATAAATCATTGAATTTCACTACAAGCTGATTATTATACACTAGGGCAATACATCATATACAGGGCTGATCAAAGAATTCGGATAATTTCCCGATTGTAGATGGGAACAGCTGAAATTGGGTTTTCAAATGTGTTACACGTTTCCATATGGTTGAAATAGACATAATATTTTAACTTATTAAACGGTGCAGTTTTGTATCATTATTCTGAATGTGTTGGAAAGTGTTTCATAATCTATGCTTGGTTAATGATTTTTTCTTTCTTGTTTTAATGTGTATGGTTCGTGTAACTGAAATGACAGCTGCTTAAAAGATGCAGACCCAAATTTAGTGAATTAAGGAACATAAAAAAACATTAAAATTTCAATTTGTCACTGAATATCTGCTAAAAATACACAAAGTATGAATATAGACTATCTTGTTGTTGCACTAATCGAAATAGACCCTGATTACCGCGTAAGCAGACGGAAATGAAACACCGTTAACTCCTTGAGGAGTGGTGGTATATATTATATCCCACCTAAGTTTTATTATAATTCGCACCAGAAACTTTCAACTAAGTTTTACTTTTATAACTTTGGAGGAAAACGGGTGTGAATTGCTTTTCCTTGTTTGGAAATAAATTTTTCTTAATTTCCGGTGGGAATTCAGCATTAGACAAACGCAATTGCTTGCCCCTGAAAGGGATAAGTAGTACAAATATGTTTCTAAATGCTGATTAGAGTTCTGCCATTAATTTTAGGTCTTTTCCTCCACTTTATCGTTAATAAATCGAACTTTTTCTATTGCAATCAGATAAATTAACCAAGTCTCATCAACTGTAACTACGCATTTCTAGTTTTCACCTGTCAAATAATTTTCATGCAAGAATCTGAACATAATATTACGCTTAGAAATATCTTTTCGCATTCGGCGGTAAAAATCGTGTTTTTTTTTCTTTTTTTAATTAGATTTAAATCAGATTTTATAATTTTGTAGGGGCAATAACTGATTTTGTAATAATTCTTTCGGTTTAAGGGTAGGTTCAATTTTCTTTTAGAACATTTGATTCAAGATCCCTTTGAACTCTTGCACACATTTTATTCGGTCGACACCACTTTTTTAAAAGAGCTCTTTCCTTCAAGTACAAAATTTCAAAAATGCCCCGATTGCAAAGGGAAATTTGATTTTCCTTTATTACTGTTGCAAAAAACAACATTTGAAAAGAACGAGGATGTCGACGAAGTGGCCACAACGGAGTGCAAAGGGTTTAATGTATTGGGTCGTTCGGAAAAACGCGTCCGTTTGGGAAAATCAATTCGTACTGGAAAATTCTATCATTTAATTGCTAGACACTGATTCCGATATCTAATGTCTAATAATTACCGGGCAGAATTTTCCGGCACGAATTGATTTTCCCAAACGGACACGACTTTCCGAACGACCCAATAATAAGCGCCGAAAGAGCCTTTTTGTTGGGTATACATTTGATACCTTGTTCCCAGTTAAAAGTACTCTTTGACATTTCTTTCCTTTTATATTAATTATGTGACTTATTTTACGTTTATAACTATTGATATTATGTTTTTCACACCTTTTTTTTATTAAAAAAATATTAAAAGATAAAAAGAAAGATTAATCGATTAAAAGTATTTCCTTCCTAAAGCGCAAATACTTACTTACCTTCGACTCATTGTTTATTTTCAAGCGAGAATTTAAAGCAATGAATATGTTTACTGATTCAGACGGCAATTGCACCAATATTCCGAATTGAGGCCATATATGTTTTTTTTTTTCTTTTCATTTAAAGGGCATAGCCGGATAAGCATTGGAAACATGCCTTTCAATCAAATTTATTGATTTTTTACCCAGATGTGACTACATACCTGACAATGTATTTCCCCTAATATCACCCTATAAATATTGATATTTAATGACATAAAAATGTTTTTTCGATTTTTTAAAAAACGGTTTTTCTCAAAAACTGCTGGGCGGAATTTCATGCCATTTACTGAGGATATATAGATGCCAAAGATACATAACTGGTAATTTTTGTATAATTTTCTGTTTATAAAAACTGTCTGAAATAGCGAAATAAAAATTTAAAAGAATAAAAATCATATCTTATGTTTATCCGAAAATTACCATTATCTTGTCAAAAATTCTCCATATGTGCCCGTATATTTTATATAAATGCTGAAAGTTTGCGTTGGGTACTACATATAAATATTTACAAAAATGTATATTAAAATTATTAAAATTCATTTTAAGGCGTTATTTGGGGCGGAGCTACATAACTTCACCATCCGAAGAATTTTTGGAACAAAGTCAGCAGACAATATGTCAATGGATGTATTTTAGATTCCATTTAGCATATAAGCTATGTTTTTCAACATCATGTTCATTTTGAAATAGACGGTGTTGAGAATGTTACTAATGTGCTCATTAAAATTTAAAATACAGCAATTTTGTAACTGTTTATTCCAAAAATTCTTCGGGTGTGGATATTGAGTAGCTCCGCCCAAACTAACGCCTTAAAATGAATTTCCATAATTTTAATATACATTTTTGTAAATATTTATATGTAGTACCTAACGCAAACTTTCGGCATCTATATAGAATATACGGGCACATATGGAGAATTTTTTACAAGAAAATGGTAATTTTCGGATAACCATAAGATACGATTTTTATTCTTTTAAATTTTTATTTCGCTATTTCACACAGTTTTTATAAACAGAAAATTATACAAAAATTACCAGTTATGCATCCTTGGTATCTATATATCCTCAATTAATGGCATGAAATTCCATTCAGAAGTTTTTGAGAAAATCCGTTTTTTTAAAAATCGAAAAAACATTTTTATGTCATTAAATATCAATATTTATAGGGTGATAATAGGGGAAATATATTGTCGGATATGTAGCTACGTCTGGGAAAAAAATCAGGAAATTTGATTAAAAGGCATGTTTCCAATGCTTATCCGGCTATGCCCTTTAAATCATAAATAAAGTCAAAATCGTTAAATAAATGTGTTAACCCTTACCCGGGCAAAGCAATTCTGTGGCTGAAATGTTGAAAATATAGACTGCCACCAGAATCTAGAAACAAATTGATTTGAAAATAAGAAAAGACGTCTTACCACGAGCATTATAAAAACAAAGTATTTCAATAAACATTCTGGTGCGAATCTATCAATTTTGAATAAAAATGAAGTGGGAAGCGTATTCCCACTACCCGTGTAAGGGTTAACACCCTCTGTATTAGAACAGTGTCATTGATATATGTATCATAGGTGCGAAACCTTCCGATTTTTTAGTGCCATTGCTTACGAATTGAAATATCCGCTTTATTTAATGATAGAAATTTTCGAACAAATATGAAGAAAATTACTATTCAGAAATAGAGGTACTGCAAAATTAAAAAGATTAACATACGAGATACGTTCGTTGTGCAGCGTTTCCAGTTAGACATTTTATGGAAAATCCTACCGGTTTAATTAAGGTGAATTTTACTATGAAGTGTTGCGGGGTCAAACGGTTTTATTGTAGTATCCCATCACTATTTTTGAGTAGTAATACAGTGCTGGTAAAAAGTTCAAGACCATGTGCTAATTTTGTGGTTTAGAATAAAATTCTAAAATGAGTTATATATCTTGAATTTAGGTACACATATCTCGATATAATATGAGTTTAATTCTATTGCAAAAGTCGAAAATATTTTTTCTCAAGTGCTAAAATCTTGTAATAATAACGAATGGAAATAAATTTACAAGTACAGTAAAACCTCCCTAAAGCGACTACGTTCCGTTCCAAAGAAAAATTGGTCGCTCCGAGAGATGGTCTCTTAATGGAGGTCATGTTTAAATCTACATTATAATTGTTGTAATAATGTAACAATTAATGATACTAAATTTGATTTTTCATATTAGGAAAAAATATAAAACAAGTAATATAAAAATTTTGTTTTTAAAGTCAATTCCTACTTAGGCCATCAAAGAAAAAATCAATATAACCAAGCTAATATGAATTTTTGTTGCATTAAAATATCTCAATTTGTTGATTTTCTATAAGCAAGTAGGTTTACAGATATCGCCAAGTTGGCGTCACTTTTGGCGACTCATTTTGGCCGCCAAATTTGGCAATATATCGCCAAGTTGGCGACAAACTTGGCGGTATTTGGCGACAGAACAGCACCCCCCCCCCTATGGTAACCCTTATTGAAAATACTTTCATTGAAATTCAATAACCAATGGCGGCCATTTTGTTTCCCATGCAAAACTAAAATTAATTAATTAAAATTTAATTAATTATTTAATATTTGAAAAAACTTTATTAACATCAATTGTCGTCCAGTACAAGTTTAAAAAAATGTATTTCAACCTGATAGGATGAATAATGAGTATTTTATTAACGATCGAAAATTTGATAAATCGAAAAAAGATAAATATATAAATAAATATAGGGAGAGTGTGAGCTAATAGTAGGAATTGAAAAAAATTAAGTATCAAAACAAAAGTTAATTACATAAGTTAATTACTACAGAGTTCAAAAAATGAAAACATTGACGTTTGTTTTGATTTTACGATTTTATTTTTTAAAACTTTTATCTGCTAGTCCTTTCGAAGGTTTCAGTAAATAAATGCAATTTGTTTGGACGGGAACAAATAATGACGATTTCAATAATTTATCTATTTCTTTGAGAGTTCCCGGCAGAATAGGGCAGGGGACTTTATTCACCGACATTCTTACTTTGTCATCAGAGTTAAATTCATTGTCCACAAAGGGATTTAACACTTAAAAGTTACGAGATAAAAAAAATCTAAACTTAGTTTAGAAGTTTGATGAATAATGCGCTCACCAGAATTATTTTTCTAATAAAACATTCTTCAAGCTACCAGGAAAAAAAGGAATATTCTTCAAAGAAATTGGTCGCTCATGGAATGAGTTTATCTGGGATGGTCTCTGAATGGAGGTAAAATTAGCATTGAGCCTATGGGAATAAATATCATTCCATGAAAAAGTGGTGGTTCAAGGAGGTGGTCGGACAGGGAGGTTTCACTGTAGTTTCTTTTATATCTAGCATAATGAAATGACGCCATGACTAGTATTTTATGTGGGACTCATCTGTTATGATGTTTAAAAGTTAGTAGTCGCTTGATTTGAAGTTTTGGGATATGCAACTGCTGTTTTGAGCGTGGTTTGCGAAAAATTATTGACTGAAGAAGAAGAGGTTAAAAAGGACTTTTACCTATTGCGGGATGACTGAAATTAAAATGACCTTAAAAAACAAATTTAAAACTCTTGTGAACAATTTTCTTTGTGAACAAATGAATTAATTTAGAAATAAAAGAAGCGGGTATTTAAATATAAAAATTTGTATTTATTAATAAAAACATATTCACTCTTGATGGCACAGATGATATATCAAAACTCTCACCCCGGTGTAAATGAAACGTTATTGAAATGGCGGTTCAAGATTGTGCTTATTCTTCTACTATAAAATCTTCTCTAGAACGTCCAAAACTGTTAGAAATGTGCCAAAAAATGCTGAATGCTTCAATTATGCTAAATTAAAAGCCATGCAAAAACTACAAGAGCATTCCATTAATACAAGACCAGGGATGAGAGCGCTCGGACCCAAATGATTGATTTTCACCACTAAATTTTAACAGTATTCTTTGCTTTATGAATCTCAGAAATTCTGTTATTAAATACGGAGAGAAATACTATTAAAATTTAGTGGTAGCAATCGGTCATTTGGGTCAAAGCGCTCTCATCCCTGCAAGACTAAAATCCACACCTTCCAATGTCTTAAAATTCAATGTATGGTGCAAATTTGTATTTATTAATAAAAACATATTCACCCTTGATGGCACAGATGATACAAGATGTTACTGTCATGATTTACCAAGTGAGCCGTATCTGTTTTCACAACGTGTATCGTGTTGGCTCTGTCCTGCTTTGGGCAGGTTTTAATCAAAAGAAAAAACAAGTTTGTTTGTCATCAAGACAAAGATGATCTCCTCTGACTAGTAAGATAGTCTTTGTAATAATTTTGTTTCATTTAAAGATTAACTTATTGATCATAATTTGGCATTGCTTCAAGATAACGCAAGTTTGTGTCAACTTCAGACTGATTATCTGCAAACAACTTCAAAATTTTAGACATTACAGCTAAAATTACGTCCATACATCACATAGAAAATATGTGGGGAAACTTGGTTTCTCGGTTCTATGCCAAAAAAACAGTTGGACTGAAAGCAGCCATTTCAAAAATATGGAAACAAATAGGGTAGTCTGGGGTAATTTTCAGACAGAGGAATGCGGGGTAATTTTCAGACAGAGGAATGCGGGGTAATTAACAGACAGCAGTAATACTCGCACACTAATCGGAATCTGGCCAAAACAGTTTTCATTTCAGTTAAGTCAACTATTTTCTATTTCAATTAGTATTTTCTTTGTAATAGTAGCTTACTCTGTCTTGTAGAAAATCGATTACCTAAATGCTATAAAAAAATTACTGTTTAATTTTTTGCTTCACTGATTTCAATTTCTCGGGTGTGGAAACTCTAACACAAATGCAACTTCGTTTTTGGATACTAGAGTACATTATCTTTTTGGAAACAACGAAATAACGTTATTTGGATCTCCATCTGCGAAAAAATTGAATTTTAAAAAAGTGTAGCTTTTAAGAAACATCGGGGTAATTATCAGACAGCTTTCAGGGTAATTTCCGGACTCTAATATGCTTTACCAAATGTGTTTTGAGTGATTCTCGATGGTAAATTAATTGTTTGCGAGTGACTTGAAATGGATTGTATATTAAAATACAACTTCAAAAGGCAATCAGTAAGTTCAAATAAAAATATTGAGTTGAGTTTAAGCTTAAATGGGAGATTAATGATAAAAGATTGAGATTTATGAAGAAAATGAGAGACGCCATTTCAGAACCAAATATATAATATATTCTGTATATTATGATCAAACGCTCTATATGGGGCAGGTATAAAAGTTCTTACAAAAAGATAACTATGAGAAAAATCTGTTGCAAGTTGAAATGAATTTTTAAACTGGCTTGGGGATGATCTATGTTGGTAGCCATTAAAAGGTCAAGTTGAAATTATTGCCGAGTCCTTTTTATTTTGGATCTATTAAGACTACGCCAGTTGTTTCTTTCCTTGTTAAAACTATTGAAGATGTGAAGCAATTGTAAAAAAATTAAAAAAAAAATTACAGATATATCTTTAATGTCAAAGAAAACTAAAATGGTTGGGTCTGTCGAAATTAGCACTGTGTAAAAATTTTATTGTAGTGTGAAAAAGCAGGTTAGGCTGCAAAATATTTTTAATTTATATATTTTTATTTTATTTTATTTTATTTTTACGAAATTTATGGCGGTTTTATGTTATTATTTATTGTTGATTTTTATTCAGCCATCTGAACTGTTTAAAAAGTCTGAAGTTCTTAATTGATTTACATGGATTTATATGAAACTAATATAACTACAGTAGCTATGCGTAAAAAAGTACCATATAACTTACTTTTATTCACGAAAATATGAGTGGATTTCATATGTACAGTTACAATTGCGTTTCCATGCCTTTTTTCTGTATTCAGATTGGTCTAATAGATACCCCATTTTGTGTCATAACATTTTACAATGTTTCCTCTTAACCCTTACCGGGGCGGAGTAATTCTGTTTATCAACTGAAGAAATAATTGATTGACACAGGAATTTAGAAAACGAATTTATTAGAACTTGCTTATTTTCACGTACATTATAATAGGAAAATTTTAATTAAATATTCTTGGTGCCTTTCGTCAGTTTTGAAATTAAAATTATGTGTCCTTTTTTAAGGACACCGTCCTCGAAAGGGTTAATTATCGTAGTTGGTGTTCAAATCCTACCATTAAATATTATTATAAAGCTAATAAAATAAATAATAAAGCTAATTTCCAGACAAATAGCTGTCTGGAAATTACCCTCAATCACGGGATAATTTCCAGACAGGATTTTATTAATTTTATTTTTTTATTATTAATGCTAATTATCTGAAAATGCTTCAAAATAATCACCTGGCATGTGATGATTTTACCAAGAAAAAGTTAAAAGAAATAGTCATTGATTCCTGAGTAACTGCAAAATTTTGTTTTTGTCTGAAAATTACCCCAGCCACCCTACCCGTTCCCACGTGCAAAAACCTGGGCAAACCCTTCCCAAAGCGACTTTTGTCATCAGTGTTAAGGTGAAACAAACAATGTACTAAAAATGAATCTACAAATTATTTATGTAATTTAAATTTTAAATGAACTGGTCCTAAACTTTTCCCACCAAATTGTATTATCTAAAAATTATTTTTTTTTTTTTTGCTTATTTTTTAAAACATATTATTGTAATTTTAAACACAAATCAAAACTTGTATAACTTTATGTGTATAATTTTCCAATGATATTGGTTATCCATTAAAGTAAGAGCTTTACTGTTTTTATTGGTTGTCCTAAACTTTTTCCAGCACTCTTTTTGCTTTATTTAATATCTCTTTAAA
This sequence comes from Maratus speciosus, assembly GCA_963932465.1. Lineage (NCBI taxonomy): Eukaryota > Metazoa > Arthropoda > Arachnida > Araneae > Salticidae > Maratus > Maratus speciosus. The sequence continues at coordinate 275,895,245 of OZ010789.1, forward strand.
TAATGCGAATATTATTTTAGGAAATAGTGGAAGCATTATGAATAAAACAAAATCTACCTAATTCGAAACAGTACTTTATGCAATCCGAAAGTTTTGGGAAAAAAAGAAACTAGAATAACTCAAACCGTAGATAGTGGAAATCGTCAATAATGGATCAAATAAACCTGTTTTGAATCAGAAATGTGCTTTAACGCAAAATAATAAGTTATATTTTCATGAAATACTATTTATGGTTATGTATAGGGTTATTTGACCCATGGATAACAATTCATGTACAAAGAAACATTTTTAAACAATTTTCTATGTTGTTTTTATTCTTAATGTTAGCACGCGAGTTTCAATTATTTGTCTTCCCCACTCATGTAACTTCCTAATATATTTTACGATATTCTGTTTTTACTCATTTTATTTATTCTCTCACAACGTTTTGTGTAAAGTTCAGTCAATTCAATTTTATCTCCGCGAAGGAACATCAATTTGCATGACATGTTTCCTCAGAATTTCGGTAAGATATACGGCATCAGTCAAAAGTTTGATTTCGTATTTTTTTTTCTACATTTTGCCTTAGAATACATTTTTAATAAGAATTTCTACAAATATGTGCTGTATATCATACATCTGAAAAGTGAAAAATAAAATGTTTTGGTTATTTTTTTTTTAAATTATACTTTCTAAATTTAATAGATGGTCTTTACATCAGTGCATTTAATTAGGTGATAAAATATCCGCATTCCACCTTTATTAATTTTATGTATTATCCCATACCTTGCTTAGATAAATTTCAGTCAATGTAGATTTTATCCGCGAAGGAATATCTATTTGTATGGCATTTTTCTTCAGGATTTTGCAAAGATATATGGCATCAGTTAAATGTTTGTTTTCCTGTATTTTTTTAGAGATTTACATTTCCTACTTTTTGCCTTAAAACATATATTTTAATCAGAATTTTCTCAAATAAGGGCTTTATATCATACCTATGAAAACGAAAGACAAAACGTTTTGGCATTTAAAAAAATATATTCATTCTAAGTTTAAATGATGGTCTTAACAAATGCATGTGACTAGGTGATAAAATATCAGCATTCCATCCAGTGTTGCCAGATTGGGGGCATTTTTGTCCCCAGATTGTTGATTGTCACCGCTTTTTTGAAATAGAAATATTCTGCCTATTTTAAAAGAGATTAAAAATTCTGAAAACTAACACAAATTATACTATTTTAAAAAAGTGGTGGCAATCCAATAATCTGAATTTAAAAAGTCCCCAATCTGGCAACACTGATTCCATCTTTAGTAATTTTATTTATTCTCTCATAAGTTGCTTGGATAAAGTTAAGACAATGTAGTTTTATCTCCAAGAAGAAACATCTATTTGTACGACTTTTTCTTCAGGATTTAGCTAAGATATATGGCATCAGTTAAAAGTTTGTTTTCGCCTATTTTTATTAGAGTTTGACATTTCTTACTTTTTTGCCTTAGATCTTTTAATCAGAATTTCCAGAATCATGTGCTTTACATCATGCATCTATAAAGGAAAGATAAATTGTTTTGGCATGAAAAAATACATATATTCAAAATTTAAAAGATAACCTTTACATCAGTGCATGTCGCCAGGTGATAGTACATCAGCATTCTATATTTACTCATTTTATTTATTCTCTCATAAGTTGCTTGGATAAAGTTAAGTCTATGTAGCTTTATCTCCACGGAGGAGCATCAACTTGCATGATATGTTTCCTCAGAATTTCGGTAAGATATATGGTATCAGTCAAAAGTTTGTTTTCGTATATTTTTTCAGAGTTTGACATTTCAAACTTTTTGACTCAGAACATGTCTTTTAATCAGAATTTTCTCAAATATGTTCTTTGTATCATGCATCTAAAAATTAGAGATAAAATGTTTTGTCATTTTTTAAAATTATATTTTCTAAATTTAAAAGATGGCTTTTACATCAGTGCAAGTCACTAGGTGTTTACAGGATTCCATCTTTGCTAATTTTATTTCTTCTCCCATAAATTGTTTGGATAAAGTTCAGTCAATGTACTTTAATCTCCGCGAAGGAACATCTATGTGCGTGACATTTTTTTCAGCATTTTTCTAAGATATATGGCATAAGTTAAAAGTTTGCAAAGTAAGTTAAAAGTATATATTTTTTTAGATTTTATTTCCCTGTAAACAAACTACAAATTATGCATACTTCATTTTAAACAGAGAACATTCTAGAGCGAACTTCAATGTCATATAAAAATTACCTGGCAATTTGTGCATTTTTACGAGAGTTAGAGTATGGACAGATTAAGGACAAATCGAATTCGTAAACAATTTTCAACTATGTCGGGAAGTTTTTGAAACAACATCTTGAAAATAGACAAAATAAACCCTAGAAATTCTCTAAGAAAATAAAGTTTGTTTCGGAAATTACCTGCATCTTCAAATAAATTTCAATCAGTTTCACCCCATAGTTTTTAATACCCCCAACATTTTCTATGTGCATATATCATCACAAAAGTATAATAATCCCCTACATATGTTAAGTTATAATTATTCTGTAATCTATACTCCTATTATAAAGAGGAAAAAAATGTTTATTTGTCGGAGGTAAGCTCTGGAACTACCGAACCAATTCCAAAAGTAATGGTATCAAAATGATGGTGTTAGTCCAACTTAGAACATAGGCTATATCTTATGTCGGTGCTGCTACCCCAAAGGGGGTGTAGGAGCAAAAAACGTTCTAAAAATGCAATTTTAGCGTTACTGAAGGGCCTAGAAATATGAAATTTTGAATATTAGTTACTTATAAGATACTAGCAAATCCCGCGGCTTTGCTCGCGTAATATTTGAAATATGCCAAGTGATATTTATATGTCTAATTTTTATTAAAAGGTACTAACTAAATTTTTATTTTATTAAAAGGTAATATTTTAGTTTATTAAAAGGTACTTATTACTTTTAGGAATAATTAAAACAATTACTATTTAAAACACAATTTGATTAAGCATCATTGTTACACTGCATAAAGCAGAAATGAGACATAAATTAATAAAACGAAATAAAACTAAATAAATAATAATTTAGAAAATATTTTGAAACTTTTATGCTCAGTTAATACGCTCATTTCAGTATTCATTTGAAGTTTTGAATTTTCTAGAAACCATCTTCTTACATCTTAAAATTAACCATCATGTCAAATTCCAAGTTCTACCACATCTCTCAACATAAAGGGCTGTGTTGAAATAGAAACTGTCACCATTAATTTGCCAACATTAATTTTGAAATTGGTTTGTTATTTCCCAATATTCCACAGAAACGTAATTTAGAAAGCTTTTAAAGGCCTTTTTTAGAGCGTTTGTTGTTCCTGTGAACCCCAGGTGGTAGAATCATCGGCATAAAATATAGCCTGTGTAGGATCAGAGACTGCTACCATTGATTCGCAGCTATTACTTTTATATTTGGTTTATATTCCCTGAAATTGCGTAGAAATAGTAATTTAGGACTTTTTTAGAATGCTTTTCGCACATCCCCTTCACTTCACCCCTTTTTAATTCGAATTTATTTTCGACAATCCTTCGAGGGAATTTATATTTTATAAGTAACTACCATGCCATATTTAAAGTTTCTAGCCTTTTCAGTATCACAGAAATCGCAATTTAGAAAGTTTTTAGCTACTGAAACCCTCTGGTGGTAGTGGCACAGACATAAAATATAGCTTATGATTGAGCAGGTTCTATCACCAATAATTTGTCATCATTATTTTTTTAATCGGTTTGGTATTTGATAAGATTACATTAAAATTGTTATTTACAACGCTTTTCGCTCACTTCATCTTTTTAAATTTGAAATTTTCTTTCGACAGTTCTTAGAAATCAGTTGCATCTTGTAAGTAAATACCATGCCATACTTCAAAGTGTTAGACCCTTCAGTTATGCAAAAAACGCAAATTAGAACATGTTTTGCTTTTGCAACCCTCAGATGGTAGTGACAGCAACATAAAATATAACCTATGTTATAGCAGTGACTGTCACCATTGATTTGCAACCATTACTTTTGAAACAGCTTTGGAATTTCCTGAGATTGAGTAGAAATCGCAATTTAGAATGTTTTTAGAACGCTTTTCGCGCATTTTCACCCCTTTTTAAATTTCCAATTTTTTCGAAACCGTTCTTAAAGATCATTTATATGTAATACATATGTACCTTGCCTAATTTTAAGTTGCTAGCCCCTACCGATTACAAAAATCGAAATTTGGAACGCTTTTTTGCTCCTGCAACGTCTAGGTGATAGTGATACCGATTTAAAATAGCGTCTATGTTAGAACAGAGGCTGTAAGCATCAATTTCTTAACATTACTTTTGAAATCAGTTTGATTCTTCCTGAGATATTGGTGACAAATCGGCATTTAGAACGTTTTTAGAACGCTTTTCGCTCATTTTGCTCCTGCATCTCCTCTGGGTTAGTGGAAACATACATAAAATATAGCCTATCTTGGAGCAAGATCTGTCACCATCATTTTAACGCCATTATATTTGAAATCGGTTCATTATTTCCTGAGTTTGCATAGAAATTGCAATTTAGAACGGTTTTTACAACGCTTTTTGCGCATTTTGACCCCCCCTTTTAAATTTTGATTTTTTTAGGAAATGTCCTTAGAGATCATTGATATCTTATAACTTACTACCATTCTAAATTTCACGATTCAAGGCCCTTCCGTCACGCAAAAACAGCAATTTAGACGATTTTCTCCTGCAGCCCCTTTGGGGTAGTGGCACCGACATAAAACATAGCCTATATTGGAGCAGGGATTTTCACCATCATTTTGACGCCATTTTTTTTCAAATCGGTTTGGTATTTCCTGAGATTGTGTAGAAACTACCATTTAGAACGTTTTTTAGAACGCTTTTCGCGCATTTTCACCCCTTTTAAATTTAGAATTGTTTAAGAACTGTTCTTAGAAATCCTTTATATCTAATAAGTAGCTGATACTTCAAATTTCATATTTCTAGGCCCATCAGTAACACATAAATCGCATTTTTAGAATGTTTTTTGCTCCTACACCCCCTTTGGGGTAGTGGCACCGACATAAAACATAGCCTATCTTGGAGCAAACGTTGTCACTATCATTTTGACACCAATATTTTTTAAATCGGTTTGGTATTTCCTGAGATTATGTAGAAACTACCATTTAGAACGTTTTTTAGAACGCTTTTTGTGCATTTTCACCCCTTTTAAATTTCGAATTGTTTAAGAACTGTTCTTAGACACCATTTATATCTTATAAGTAACTAATATTCCCAATTTCATATTTCTAGGGCCTTCAGTAACGCAAAAATCGCATTTTTAGAACGTTTTTTGCTCCTGCACCCCCTTTGGAGTAGTGGCAATGACATAAAATATAGCCTATGTTCTAAGTTGGACTAACACCATCATTTTGACACCAATATTTTTTAAATCGGTTTGGTATTTCCTGAGATTATGTAGAAACTACCATTTAGAACGATTTTTAGAACGCTTTTTGTGCATTTTCACCCCTTTTAAATTTCGAATTGTTTAAGAACTGTTCTTATACACCATTTATATCTTATAAGTAACTAATATTCCAAATTTCATATTTCTAGGCCCTTCAGTAACGCAAAAATCGCATTTTTAGAACGTTTTTTGCTCCTGCACCCCTTTTGGGGTAGTGGTACCGACATAAGATATAGCCTATGTTCTAAGTTGGGCGAACACCATCATTTTGATACCATTACATTTGGAATCGGTTCGGTAGTTCCTGAGCTTATCTCCGACAAATAAACAATTTTTACCTCTTTATAATAGGAGTATGATAAATGATGTCTAAGAACAGTTCTTAAACAATTCGAAATTTAAAAGGGGTGAAAATGCACAAAAAGCGTTCTAAAAAACGTTCTAAATGGTAGTTTCTACACAATCTCAGGAAATACCAAACCGATTTAAAAAATATTGGTGTCAAAATGATGGTGACAACGCTTGCTCCAAGATAGGCTATGTTTTATGTCGGTGCCACTACCCAAAAGGGGGTGTAGGGGCAAGAAACGTTCTAAAAATGTGATTTTAGCGTTACTGAAGGGCCTAGAAATATGAAATTTTGAATATTAGTTACTTATAAGATATACATGATGTCTAAGGACAGCTCTTGAACAATTCGAAATTTAAAAGGGTTGAAAATGCACAAAAAGTGTTCTAAAAAACGTTCTAAATGGTAGTTTCTACACAATCTCAGGAAATACCAAACCGATTTAAAAAGTATTGGTGTCAAAATGATGGTGACAACGCTCGCTCCAAGATAGGCTATGTTTTATGTCGGTGCCACTACCCAAAAGGGGGTGTAGGGGCAAGAAACGTTCTAAAAATGTGATTTTAGCGTTACTGAAGGGCCTAGAAATATGAAATTTTGAATATTAGTTATAAGATATAAATGATATCTAAGAACAGTTCTTAAACAATTCGAAATTTAAAAGGGGTGAAAATGCACAAAAAGCGTTCTAAAAAACGTTCTAAATGGTAGTTTCTACACAATCTCAGGAAATACCAAACCGATTTAAAAAATATTGATGTCAAAATGATGGTGACAACATTTGCTCCAAGATAGGCTATGTTTTATGTCGGTGTCACTAACCCAAAGGGGATGCAGGAGCAAAAAACGTTCTAAAAATGCGATTTATGTGTTACTGAAGGGCCTAGAAATATGAAATTTGAAATATTAGCTACTTATTAGTTATAAAGGATTTCTAAGAACAGTTCTTAAGCAATTCGAAATTTGAAAGGGGTGAAAATGCGCGAAAATCGTTCTAAAAAACGTTCTAAATGGTGGTTTCTACACAATCTCAGGAAATACCAAACCGATTTAAAAAATAATGGTGTCAAAATAAGGGTATCAAAATGACGGTGACAACCCTTGCTCCAACATAGGCTATGTTTTATGTCGGTGCCACTACCCTACCCCAAAGGGGGTGCAGGAGCAAAAAACGTTCTAAAAATCCAGTTTTTGCGTTACCGAAAGGCCTAGAAATATGAAATTTGAAGTATTAGCTACTTATTAGATATAAAGGATTTCTAAGAACAGTTCTTAAACAGTTCGAAATTTAAAAGGGGTGAAAATGCGTGAAAAGCGTTCTAAAAAACGTTCTAATGGTGGTTTCTACACAATCTCAGGAAATACCAAACCGATCTAAAAAATAATGGCGTCAAAATGATGGTAAAAACCCTTGCTCCAGCATAGGTGATGTTTTATGTCGGTGCCACTACCCCAAAGGGGGTGCAGGAGCAAAAAACGTTCTAAATTGCGGCTTTTGCGTTACGGAAGAGCCTAGAATCGTGAAATTTGGAATGGTAGTTAGTTATAAGATATCAATGATCTCTAAGGACATTTCCTAAAAAAATCGAAATTTAAAAGGGGGTCAAAATGCGCAAAAAATGTCATAAAAAACTTTCTAAATTGCGATTTCTATGGAATCTCAGGAGGTACTGAACCGATTTCAAATATAATGGGGTAAAAATGATGGTGACAGTTCTTGCTCCAAGATAGGCTATATTTTATATCTGTTTCCACTACCCCAGAGGAGATGCAGGAGCAAAATGCGCGAAAAGCGTTCTAAAAACGTTCTAGATGCCGATTTGTCGGCAATATCTCAGGAAGAATTAATCTGATTTCAAACGTAATGGTAGGAAATTGATGCTGACAGCCTCTGCTCTAACATACACGCTATTTTATGTCGGTATCACTATCACTAAGACGTTGCAAGAGCAAAAAAGCGTTCTAAATTTCGATTTTTGTGATCGGTAGGGGCTAGCAACTTAAAATTAGGCAAGGTACATATTTATTAGCAATAAATGATCTTTAAGAACAGTTTCGAAAAAATTAGAAATTTAAAAAGGGGTGAAAATGCGCAAAAAGCGTCCTAAACGTTCTAAATTGCGATTTCTACTCAATCTAAGGAAATACCAAAGCTATTTCAAAAGTAATGGTTGCAAATCAATGGTGGCAGTCCCTGCTATAACATAAGTTATATTTTATGTTGCTGTCACTACCATCTGAGGGTTGCAAAAGCAAAACATGTTCTAATTTGCATTTTTTGCACAACTGAGGGGTCTAACACTTTGAAGTATGGCATGGTATTTACTTACAAGATGCTACTACTTTCTAAGAACAGTCGAAAGAAAATTCCAAATTTAAAAAAAATGAAGTGAGTGAAAAGCGTTATAAATTAGAATTTTTAAGCAAACTTATAAATTACCAAACCGATTAAAAAAATAATGATGACAAATTTTGGTGATAGAACCTGCTAAAACATAAGCTATATTTTATGTCTGTTCCACTACCACCAGAGGGTTGCAGGAGCTAAAAACTTTCTAAATTGCGATTTCTGTGATACTGAAAAGGCTAGAAACTTTAAATATGACATGGTAGTTACTTATAAAATATAAATGCCCTCGAAGGAACGTCGAAAATAAATTCGAATTAAAAAGGGGTGAAGCGAAGGGGAGGTGCAAAAAGCATTCTAAAAAAGTTCTAAATTACGATTCTATGCAATTTCAGGGAATATAAACCGATTATAAAAGTAATAGTTGCGAATCAGTGGTTACAGTCTCTGATCCTACACAGGCTATATTTTGTGCCGGTGATTCTACCACCTGGGGTTCACAGGAACAACAAACGCTCTAAAAAAGGCCTTTAAAAGCTTTCTAAATTACGTTTCTGTGGAATATTAGGAAATAACAAACCAATTTCAAAATTAATGTTGGCAAATTGATGGTGACAGTTCCTATTTCAACATAGCCCTTTATGTTGAGAGAGGTAGTAGGACTTGGAATTTGACATGATGGTTAATTTTAAGATGTAAGAAGATGGTTTCTAAAAAATTCAAAATTTCAAATGAATGCTGAAATGAGCGTATTAATTGAGCATAAAAGTTTCAAAATGTTTTCTAAATTATTATTTATTTAGTTTTATTTCGTTTTATTAATTTAAGTCTCATTTCTGCCTTATGCAGTGTAACAATGATGTTTATTCAAACTGTGTTTTAAATAGAAATTTTTTTAAATTATTCCTAAAAGTAATAAGTACCTTTTAATAAAATAAAATATTACCTTTTAATAAAATAAAAATTTAGTTAGTACCTTTTAATAAAAATTAGACATATAAATATCACTTGGACTATTTCAAATATTACGCGAGCAAAGCCGCGGGGTTTGTTAGTTATATCATAAAGCTAAATCATAAATTAATTTTAAGTGAAATCTCATAATATAATTGGAAACACCTTACAATAACGAATTCCTTTGTATGTCGCCGTAAAATAATTATAAACACAGCACAAACCCTTTCCCATTAGATGCGTGTTTTTTAAACCTTAACAATATTTTAGATTAACTCTTTCCAACAAAGTTAAAAAGTGTTTGTGAATTTGTCTGTCTGTCTGTCTGGTAAGTTGTCGGTATGTCTGTCTGTCCACGCTCTAACTCGGGTAAATAAACTCAGATATTCCTGCAATTGATATATGTTATTGATGTTTATTATGGCATGTTCGTTATTGTATAGGAGGAGTAGGTACAGTTTTGAATGCCCCTGTAAATGAACTATTAATGCTACACACTGTGTCGCATTAATACACTAAAAAAAAAAGAGTACTCAAAATTGAGTAAAATGTACTCAATTTTAAATACGTGACATACTCAAAATAGCTCCGATCCAAATGTACTCAAAATTGAGAAACACGTGCACTCATTATTGATCGCGTGGTTGTGTTCAAATATGAATCGTTATGTACTGCACCCCTGAACTTACAAATTAAAGTAAAAATATTCTAACATTTATTTTTCGTTCTAAATTATTATTAAGAAACTTTTAATTTATTATTTATTAAGAAAAAAAGAAAAATTATTAGTGTCTGTACGTTATTTGTGCGTAAAATCGTTGTTAAAGATTTTAGCTTTTTTATTGAAGTTTTCCATAATTTAAATTGCATCATAAATATCTAAAAACCCACTGTATTTCTATTCTTTGGTAGCAAGAGACTCAAACATAGCACACTCCGGTGAAAATTAAATTTTTTGGATAAAGTTTCGCTTGTTTATTTCCACATTACAACTTTAAAGACACTGTAATGTTTCTTCAAAGATGTACACTGGTTAAGAAGTAAGGAGCAAAACAAAAAAACAATAAAAAGGAGGGAGGGAGAGAAAGAAAGAGAGGCGATGTTGTAGAAAATAGGAAGGGGGTGGGGTCTTGCAACTTAACCAGTATCTTTCAAGCTTTAGTATTTTCTCATTTTAGCTCCCCTTCCCTGATGATGGCTATAGTGTTTATATGGAAGCACTCGTAAAATTTTTGACATGATTTTAAATATATATGTTTTTAACATTTTGACAGTTTTAATGTTTTAAGACATTTACATTATATTTGCACCTATTTTAGTTATAAATGGATTTTAATCGATGCATTCACGTTGTTTACTTTGATTTATAAAGGTGAATATGGCGTTTCAACGTAATATATAAAACGTTCTAGATCAAAGACAAGAAGTCGAAAATTTACACTAACCCAATACATTATTCTTATCGATAAAGAAGAAAGTAAAAATGATTAATGATTTACTAGACTAGACATTCCTTTAACAAATAAAATGCAATCTATCTATTTTATCTCCACGATATATTGTCTATTTGCATGAAATATTTCTTCATGATTTTGGTAAAATATTATATATGGCGTCATCTCAAAGTTTCTTTTCGCAAAATTCTTTTCAAGTTTAAAATATTTCTTACTTCTATTTTGAATTGCAATATAATTTTTCACTGCAATTTCTTTAAGTATACGCTTTATATCAATATTTTAGATAAGGAAAGATAAACTATGCTTTTGAACTTTTTAACATTACATATTTTAAGTTTAAATGGACTTTTGCATATCAATGAATGTCACTAGTTGATGTAATATGAGCAGAATTATTGGTGTTTCTTTTTTTAGTACCCCTATTTCCAAAGAATAATCGTCCGCTATTTATTTTTATGAGTATGCAATTAAATAAGGTGAGGTTTGCTTTTCGAATTTAGGGGTATATAAAAGTAATCATCCTTTCAAACACTATATCAGGCACTGTACATTATAGCACTTTTACTTTTTTTCTTACTACTAAATTTTAATAGTAAATTTTACAATATTTTGTTTCTAAATATATGATTAAATAACGCAAAAATTTCAATGAAATTTCCGTGATAACAAAAAGCGTAAAGGTTGATAGCTATATGTAGAAAGTACTGAAAAAATTCTATTTGGTTAATAGTGTTTGATAAGACAGTGAAAAAAAAACCTCTTGTTTATTAACACTAGAAGAGCCGGCAATTTTACTCAGGTTTTATAAAAAGTATTTCACACCAGAGTTTTTGTTTAAACTAATTAAAATTTAATTAGCCTATTTTTTGTGCTGCTTACCTTTAATGTAATATGTTATGAAGAAATTTCTGCTTCGAAGTGACTATTATCAATTTGTCATAGGTCAAAATTACCTCTCACCACGATTCTAGAATTAAGCTATGTACAGAAGAAAAGGAAGTGTAATAATTTACTTTTTTGTTTAAAAAAATAAAATTGAATAAATATTTAAAAAAAATTCTTTCTAGGTTTTCCAATTTAAACTAATTTTTTATTCATAAATCACGATACCAGAAATTCCGAATAGTAATTTTTGCTTTGTTTAATGACAGACCTTTGGAAATTGTACTTGAAATGTAAATCCTCATGTTAATGATGACGCATAATTACAAATAAGATAACTTTATTTTGCTATACATGGTTTAATGAGGGCCTGACCAAGTCGAGGCCTCCGGCCCGCCATGAGTGTAATCAAGATTTTCGCTTAGCCTCTTAATTCCCGCACCCGTGAATTTCACAAGCAATGTAAGTTACTTTTTTTTTAAATTCAGATTTTTTTATTCCCACCAGTTTTAACACTTTCCAACAAAGTTGAAAAGTGTTTATGCATTCGGTTTGTCTGTCCGTCTGTCCACGTACTAACTCCCATAAATATACTCGGATTTTCATGCAACTGATAACAGTTATTTAGCGTCACCAAAGCCTGTTTGGTATTGTATGTGAAGTGTGTATGATTAATAGTTCATTTACAGGGGCACTCAAAAGTATTCCATCACATTATGGTATATGGGATAAAATCGTTTGAAGATTATTTTAATGGCATTACGCTATTTCAAATGTATTGAAATTGATATAAATTACTGAATTTCACTACGATCAGGTTAGAACCGGACATTCATAGCATTTTTCATTCATTTACAGGGACACACAAAAGAAATCGTTTACGGTATTGTCATTGTATATAATTGCTGGGGTATACGGATTAAAATTCGGTATGCGCTTTTACATTCAATTAATTTTTGAATGTTACTCATTATATATAAATTCTATAACTCATATACAGGGATGCAAAAAAGTATTCAGGTACCATTCTCCTTATTAGAGGAAATTGCTGAATGGAAAATTTCACTTGAAATTTATGTATCTCTTAAGTGATCTGAATTTTGGCGTGCATGTAGTTAATAGATACAAATCTAAATATCATATACAGGGCTGCTGAAAAAAAAATTCCGATTGTAGACGGGAACAGCTGAAATAGGATTTTCAAAGGTGTTATCTGATTCATATGGTTCAATTAGACGTAGTATTTTTAAACGGTGTAGTTTTGTTATGTTATTCTGAATGTGTTGGAAAGTGTTTCATAATCTATGCTTGACGAATGATTTTTTCTTCCTTGTTACAAATTAGTGTGACTATTCTCGCATCGTTTTATCTGCCATTGAATAATAAGAATATTTCTACTTCAAAAAAGTGGTGGGTCAAACAATTTGAATTTAAAAAAAGGTAGCTACACTTATCAGGCTCGACGCTTAAGGTGTTAAAAGGTGCCAAATGATTAAAATTGACCCAACGTGACCAATGTTCTTACGTTTTCAAACCGTCAGGAAGAGAGTGCAGCTCCCTTCACTTCCCTCCTTCCTATACCTTCTACCCTTTCCCTCCCAATATAACGAACTGCATAATCAGAAAATTAATAATTAAAATTTTATTATAACAGTACCGTCAACCGGGGCTACTTTGGTCCACTTTTTCCTGGTTCCACTCACATTTCCATTATTAAAAAATATTATATGTGATTTTTCAACGTCGAAATGGAGTTGTAAACAATTAACATGAAACAATAAAGCAAACTGCATGATTTTAAAGAGGAAATTTTTTATTTTTTTATTTTTTAACTATTTTTAAAATTTTGGAACAAAGTAGCCCCTGCTGGGGGCTTCTTTGGTCCATTCACTTAGTTTTATATAAAATGAATGCATTTCATATGTAAATGAATATATTTTTATTGAAACTACCTTGCAATAGCATTTGCTAATAAATTAACACTGCAAACTCGATTAACAAATGTGTTTTTTTCTTTTTTTTAAACATTTAAACACAATAAAACAGTTGTTAATATTGAAGAAACGAGAAACAGTTTTCGTCATGTTCTCCTCAGCAACTGGAACAAAAACAATTAATGTAACATTTTGCTACAGTAACATTTGAAAAAAAAATGTTATTTAAAACATGTTTTAACAGATTTGGTTGTATAAAAGGTTATTCTAAGTAATTGGGACTATTTTTGGACCAAAAAAGGCCTGACACAAAGTAGCCCCGAAATACTAGTTTTCATGTTAGCTTTATGAAAACGCGAATATATCCTCTCAAAATAAAAAGTTAAAGGAAAAACTATGATCACATATCGGTTACAGGTTACTAAAGATAATATTTTGACACTTGCCTTATTTGTAGCTCTTATTCACATTGTTTCACAATAGAAAGTCTGGAAAGTTAAAATTTACACAGGAAAACAGTTGTTTACAAACACATCCAGTGTTCCCAATAAAAAAATTTAAATTACCTCCAAACTATTCAAATACCATATAGTAGGGTATAAAATATTATTCAAGGGCAAAAACTCCAAGTTATCTTGTTCAATACAAAGAATAAAAACTTTTTTTTATGGGATGGACCAAAGTAACCCCTCGCAAGGACCAAAGTACACCCGATTGACGGTACATTGCTTGCAGTGAAATTCATTATTGACACTTTCCTTGTAACGAGACAAGTTAAAACCCTTAACGATTTTTGATTTGGAAGATTTGCACACTATTACGCCCGTCAACCAATCCATAATTACTTTCTTCTATCTTCAATAGAAGAAAGTATTGTAACAGAAATTTTTTTCGACTTCCGGTTTTCGACGGATTTACAGGTTTTAGGAGTCGGAGATCCCAAAAAAAACGTGTTTATACAAAATGTCTCTCTGCCTGTCCGTCTGTCCGTGTATCCGTGTATCACCATTGTACCATCGAAAATTGTATGAAGTTATGCATAAAATTGAACCAACTTTTTGTGTATGTTTTTGGTTGTGACAAGCAGGTTCTTTTTCAATTTAGAAATATTCCGCCGGAAGGGTGCGCTGTAATAGCGAATTTTGTGCAATTTTCAATATTGTACCATCAAAAAGTGTATGAAGTTATCCATAGAATCGAACCAAATTTTTTGTGTATGTTTCTGGCTATGGCAAGCGGGTCCTCCGTGAATGTGAAAAAATTCGGCCGGAAGGGGGCGCCATAATAGCGATGTCTGTACCTTTTTCATTATTGTACCATCGAAAAGTATATGAAGTTCTGCATAGAACTGAACTAAATTTTTGTGTATGTATTTGGCTGTGGCCAGCAGTTTCTCGTTGAATTTGAAAATTTGTTGCCGGAAAGGGTTGCTATAATAGCAGTGTTTGTGCCCTTTTCTTTAATTTACCATCGAAATGTGTACAGTTATAAATAGAATTGAACCATTTTTTTTTGTGTGTATGTGTTAGGCTATGGCCAGAAGATCCTGCATGAATTTGGATATATTCCGCCGGAAAGGAGCGCTGTGTTAGCGATTTTTAGGGTTCCGTACTTAAAAAGTAAAAACGGAACCATTATAAGATCACTCCTGTGTCTGTCTGTCTGTCAATGCCATTTACTCGTAAACTACGGAACGTGGAAAGTTCAAATTCGGGGAAGTAATAAAGACCATTGACCCACATATTGTCAGATTAATAAACATTCATAAATATATTTAGTAAAAAAGTAGAGGGGCTAATTATGCTACTTGAAAAAAAAATCTTTTCTTTGTATATCATGTGGGGTATCCTGTGAAAGCTTTTGTAACGCTGAACTCAAAATTACATTCCTTTTAATTTTAGGCTATTATATTTTCAAAGATATTGTTGAAAATGTAGCGCAAAAATATGTCCCCCCACCCATCTAATTCCGAATCTACTGAAACTAAAATTATGAAAAAATTAGAGGTAGTAGACGTTAATATAAACCTTTCCGGAAAATTATAGCGATTACCCTAGGTCACATAGTTTTTGAATAATTAGCATTTTTCTGTTATACCCAAATTTCGATTTACGGGCATTCAGAAAAATTGTTGAGCATCGCTGAATATACCTATCGTTGCAGAAGAATAAAAGCATTGTTGATAATGATTTTCGGAAAAAATCATCGGTAATTAGCCGAGATATTAACCCTTAAAGGTACGGTCAGTTTGGACATACACAAAGACAAGGACGGCATACTCTATGCCTAGTTAACAACTTTCAATGATATACCGGGTGTCCCAAAAAAGACTGACTGATTTTAAAATTCAATAACTTCCAAACGGTGACAGATATTTAAAAAAATCTTGCAGGAGGGTTATGCATAAAGTCAAAAGTTTTATTACAGTGATTTTCGATTTTAGTTCGAATTACAAACAGTAGATGGCGCTGTAAGCAATAGTCGCTAAATACACGCTCGGTTTTTGGTCCTTTATGTTGTTTCATGCAGAAAAAGGAGATGGAAATGTATTATCCGGGCCACGAAGTACCAAAAATCGAGCCTGAATTCAGCCTCTATTGATCGCAGCGCCATCTATTGTTTGTAATTCGAACTAAAATCGAAAATCACTGTAAAAAAACTTTTGACTTTATGCATAACCCTCCTGCAAGAATTTTTATAATATCTGTCACCGTTTGGAAGTTATTGAATTTTAAAATCAGTCAGTCCTTTTTGGGACACCCGGTATATGAGTAATGTAATGTCCAGTAACAGTAAAAAAGCAATAAACGTCAAATTGTTAAAACATACTAATTTAAGGGGTCTCGGGATTCTAAAAAGTGGAAAAAATGAAAAAAAAAGACCATTTTCAACATTTAATGTCTTAAAATGTATATGATTTTAAAACACAATTTTAATTGGGATGAAAGATATAAGTATGTTCTTTCGTTTCATGTATTTAAAAAATTGCAAGATACAGAATTAGTATTTATAGGGGGCTCGAAACTGTTAGACATTTGTCGAACAAAAAATTGGCATAACAGTTTACGCGCAGGATTACAAAATAAATATTGCGACTAGAATGAAAATTTTGGTGCTTACTTATACTTCAGATTATAATACTTTCCCTGAACTTAAATAAATTGTATTTAAAGCATTTTTATATTTTTAATGCAATGTTGCATTTAGCTAATACAAAATTTTGAAAATTTCAACAGTAAAATCACCTAAAAAAATATTTTTTTGAACGATAAAAAGGAAATTTTAGGTTCAGTTTATACAGACTAACATGAAATATATGTTTTGAAAATTTCATGAAAAAATATTCAGAAGTTTTTGAGGTATCCTGGGCGTTATGCCCGAAAAACGCCATTTGGAAAATAATGACTTTAAAGTTTCGGAAACGCCGCTTCAGCTATTGAGCGTGTATAATTCTAAAAGCCAAAACTTCTGTTCTAATGGGAATTTCAAGGAAACAATTATATCAAAATATTCACAAAAGATAGGAGTTTAACATCTAAAAAAATTAAAGTTTCTTAAATTTTGAAGATTTAAGAGTCCTGCGACCACTTAATCCTTTCTTGCACAGAGTAATTCTATTTAGAAACTTATGAAAAAATGAACTGACAGCAGAATTTATAAACGAATTTATTAGAAAATGCGAACTTGCTTATTTTCACGTACGTGATATAGGAAACTTTTAATTAAATATTCTTAGTGCCGTTTGTCTGTTTTGGAATTAAAATTAGGCGTCCGTTTTTTAAGGGCATCGCCCTCGAAAGATTTAATTAGAGTGAATCGCATAAATACTGTGGGATTCGCGATAGTTTGCATTGATTGTATCTCTCAATACGCCTCGAGTGACGTTTAAAGTTAATTAAACACCTATCTGGAAAAACGCGGCACTGACCAAGGCGGCGTTGCAATTTCAAGACTTCAATTCGAAGCGCGCTTAGCACAATGCCAAATTTAAACTTTGAACAAAGGTTTTGTTTTAGCTACACTGTAGAAATAAAGGTTATTACTACGCTGAATTTTGTTTCATGAAATACCAAATGAAGTTTAACTATGCACTGCTTTTATTGTCAGTATCGAATTAAGTTCATCATAAACAGATTAGGATAATATTAAAAAAATAGTTATACGAATAGCTATATTTGATATTATTTAGGTTCCATATCTCTTTGAACTTTCATGGTATACCCATTTACACTTTTCTAATGTAAACAGTTATACCCAACCCTACGTTGTATAGTTTTTTACAAAGTCTTGGTATTTTTTTAGCAACTTTTTTTTTCCTTTTTATTATATAATTCAATTACAAATTCGTATGTTTATTCTACGGAACCCTCTGTACGCGAGTAATGCTCGCACTAACCGTTTATTGTATGATTTTCTCGGTTTTTCATAGTTCTGTTGTCCATTCCGTCGATGCATTGCTGCACGATTCCCGTCGTGCAGCGACGAGAATTCGCGTCCTGCTAAGTCGGCTTTCGCAAAAAACTGATGTACATCAGAATAACGAAAAACTATTGATTTTATTATATATCATGATATAGATGAACTCATTTTTACTACACTCCATTGAGTGAAGCAGAAATTTAAGATGAAAATCAAAGTTGTTATAGTATTGAACTAATAATATTGCAGTATTAACATCTGTAACTATTTTTTGAAATATTAAGATGTATGAGATAGAAGAAAGTTTTGGGATTGGCACATTCAACTATTTTTTTATGTGAAAAATATTTCTTACGAAATTGATTTATATGAATTCATTAGATATGAATGTAGTCATGTTATTTACAAACAATTTCTATTGATAGATAGAAGAGGGCCTCCAAAATAATCATAGATTCGTGCCCTAGATAATGTAAGTCGGGTTCTAGGTTTAATACGTTTATTGATGGTTTTAAAAGTACACTATAAAACATAAATGCAATTTATAACATTGTTTTATACCAACGAAAGAGTGTGAACTTCGAAGTATGAAAATTCTACCCTCAAATCGCGATACATACAATAGTAAAACACTGTTTTTTCACGAAGTTGTTTATCTATATTTTTGGGTGTTTTTTACTTTGAAGCAGATGTCGTACGTTTCAGGGGAATTTTCCAAAACAAATATAAGTAATTTTTGTTAGATAATAAATCTAGGTTAAACCACGGCTTTTTTGTTATCTGTAAGTATGCGGCGCAAGATTTGTGAGGTAACGATAGCAGTCCTCACCGCCCTCTGAATACTAGGCCTAAGTGCGGTTGTCTTGAGTGGATATTTTTGTTAGCGTTTGTACGGTCCCTAGCATTTGAATACGAATAATTTTTAAAAGATTTTTCAGCTTTATTTTTCTGAGATGAAATAAATCAAAGAAAAAAAATACTGGTGCCTAATATCAGGGGACAGTACAAATGCTTAAAATAACCGAATACGACAGCCGCCATTTTTGTGTAAGCGCTCAGGCCTTGTATTCAGTGAGCGGTGCTGTGCTGCAGCAAGGGCGAAAGAGAGTGGCAAATCTAAAAATATTTTCTCTAAAATAACATCCGTGTGCAAAAAGGCTGAAACTTCGCAACTCTGATAAGACAATGCACTTCTACTGTTACGTCACTACCTCTAATGCCACAGCCCCCTGAACACTAGGCATGGGTGCTGACATAAAAATTGCGGCTTCGTAAGGCACATTTTTTTCAGTGTGTGTACGGTCACTTAAATTTCGGTACCAATAATTTTTTTAAGTTTTTTTCGCTTTATTTTTCTGATGTTAAACAAATCAAACAATCCCTTTGTACACTGGTCATCAAAATTAAAGGATAATGTGAAAAAATATCTCACTAAGTTAATGTTGCAACCAATTCCCAATGCTGCAATTATTTATGTTAATTAAATACCATTGAACTCAAAACTGCACTTCCGAGCATATGTTAGTGTCGAAAATATGCAAATTAGGTGATTCACAATGTGGTGCGCAATGGACTAACGTTGAAATTCTGGTTTGTAGTGTTGTTTAAAGTGAATGTGGTGTCTGAGTGTGATCAGTATTCATTAGTTATGGCTCAAAGGCATATTTTAAATTAAGGTCAAAAGTGGCGAATAATTGGTAGAATTGAGGAAGGTCAAAACAATTGGAGGTCACCCAAGATTTGAATGTCCCCGAAAGTGTCATATCAAGAGCTTCGAGCTGCTGTTTAAGCACTGTATCCGTTGATAGATAACCTGGTCAAAGGAGACCAAGACCAACAACTGCATCCGAAGACCGTTTTTTGCCATTGTGGCTCGAAGAAACCGCGAAGCGACTAGAGATTTGGTTTCAGAATTTCAGGCTGCCACAAGAAATCAAATTAGCCGTTCTATTGCTACACGAAGGCTTAACGAGGATGGACTGTGTGCAAGAAAACCACAAGTTTGTGTCCCACTCACTCTAGAGCTTCCCAAGGGGCCCGTTTAAACTCTTGCTGTCGTCATGTTCAATGAAGCCAAGAGGACTGGGCTTGAACGGAATATTTCACGGGCAAGGAAAGGGCAAGTTGCGTCTTCCTTCATCTCTTCAGGTCAAAACACATCTAGAATTAGTGTTCAGACTATATCTGGACTCGTCAGTAAACAATACGTGTCTTCTTGACTCCATTGAATTTGACGAGGGCAGCAGTTTAAACGGGTCCCTTTGGAAGCTGGAGTGAGATGGACACAAACTATTGACTTTCTCGCATACAGTCCACCCTTCTTAAACCTTCGTGTAGGAGTAGAACGGCCTATTCGAATTCTGTGGCAGTCTGAATGTCTCAAACAAAATCTCTTGTAGTCGCTTCGCGGATTCTTCGAGCCACAATGACAAAAAACGGTCTTCGGATGCAATTGTTGCTCTAGCTCTTCCTTGACTAAGCTGTCTATCAACGGATTCGGTGCTTAAAAAGCTGCTAGAAACTCTTTATATGAAATTTTGAGGGTTATTCAAATCTTTGACGACCTCCATTTGTTTTTGACCTTCCTCGATTCTACCAATTATTCACCACTTTTAACCTTAAGTTAAATGATGCCTTTGAGCTATAAGGAATGAATACTAATCGCATTGAGACACCACATTCACTTTAAAGAACACTACAGACCAGCATTTCAACGTACGTCTATTGCGCACCACATTGTCAATCATCTAATTTGTATATTTCCGACGCTAACATATGCGCAGAAGTGCAATTTTGAGTCCAATAGTATTTAATTAACATATATAATTGCAGAATTGGGCATTGGTTGCAACATTAACTTATTGGGAATATTTTTTCTTATTTTTTAATTTTGATGACCAGTGTAAAATCCTGGTGCGTAATTTAACACTTAAAGCTCCGGCGTCTGTTACATAAATTTTATTCGAGCACCATTTTTTCAAAAACGTTTCCTTCAAGTACACAATTTCAAAAATGCTCTGATTAAATAAGGTAAATTTTATTTTCCTTTATTACTGGTTCCAAAAACAAATTTTGCAAAGAAAGATGATGTCTCCGCAGCGGAGCCAACGGAGTGGTAACGGTTAAAGGACCGTACATCCCTTAAAAAAATCCACCTTTAGCAGGGGTCACTTTTATGTCGGAGCTCAGGCCAAGTATTCAGGGATTCAGGGAGCGGTGCCAATGTCATAGCATTTCTGAAGGTGGTTTTCTCCGTTGTTAAACGCGCGAAATCTCGCCTTATTTAAGGAGAGATTTTCTATAAGAAAATACTGGTACCAAAGAATTTCATGATCTAGAAATTTCAGGACCGGTACGCCTCCTGCTCCCCTTAATTGTTACATTAATTTACAGTTTAAAAATTCAAATTGCTTATTGGCACCACTTTTTTGACAAAGAAATACCTTATTTAATGACCGATAAAATGATACCATAATAAAACCAATTACACTGTTTTATAAAACTGGTAGGAATCAAACAATCTGAATAAAAGACGTAACCCGTGAATATCACGGGAGAGAGAATTAAGGGGTTAAAGATGAAATGTATTGTGTTTACTATATTTCTACAACAGGTAAAATCAAACCATCATTTTGGAAAACTTATCGATCCTTTCGCGATCCATCAAAATATCGCCAATAACCCACTGGGGGATCGCGACCCATAATTTGGGTACCATTGTTCTATATACTTTATAATTATTCTATTTCGAAATAGGTCTTATTTTTATTTTTGTTCAAAAATAATCTTCCACGAGAAAATTATATTATACGTTGCTTTTTCTGGATGATATCCAATCTTTACAATTATATGCTGAAGATTATGTTCATGAGTTTCAGAATAAAAGTAGGACATTTTTTTTTATATGTGTGTTCAAAAAAAGATATTTTGATATAAGATAAACGATTTTTTACGATATATAACTTTTTTGTGATTAACTTTTTTTATGTATGCAACATATTTCAATGTACACGAGAAAACTTTTGATAGTTTTATTGAAGCTTGATGAGGATTTTTCCCTCTTATTATTTTCTCATTTTTCTTTTATAGTATCATATAATTGAAAAATATATTCGTTTTTATTTGTTTCATTCCAGGGCTGTATCGCTGTTGCTTCAAGAACTATACTTTTTTATTCATTTTCTGATGAAAAAATATGGATGTAATATTTATTTTCCCTTCAAGAACTTCAACCTAAGAGTTGATGTAGAAATATATATATAATTTTTTTCTGGATTATATCCAATCATTGGTATCGCGTGCCACAGATTTCATTCATCGATCTCAGAATGAAAGATGAGTAAGTTCTTTTGTTTAAAGTAAAAAGAAAAGATAGTTTGGTGTTGTATATATGATTTTTCTGGTAGAAATTTACAGCGTTTCAATGATATTGTACATACTATAAATATAATTTCAAAAATATCTTAAAATAATATTAATAATATGTATTTTTTAATATTGTATATGAGACATTCTCACAAAATTTTAACTTTCAGGAATAAAAATCTGGTGAAATTAAACTTAATAGAATAACATTTTAAACTTATAGACGAATGCCTTAATGATTCAAAATAAATAAAAAATGGTCAGCAGCGACGATTTCTTTATTTAACTCAGGTTTAAGTTAAACTTGCGAGTTTAATTTTCCTTACCATTTTACCTCTTTAACTTTTTATTGTCTTCTAAATTTTACTTATAATGAATTTGCATAGTAACCACAGAACATTCCAATATATACATATATATATATAAGCCGTTCTTTGTGTGTATGTCCTTTATACAAATCTTCAATTTTTGACGGATTTGCACGAAACTTCCTTTACATAGGCTTTAGAACGTGGAAAAGAGCACTGTCTACTTTAAAAAATCGTCAGAATACTATTTATCCCTTTTTTCTACCATGTTCTGTAATTTAACGTTATAGAAATATATCTTTTTAATTTTCTAATTAAATCGCAGTGGTGGAAAATTGGCGCAGAGGAGGAGCCTACTGACACCACTAAATTTTAGTAGAATTTTTCGTCTTATCTAATGACAGTTTTTATTAAGATGAAGAATACCATAAAATATTAGTGGTGCCAATAGGCTCCTCCTCTGCGCCAATTTTCCACCACTGAAATCGTTTCTTTCCCGTTGCCACACCCTAAAAAATGACACAATAATGTGAAAACAGTAACGATAACGCGTCGCTATATTTTTGCATTTTTGAAATTGACGTCATTCTAAACAGAAAACGCACATTATTTATATATAAAATAAAAACTTCAACTATAAGAGCGGTAAAACGACGTAGCACCTTAATTTAATTGTTTTGTAAAATTAAAATATCTACTTTAATACAAACAGTCAAATTTCATGAAAACAATTTAGGAACAAGGGAAAAAAAGGCTAGATATGACCTCACATTCCATCAAATCTTTTCAACGTGTAGTCAACTCACCGTAAATAAATGGCTCCTATATTTTGTTTACTTCTTCGATTGTATATTACAGCCATAATCTGTTAAGTTCGTGTTTTATTTTATGTTATTTTTGGCGTTTTAATTTCGTTGGCCAATTTAGTTACTGAATATTACACGAAAACAAACAAATTCTAAATTAGTTACAATGTTTTTGAACAATTGAGTTAATATTTTGTAATTGGATTGCAAGCATATTTAAAAAATACGCATGCTTGAAAATTACTTTAAAATCCATTCTGTAAATTGAGATAAAAATTACAAACAAATCTTACTGAAAGTACTTTTGTTTTCTATAAGACGTTGAAACAATCGTATGTGCCAGGTTTAGAGGTTAAATTGCAGTAAAAGGGAAATTAATTATTGTATTAGGTTGTTCCCACAGAAAATATGATACCAGGTTACTCATAGACATGTCTTTTCTTTATACTATTGCATTAAGAGTAAACGGGTTCATTTTTCGTAATCGGGTTGCATGTACATTTAAAAATATCCATGCTTGAAAATTACCTTAAAATCCATTAAAATCAGAAAATTGAGATACAATTTTGTAACAAATTTCATTTCAAAGAACTTTTTTCTATTCGACATTGTAAAAAATGAAATTGTGTGATGTTTAGAAGTCAGAAAAATTGCAGTAAAGGCGCAATTTATGGGTTACAAATTATGGCGCACAATTTATGGGCACTGACATAGTGTTTGTACTTTATATATATACCATGCAAACGAGAATTTCACTAAATGCTGAGCGATGTGGTGGAATTTTTTTTTTTTCATATTGTGAGGAAAATCACACATTTTTCTCTTACATACTGCAAAGATAACGCGCATTCTGTTATTAAAACTCAGGGATTTTACTATGGTTGCGAGATAATAACGTCATGTTTTCTGATTGCCTTTTTAACGTTTTGTGGATGGGAATGAATGCACAAGTTTCAGTTATTGTGATTGCCGTATTATTTCGTTTTAATTTATTTTACCTGGAAGGCTCCTTATAATTGACACGGGCGAACCCGGGTCTAGTAAGAAATAATAACAATGTAGTATTTTTAGTACAAAATTTTTGTATAGCATTGTCATAACTCCTTGAATGGCGGTGATGCCGCTATGGCATCACATAATTTTAATCCCTAATTGCCACATTAACACCAGAATTTTTTAATGAAAATTTCCCTTGTATTAAGTACGCGAAAATATACTTTTACTTGTTTACAAATAAATTTTCTTGTAAATACTGGTGTCATTTAATTATTTAAACATTTCACGAATACAAGTACCTTACCCTGAAAGGGCTAGAGGGAAGTTATGGAAGGGACGGTAAGGAAAAAACGGGACAGTAAGGGGAAAAAAAAGAACGGTAAGAAAAAAAAGGGGGGACGGTAAGGAAAATTACCATCTATTTTTAGGGAAATAATATTAAGACTTAGTGATAGCCACAATGTTCTTTGATTTTTAACAACAGTTATTTACAATGGATTAAATTAAATAAAAATTAATTTACCTCGAAAAGTGCAGGAATAAACTTTAGGGATACCAATAAAGCCACGATGCTTGAAACTGATATTTAAATGCTGATTTAAATTGTGCAGTAAATTTCTGTCAAAGAATTTTAGCCATTCAATCTCTAGCAAAAAAGAAAAAAGTTGAAAAAAAATTCTGTGGCTGCATCTGATGTGATTTTCTGTATAATTTTAGCAAGAGGATAGGTAAGGAATCTAAAATCCAGGGACAGAGTTAAGAAATAATAATAACCGTACAAATATGTGCAGGTTAATTTTTTGCTACATATTTATATAAAACAATAGTCCCTGTTTTGGAAAAGAACTACATCGAATTACTTTTATCGAAACAATTTTATACAGACAGCTCCAAACTTAAATATCGGCATCAGGGACACGGGAGGTAAGGAATTTCGTGGTGCATTTGGAACCCCTACATCATCCAAAACTTATTTATTTGGTATATATTGTTATACTGTCATGCAATGGGATGTTTTCGAACAAAATGAAAAAAAAAACACGAGAATATGTACTAAAATAAAAATTATTATTCAGGAACTTAAAAGTCAAAATTATGTGAGAAATAGTCATATACTTAGTCAGTTAGTTTTGCTTTATTCAGCTTGCAGCACTTTTTCGTATTAATAATTAGAGATCGACAGAAAATTCGGTTTCTGTTTCGGCCCAAAATCTAAGTTCCGGCGAAAATGCTCCCTAAAATTCAGCCGGACCGAAGCTATCTATATTCTAAAAATGTCGTTTCTTTCTTTAGAAATTTTCAACTATACTCAATGATATGAACTTTATATGGCTCAAATAGACACTTTATATTTATTGGTACGATCTTACTGTTTATAATTTTCATTCAAGACTGAATCAAGACATAAAAGCAAATTATACAGCAAAAACATGTACGTATGATTAAACTTTGATGACGCTTTTCATTTGCTTTTAAAATCTACAGACTTAACAATAATAGAAAATTTTTACTTTGAAACTGCAGAAGTATTTGAATATTCTTTGACAAAGTTTTAGTATAACATATCGCTCACCCGCAATACAGAAAACCTCTATATTACGCTATGTGTCACTTTTCCGTTACAGAAAATGCGCAGTGATGAATCAAGATAAACGACACATCTGAAAAAAAGTTTTGCATAAGCTCATACTCGAGCAATTTATAAAACTCTTTATTGCCTTAGTAATAAAAATACGAAAATTTCCTTATTTGAGGAAATATTGCTCTGTTGGTGATTAATATATTGTAAATTGATTAATAGTTAGGCCATATATTAATAGTTAACTTTACAATTTCTCAGGTAGCTAGTGATGTTGTCGAATATCCTTTTTGGGTTGAATATGATGGTCAACGCCGAGCAAATAAAATAGGTACTTATTTGCTGATGTATTTAGAAGACATTGCTTCACATGTTGACGGTGAAAATGTGAAATTAACTTTTTACTATGATAACTGCGACGGACAAAATCAAACTAAATATATTATTTCATTATTCATACATGCTATTAAGACACTAAAAACCTATAAAATAACAATAAAATTCTTGATCTGTAGACACACGTAAAAGTAAGGCGATGCTGTCCATTCAGTAATAGAGAAACAAATTTAAAAACAAATCGGTCAAATGTACATCCCTCAGCAGTACGTGACATTGATGAGAAAGCGAAAAAGACGGGGCGTCATTTTCCAGTGAATGAGTTAGTTCATTCTGTTAATTTTGGGTTTAAAACGATTAAGAGGCAAAATGGGATGTGCTTAGAAATTATTTGAAAGATAATGAAGGTAACGTTCTTCAGTTTTCCAGAATCAAAATTTTAAGATTTGATAAATCAACATCTTTTTCATTAAGCGTAAAATATTTTGATGACCAAGGCGATTTTTCTGAGTTTAAAATTAAAGCTAGAGATAAAAGCTTACACAAATCGTATTCGAAATCCTTTCCTTTGAGTAAACGGGAGAAACAAGATTGCTTGTCCTTTAAGTACTTCCAAGAATATTCCTCAAGTTTATGTCCTTTTTTTTTCTACATTATAACATTCACAATGAAGATAAAGGACTGTGTAGCATCCATACAGACCTTTTTAAAATAAAGTTCCAGCGTGAGAAAGTCCTACAAAATGCTGCAATATTTACTTTTATAAGATTAACAAATCTAAAAAAGAAAAGATCAAACTACTTGTCTAATTTTTCATTTTAAATTAAGTATTTTTTTTAAATCTGTGATAATTATCTGTTATATTTTTGATTTGAATGATTATTTTTCTTTTTTAAAAGTTTGACGAAACTAAAAAACAAATGTAGCAATCTGTGCATTCTTTCGGAAAAATAACTCTAAAAACTGAAAAAAACATATTTCTTTTTGAATTATTATTAAACAACAACGAATAATTATTGTATTTTTTTCTCCTAAGTAAGCTTCCTTTTTATAATAATGTAGTTTATAAATACATAGAAATGTTTTGAACTAATAAATAGTTATTACTATTGAAGCATGAAAAATAACTTACCTATTTCTTCTATTTTTGAATTGTTATAGAAGATATTGTAACGACGTAATTACGTCTATGTGATTTATGAATTTTGTAATCAGTTCTTATACGTACTTACTTTTTATATTTATTTTGTAGTAACTATAATTTTGTTTTGCTGAAATGCAATTGTAAGATTATTGTTGTATAATAATTATAAAAAAGTTTTGAAATATGCTTTTTCTTTTAATTTAATTTCCTAGATACCTTGTTATAAATCTGTGGTTGATTCTTATGCTGATGCAAACTAATATTTTTGATAATAAATAATAATATATTAAAGTTTAAACATTGTGATTTAAAATAAGAACGAAAAATCATGCGTCCAGCATAGATTATGTAACACTTTCCAAAATAATCAATATACTGTAACAAAACTTCACAGTTTATTAAGGTGAAGTAGCATGTCTAAATAAGCAATTCGAAAAACTCATACCGCATTCGAAAACCCAATTTCTGCTATTACAGTCAAGACGAAAAAAATGTCAGGTTTTTTGTTCAGCCCTGTATATGTTCTATGGATTGGTATGTATACTACATAGAATGCTAAAAGTTAGTTCAGTGAAAATCACAGGACAATTGAAAATTTCCATTCAATCATTTCTGTGAATAAATGGAACCCTGTGTAGGATCTATAGAATTTATCCACACCAAGTAATATTTAAATATATAGTTCAATGTAAAAACTGCAAACGCATTTCCAGCAATTATTGTTCATAGACCTCAATAGTTAAATTTCTTCTTCAGCCAAATTACACACCATATTCTACAGTAAATGCGATAGTACACCTCAATGATATATATAAATTTCAGTATGTTCCAAATAGTGTGATGTCATAAAAATGCACCGCAAACGATTTGTTTCCCCATACACCATAATGTAACTGAATTCTTTTGAGTGTCTCTGTAAATGAACCGTAAATGCTATAGACTTCATTTACAATAGAAAACATGCCATTGTGATACCCAAATAAATCTAAGAATTGCATCGCAATCGGCCTATATTTACATGAGTTAGAACATAGACGGACAGACAGACAGACAGTCAGGCAGACAGACAGATAGACAGACAAACCGAATTCATAAACACTTTCAACTTTGGTGAAAAGTGTTAAAATACACAATTTTGCACGTACTGTTTTGAAAGGCGATTGGAATATGACAAATTGTGCAACAAGAAAAGTGTCACAATTCAACAAGGGGTTGCATTTATTAAGGTGGGGGGATACTAAATCCACTCTATATTTTTTATGTCTTGATTCTTAAAGGTTTTACGCATTTTTTGAACCCTTTTACAACTGCTTGCAGAATTAAGTACTGTCGTTTACTGTCGTACTGTTGTTAAATTAAAAAAATGCGACACTTAATTTGCCTCTCCTGTAAAATTTATGTCGAGATGTGTCACTTTTCTTACGGGTGAGCGATATGATCATTTAAAAAATCATTCTAAACGATCAATCGTGGTATGCATACCTAAAGTATTTTTTAATTAGATAAAATTCGTATAATTAGAAAATTATATTGTGTCGCTGAGGAATTAATTACTTTTTATTTTATATAAAAATAAAAAGTTTCGGTCTGAGGCACAGAGAGCCAACGTGATCTACACGTATAATTAATTATCGGGTCGATCGGAAAGTCGTGTCGTGTTGGGAAAATCAATTCGTACCGGAATATTCTGCCCGGTAATTAGTAGACATGAGATATCGGAATCAATGACTCATAATTAAATGATAGAATTTTCCGGTACGAATTGATATTCCCAACATGACACGACTTTCAATCTATCCAATAATAATTTTGTATATTTATTTGTGTATTAATTACTTTTTTTTTTGAAAAAATGAGGCATTTTCGTTTTGGGCCAAAAACAGAAAGATTACTGAAATTCGGTTTCGGTCATTAAAACCTGTTTCAGTCTTTTTTTAATAATAATATTCTATTGCGATTGTGAAATTTAAGTAGTTTTCTGTCATTAAATTACTATTACTATTTCAAAAAGAGGGTAGCAATCAAGAAATCTTAATAAAAATAACCGACCCAACTGGCAACATTGTCCGTTACTGTGTATTTTCCCAAGTAGAATCACGTTTTCATAAATGATGTTTTTGTGTAAATTAGCAAAACTAAATATGATTAAGGAAACAATTACTAAAAAGAAAAATTTTGATAATGTCATGATAAAGGGTGAGCCAAAAGCACGCCATGATCTTAGTTTTCGTCCGCAAAGTCTTGAATTTTACTTTAAAATTTACATAATTTAACAAAAAATTCCATTTCCCTTTAAAATCCCTTTCATTCCCTTATTTCTTTTTTAAACTTATAATGCCAATTTGTAAACGGGATAGACTTCATAAACATTGCAGTTATTTATAATCTATATAATAAAAGCCGAAGTCATGTGACTGTCATCAACAGTTCCGGGTTGACCGCTTCACTTTTTGTATGCCAAGCGGCCAATTTGGTAATTTAATGTTAGCCGGAAGCAGGTGATAAATCGCCAGATATTGTAAATATCATGTCATCAGTATTACAGTATTATAATTGTCCATTTCATGCGACTGTCATAAACAATTTTTTACATGGTAAATTAAAACAAAGCTTTGATGTTGAAATTAAATGTAATGGTTTATGGTATTATTTATTACTTTTCTTTTCTTTTTTAAAGCGATAATTGAGAGTCATAAATTTTAAATATTTCGGTTTTAAATTAAAGTTATGCATTTTAAATAAAATGAGTGAAAGAGTGAATGAGTGATATTTTACATGAAATACGAAAAAATACGACGGGAGCAATGTTTGGCGATTTATCACCTGCGGCCAGCTAACATAAAAATGTCCAGTTCAGGATTTCTGTATCAGAATATTCGGATTTGGCGAAGGATTGAACAAGTAAATTAAATTATGTATAAAAGTTGCGTGATACAATGCTTAGCATATGTTTAAGGGAGACCAAACTGGTCGCCAGGGGTGGCTAGTGCTATATAATTCTATAAACTATGTTAAACTCTTTAACCTAATTTCATGACTAGAATGACGTACAGTAGATGAGTGCGAGAGACTTGGAAAAGCATCACCAACCTAAATTGGGAAATTTGTACAATTACCGCAGTCTCGTGTCTATGGCCATTAGACATAGATGCTTCTCAAAATATGATGAGAAATATATCAGTAATTTTTCTAAAACTAATAAGTTATTAATAATTCATGGGGAACTA
The DNA here is from genome assembly GCA_963932465.1 of Maratus speciosus. Lineage (NCBI taxonomy): Eukaryota > Metazoa > Arthropoda > Arachnida > Araneae > Salticidae > Maratus > Maratus speciosus. The sequence continues at coordinate 275,925,808 of OZ010789.1, forward strand.
TAATGAACTGTCATACCGGAATTCGCACATTTAGCATGTTAATTGAAAAGTATTCAATTTTACTCGCTATGTCTGTCATATCCATTATGAAAAATCGAAATTTTAAATTTGAGATTTTATTAATATGACTGCATACTTTTCATTAGCGAAATATACTTTTTAAAAAACATAAATAAGTAAAAAATGTGTGAAAACGAATCGGACCTGCAAGGCTTCCAGTTTGGAATTTCTTTTTTAAATTCAAGACTTTCAAATTCATACCAGGAATTATTGGTAGTAATATTTGCTTTATTTAATTTCAGACATTTCATGATTACAACAAAAATAAAAATTCTTATTTTAGAATTCCCGCTTTTAATCAGAGTTGCCAGTTTGGACTTCATTTTTATTCAGAAAATCTGAATTGGTGTCAGAAATTAAAAGTGTTTTTTTTTTTTTTTTTTTTTTTTTTTTTTTTTTTTTTTGCTTTATTTGAAGCAATGACCCAAAGCACTTGTTGATGGAGTACCTACAAGAGTCGTCATGCTCTTGTTCACTTTCAAGCGACAGTGATCAATCGATTTGTTATGATGCATAGATGTTAAGCTGATAATAGAATTTATAAATTCCGGAACATTGGGATGGTCTAAGAAAACTGAAGGTAAGGAAGCTAAAGAAAAGGCCTCTGTGCCATACATTTTTTTATATATAAATTAAATAAATCAAAACAATTTAGAAAAAAATTAATAGAACTAAGAAAATAATAAAAATTAGAGATTAAATGAGAAAATATCAAATTTGGTGAAAAATCCAGCTGGATTTGACGGCTAAGTTCAGCAGCCAATGAGGATGCATAGTGCAACGAATCAAATTGCGGGAAAAAATCGAGCTAAGAGAAGGGATTGAAATGACAGCAAAAGCGGATGTCTCAGAGAGCTGTAAAGCGAAGAGTCACTGTCGGTTTTCACGCGCAACTTATGCAGGCAATGGGGTTGCAGGAGAACAGCGAATCAAGTTCCGACGACTGAAACTGATAGCAGGAAGCTGAAAAAATTAGAAATCATTGAAATACTTTAGGATTTTATTGCTTTATTTAATGACAGCAATCGTGTGATTATATAAAGTACGGATTCTTCATTCTAAATTTCTGGTATGAATGTGATATTTTGAAAGAAAAATCGAGGCTAAATTGTCAACCCTGTTGTTAATTGGAAATATGTGAATTAGATAAAAAGGATAATCTGGCACCCATTATATATAGGTCATAAATATAGGCTGCACTGCACATATATCACTTGGGCAGAAAAAATTGTTTATTATGCGTTATTGCTTTAGTACGCTTTATTATGTTTTCCTTATACAGACTAACACAGGAATAACATGAATCCATGATTATAAAATAGTGAAACACATAAAGCTTAGCCATTTCTTCGTTTTTACAAGGTTCGATGTGGCTTCCCATCTTCACTTTGAAAATGTACTGTGTGTTAATCAGTTCTTGGCACATATTTGCAAGCATTTTCGCATTGATGTCAAAATCTAATGATAATTAAATTTAAGAATGGATTTCACTCGGCATTCTGTAAAACTAATAATATACAGGATGTTTCATAAAAGATGGGCAAAATTTTAAGAGGTGATTGTACACATCCAAAAAAAAAAAAAAAACTTTCATCAAAGAGTACATGGTCGGAAATAAAATACAAAGGTGTAGGCGCACTTGGAAACTTAGTCCAGTATTGACAGTGGGAGCCTTTTTTTAAATTCAGATTTAATGATTGCCGCCATTTTTTTGAACTAGCCAAATTCGCCTTATTTATAGACAGGTTAAATAAGGTGAACACAAGGCGGTTTATAAATTTAAAAAACTGGTGGCAATCAAACTATTTAAATTTAGAAAAAGTAGCCCAATCTCAACACTGACTTGGTCCATGCAAACGTTAACCACTTTACCGGCTACCCCGACATAAGTCGGGGGTAAAAGCACTGTTTCCCCATACCTGTCGCCGGTGAAGTGGTAAAGCTCCATTTCTGTTGTGAGTTATCGGGAGAAGAATGACACTAATAGCATGTAAATGTGATATGGGGAAGAGCAAGTTCGCGTATGCAAAATTTCGCCTCGATTAATACAGAAAAGCTGCTAATCTGAGTGTGCAACTGTTAATCGCAGTAGAAAGGTAAGCCTTTCACTAATAGGGAAGAGGCTGATATTCATTTCATCTACGGATCTGCAAATGTAAATGGCTCAGAGGTTCAAAGATTGTACGGAGAGCGGTTTCCCATCTTGCTTTTTTCACTTAATCTTTTTTTCTGAGTTTTTGCTTCGTATAACAACATCACCTTCGGCGCTCTCAAAGCTCTTTGCGTTTTAATTCCGACCACTCCTTTTTTGTTGAAAGTTGTTTGTTTGGATGTGTACTATCACTTCTTAAATTTTTGCCCATATTTTATTAAACATCCCGTATATATAGCCGTACTGAATGAAATCCTGTGATAAAAGGACTGTCACGGCTTAATTACCATCGGGCAAACTCCCACCAGCAAAAACGAATTATAACTTTTGACTTATTTATGGCAGAGATTCTGCATAAATAAGGCATTTAAAGTAAGTTCAAATTTACTGGTGAAAGTCTTCTTCAGTGATAATCAAACTCTGAGGACTGGTATGCTTGCCAACTTCCGACTTAATTTTCGTAAAATGTAAGCTAATTTAAACCAGGTTAAACAGGTTTCTAACCGGTAAATGTTTTAGATGTATCATTGGTTATTTAATTTCCCGTTTCCAAGTGGAACTTGTTACATATATCTTTTTTTTTTTAATCCTGGTTCAAAACAAGTTTAATCGGGTTTAAATTAACTCTCATTTTACGGAAGTTAAGTCGGAAGTTGGCAAGAATGGTCTGATGTTTTTCGTCACTTCTTGGTTCTGGATCTTGGACTAAAGATTCGCCACGACAGAGATACCCGCCGAATAACAGGTCCACAACGAATCTAAACTCAGACGTCAGCCTTGAGTTAAATAGCATACTCACAAACCTTTACGATACAATTATAGTAATCTGCCTTTTAATTGATGCTTTACAATAAATATTTCGCAAATTATTCTTTACGAAACTGACCGAATAATTTGAGCAGATTATGTTATATTATTACGAAATAATCGACATATGGGCTTTTTCGAGCATACGTTTGAGAAAAGTGGCTGTGAAGAAAGTAAGTGGGATTTGCAGTCCTCATAAAGTTTTCTTTTAACGTAGCGTTTCAAATTAAATTTACTTCCCAAAATGTAGCATATTTTCTGCTACATATCTGAATTCTATTTTTAGGTTCTGAATGCTAGATTCTAAACGCATGTTGAGGAAATATCGATGCAAAGACATTGTTTATACCTTTGTAAAATTCAGAAAAATATATAGAACAAAGCAAGTGTCTGGAAAATTTTAAAACGCTTTTCTGCTTTCTCGCAGAAAACTTTCAGAGTATAGATTTCGGAACAAATAATCGAAATATTATTGGATTCCGATAAACTAAATTTTTCAATGCACATATTCAAATATCGAAAACGCAGTTGATGTTTGAGAAATGCATTCATACGTTTCTTGAATAGTTCACATTTTATATGTTTCTAAACTATATTCTAAAAATAAACGATTCGGCGCAAACTGCTTTCCAGATCTAAAGGTTTTAATAGTTCTTTGACTATGAAGTGACACATTGTTACAAATCAATTTTTAAAATTCAACAAATTGTACTCATTTTTAAAAAGGAAAGATATTCCATAAGTTCTTGACACATAATAAAATTCTATAAAAACGGTCAAGTAATAAATGCACGAGAGTGCGTTTTGGAGAAGAAATACTTTTCATGTACAATAAGTCATTTGTCATGTCAAAGATTTGAGAATCAAATTAAACAAAATAACTTCAAATTATTTTCATAGATGGCACTAGTCTTTCAAGTAAACAAGAAAAAAATCATGCATCACGACATAGATTATGAAACGCCTTCCAACAATATAGGAATATTTTTTTAATAAATTTCTTTTTTATTCATACAATGCATTGGGATATAAATAAGCATTAAATGAAACACACAACGCAGTAAAAAATCATTTTCAGGTACTGCTCTCCATAGCCAGATTATTTTGTGCAATCATGTATAATCTACACACATCAAAATTTACTAAAACTTTTTTAAGTTATAAAATGCATATCACAGCTGAAAGAGCCCATCTATCAGTTATAACTCACAGCCAGTCCTGCAATCAAATTGTTTTGAGTGCGTCTGTAATTAAGTGATAAATTCTGTATAAATTCACGATAATTTATAAAAAAAATATTGAAATAAAAATATGTTGTAGGTAATGTACAGTAAAACCTCCCTAAAGCGACCACGTCCGTTCCAATAAAAGTTGGTCGCTCCGAGAGGTGGTCTCTTAATGGAGGTCATGTTTAAATTTAGATTTTAATTTTTGAAAAAAGGTAACAATTAATGTTACTAAATTTCATTTTTCACATTAGGAAACAACATGAAAATTTACCTATCAAAACAAAAGGTAATTAGTGCAAAGTTTAAAAAATGGATACATTGACGTTTGATTTGATTTTACGGTTTCATTTTCCATAACTTTTATTTCCAAGTCCTTTCGAAGTTCAATAAATAAATGCAATTTTTTTTGGACGAGAACAAATTAGGACGATTACATTAATTTATCTATTTCTTTTAGAGTTTCCTGACAGAATAGGGCAGGGGAGTTTAATGACCGTCATCCTTACTTTGTCATCAGAGTTAAATTCATTGCATAAAAAGGTGCAAAGGAGTTTAAGCACTTAAAAGTTACGAGAATAAATAAAAATTCTAAACTTAGTTTACAAGTTTGATGAATAATGCGCTCTCCGGAATTATTATTCTAATAAAACCTTCTTCAAGCGACCAGGAAAAAACTGAATGTGTTTCATTTTCTTCAAAGAAATGGGTCGCTCACAGAGGGAGTTTAACTGGGGTGGTCTCTGAATAGAGGTAAAATTAGTATTGAGCCTATGGGAATAAAGTTCGTTCTATGAAATAATGATCGTTCAGGGAGGTGGTCGCTTAATGGAGGTGGTCTCACAGGGGGGGTTTCACTGTATATCAATTACATTGAAATAGTAGTTATTAAGATACTTATTAAAATGTACTGCAAACGATTTTTCTCCATAAATAATATATCCCCATAAATCCTTTTGAACATTTCTGTAAATAAACTATAATTGATACTTACACTATATTCTGTAGAAAGCGTGTTGCTATCCACCTCAGTATTACATGAGGCACTCACAACCATAATAGATCAAGACTGTTTTGAAAAAAAAAATGTGATAGTCCATTGAGAATCCGCATAAAATCTGTTTTATCCAGTCCCACAGTAAACCAAATCTGTAAACAAATGACATATATGAGAAGGTATGTGAAAACAGACTTGATTCACTGTCAGAGTGTATGAAACAGATTCTATGCATGTACATTCTAAATGGAGCATCTCATGTTTTTTTCAAAAGGGACTAAGTCTACTTTGATTGTGAACCCCTCATATATAAATTCCATTACGTTTCAAACAGTGTAACATCATTAAAATGCACTTGAATGATTTTTTCCCATTGACCTTAATGTAATGTAATACATGAATTGACAAAAATGAATTTTTAAATTGAATGAACATATGAATGAATTAACAAAAATGAATTTTTGAGTGTCCCTATAACTAAACATAAAGGCTGCACACTTTCATTTGAGTACCGAACATACTACAGAAAACGTCAATAACATATATCAATTACATGGCATTTCAAGTTCATTAGAGCACATCCGGACTGAAAAACTGAATTCATAAACACTTTTAAACTCCGTTGTAAAGTGTTAATAAGCATCAAAAACTCAAGATAAACAGCTATGGAGCATTTCTACAATCTACTACTATATTTCAAAGAACGTAACTGAAACGGGTATCGTTTGGATGTGGTACGAGCTACAAATAGCGCGCACTGTGAAATATGGAACAGTCGTGGAAAAAAGGAAAAGCCCCATACTACGAAAAACATATTCTATATAACGAAGTTTTTCCACTTCCGTGCGTGTACGCAACATTCAAACGGAGAGGTTGCTGTATAGCTGAATGTATAAATTAATTTCAGCGGATTGTATGAAAATGAAATTATTTATTTATTTAATCAATTCCATTCAAAAGAAGACATGCTATAAAATACTTCTATACAATAAGAAGGGGATTCCAGTTTCACGAGAATGTTACAGATGTATTGTTCGAGTACTTACAAAAGTGCGAAAATTTGTATGAAAAATGTATTTTTATAAGAAACTTGTACAAAGTAATACTGCAGAGTTTTTTAAAGTTAAGGCGGTAGGATACCTTTAAACCTACAAAATTTTCGACTTTTTTTAATACATATTTTTATTCCGTAACCATTTCTGAACAATATGCAAAAAACCGCATTAAAAAATTCGCATTAGTTTACTAATTATAACAATTTTATTAAGACTACATAGGATAATTAAACTTTGCGTTGCATTTATTAAAAATTGATGAATTTTGATACTGCGCGCACTGTTACTAAAAAACTATGCATGGCAATGAAAAGAAATTTTCAAAACATATTCATATCTGTATTATCTACAACTTAAAACCGGAAAAAGGCAATATTTTATTTTTTTCTGTTTTTTTTCTTTTACTAGGGGGCTCGGCCCCCTACGAGCTACGCTCGCCAACCCCCGTCCAGACACCGCAGACTCTAAATGCACGCTAATTTGATCGGCTTTAAGAAGATTTCGAAAGATTGAATTATAATTTAAAAAACAGTGGCGATCTCCCTATAAACGAATTTCTATTCATTTTTCTTTGATCGGGGAATTTTAACGCCAAATCCGCTGCGGTACTACTTGATTATCCTGTCGACCAATTTCGCCAAATTATATAAATCGCCAAACCACTCGCCAAATTATATAAATTGATATAATTTTTATTTTAAATAACGAAAGAACAAATAAATTCGTACAACATTAATAAAAACATATATAAAACGTCGAAATAAAAATAACTTGATGACGTATACACGTGTAACAACATTTCAAAATAAGCTAATATAAAAGGAATTAAGTAAAGAGAGTCTTTGTCTCCTGGTATTTTTTAACAAAGCGAAAAGAAAGTTCTTTTAAATGAGACATTTTAAATTAATTCTCAAAATATCAAATAAATGTCTAGCGCAATTTCTAAATTTAAACTTTTTTGCAATATTATTTTGTGTTCATTTTATGTAATAACTATAATGTGACGTAAATATGACGTAATTTCTCCTAAGACTTCTAACGCATGTTAATGAATTTATTATTTTACAATATCCATTCTCTTTTAAAATTCACGTGTATACTTTTTATGACGTAATTTTTTATAAGTTCCTGCTTTTTATACGTAATTATTTAATTCTAATTTGAAAGTTTTTTTCCTGTTTATAATAGTCACGTGTAAATAAATTTTTAATTTGAAGCAAACATTATTGCTTGCGCTTTTTATACAGTTGGCAACAGTTTAAATTAGTACAATTTTCTGAAATCTGTAAAAAATATCTCTAGAAATGCTGAAAATTTGAATTTAAAATAGAAATAAAACGTGAAAAAATGAGTCAAAATAGAAAAATTAATGCAATCTGCACTCCGGCAAATTCTAACGCATAAAATGATCTAAAAATGATTACACTGCCATGTATAGTTTTTGCTGCTATAAAACTTTTTTAGTGGAACGATTTTGTCCAACTTTAGCATTAAATAACTCTTAAAATAATTCTTCGATTTGAAAACTGTCTCCATCAGCGTGTTTAGCAAACATTTCTGTATAAAACCACCGATTTTCATATTTTTGTATGCATTATTTTTGTTAATATTAACGAAGAAAGGCCTCCGGCCACAAAAAAATCAAAACCGGCGGCGGCGGCGGTGACAGCGGTAGTTACTTTTTTTTAGAACTAGGGGTTCGCCCCCCTACGAGCTACGCTCGCCAACCCCCGTCCAAACACCGCAGACTCTAAATGCACGCTAATTTGATCGGCTTTAAAAAGATTTCGAAAGATTGAATTATAATTTAAACAAGTTGGAAATTGCTCGTCAAACGTGGCAAATGAGGTGCGTTCGTACTATAACAAGTTTTATAATTATTTTTTGCACCCCAAATTGTACTGAATGTATAATTTTTTGCACTTCATAAAGTGCATAGTCTTTAACATCATTAAAATGCACTCCCAATAATTTTTTTCCCATTCCCCGAACACTTTTGACTGTCCCTGTAATTAAACTATACATCCGATTTTCCTAAAATTTGAAATGGCTCGACAAAAATTTGCAACAATTATATATTCAAAATTTCAGACCATTCGGAAGGCTGTAACATCATTAAAATGCACTTGCAATAATTTTTCCCATTGGCCGTAATGTAAAGAAAAACTTTTGACTGCCCCTGTAATTAAACTATACATCCGATTTTCATAAAATTTGAAATGGCTCGACAAAATTTTGCAACTATCTTATATTTCAAATTTCAGACCATTCGGTTTGTAGTTTTTGCCCTGTTATATGCGGACAGACGGACAGACGGACGGACTGAACGACGACTATAGGTTTTACGTATTTATATAATTACGAACGCACCTAAAAACAGTGGCGATCTCCCTATAAACGAATTTCTATTCATTTCTCTTTGATTGGAGAATTTTAACGCCAAATCCGCTGCGGTACTACTTGATTATCCTGTCGACCAATTTCGCCAAATTATATAAATCGCCAAACCACTCGCCAAATTATACAAATTGATATCATTTTTATTTTAAATAACGAAAGAACAAATAAATTCGTACAGCATTAATAAAAACACAAATAAAACGTCGAAATAAAAATAACTTGATGACGTATACACGTGTAACAACATTTTAAAATAAGTTAATATAAAAGGAATTAAGTAAAGAGAGTCTTTGTCTCCTGGTATTTTTTAACAAAGCGAAAAGAAAGTTCTTTTAAATGAGACATTTTAAATTAATTCTCAAAATATCAAATAAATCTCTAGCGCAATTTCTAAATTTAAACTTTTTTGCAATATTATTTTGTGTTCATTTTATGTAATAACTATAATGTGACGTAAATATGACGTAATTTCTCCTAAGACTTCTAACGCATGTTAATGAATTTATTATTTTACAATATCCTTTCTCTTTTAAAATTCACGTGCATACTCTTTAATACGTAATTTTTAATAAGTTCCTGCTTTTTATGCGTAATTATTTAATTCTAATTTGAAAGTTTTTTTCCTGTTTATAATAGTCACGTGTAAATAAATTTTTAATTTGAAGCAAACATTATTGCTTGCGCTTTTTATACAGTTGGCAACAGTTTAAATTAGTACAATTTTCTGAAATCTGTAAAAAATATCTCTAGAAATGCTGAAAATTTTAATTTAAAATAGAAATAAAACCTGAAAAAATGAGTCAAAATAACAAAATTAATGCAATCTGCACTCCGGCAAATTCTAACGCATAAAATGATCTAAAAATGATTACACTGCCATGTATAGTTTTTGCTGCTATAAAACTTTTTTAGTGGAACGATTTTGTCCAACTTTAGCATTAAATAACTCTTAAAATAATTCTTCGATTTGAAAACTGTCTGCATCAGCGTGTTTATCAAACATTTCTGCATAAAACCGCCGATTTTCATATTTTTGTATGCATTATTTTTGTTAATATTAACGAAGAAAGGCCTCCGGTCGCAAAAAAATCAAAACCGGCGGCGGCGGCGGTGACAGCGGTAGTTACTTTTTTTTAGAATAGAGAGATAGAGAGAAACGGAACTTACTTTGTGGATATACCTCGTATTTTAGATACCGGAATGCGACAAAACTTCAGATTATAGCCAGAAATACTCTCTATCAACATATGAAAAGTTTATTGTTCGTTATGCAACCGATTTTGAGGATATTCTGGGCAAACTGACAGAGAGACAGACAAAAAATCTTTTAAATATTAATATTGACTACACGTCGTTGAATAGTCGAATGAATTTAGAAAAAGGTGTTTATCTGGGAATCACTGACAGACACTCAATTTTTATAAATCATTATATATTATAGTCTCTCTATTCTAAAAAAAGTAACTACCGCCGCCGCCGGTTTTGAATTTTTTGTGACCGGAGGTCTTTCTTCGTTAATATTAAGAAAAATAATGCATACAAAAATATGAAAATCGGTAGTATTATACAGAAATGTTTGATAAACACGCTGATGCAGACAGTTTTCAAATCGAAGAATTATTTTAAGAGATATTTAATGCTAAAGTTGGACAAAATCGTTCCACTAAAAAAGTTTTATAGGAGCAAAAACTATACATCAGATTTTAATAATTTTTAGATCAATTTATACGTTATAATTTCCCGGTGTGCAGAATTCATTTCTTTTTTTAATTTGACTCATTTTTCGAGGTTTCATTTCTATTTTAAATTCAAATTTTCAGCATTTCGAGAGATATTTTTTACTTATTTTAGAAAATTGTACTAATTTAACCTGTTGCCAACTGTATAAACAACGGAAACAATAATGTTTGCTTCAAATTAAAAATTTATTTACACGTGACTATTATAAACTGAAAAAAACATTTGGAATTAGAATCAAATAATTATGTACAAAAAGCAAGAACTTATTAAAAATTACATCATAAAAAGTATACACGTGAATTTTAAAAGAGAAAGGATATTGTAAAATAATAAATTCATTAACATGCGTTAGAAGTCTTAAATAGGAGAAATTACGTCGTATTTACGTCACATTATAGTTATTACATAAAATGAACACAAAATAATATTGCAAAACGTTAAAATTTAGAAATTGCGCTAGACATTTATTTGATATTTTGAGAGGATCTTTTCAACCATTTTTGTTAGGAAAGCGAAAATAATATTTCATTTCTAACAAAAGTATTTTACGTGAATATTTAAAAGAGAAAGAATATCTTGGTCAAAATTACGTCAGATTAAAAACGATTAATTTAAAATGTCTCATTTAAAAGAACTTTCTTTTCCCTTTGTTAAAAAATACCAGGAGACAAAGACTCTGTTTACTTAATTCCTTTTATATTAGCTTATTTTGAAATGTTGTTACACGTGCCTACGTCATCAAGTCATTTTTATTTCGACGGTTTATTTGTATTTTTATTAATGTTGTACTAATTTATTTGTTCTTCCGTTATTTAAAATAAAAATTATGTCAATATATGTAATTTGACGAGTGGTTTGGCGATTTATATAATTTGGCGAAATTGGTCGACGGGATAATCAAGTAGTACCGCAGCGGATTTGGCGTTAAAATTCCCCAATCAAACAGAAATGAATAGAAATCCGTTTATAGGGAGATCGCCACTGCTTTTTAAATTATAATTCAATCTTTCGAAATCTTTTTAAAACCGATCAAATTAATGTGCATTTAGAGTCTACAGTGTCTGGACGGGGGTTGGCGAGAGTAGCTCGTAGGTGGCCGAGCCCCCTAGTATATTTAAATAATCATATAATTTTACATTTGATAACCGTCGTAAAATGAAATATTTGTATTGGTGATTTCTAGATTTTTTTTGCCAGTTTTCTATTTCATTTCTAATTAAGAAATTTGTAATACGTATTGTAAAAGAAAATTATCCCAATTACAGAAAAAAAGTGTTCTTAAAGTTCATAAATAAATTTCAATATCGGGCTCTTTAAAATAAATTAATATACGAATTTAACTATAATAGACAAAGAAGTTCACTAGTACTATCACCACTCTTTAAAGCACCACAATCGACGAGTTCCAGGGTACGATTTCCCCCCCCCCACCTCTAATTGTTCTTGCTGTAGCCATATATGGCCGGTTAAAAATTGTATACAGAGTATAAATATGTTTATATATTTAATGCTAACTTTAAAAAAAAAAGGGGGGGGAGGGAGAAGAAGAAGAAATAAAGTAAAGAAAGCCTAGTTTCAATCTATTCATAAACAATGATATGCACATATAAATATATACAGATATACATATGTTTTAGATGATTTACACTAGTTTACAAAAAAGCAGAAAGTCCAGTTTCAATTCATTCATATGCAAAACAACATGATATACACACGTGCATATGTTTTAGGTTTTATTTAATTTCAAAACTTTATTTAAAGCCGAGTTTATATATATATATTTAAACTAGGGGGCTCGGCCCCCTACGAGCTACGCTCGCCAACCCCCGTCCAGACACCGTAGACTCTAAATTTACGCTAATTTGATCGGCTTTAAAAAGATTTCGAAAGATTGAATTATAATTTAAAAAGCAGTGGCGATCTCTCTATAAACGGATTTCTATTCATTTCTCTTTGATTGGGGAATTTTAACGCCAAATCCGTTGTGGTACTACTTGATTATCCCGTCGACCCATTTCGCCAAATTATATAAATCGCCAAACCACTCGCCAAATTATACAAATTGACATAATTTTTATTTTAAATAACGAAAAAACAAATAAATTAGTACAACATTAATAAAAATACAAATAAAACGTCGAAATAAAAATAACTTGATGACGTAGACACGTGTAACAACATTTCAAAATAAGCTAATATAAAAGGAATTAAGTAAACAGAGTCTTTGTCTCCTGGTATTTTTTAACAAAGTGAAAAGAAAGTTCTTTTAAATGAGACATTTTAAATTAATCGTTTTTAATCTGGCGTAATTTTGACCAAACTATTCTTTCTCTTTTTAATATTCACGTGAAAATACTTGTGTTAGAAATTAAATATTATTTGCGCTTTCCTAACAAAAATAGTTGAAAAGTATCCTCTTAAAATATCAAATAAATGTCTAGCGCAATTTCTAAATTTAAACCGTTTTGCAATATTATTTTGTGTTCATTTTATGTAATAACTGTAATATGACGTAAATATGACGTAATTTCTCCTATTTAAGACTTTTAACGCATGTTAATAAATTTATTGCTTTACAAATTCCTTTCTCTCTTAAAATTCTCGTGTAATTATAGTTTTTATGACATAATTTTTAATAAGTTCCTGCTTGTTGTACATAATTATTTAATTCTAATTCCAAATGTTTTTTTCTGTTTATAATAGTCACGTGTAAATAATTTTTTTAATTTATTTACACGTATAAATATTGTTTTTTTTTTTTTTTTTTTTTTTTTTTTTTTTTTTTTTTTTTTAAGCAAACATTATTGCTTCCGCTGTTTATACAGTTGGCAACAGTTTAAATTAATATCACTTTCTAAAATCTGTTAAAAATATCTCTAGAAATGCTGAAAATCCGAATTTAAAATAGAAATAAAACCTCAAAAAATTAGTCAAAATAAAAAAATTAATGCAATCTGCACTCCGGCAAATTCTAACGCATAAAATGATCTAAAAATGATTAAATTCCTATGAACAGTTTTTGCTCCTATAAAACGTTTTTAGTGGAACGATTTTGTCCAACTTTAGCATTAAATATCTCTTAAAATAATTCTTCGATCTGAAAACTGTCTGCATCAGCGTGTTTATCAAACATTTCTGTATAATACTACCGATTTTCATATTTTTGTATGCATTATTTTTCTTAATATTAACGAAGAAAGACCTCCGGTCACAAAAAATTCAAAACCGGCGGCGGCGGCGGCGGCGGTGACAGCGGTAGTTACTTTTTTTTTTAATAGAGAGAAAATATTTTTTAAAAAGCGAAATTTTTTTTATTTTTTGTTAATTTTTTAATTTAGTCAATATTTATTTGAAATATTCTGATTTTAGTATAAAGGTAGTACTATTATGTATTCATTTTCACCAACATTTCATCTTTATATGCATATTTTCAGATTTTATCATGCGCGCAAGATTTTTTTCTCTTATTATCATATATTTTTTAACTTATCATTTTAATAATTATTTATGAATTTACAAGTATGTACATCTTTTTAAATATAAATTTAAATATGAGCTTTATATTTAAATGACGTTTGATTTTTTTGATTTTTGACTTATTACACAACTTTTGAAACTTGGAACATCGTAATATTTTTTTTTCGACATGTTCAAAGGTATCCTACCCCCTTAAGAAATGGGAATATTGAGAAAAAAAGAGAAAAGGTACGCTACGCTTCAGTTTTTGTTTACCTGTCTTTATTATGTTGGATTTTTTAAAAACATTATTAAATTTTTCTCATATGTCTACAGTGCATAAAGAAAGTTACTGTCCAAATTAAATTTCATTTTTTCCCGTATTTAAATTTTATGTGTATTTTTCATTTTATGCATGTGTATTTTATTATACAAGTTTCATGAACTTGAGTTGATTTCTGCTTAACGAATTTTCTTCATAACGAAGTGTTTAAGTGTAACGATGAGACTTCATTAAATGAAAGTTTCACTGTATTTGTTTTTCAGTCTTTTAGTATTATAACCACACAAAATAGTATCACATTAGGATTGTAATTTCAGGAGATATTAATAAAAATATGTAAATGTAATTTAACATTAATAGCTCAAAATTTTGAATGTTTATAATTCAAAAACTTATCATCCAAATAACTTGAAATTTCGTATCTAGGCATGGTTTGAACCGAATATTTAAAATATATTGCAAAATTGGGTGTTGTCATTAAAAAAACAACAAATTTTGGCCTGGTTTTGATTTGTAGATATCCCCACCAGGTTTTAAATGCGTCAAATAAAGGTACACTTTATTTTCAATCGTTTGGTACCAGTAACTTTCTCTACTATAATTTGTTGCCGAGTTAGTACGTGGTGTTTAATTTTTTTTTCACGATTGTACTACATTGCAAAAAATAAATGGTCAATGAGTTTTTTCTATTCCTTCCTGCAACTTTGAAGGTACAATGAAATCTAAGTGTAGTTTTTGGAAATTTTTTAATTTTGCTTTTTAAACAAAACATTCCATCGTAATAAATAAATACTAATTGCATAAGTAAAAGAACCTCGAAATTAAAACTGTTATGATAAAGTTTCATTAATATCATTTATATAAAATGTAATTTGACTCGAACACATTAAAAGTAAGATACGAAAAGAATAACATTCTTTTTGCTTTGGTTTTTCTCCATGCTTAATTAGAGTAGTTCTATACACATGGGTAATAAATGTAAACGAAAAGTAAAAATAATTATTTGGTTGATCATAAGTAAGCAAACACGCAGGTTTTTATGTCTGTTTAAGAAGCATAAAAGAATATTATGAGATTCGAAAGATCGTTTAGAGATTCATCCCCGAAAAATGTTCGCCTAATTAGAATTTTTTCCCTAGAAAAGTGGAGGAAGGACGTAATTCATTAGAAATTGTTAACTAATTCAATATATATATATATATATTATACAGACATACATACAATAAATACAATAAACCCAACTGGAGTGAAAAATTAGCCAGATCCAGGAATCGAACCGGGGACCACAGTATATAAGACTGCTGCTCTAACCACTGAACTACTCCGGCCGATACCTGGGTCTGCAATTTCTCACTAATGAACCATGTTGGGGAAGTCACCAGCCATCTATACGACAGCCTTGGATGACCGGGCAACGATGAATAGATTTTACTATTACATCGATCTACGATAAATATAATAAAACTAGAAAGGTAGCCCGTCAAAAATGACGGAAATTTAGATATAAAGATATATACAACTCATGTGCAAGAATATGAGTTTTCTCGCTTGTTCCGCAGTGATAGATGAAAATAACACATTTAAAGAACGAAACACATTTATGAAAAACTGTGTACAGTAGAAGACCACTAATCTGCACAGTTTGGTTCCAAGTGTTATGCAGATTTGAGGCTTTTCGCGGTCATGTCTATTCAATCTTTGTTTACATTTTTTTAAATTCATATATTGGACAATTTAGATTGTTAAGCCTTAAAAATAAATAAATTTCACACTTGAAGTAAGGTAAAAACTATTAAATTATCGTATACGATTTCATGAAATGGTATTATATGGTATTATATGTGTGTGCTTCACGATCTTGGTTACGACGTTGGCGAAATTGGCTGCAACTTGTCATAATCCTAATAGTGTGGGCCGCTATAACAAAAATGTAACCAGTTAAACTTAAACTTACACTATGTGCAAAACTACTTAAAAGATGACAGAATACTAAAAAGATGTTAAATTATTTTAATACCTTAGTACTTTCAACTATAAAAAACATAGTCTTCGTCTGAGGAATATAAGAAATACAATTGTTGTTGGCGTCTAATTTTCAAAATTCACGTAGATTTAATTTCACGTTATCTACGTGAATTTTGAAAATTAGACGCCAACAACAATTGTATATCTTATATTCCTCAGACGAAGACTATGTTTTTTATAGTTGAAAGTACTAAGGTATTAAAATAATTTAACATCTTTTTAGTATTCTGTCATCTTTTAAGAAGTTTTGCACATAGTGTAAGTTTAACTTTAACTTTTTAAAGATTAATTAAGCATTTCTATGTATTTATTTACTGATGTAACCAGTTTTTAGCAAAATTTCTGATATAAAGTAGTTTTCAAAAACTTGTGTAAAATTGCAGGCCGTTCTCATGTTATGTCAGTCCTAAGAATAATATTTCTAACACTGAAGAGTTTCCATGTATATATGAAATTTAGAAAAGCTTCTCCAAAAGAAAGGTCCTGAAATGACATTGTAATTCCTCTAACTTCAAAGTTTAATCGGGCCCTGATGTTGTTTACTGAAATCTAATAAATACAGTTATTTTGAATATTACAACAGAATTAAACAGTTAAACTTATTTAACTTAAACCCACTGTTACTTCCCGATGTTATTTTTTACTATTAAGAAAGAAAATTATTCAAATTTTTCAAATCATGCATTTATAATTTTTTTCCGTCTTTAATAACTAAATAATGAAAAAATATGCTTTTGTTCTGAGCTCATAAATATGACAATAAAATAATGTAACTAAGAGACATTGCAAAATTAAATCTTTGTGTTTTCAAACCATAAACAAACGATACCGCCACCATTTTACCTATATGATGTCATTAGAATATTGTCCATTGATTGTTGGAGAACTTACTTTGTGAATGATTACCTCAATGATTAAAAAATTTTTTAAGTTTCACGATGAATGAATCACTTGTGTTTGTTTAGGTTTATGGAATGAGATATTAAACTGTGAACATAATTTCAACTAAAGTTATCCAAGGATATATGCCTTTTTAATTGAAATTAAAAACAATGCTGAGTCATTCCATGTCAATTCAACCAGACCTTGTAACCCGACCCCCAGGGATTTGGATGAAACTCGGTGTATATACTAATTCTATCATGATATGAATACATCAGAAATTTTTCCTTCCTAGACCTCATAGTTTGTGAGATATGGGGGGTCCAATTTTTGGATTTTTCTCAAATCGCACATTTCTGAGTCTGTATTTTTAGACTGCAGTTCCATTTTCAAAAAATTGTTTCTCTGGATCTAAAATGCGAATCATCTTAAAAATACCACCGTAAGTACATAAAAAGATGCAGATTTTAATAAAAAAAATATTTAAAATTGTCAAAAACTTAAACCAAAGTTGAAAGTTATGTTTATTTTTCCAAATTTTTGTTATTTTACGCAAAAGGCTCTACATAAAAAGGCAAATAAAATTTTCAATTTCTTTTTGTTTTAAATAAAAGTTAACCCTTTGGGCTTTCTATTTATGAAATAAAAATGATGTCTTTCGCATGGCTTATGCAAAAATTTTGACTTATTTTGGGATGCTGTACCTATCAAGAGACAGAAATCTTTAGCTTTGCTTACGGTACCTAAGTAATTGCTGCACATTTTAAATTTAAATTTATTAATCAATTTGATTTATTTTCTAAAATGAGACCTTAAAGTCAGACTGATTTATTTATTTTCATAACAGTAGAAAATTTGTATAGTATTGGTACTTATCACACATTATCTGAAATTGTGTTGTTCTCAATCTTATCGCATATGTTTGTCACATACATCAGTGGTATAGTATTTCTATATATACTTTCATAATGGTAGTATCTAAAGAATATGCACAATATTTAATGAAGGGGGGGGGGGAGTTGTGGATATTGAAATCATTGATTTTTTTCTCATTTTACTCAGAAAAAGCAAAAGCAAAAACTTTACTTTGTAAATAAAATAAAAGAAGCACTTATGTTAAATAAATTCATCAAGTCATAAGAACCACAGTAATTATTTAGGTACCACAGTTTAAATTAGACATATTAGAGATTTTTTTTTTTTCTTGAATGGTGCAATTTCCTAAAACAGGGCAAAATTTTACATAAGCTAGGAGAAAGACTTCATTTTTATTAAAATTGAAATAATCATTAATTAAATCTAATACATTAATTAAAATTGCTTATAAATATTTTTAAAATTTAGATCGTTGTAATTTTTTTATGTAACAAATAAAGAATTTGTTAAATGATATGCAAATTTTTAAAGCTAAAAAATCAGATTAAACATTATATTTAAAAGATTGAAATTCAAAAAGTCCTTCCGGCCAGTGCCGGGAGGAAGAGGTAGCTTTCATAATCTTTATTTAAAAAAAGCCAAATTATATCATTCAAACACACGAAGCTCAATTTAATGGAAACCGAATATAGGAGATTCAATACTAATTTTTATCAATATAATGAATGAGAATTTCGCGAAATTAGTCAGCTTTATCCAAGCTGCTTTTCTTTAAAGTAACATATATTTGGCTGCCAAATTCGGCAATTTTTTAAAGTGCCTGTCATTTTAAGACAACATGGTGGATGAGGCTAAGCAGTGAACTTGGTCGAGACCTTAGTAATTGCTGTGCACATGCTCACTCACATTGGAATCGGTTAATATATAGGAGTGCTGTCGCATGCAAAAAATCAGATTTTTCAAAATGTCACCCACAATAGAAATTGAAACTGCTATATCTGAGCCATTTTTTAAGGTAAAGACAAACAAAAAATGCTCCTGAATCCTTATATCAAGGTCAAATACTTAAGAAAGAAACCTTTTTCAATTTCTAATTTTTTTGCACCTCACTTTAAATATATATATATTTTTTAATTTAATGGTCACCATTTTGAAACAAGATGGCTGATGAATCTGGCCAGCGAACTTGGTCGAGGTGTTGATATATACTATCCACATGCCTTCTTACATCGAAATAGGCGAATACGTGTGTTATCGCGTGACAAATACAAGATCGTTTCAAAATGTTAGCCATGCTAGACATTCAAAGTGCTATAAATCAACCATTTTTTAAGATATAAACAAAAGAACAAATTTTCAGAAACAAAAACTGCTCCGGAATCTTTGTATTAAGGCCAAATACATAAAAAAATCTTTTTCATTTTCCAATTGTTTAATACCTCATTTTGAATTTTAAATTTAATTTTTTTTTAATGGCAACCCTTTTGAAACAAGATGGCGAATGAAGCTGGCCATCGAACTCGGTCGAGACATTGGTATGTACTATGTACAGACCAAGTTACATCCAAATAGGTTCATAATTACGCCTGTTATCGCGTGACAAAAATCAGGTCGTTTTAAAATGTCAGCCACAAGAGAAATTCAAAATGCTATTACTCAGCCATTTTTTTTTTAGATATAGACGAAAGAAAAACTGTTCCGGAATCTTTGTATTAAGGTCAAACACATACAAAAAAAATCTTTTTCACTTTCCAATTTTTTGGTATCTCATTTAATTTTTTTTATTTTTTAATTTTTTTAAATGGCCGTCATATTGAAACAAGATGGCGGATGAAGCCTGCCAACGAACTCGGTCGAGATATTTGTATGTACTATGTACACCAAGGTACATCCAAGTCGGTTCATAAATACGCCTGTTATTACGTTAGAAACATCAGGACTTTTCAAAATGTCAGCCACTCTAGAAATTCAAAATGCTATAACTCAGCCATTTTTTAAGATATAGACGAAACAAAAACTGCTCCGAAATCTTTGTATAAAGGTCAAATACATAAGAAAAAATATTTTTCCATTTTCAATTTTTTGGTACCACACTTCAAATTTTAAATTTTTAAAAAAATTTTAAATGGCCGCCATTTTGCAACAAAATGGCGGATGAAGCTGGCCAACGAACTCGGTCGAGAGATTGGTATGTACTATGCACACACTGAATTACATTCAAATCGGTTCATAAATACGCCTTTTATCGCGTGACAAAATTAAGTACGTTTCAAAATGTCAGCCACGCTAGAAATTCAAAATGCTATAACTCAGCCATTTTTTAAGATATAGACGAAACAAAAACTGCTCCGAAATCTTTGTATAAAGGTCAAATACATAAGAAAAAATATTTTTCCATTTTCAATTTTTTGGTACCACATTTCAAATTTTAAATTTTTAAAAAAATTTTAAATGGCCGCCATTTTGAAACAAAATGGCGGATGAAGCTGGCCAACGAACTCGGTCGAGAGATTGGTATGTACTATGTACACACTGAATTACATCGAAATAGGTTCATAAATACGCCTTTTATCGCGTGACAAAATTCAGGACGTTTCAAAATGTCAGCCACGCTAGAAATTCAAAATGCTATAACTCAGCCATTTTTTAAGATATAGACGAAACAAAAACTGCTCCGGAATCTTTGTATAAAGGTCAAATACATAAGAAAAAAATATTTTTCCATTTTTAATTTTTTGGTACCACATTTCAAGTTTTAAAAGTTTTTAAAAATTTTTAATGGCCGCCATTTTGAAACAAAACGGCGGATGAAGCTGGCCAACGAACTCGGTTGAGAGATTGGTATGTACTATATACACACTAAATTACATCCAAATCGGTTCATAAATACGCCTTTTATCGCGTGACAAAATTCAGGACGTTTCAAAATGTCAGCCACGCTAGAAATTCAAAATGCTATAACTCAGCCATTTTTTAAGATATAGACGAAACAAAAACTGCTCCGGAATCTTTGTATAAAGGTAAAATACATAAGAAAAAAATATTTTTCCATTTTTAATTTTTTGGTACCAAATTTCAAGTTTTAAAATTTTTTAAAAATTTTAAATGGCCGCCATTTTGAAACAAAACGGCGGATGAAGCTGGCCAACGAACTCGGTCGAGACATTGGTATGTACTATGTACACACCGAATTTCATCGAAATCGGTTCATAATTACGGGAGTTACAGTGTGACATAGGTCAGATATATATATATATATATATCAATTTTGAACGGAGGGTGGTTTCGGGGTCTGGGGGTCATGATCGATGAAAATATACCAAAATTTTTTGAAATCGCTTTCCTCCGAACGGCTGCAATAGGTAGCTTTTTTGTAAAGAAAGCTACCTAAAATATAATTGAGCTAAATATAAATATAGAAATAAATGACGTACTTTGCAGTATCACTTAGACTTATTTTTCAACATTCTTTCTTTGTGCAATTTAAAATTTATATTTATTATGCATAAGCAACTTTGAGAACCTTCTAATATATATTTCAATTTTCCTATCTTACTGCAACTCCAAACTTAATAACTCAATAAGTACCAATACTATACAAATTTTCTACTGTTATAAAAATAAATAAATCAGTCTGATTTTAAGGTTTCAGTTTAGAAAATAAATCAAATTGATTAATAAATTTAAATTTAAAATGTGCAGCAATTATTTAGGTATCGTAAGCAAAGTTAAAGTTTTCTGTCTCTTGATAGATACAGCATCCCAAAATAAGTCAAAATTTTTGCATAAGCCATGCGAAAGACATCATTTTTATTTCATAAATAGAAAGCCCAAAGAGTTAACTTTTATTTAAAACAAAGAGAAATTGGAAATTTTATTTGCCTTTTTGTGAGAGCCTTTTTCGTAAAGTCACAAAAATTTGGAAAAATAAACATAACTTTCAACTTTGGTTTAAGTTTTTGACCCTAAATATTTAAAATTAATTTTTTAAATATTTTTAAAATAAAATCTGCATCTTTTTATGTACTTACGGTGGTATTTTTAAGATGATTCGCATTTTAGATCCAGAGAAACAATTTTTTAAAAATGGAACTGCAGTCTAAAAATACAGACTCAGAAATGTGCGATTTGAGAAAATTCCAAAAATTGGACCCCCCATATCTCACAAACTATGAGGTCTAGGAAGGAAAAATTTCTGATGTATTCATATCATGATAGAATTAGTATATACACCGAGTTTCATCCAAATCCCTGGGGGTCGGGTTACAAACCATAAAAAATTTGGTTGAATTGACATGGAATGAATGACCCGCTTTGATCTCGAAATAAAAAGTTTTAGTTTGTATAATTGGTTATTTCTGTTAATTATTTATTTAGGTACTTTTCCATTATAGCGCATTTTTAAAAAAAGCTTGGCGCAATTCGGGCATCAAAAAGTGAGATATGTTGCCAAAATATATAAACAGCTATGAAAACAAATCTAATGAACTTTTATTTTTGTTTATATATGCACTAATATACATAAAAAAATCGTTTCTAAATATATATATATATATATTTATATACAAATTACGGTACACATTTCAGATATGAACCGGGATACCTAACTGGCGCCAAAATGGTGTTATTTTGCCTGCTATGGTAACCCGGCTACTGTTTTTATTTATTAATAAATTGTCTATTTACTTTTATTTTCTGTTTTTAATTATATTTACTGTTTTGTTCCATAACTATTATTCAAACTTTTAATTATTTATAGTTATTTCCTTTTCAAAATGATAGCAAATACCGCATATACTCGCGTATAAGTCGAGGAATTTCTGACAATTTTCGGTAAGCAAATTTGGGGGGTCGACTTATACGCGAGTCAGTTAAAAAAGCAAAAACAAAAACTTCGAATACTGCAAAATTATGGCTTTTTATGTGCATGAATAAAAAATAATATATAAAGCATACAAATAATAATAATTTATCATTAAAAAAATCCTATATTTTTTTTTTCTTTTTACTTACTATCTTTTCGCATTGGCAAGTGAAATCTGGTTTGATTTTGTGAAAAATTGAAGTAAAAAGTTAGGGGTCGACTTATACGCGGGTTGTTTATTTTTTCCAGAATTTGCATTCGAAAGTTGGGGAGTCGACTACGCGAGTCGACTTATACGCGAGTATATACGGTAATTTAAAAATATATAAGTAACTGGTATTCGAAAGCGAGATTTCTGCCAAATTGGCATCAGAGAAAAATCACGTAAACCCCGATGCGTATATGACATCTGCGCAAAAATTACGGCACAGATGTCATATTCGCCCCATATTGGCACGATTTTTTTTTTTTTTCTGATGCCAATGTCATATACACACCAGGTACTTAACTCTCGCCAAAGTGTCGTTATTTTGCTTGATATGGTAACCCGGATGTTGTTGTTTATGCTGTTGATGTTGGCGTCGGAAAAAAATCGCGCCAATATGGGTCGAATATGACATCTGTCCCAAAATTACTTCTGTTTATTATAAAAAATGGGTAAACAGCTTTTTTTTTTACACTAAATAAAGGTACTTGTTAGTTATCCCGTCGACCAAATTACTGTCGCCAAATTGTAAGATTAAATGCCAATAATGGTTGACATTAAACATGATCATGTGTTTCTTACGTCATCAAGAGATTTTTAATTCGACGTTATATTTATATTTTTATTAATGTTTTGCTAATTTAATTGATCTTTCGTTGTTTAAAATAAAAATTATGTCAATTTGTATAATTTCGCGAGTGGTTTGGCGATTTATATAATTTGGCGAAACTGGTCGACGGGATAGCTAGCAACTACCTAAATAAATTGCATACATATGGAAAAAATTGCTTGTGAGTATGAAGCAGTAAATAGGTTGTCAGAAAATACGTTGGCAAACTTCTTTCTCGCCAAGCAACTTTTCTCCGAAGTATTGTACATAAGCAATGATTGCTAGAAATGCATTTTTAATTATGATATGCGCTTTTATGTTTCACTACATTTATGCATACTATACTGTGTGTATAAATGCTACAGTTCATATGCAGGGCTACACAAAAGAATTCGTAAGGGATACTGAGTATCAGAGTAAATTGCTTAAAGGTGGTTTTTAAAGGAGTTATGCGTTTTTACGCTGAACTGCATTTAGTTTACTAAGAAATGTTTGTAGAATACAGATAAAATGATATACAGGGTCACGCAAAGAATTGGATACATAACCGTCTATGGATGATAATATCTGGAAATGTGATTTCAGTAGTTTTAAGAGTAGTTTAAATTAAATTTTGGCTAAATAGTGGCATGTAATAACGATACTATTGGCTATGGACGGTAACTGCTGAAATCAATTTTTAAAATTTTTTATGCGTCTTCTAAAATGTTTACTTAGTTAACTTAATTCCCCAAATAACGAAGTTTTGTTAAAGCATTCAGGATGTGTTGGAAAGTGTTTCATATTCTATGCTTAACGCATGATTTTTCTTTTTCTTTATTCTTATTTTGCATTTATTTTATTCTTAATTTTTTAGTCTTATACTGCTTTATAGAAACTTTGGCACAGTTGTCATATACGCCAATTTGGCGAAAACATCAACAGCATAAACAACAACATCCGAGTTACCGTATCAAGCAAAATAACGACACTTTGCTGCCAGTTAAGTACCCGTTGTGTATATGACATTGGCGTTAGAAAAAAATCGCGCCAATATGGGGCGTATATGACATCTGTGCCGAAACTTTAATATTTAATTTTTAAACTCTTCGCTCCACACCCCTTACACATAGTACAAACTAACACAGATAGCGCAAAATAATAGACAGTTTCGTACTTTTCCACTGTAGGAGCTTTGGCGTTTTTTTAAAAAAAGCTTGGTGTAATTTGGGAATCAGAAAGTAAGATTTGGATCTTTTCCGTTATACGGATACCTTTGTCACCAAGCGTAATAGATGGCGCAAAATGAAAATCACGTGAATTGAAGCATTTGAAAAATAAAAGAAAAAACATTGTCGATACTAAAGTGAGTATTTAAAAAATATAACATTTGAAAATTCCAGACTTTTACGAACTATTTCATTAAATCACAGTTATATACTTAAAATAAGTGAACAAATAACTGTTATAAAATAAAGCAATAAAATAAAACTCATATTAAACTGCTGGCATAAAATTACAAATATCTTTTAGCATTTTGAAATAATTGGCGCATTAGCATACATTTTGGCATGGTGTCCGTATAACGGAAAAATATCGAGATTTGTTGTCAAATCATATGAACAGCTATGAAAACAAACTTGGTGAGCGCTTTTGTTTGTTTTATATGTTTATTTTATATGTATATTATTGATGTTTTTATGTACAAATCACATCTGTTTCTTTATAAAATTAGAGAAACGACTTTTTATATTAAATAAATCGTATAAATATCGAAAAAAAATGCGTGTGTATATAAAATGAAACAGTGGATAGGTTCCCGGAAAATATGTTACCAAATTTCCTTTTTCGCCAAGGCACCTATACTGGAAAAGTACCTAAAGCACATTAAAATCGCGCAGTTAGGAACTCACACAGTACAGCGTCGTCTATTGGCGGTTATTTTATTAGTAGCATCGGAAGGAAGATGTAAAGGTGTACTTTAAAATTCTCACTCATAGATTTTGAAAAATATCTTAAAAGAGCGGAGTTTAAATTAAATTTCGGTGACCTCCTTTATGAAAGATTAATGGTTTTAAATGGGAATTTTGCCAAATTAGCCAGCTATCACCAAGTTGGCTAACATTTGGCGCTACTGTGGTAACCCTGCATTAGTTTTTTTCAACAATTACTCATTTCAATGAGGCGGTCTTACCGGAATCGTGAGGCACACACAGAGACTTGGATTTTATATAAATAGATACACATACTACAATATACCTTGAAACACACATAAATAAGGCCTGCATTCAACAGTTAAAGGTATTAGCAGTTAAAGATAGTTAAAGGTAAAGGTAGGATAGAGCAGCAGTCTTGTATACTGTGGTCCCGGGTTCGATTGGCTAATTTTTCACTCCAGTTGGGTTTATTGTATTTATTGTATGTATGTCGGTATAATATTTATATATACCTTTAACTGTTGAATGCAGGCTTTATTTATGTGTGTATGTGTGTTTTAATATATATTGTAGTATGTGTGTTTTATTATATTTATCGTAGATCGATGTAATAGTAAAATCTATTCATCGTTGTCCGATCATCCAAGACTGCCGTATAGATGGCTGGTGACTTCCCCAACATGGTTTATTAGTGAGAAATTCCAGACCCAGGTATCGGCCGGAGTTGCTCAGTGGTTAGAGCAGCAGTTTTGTATACTGTGGTCCCGGGTTCGATTCCTGACTCTGGCTAATTTTTCACTCAGGTTGGGTTTACTGTATTTATTGTATGTATGTCTGTATAATAACTATATATACCTTTAACTGTTGAATGCAGGCATTATTTATGTGTATATGTGTGTTTTAATATATATTGTAGTATGTGTGTTTTATTATAATTCAATGTACTATCAATTATATGGGACAATATGCTACTCTGTGTTCAAAAGACAAGTTTCATTATTTTTTCTTTACAGTATATAAATATTTAATTCAAAATTCCATTTGGCACGTTTCCTAGATTGTGTTTGTTGTGTAAGCCGACTCGAACACATTACAAGCGCAAAAATAATAATTTTCTTTAAGCATTAGTTTTTCTCCATGCCTAATTAGAGTAGCTGCAAATTCACTACATATGAGTTATGAATAGTAACGAAAAATAAAAATAAATATTTGTTTGATCATAAGTAAGCGAACATAGTTTTCTTATTTTTTTTAAGAAACATAAAAAAAAATATTATTCGATTCGAAAGACAGTTTAGATTTTCACTCACCAATAAATTCGCCTAATTAGAATTTTCCCCCTAGAAAAGTGCAGGAAGGACATAATTCATTAGAAGTTGTTAACTAATTCAAAAGGTAATGGATTAATTATATGGGACAATATACTACTCTGGTACACATAAGACAAGGTACATTATTTTTTCTTGACTAAATAAATATGTAATTCAAAATTCCATTTTCCATGTTTCCTAGATTGTGTCTGTTGTGCAATCTGACTCGAACACATTACAAGTAAAGTACGGAAATAATAAATTTCTTTATGCACTATTTTTTCTCCATGCCTAATTAGATCAGCTGCAAATTCTCTACATATGAGTTATGAACGGTAACGAAAAATAAAAATAAATATTTGTTTGATTATAAGTAAGCAAACTTGCAGGTTTTCATATTTATTTAAGAAACATAAAAAAATATTATTTGATTCGAAATACAGCTTAAAATTTAATTCCCCCCCAAAAATCGCTTAATTAGATTGTTTCCGTTAGAAAAGTGCAGGAAGGACATAATTCATTAGAAATTCTTAACCAAATCAACAGACGATCAATTAATTGTATGGGACAATATGTTAGTCTGTGCACAAAAGATAAGTAACATTATTTTTTCTTGACAGTATATAAATATTTAATTCAAAATTCCGTTTTCCATGTTTTTTAGATTGTGTCTGTTGTGTAATCCGACTCGAACACATTAAGAGTAAAGTACGGAAATAATAAATTTCTTTAGGCATTAGTTTTTCTCCATGCCTAAATAGAGTAGTTGCAAATTCTCTACATATGAGTTATGAATGGTAACGAAAAATAAAAATAAATATTTTTTTATCATAAAGTAAACGAACACGCAGGTTTTCATATCTTTTTAAGAAACATAAAAAAGTATTATTCGATTCGAAAGACAGGTTAATGTTTCATTCCACAAAAAAATTTCGTACTAATTTCCCGCGTATAGATAAGACTTTTTCAAACCGGAAATATTATGGAACAAAAAAAGTCAAATAGGTGCTAAGCAGGAAAGATAACTCTCTTTGGAAAATAAAGAAAAAATTTAATAATAATTACTCTACAATCCCCCCTTAACTGCCTTTAATACCACGGCATATACGGACAAAGACAAGGCGGAAATCCTCGCCAGGTCCTATGCTGAGCAGTTTTCCCCTAACCCTTATCTTGCCAGCCCTAATCATTATTTTGAAGTAAATGAAACTGTTCAAAATTTTTTAGCTACCCCTCCCACGGACCCACTCGCGGAAATTCAACCAATTGTTATTTCTAATATTATCAAAAATCTTAAAAACAGAAAAGCCCCTGGATACGATAACATAACTAATTATGCTCTTAAAAATCTTCCTTGCAACTGTATTATATATCTAACTAAACTTACTAATGCTATTCTTCAGTACTACTACTTCCCTAAAGCTTGGAAGACTTCTATTATTGCACCTATTCCTAAACCTCAGTGTAATCTTCCTTCAAGATCCGACTAACTATCGACCCATCTCTCTGTTACCATCTATCAGCAAAGTTGTTGAGCGAGTCATCAGGTCCCAGTTACATGACATTTTAGACGCACAAAACATACTCATTCCTGAGCAATTTGACTTCAGAGCTAAACATTCCACATTACATCAACTCCTTCGTGTTGTAGAGTTCTTGAGTAAGAAACTAGACACGAACACACCAGCTGCGGCTGTTTTTCTCGATGTCGCTAAGGCATTTGATAACGTTTGGCATATTGGCCTTATATAGAAATTAATTAAGCTTGGAATTAATGCTAGACTTATCTTTCTCATACATTCTTACCTTAGAGACCGCACCTTTTGCGTCCGCCTTAACAATATACTTTCCACTGTATACCTTATTCTCTCTGGTATTTTACAAGGGTCGGTCCTCGGCCCTACATTATTTAACATTTTTTTCAACGATATCCCAAGAACACTGAGGACTTATCTTGCCCTGTACGCGGTCGACACGGCAATGTACGCCTCTGCACAACACCCATTCACATTATTCACATTCTCCAAAAACACATAGATAAATTCCTTAACTGGTGTACCCTGTGGCGTGTTAAGCTCAACGAGCAGAAAACAGCTGCTGTCTATTTCTCTAGAAAACTAACATTTCTCAATCGCATTACTATCAATAACACTACTATTCCTTGGACTAATGACACTAAGTATCTGGGGGTTACCCTTGATAGAAGACTTACCTGGAAAAAGCATTTTATTAATATCCGAGGCAAAGTTGCTGGTATCTTCCAGGCCCTCTCTCCTCTTCTCAAAAGCAATACTCTTTCTATTCATAATAAACTAATCTTGTGTAATGCATGCATTAGATCAATCTTAACTTATGCTTGTCCGATCTGGGGATTCGCTTGCAAAACCAGTATGGAGTATCTTTACGGTGCTCATAACAAAAACTTACGCTATATCCGTAATGGTCACCATTTTCTTCGTAACACCACTATCCGCAGGGATTTGAAAACCACTTCCTTAAAACAGCGCATTAATAAACTTGCTAAAAATTTTTATAAATCTGTATACAACCTCCCTAACCAAATTATAGCGGAACTACCCGACTACGAGGTATCCGACCCCATTAACAGAAAACGCCCTAAATACTCGCTTTTGCTTAACGATGAAGACTGAGTTTCCCTCACCTTCCGCTATACTTAACCTTTCTGTTTGTTTTGTCCTGTCTATAGTATATAAAAAAAAATGTTTTTCTGCTAGTTCTTTAGCATTATATATTTTAAAACTAATGTATGGTCTCTGAAAAGAGTCTTCTTTTTTTTACGGGGCACTCCCCGGTAGCTTTTTCGTCTTTTCCTTCTTTTTTTGGAACTAATGGAATTTTCTTTCTTTTTTAATTAATTTTTTTCTTTTCTTTGTTTTTCTTTTCTTTTTCACATATGTTATACTAGTACTTATGTACTTTGTTATTTTTTCTTAGTCTTTTCTTTTTCTTAAAAGTAAATTTAACTTTTGTGGCTACCAGCCACGTCTAAACATTATTTTTTAAGGCTCCCTAATGCCCTTGCAACACAATCACCTATCCACTGGGTGTAAAGTTGCAACGCAACTAGGTAATCCATTCAGCTGCTCACATTGTTCCATTGTTCCATAAGTTGCATTTCGTTTCTGTTTTTCTCTTTTTATATCATGTTATACTAGTACTAATGTACTTTTATTTTTTAATTTTTCTGTTATACTTTTGCTTTTTTTAAAGTAATTTTTATTTTTGTGGCTACCAGCCACGTCTAAACATATTTTTTTTTAAGGCTCCCTAATGCCCTTGCAACATAATCACCTTTCCACTGGATGAATAGTTGCAACGTAACTAGGTAATCCATACAGCTGCTCACATTGTTCCATTAAGTCGTATTTTATTTAAAATAAATTTTGGTAGGAAATCTAGTTATCTGAGGTGTAGAATATTTACTGAGGTGTAGACAAAATTACGGTAGTTAGAATTTTTTCCTCTAGAAAAGTGCAAGAAGGACGTAATTGATTAGAAATTATTAACTAATTGAATAGACGATCAATTAATTATATGGGACATTATGCTACTCTGTGTTAAAAAGAGAAGCTACATTATTTTTTCTTGACCGTATATAAATATTTAATTCAAAATTCCATTTGGCACGTTTCCTAGATTGTGTCTGTTGTGTAAACCGACTCGAACACATTACAAGTAAAGTACGAAAAAAATAAATTTCTTTAGGCATTAGTTTTTCTCCATGCCTAATTTGAGTAGCTGCAAATTCGCTGCATATGAGTTATGAATGGTAACGAAAAATAAAAATAAATATTCGTTTGATCATAAGTAAGAAAACATGCAGGTTTTCATATCTTTTTAAAAAACATAAAAAATATTATTCTATTCGAAAATCAATTTAGAGTTTCATTCCCAAAAAAATTCGCCGAATTAGAATTTTTTCATCTATAAAAGTGCAGGAATCAACAATTCATTAGAAATTGTTAACTAATTCAAAAGGTAATCAATTAATTATATGGGACAATATGCTACTCTGTGCATAAAAGACAAGCTACATTATTTTTTCTTGACAGTATATAAATATTTAATTCAAAGTTCCATTTTCCATGTTTTCTAGATTGTGCCTGTTGTGTAATCCGACTCGAACACATTAAAAGTAAAGTACGAAAATAATAACGTTCTTCTGACATTAGTTTTTATCCCCGCATAATTACAGTAGCTGCGGATTCTATACACATGAGTAATAAATGGTAAAGAAAAGTAAAAATAAATATTTGTTTGATGACAAATAAGCAAACACGCAGGTTTTAATATGTTTTAAGAAACATAAAAAAAAATATTATTGGATTCGAAAGACTGTTTAGAGTTTCATAGCCCGAAAAATTGCCTAATTAAACATTTTTAACCCCAAGAAATGTACAGGAAGGACGTAATTCATTAGAAATTGTTAAGTAATTCTATAGGATATCAGTTAATTATATGGAACATTATGCTGCTTTATGCACAAAAGACAAGTTTACTTTTTTTTTCTTGAAAGTATATAAATATTTAATTCAGAATTCTCTCTGGCATGTTTCCTAGATTTTTGTAAAGCAGATATTTTCATTACTTTTTTATAATTAAATTTTAGATTTAATTTCCTTGAATTTGATGTATAATCATTTGCATTTAAATGAAATTTATTACACACAAATTACCACATAAATTTAAAAAACATGAAAATTTCAAAAAATGTCCACAATTATGGCCACCATTGTATATATAAGATTATTTATGGACACTGGACGGTTAAGTGAACTTGCTAATCTTTTTCGCCTTTTAGGTAGATTTCGTAAGAAATACTACCTATTGCAATCGTTACCATGGTGCGACTTTTGAAAAATTCCTCCATAACTTTTCATTATATGACCCCAGGAACCCAAAACCACCCCTACCTAAAAATTATATATATATATATTTATGTATGTATGTACTAAATTTTGTCAGCACGATAAAAGTCGCAATAATGCACGGATAGTCTTCAAACTCGCCAACAACTTTGAGATGGTTAATATCTCGACGGGGATTGAAAAAGGGCAAAATCGGCCCAAGGGAATGGAAATGGGGAGGGCTCAAAATTTTGAATACCGTCTTAACATGATTCTGATGAAACCAGCTCTTACACAACAATGACAGGAAAAATTAAACATTTTTGTTAATTGTAGTTGCCAACAATTTAAAAAACAAACAAAAAAATTCTCACCACAACAATTACTTTTCTATTGCAAGATTTTCACGTGAAAAAATAAATTAAATAAATAATATGACGAATTGAAAACAAATTGAATATTACGTCATAAGTTTTCTAGAGCAAGGTTTTCGCATGAAAACTCAAAATAAAATAAATAGTTTGACGAATTAAAAAAATATATATATGTTACATTATTAGATCTAATTCCGCGATTCCCTTATCTTATTTTAAATAATTACTTTATATTCCCTAAATCCTTTTCCTTAAATAATCTCTATCATTAACTCTGTTAAATTCCCTTTATTTTAATGTCTCACTTGTCTTAATCGCTTAAATATTACGCTTTTAGTATTCTTACATTAAATGTTCCATTCCCGCGCTTTTTTCTTTCGAGAATATTCTTTTAGCTTCCATTTTTACTTTCCCGCGCATTTCTGAGATTATCCTTTTTCCCTTCAAATTCATCCGCGTGCTCGGTTCGCACTCTTTATATGACGTGACATTCTTATTTATTCATTGGTTGAGAGCGCGACCTACGTCATATTTGTATTCTTACACGTGAGGAACAAAAAGTTGATACTCGCTGTGTTTCAGCAGATTTTAGCAGATTTGAGTCGTATTTCCAGTTTTCATCCATCCCCTGGTCACCGTCCTGTTATTCGATTATCTGGAACTTTGTTTAAACCTAATTACTACTACGGAGCGATGTCCAAATATCTTGGTGGAAACTGCACCTTTTGCAAGATGTTCTAATAAAGTGCTTAGCTGATATTATGAGTTGTTTCAATTTCTTCTGGGGAAACTTCACGGAACGATGCATTCCATTGTTTTCACTCGACAACTGCATTTTAACAATTTGTTCTACTAATATAACAGATTCGAATTATCTGCTCTGACCACTTCTTTTACGCCATTATCGCTGGATGTGGTCCACAACTACTATCGTGACAGCCGGTACGGCATTTTCAACGATAAATCCAATCCAATGTTGCTAGAATGCAACATATCTATATACATAAAAGAAAGTCTGAATTTCGTATTAATCAACGCGCAGCCAAAACTACTGAACCTAAAATTTTGAAAATCGGCGTAAAAATAGTTCTTATGGCATTGAGTGCCGCTAAGAAAGGATTTTCTAAAATTCCACCCCTAAGGGGGGTAAAAAAGAGAACGAACTTTAAAAAAATTCCTTAAAAATCTGATGTTATAGTTATTTTTTAACTGATAACATATTTTGGTGTATTTTTGTATGCTGAATCGAATGGTACTAACTAAATTCTTTTAAGCCCAATAGTTCGAGAGATATTTCATATTTTCTAATTTGGCACTATCTTTGGCGCCAAAACCTGAATTTTTCAAGTAATAATTTCTAAAAACTCATTCTCTTCATTCTGTAGCAAGGGAAGAAATTCAAATTGAATAATTTTTTAACCAATCTTTTGGTTAAATAATTAAAACAACTATGTCAGTTAGGAAAAATATTACAAACGCCTCAAAAACTAAAACTAAATAAATAAATAAATAAAAAACCTGTGGTACTTTTTCGTTCGAATTCTCGTCGCGATACCATGCCAAAATGTATGGTATCGCGCCATTTATTTCAACCCTAATCGTGCAAACGATTTTTATTGCAAACCGTGCCACACATTAACATTTACTAATTATTGAACGTGGATATTTTTATGCAGGAATTTTTAATGATGGAATTCATTTTTTTCCATCATAATCTCGCAAAACTTTTTAATTTGTTATTTTTTTAATAGAAAATATTTATTGCTGATACTGATATAGATTTTACCATTTCGCAGTTATCTGATGATGAGGAAGCTACAATAAAATTATTTCAGAAGTTAGGAATTATACATATAAAAACGTTCTGTTCAAAAAACCATGAATGTCTTCATTGAAAGAATGAAATGTTTACTGAAATGTGAGACATACGTATTACGTACGCCATGCTTCAGTAGTAAAAGACATTTACAATTACAAGACTGCAGTTTAAATTGGCTATGTTTTATTACTTGCAAAATATTTATTTATTCTTATATTTTAAGTATTTATTCTGGTACCCGTCGACCAATTTCGCCAAATTATATAAATCGCCAAACCACTCGCCAAATTATACAAATTGACATAATTTTTATTTTAAATAACGAAAGAACAAATAAATTAGTATAACGTTAATAAAAATACATTTAAAAAGTCGAAATAAAAATCACCTGATGACGTAAATACGTGTAACTTGCTTAAAGTCAAGTGAGTGTGACATTTACGATCAACCATTACTGACCTTTAATCTTATAGTTTGGCAATAGATTTTTGGTCGGCGGGATAACCAAGTAGTACCATTATTTTTATTGATTTAAAAAAATGGTAGGTCAAAGATTGTAATTTTCAAAAGTTATATTTTTTAAATGCTCATTTTTTTTTATCAATATTTTTTTTTTCAAATGTATCATTTCATTTTTGTGCCAACTATTACGCTTGGTGACAATGGTGTTGGCATAACAGGGAAATACCAAAACAGTTACTGATTTTATTTCAAATGTAATGAAAAAAGGTTTAATGAGCAATAAATATTGTAAATATGACTATAACTCAGAATTTTGTGGAACTTACACTATTAAATAGCAAATTTGGTTTATAAATGGTTTAATGTACAAACCATCATTCTAAGTTGCTACGGGAGTTCTAAAATTAGGTGAACTCGATTATTAAAGATTTCAAGTCAACTAATTAAATGCACAGTAAGTTGGATAATATTTCAGGGATTTTTTTTTCAATATTTATCATATCATTCTGTGTTGTTTAGTTACGGAGCTATGCGGAAAAATTTCTCAGTTTTACAGGAAAGAAAATTGGAAGCTATACGCTAGAGAGATAGGGTATACTAGAGAGTATATATGCAATAGTTAAGGAAGTTGAGATGAGTTCATTAAAAAATTCATAAGTGATGCAGTATATACCTACCCCTACCTCCCAGAGAGTTCTATAATTAGGTTAACGCAATTATGAAAGTTATATTTAACTATCTCAATATATATATATAATGCAAAGAGAAATTTCATTCCGGCCGCTTATATCTTGAGTTCTGCTGAATAAATTTTGACGGGATTTACATTGTTAGTTAGATAATTTTTCAGAAAAGATGTTAGTATAAAACATAACGTTCTACGTTGCTTAGTTAAATAATTATGGTGAAAATTCTAAATCAGATGAACCCAATTTTGAAAGATTTGCTTTTTTTAAAGGTTCACTGAATGAATTTTTATGGGATTTAAACTGTTAATTAGATCATTTTTAGGGAAGGTTTCGGTATATTTTCCGTTTTAAAAGATTCTGCTAAGTGGATTTCGATGCAACTGATCGGTTAGTTATTTTTTCAGTGAATGTTTTAGTATAAAGCACATATCATTTGCTGTTGCTTGGTTGTTAGGTTGCTTGATTGTAGAATTATAGATGAAAGTTCTAGAATCAGGCGAACCCAATTATTATGAACGATCTGCCTTTTCAATAAGTCCAATTAACAGATTCTGATGAGACTTGCATTGATAATTTTTCATGAACGCTTTTAGTATATTACATATTGTTCTGTTGTTCTTTACCGAATCCTACACTAACAGATCAAATAAAAAAATTGGTCCTTAACAGTCTAAATTTTGTATGACTCAATAAAAGATATAATGCCGTAATGACATTCATGTTACTTTCAGCAATTCGGTTGGATACACCAGGTATATATCCATATTGCTTTAAAACGCATGATCAAATTCACAGATATATTTTGTTTCATTCAACATTTCTTTAGAAAAACCGACCAGCGTAGCGGGCGAAGGCGGCTAGTATATATATATATATATATATATATATATTGCGACATATTGGAATTATAATGGACCTCAGCAGGTGAATATATAACGTCATGTGAGTTTGAAGAAATGTATTAAAACATGATAAAAACCCGACTATGGAAACATTATATTTTAACACTTTGCGGTTCTTTGAATTTGCTGTAGCCATTTTTAAACATATTCCTTATACATGTGTGTGTCTATTCGTGTACATTAGAATTTTCACAAAAAGTTTAGCTTCCTAGAGCTCATTTTTAGTGAAGAAACTGGATTTATCTCTAATCTTGATTTAAGTTTTGTTGGTGAATTTAGTACTTAACTTCGAAATCTACCTCCGCCTGTAGGCCGAGCCGGTAGGGATTTTTTTATTTCAGTGTTTTATGATATTTTTTACATATTGTTAAATGGTTTTATGAAGAAAAAAGTTTTGATCAATAAAAAATGTAATTATTGTGGGAAAATTAAAAAACAATAATTAATTTTCTCTTGAAAAAATTAAATAAATTCTTAATTTCAAATTCTCTGACAATTTCGAATTTTTTTAAACACTTTTACACAGAACGCGCCTATATTACAACAACAATAAAAAGAATTACAAAAATAGAAGTATCCGTCTTAACGGTATACGTAGATATAGTACAGTAAAACTCCAATTATCCGAACTCCGACTATCTGAATCGCTGATTATCCGAATCGCTTTCAGAATTTCAGAAAAAATTCCAGAATTTCAGTTACGGTGGTTACCAGTGCGAACTCTGCCGGAAGCCATAAAACACCCCTTTTGCTGATAGGGAAGTCAGAAAGCCCAAGAGCATTTAAAAGTGTGAAAAAGAATCCCCTCTTTTATAAAAACCAACCTAAGGCTTGGATGACTGCAGCATTGTTTACCGTGTGGTACAACGAAATTTTCATCCCTGAAGTGAAAAAGCATCAAAAATGTCTTGAAAAAGAAGGCAATAAAGTGCGTTTGATTGTTGATAATGCACCAACTCATCCCACCAAAGAATTGTTGGAAAAAGGGAATAGTCAGTTTAAAACAACATTTTTACCGCCAAACGTTATAAGCAATGACTTTCATTTACAGCACTGTACGTGTATATACTGTACTAATGTACAGCACTTGTCAGTACGCTTAACATGTAAAAGTGTTGTCTTTTTATTTAATTAATTAAAAGCTCTTTTTCTTTAAAAATAGTTTTTTCTCTCATTTTCAACATACATACAGTAATTAATTAAAATACTCTTTTTTCGGGAAAAATCTAACTATCCGAAATTTTGATTATCGGAATGGGGTCCGGTCCCGATTGATTTGGATAATTGGAGTTCTTCTGTACGTGTAATCACTGAAGCTGAAGTCACGGGGCCTACGTGGTGATAGAAAAAGATGTATTTTCTTTCAGTTTTGTACAGTCCATTGAATTTAACCCTTAAATGGATGATTTATTCTTTTAGAACTGCATTTTTTACTCTTATATTAAGGATTAGACACCAGAGATTTTAAGATGGATTTTTAACTTCATTTAGTGGCATATTTTTTGCAATTATTACAGGTTTTATATTTCTATATAAATATACTGGTTGCAAAGAAATTAATTTAGTTATTAAGAGTTAAATGAAAAGTGATCCAGATATGCATCACTATACATTTAAGTGTTAAATACCAATATTTTCTAAGTGTGTTCTTTGAATCCTTTTTCGAAGATTAAGTGAGGTAAAGAGTGCTTCTAAAAAATACTGGTTTTCAATGAAAAGGGACAGAACGAACACTGAAAATATTCGTTTACGACAGCAACGTTTTTTGAGTCAGCTCTTTGGCCTATCATTCAGTCGTCGACTGTCAAACACGCAGTTCTCTGTTGAAAGACAGATAATAAAAAATGTCAGTTTGTTAGCCCTTATCCGAAAACGTGAAAATCCCGTGCACAAACAGAAAGACTGTAAGACTGCTATATTAAAAAAAATTGCTATACAATTTAAAAAAGAAAATAACTCATAATAATTTACCAAATAGTGAACTTAAACACTTAATCTTTAACCCTTTCAGGCGCAAGGTACTTCTATTCGCAAAATGCTGAAATGAGTGATTGGCACCAGAATTTTAAAACAAATTAATTTCAAAGTAAGCAAAA
This sequence comes from Maratus speciosus, assembly GCA_963932465.1. Taxonomy (NCBI): domain Eukaryota; kingdom Metazoa; phylum Arthropoda; class Arachnida; order Araneae; family Salticidae; genus Maratus; species Maratus speciosus. Next base: position 275,963,882 of record OZ010789.1, read on the forward strand.
GCTTTTGTTCACGTTCTCAATAAATGGACTGTTTTCATTCTAATATTCTGGTGCCAATGTGGCATTTAGAGATTAAATCTTGGTGGTCCAAAATGAACCACCGCTTTGAAGGGGTTAATATAGTAATGCTTTAACACGACCAATTTTTTAATATAACAGCTTAAAAATAAGTTTTGAATGTCGGTGACAGAAAATATTTTTAAATTACACGTTATTGTTTAATAACGTTATTGTGCAATAATAACTGTCGCTTTCGACATAATAATTAAATAAATGTTAATATTTTTATATATTTTGGTACAAGATGAATTAGAAAAAATAACATGCAGTAAAATTAATGGAATATTTAATAGTAAATATTGCGGCTTGTTCTAAATATCTATTTTTTATGCATTTGCTGACAATTTTGTGTCCCTTTCGTATTCAGAATTTATATATTCATCATCTGAAATACTTTCAACATCGCTTGTGTCACTTCCTACTTCATCAAAACAGTTTCTTCAAAGTCTTTATTCACTATAACGTACCCGCTTTGTCAGCGCTTCAATTTCAATATCCAAGAGCAAAAAATTGCATAAACGGAAACACGCCGTTTAACACTAGAACGGCGGGAAATTTTATTCAAGTTTTATAAAAATATTTCATATCAGAATTTTTACTTAAAACTATTTAACTTATTTATTTAAGGTATTTTTGTGTAGCATATAATACTCTTATATTATAAAAAGTTTTCTGGTTCGAATACACATATATTCATTTGGCAAGGGTCAAAATGACCCCTCTCCGCCGTTCTAGTGTTAACAGACTGTGTTGAAAATAAAATATTTTTTCTTTCAATAAATAAAAATGCGCAGGTGCTTCAAATGGATGGAGGAGGCAAGGTACCAATAGCGTAATGATTAGATTGCGTGATAAGATTTGGGATGCATTCATTTTTGTGTAAAGAGTAGATATTTAGACGGCACAGACGATACGTTTCCGGTTAAGGGTTAAAAATCCCTTATGATCTAGCTAATATTTCGAAAGCAACTGAAATGTAGCTGACAATTTACCAACATCTTTCTGCTTTTCATTATTTGGACTGGCCGTCTGATATTAGTTTTCCTATATAGTTGGCTATTAAACTGTGCAAAACGTTTTTGTTAATGTGCGCGAATTCGTAGTTAAAAATTATTTCCTACAATGCACATATTTTATCAAATATTTAATCTATATCGATTAAACGCTAATGTACGTGGCAGCAAAAGAAGGGCTATTTTGCTGCTACCGATAACAACGAGGTTTTTTTTTTTTTTTTTTTTTTCTTTTAGAAAATCAAATCTGCTAGACATAACATTAGCCGTTTTTGTTATTTGTCGATTTGTAAAACATTTTGCCTACTTCTCTCAAAAAATCTGTTACTTATGATTAGAATATTTTGATTTATTGTAAAGTGAAATATTTTGCGTATTTTTCGAAAAAAAATGAGTTACTTATTATTACAATATTCTGATACGATAAAACGCTAAGGTAGGTGGAGGCGAAATACGGGTTATTTCTCATTTGCCGATGACAACAAGTGGTTTGTTTAGAAAATCAAACCGGCTAAACCTAATTTTAGCAGTCTTCGTTATTTGTTGCAGCATTTTTTGCAAAACATGAGTAACTCATGATTACGATATTCTGATACGATGATTTTTTTATGACGTTACAATGATTTATTTTATTAACGGCGTGTTGGTATGCGACATTTTATTCGTTGATTAGAAGAGGGGACACGTAGAGGTGTAAAAATCGATAACATTTCGCTATATTTTTTTTTCAACAATGAGTTTACAGATTGAAGTTTATAATTTACGCGTAAGACAACGGCGTGCCACTAAAACTTTGGCCGAAATGATTGAAAGAAGATAAATTCGAAATGAAGTTGATAGGCTTAGGTGAGCCGGAGAACGATCTTATCAACGGCAAAACAGACTTATCCAGCGGCAGCAAAATTGTGTCAATTCATAATTTGAAGTGAACATACCGGAGAAGAGCTCTGGAAATATCTATAACTTAGTTATGGAAATATTCAGGTGTACGATTTTTAGCGCAGATGCTCATCGCGGGATCAGATAATATATTTATATTCTGATTACTCTATGTTGTTTATTATCTTTACTTTGACAAATTTTCAAAAATAACGTTAAATTTGGTTGAAAACACTACGTGATATAAACAAACAAATACGAAATCGTACGTCAAACATGGAAAATGAGGTGCGTTCGTACTATAACTTGTTTTATAAATATTCAGATCTTGGTGCAATAGTTGTTGCACTCTTAAGCAAAAATGCATGAATACAAAATTTATTACGATTATATGTACTAAATTCAGTAATATGGTAATAACAGGACTCCATCTTAAGTAAGATGTAATCACTATGGCAACATAGAATAATTACATATCATGGGATAACACTGAATTAATTACGTATGATAGGATTTAATATGAAGGAAACCTTTATTAATATATTTTAAAGTTTTAATTCGATTTCCATAAAATTTGAAATGACTCGACAAAAATCTTCAACAATTGTATATTTTAAATTTCAAACCATTCGTTTGGGTAGTTTTTGCGCTGCTGATTTCGAACAGACGGAAAGACAAACAGGGGGGCGGACGAGACGACGACTATAGGTGCTAAGTATTTATATATTTACGAACGCACCTAAACACATGTATAAATTTCTTGATTTTTTTTAACAAAATCTTTATATCTCCATGAATATACGTGCTATTTTTATACAAATGATGAACAGAAGCGACATATCCTTGTGTTAACGCTACAGATCATTCAAATTATGGTATTGTACAAGGTAATTACAAATAGTAAGGTAAAGTGCCATAATTTCGTCTTCTTTCCTATTTCGCCCCCCTTTACTTCTCCGCTTCTCCGAAAGTGACGCCACTTATCACGCAAAGCTTAAGGAACTGAAGGTAAAAGGCGTCAGTAGTGTAAGTTTCGTTCACGAAGACACATATATGTAGTATAGACGTCGAATTTCCTATTTTTAGGAGACATGAGTTCTTATTATTTGTAGAACGTTATTTACTGTACTGTAAGTAATTATTTCCTATTCATTGCATGTTTTCTACGTAGGTAAGATGCTGACAGTTGCATACATTTCAGTTTTAGGACGTTCTGTTCATCTTACAAGAACTATAGCTCTGCCATATTGGGAAGTAGAGTGGTTCCAATTTCTTCCTCCTTGCAGTTCTTATTTTAATTAGGTACGCTTTTCCATGACAATTATTTCAAAATGAAAATAAACTTTAATATATGTTAGGTTTCCCTTTAAAATTCTTTATGCTGAAGCAATAAAAAAAATGAGTGTCAAACCATTTTAGAGAATGCATTGAAGGGAGATGATAAAAATATCTCGGTGACTCAAATAATCAGAAGGTTTTGTAGAAAAATAAACTTTATTAACACAACAACACATAGTCAAATATTCGCCATCGTCACTGAAAGAATATCTGCCGCTCTCTGCAGAGTTCGAATGTTACTGCGTCACGTGACTTCAAAAGCTCTCCGCAGAAAACGCGGGGGGAGGAAATGCGCCTCATTGCTATTGGCTGGCTCCTCGCGTGCGAGAGAGAGAGAAATAGCAGACGGCTACAGAGTATGCCCCCAGTGACGAAGTCGCGATTACAAAAAGGTAGCAATTAATAAGATACATAAGAAAGTTCTTGAGTAAAATTAAAGTACATATGATGCAAAAAAAAATAGAAAATATATTATGCATTACATGAAAAACAATACTTTTGAGAAGGAAATAATATGCACACTATATAGATCAAATGTTTTAAACAATATAATCCGTAACGAGATGTTTCGGAAAACGAACTTTACGACCAGATTTGGTGGTAGGGTGTTCGACAGGAGTAGTTGGAATATTTATGGGCTCATTTTGTTTTTGAGGTTGGGAAGGTGAAATAGAATCTGCTAATTGATACGCAGGTTTAATGCGATCAATAGATACAGTACAGCGCTTCCCGTTTAATTCCAAGTCAAACGTTTTCTCAGACCTGTCAATCACTCGATGAGGTCCTGTATAAGGGGGTGATAAGGGAGGATTGACTTTATCTGATCTAAGAAACACGTGTGAACAGGTTTTTAATGAGGGATTGACATAAATTTTAGGATTGCCGTGCATTGCAGTGGCAATGGGATTTAACTTTCTCATTTTTTCAGTTAACTCAGTGACGTATGTAAGAGTAGGTGGTTGATTTATAGTTTCAGTGTTTATGAGATCAGAGGGTAGTCTGATATTTGTGCCATAAACAAGTTGAGCACAGGTCGCTTGGATATCATTTTTAAGAGCAGTGCGTAAACCAAGTAAGACAATCGGGAGGATTTCAGTCCATTGAATTTGATTGTGAGCTTTAAGAGAACTCTTAAGATGGCGATGGAATCTTTCAATAAAACCGTTAGACTGTGGATGGTATGCTGTAGTTCTGATGCGTTTACATCCTAATCTATCTGTAAGCTCTTTGAAAAGAGTGGACTCAAAATTTCTACCCTGATCAGTAGTGATGGTAACAGGGGTTCCAAATCTGGAGATCCAACTGTGTATCAATGTACGAGCAGTTGTTTCTGCAGTCATATCAGATGTGGGTATAACTTCGGGCCATCTCGTGAACCTATCAATTATGGTCATGCAATACTGATTGCCATCGGATGATGGTAAAGGTCCGATAAAATCAATATGAATATGGGCAAAACGAGCATCAGGTTCAGAGAATGTACCAATTGGTGATTTGGTGTGTTGAAAGATTTTAGCTTTTTGACATTTCGTACAGCTGCGAACCATAGATTTTATGTCCTTACGCATGCGAGGCCATACAAATCGTTTAGAAATTAAATCTAATGAAGCTGAGATACCAGGATGCGAGAAATAATGTAAGGTTGAAAAAACTGATTGTCGCATACTTTTAGGAACAAATGGTCGAGGATGTTTTTGTGACATATCGCAATATAAATGTACATCTTCGAGTGGAAAATAATGTTTTTCTAATTTTAATGAAGTGGTGTCAAATTCGAGAAGTTGTTTTAGCTCTTCATCATTTGTCTGAGCAGTCGCAAACTCTTTAAAATCTAACACATTAGGAGAAATTGAATCTATCTCAATTCGAGATAATGCATCGGCCACAATGTTGTCAGAGCCTTTAGTATATCTAATATCAGTAGAAAACTGTGAAATATAGTCTAAATGTCTCAATTGACGTGGGCTACATTTATCAGGGTTTTGTTGAAATGCGAATGTAAGGGGTTTTTGGTCTGTATAAATAATGAAATTTCGACCTTCTAGCATGTGTCTGAATTTTTTAATAGAACAGTAAATAGCAAATAATTCACGATCATAAGTAGACCAATTTCTTTGAGATTTATTTAATTTACAGGAATAAAATGCTATTGGTTCCCATTGGTTTTCGGAGAGTTGCATTAAAGATCCACCAATTGCGACATTGCTGGCATCGACCCATAAGCTTAGCTGGGCGCCAGGAATTGGATGTCGTAATAATGTAGCTCGAGCTATAGCTTCTTTTGAAGCAGTGAAGGAAAGAATGGCTTCATCGTTCCATTGTAATTGCTCAGTTTTGTTAGCATTGGAACTGGGATGTTTTTTCGTATTTTTGTGTCCTTCTAAGAATTTAACGAGTGGAGCTAAAATATCGGCAGCTTTGGGAATGCACCGTCGATAAAAATTGAAAAGACCTAAGTAGCGTCTTAGTTGAGTTAAGGTAGAGGGCTGGGGGAAATCTAGGATGCATTTTACACGATCAGGTAAGGGTTCAATTCCTTCAGCTGAAAGTTTGAATCCTAAAAAATCGATAGTGGATTGGCCAAATTTACATTTATCAACATTAATACACAGACCATACTCTTTAAGTCTAGAAAACAACAACTCAAGGTGTTCTAAATGTTCAGTTTCATTATTTGATGCAATTAGAAAATCATCAAGAAATGCGTAAACAAATCCTAAGTCACGAATTACGTCATCAATAAATCGTTGAAAAGTTGAGGAAGCGTTACAAAGGCCGAATTGCATACGAGTGCTTTCGAAAAGTCCAAATGGAGTGCAAATCGCAGTTTTATGTACATCATCAGGATTGATGGGAATTTGATGGTAGGCTTTTACAAGATCAATGTGACTGAAGATTTGTTTACCATGTAATTCAGCAGTGAAATCTGCGATACAAGGGATAGGATATTTTTCTTTAACAGTTTGTGCATTTAGAGCACGATAATCACCAACAGGTCTCCAATCGACAGATCCTTTCTTCGGCACCAGGTGCAAAGGCGAAGAGTAATTACTTTTAGAAGGTCTCATATGACCGAGTTGTAACATGTGCTGAAATTCAGCTTTGGCAATTTTTAACCGATCTGGAGCTAGCCGTCTAGGCTTAGCAGCGACTGGAGGCCCCTTAGTGTTTATATAATGCACAGTATTATGCTTAACCGGTTGGTTAGGATCCGGTAATTTCGTGATTTCAGGAAATTTAAATAATATTTTACCATATATATCATTTACAACATTGGGTTTCACAGAAAATATATTACAAGTACTTAATATAGCAGGAGCTTTTAAATTAGTAGTGGAATCAATAAGACGACGATTCCGTAAATCAAGTTTTAAATTAAAATTATGCAAAAAATCAGCTCCTAAAATAGCACATGAAACATCACAAATATAAAAAGAATATGTAAAATTTCGGCGTAGGCCTAAGTTGATATTAATACATTTACGACCATACACATTAATTTTTGTGCCATTAGCAGCACGAAAGGTTTGAAGAACAGGCTTAGTTTTGTCATTTTTATTCGCGGCCACAAGTGAGGCATCAGATCCAGAATCGACTAGAAAACACATACCTGTATTTCTGTCTCTAACGAAAAGGCGACGAGAAGGTGCTGGGGAGAAGTCCGTCGCCGCTACTCTTCCCGCTTCTGGTTTTCCGAATAAGAACAAGGCGCTAGGCACTTTTTTGCTTTTTCTTGATATTTTTGGTGATACCAACACAATGTTGCATCCCTATGGCGGGACTGAGAACGATTACGCTGATGGTTATCACTTCTAGATACACTTCTTGAACGACGAAGATGAGCGACCTCTTGGCGTAATGCTTGGATTTCTTTTACGAGCATATCAATGGCTGGTGGTGTCTGAGATTCAGTTGTTGGTGTTCGAATCGAAACAGAGCTAATGTTGGAAGGCGTTAATTCAATTATTCTATCAGCAATATCCGCCGCTTTATCTGGAGTAATTTTTTCAATGGAAGCTAGAATCGTTTGCACAGTGGTTGGCATTTGTTGAGTAAACAGTTCTAGAAGAAGATCGTTACTAATATTATGGCTTTCAGCCCGTCTTTTCATTAATCGAAGTAATTCAGTTGGTTTTCTGTCACCCAGGCTTTCTCCAGCTAGCAGTTTCCGAATTTCTAAAGTACGACTTTCTCCGCAACGTTCGATAACTTTTGCTTTCAAAATCTGATAAGGATCAGTTGGATCAGGACTCATTATCACATCTCGAACCATAGTAGCAGTAGCAGGCGGTAGATGCGCTACAACATAATTATATTTTGTTTTCGACTCAGTGATAGCTTTAGGAGTAGCTAATTCGAACGTGCTGTCCAGCATATGAAACCATAATGTAGGGTCCACAGGGATATAGGGTGGAATGACTACGGCAGATGTTTCAGCAGTTGCCATTTTGCTAGTTAAACAAAACGTTCCATGAAACAGTTGAATAGTTCGACGTTCTATGAAATAGTTGAAGGTTCAAAAATCCGCGGTCACCATTTTAGAGAATGCATTGAAGGGAGATGATAAAAATATCTCGGTGACTCAAATAATCAGAAGGTTTTGTAGAAAAATAAACTTTATTAACACAACAACACATAGTCAAATATTCGCCATCGTCACTGAAAGAATATCTGCCGCTCTCTGCAGAGTTCGAATGTTACTGCGTCACGTGACTTCAAAAGCTCTCCGCAGAAAACGCGGGGGGAGGAAATGCGCCTCATTGCTATTGGCTGGCTCCTCGCGTGCGAGAGAGAGAGAAATAGCAGACGGCTACACCATCCTTGTTGAAAAGTTGAGAATCTACAAATCGCACAACATTCAATGAAGCTTACCAGCGACCTGCTGCTGTTAAAACTGCTGTCCAATGTTTTCAAAGTAACGGGCATCATGCCATTTAACCCCAAAATTTTTGGACCTGAATATTTTTTGACAAAACCTCTTCTATCTTCGTCTGAGGGAAATTTCATGGCAGCTGATCAACCATCATCAAGCGGCAAGGTTCAGAAAACTATTGCTGCCATCAGCCCTAAAGAGATCAAGGAAGTGCCAGTGATCACACCAGCTGCATCTGCCCGAAGAGGTTCAGAAACATTGATCACTGGATCTCCGCATGAAAACAAAATGAAAGATTCTCATATGAAGAATAAACTCTCTGCGGAAAAAAAAAACTTCTGGCACCCACCACTCTCAAGGGAAAGGGAAAGAATTCACCATGAAAAAAATCCAAACGTAGCCTACTCAGCGACTCTCATGGCGGAAGTGACTTCTGTTGACATTCCTTGTGATGCTAATACCCGCGATAATGACTGCGACAATGATGCAAAGTGACCTATCTGCTTTAAGCATTTTTCTGACGATAAACACTGAGGACAATGGGTTCAGTGCCTTCAATACTACACTTAGACACACAAAACATGCTCAGGAGCCATTACAATACAAAATAAATATATTCCTCATGTTTGGGTGGCTAATGTTTCTTTATGTTATTCTTCCACTGATTAATAAGACATATGTTTGTGCCTTAATTTATGGTAAATTAAATAACATACTAATTTTCAAATAAATTTTAATTTATTAATATGTTAAGCCTCGGCTTTTTAGATTTTTTCAGAGGGACGAAGTTGGGACCATTTTCTTCTTTTTTTGCCATACATTTTAAAAACAATATTTTGCATAGTTAAACATTTTTTGTACGAGATTTACCTATGTGTCTATGTGCGTGGTTATTTAGTCAATGTAAAATCTAAATTTGGTAGGTTTACACTGAAAATTACAACTTCCAAGGTCCTAAAAGTACCTTTAGCACGAAAATAGGGCACCTTACCTTATATATTTTTAATTTGTTATTGGCCGCCTATTTTCCCTCGTGATTAAATCTTCAGTGAAAACCTTGTGTGTTAAAACTGTCCTTTATGTGAATGAACAGAAATGTTGAACAGGATCCATGTAGACTTGCGTTACACATACAGAGCATTTTCAGCCTCGTATTGTACATGGCAATCACAAATATTATTTATTTTATTTTATTTCTTCGGTCCTCTATTTGCTCTCGTCATTAACTCATCACTGATAAGCTTGAAATCAAACAGGTTCTTAATATGAATGAACAAAAATATTGAACAGAAGTTACACTACACAGCCTTGTGTTACAGCTACAGATCATTTGAAGCATCGCATTATACACAGTAATCAAAATATTATTATTTTTATTCAATTTTTTATTGGTCCATATTGGTCTTCGTGATTACATCTTCACTGAAAAGCAAGGGGTCAAATATGTTTTTATACTCTTGTTATTTCCGACGAATTTTTGACTAAACGTCTAAATTCGAAAATGACCGGTAATATCTGACAGAATAGTGCATGCAAAAAATACAGTATTAACTAAACATTTTTATTATTATTTATATTAACATTATTAAAAATTCTATCCCTGCAAAACACTAGAGAGTCAATTCAAAACTACTGTTCGTTTTTGAAGGCCGCGCCTAGCACTCTGAGACGATTCTATTATCTAAAGGGGTGTTACGCTTAGATAGGTATTTTCCGAAGTTCTACTTTGGCGTTTACTTGTACATTGTTACTAAGATTGGCACTCAGCCAAACACAGCTAAACAAACTCCGCTCGTCCCTATTTTGATAGAATCAAAGACCTGACGCATGCGCAAAATCGCAGAGGGTTTTGCTTTCCGAAAACTAACAGTATATGTTGAAGTTTTAGCATTTTGATCACACTTTCATATACACACAAAAAAAGCACAAACTCAGAAAAATGAAGTTAAGGATTGCAACTAGGAAAATGCATTTTTCCTATATTTATAATCATCGGATCTTTACTTTTTAAGATACCGTAATCACCTTTACTTTTTATTGCTTGTACTTAAGTAGATCAGGTAATATCCGTTAGATGGGTGTTTAAATCTTCTCGAAACTCAGATATTCGGGTTGGGTTGATTTTTGATGGCCAATTATCTACTCGAGGGATATAGGCCTAGGGGGGGGGGGTGCCCTTCGTGGGGGGTCTTTCTAAGGGAACCTAACCCGTATTTACGCATGGAAATCCATGGTTCGAAGAAAATCGCGAAAACTCTGAACGATTAGGCCGACGAGCACGATTGGGTTCGAACTCAGCACCTCCCGTCTACCAGCTTCGAGAGCAGATCCTCTCGTCCACTCAGATATTCGGATTTATCCGACTATACGGTCTTACCCAACTTTTCCCATTGTTGGAAAACTTTTACGGTCTTCCATTATACCGTTGACAGAATATTTGTGAAACAATTCATATAAAAATTATACAAGTGACAATGATAGGTGTATTAAAACCCAGACTCAATCCATTAGTCCTAAAATATTGACTTTTGGTTTGATATATATGTTTTCTAAATTAGGTACGCATAAAGGAAGGATTTGAATAACCATTAAAAAAAAGAGTTATTTAAGAAATAAAACGAAATAACATTTATCATTGCACTTAAATATATACAGTCAGTGCTGATTTAACATTAATTTCATTTATTAACTCATTTAGGACAAGTGTCATTAACGATAGTTTACTTTTTTATACTAGTCATTCATTGCATTTTTTTCGCCTTTATTTTCAAAAATACTTGAAAATCATTCTACTGTTAATCTAGATAAATATTACCACTAAAATACTTTAGTATTAAAGTAATAGATAGCCTACGGACCCTAAATGAGACGTATACTTCTTATCCGCTTTGAAAGGTACATAAGCGAACATTAAAAATAATTTATTTCATGAAAAAAATAAGAATTTTTATATTTTTTGTTGTTTGAACTTTCAAAATAAATTTACAGCGGGAATCGCATTTGGTATTTATTTAATTATTTATTTTTATTTTACTTAAAACAAAATGTTTTAACCCCTTCGACCCTGACGTTCTACTATTAGAACACATCTTTACATTGCTCTAAATTATTTGTTTTTAAGAATTTTAAGTTTAAAACCCAGTGTCCTACTAATAATATATTGCAGATTAACAACTTAATCTTATTTGTGATCACACATGGCAGCACATGCCTCAATAAGCAGTAAAATATGGGCTCCTACCAGTTTACGGGCAAAACGTAAGTACACATTTTTAACCTTCTCAATAAAAATACTAATAATAATTTAGTGACGTTTTGTTAATTATATTTAATAAATTAAGGCCTATTCTACTTAAATTAGTCATCTAACTTAGAAAATAATGATAAATCACATTATAACTAAGAATCAAACATTTGTTCTAGTATTTGAACATGGGGCCATAGGGCTAAAAAAGTTTGTTTTTATTTTACCCTATTATAATTACATTTTGTATAAGAAGTACCCACCCAGAATTGCTATATAAAACACAAAAAAAAATATTTTTTTCATCAAAATTTATTTTGCCATCTTCAAAGTAGGCCCAACCTTACTGAGTTTAATGCAACTATGCCAGCACAGGTCCCAATCTTCCATACATTTTAGATAGGTAAATTTGGGTATGGCCTTTAGCTTCTTTTGCGAATTTTCTCTTATGGCCTCAATTGAAACAAAACGTTTTCCTGGAAGTGATAATTTGAGCTTCGTGAACAGAAAAATTGGTCCTTGGTTGATGACATTACTTGCGTTTTTGGCCAAAAACTCTTGTAGTGCAATAAGAGAAAATTGAGCTCTTTCGAAATCAGTAGTGTGGCGATGCGTTTGAAGTGCAAAATACTGGCCATACCTTTATGAAAGGACTTATAAGATATGTGAGATATCTTGAGCCAACTCGCTTTAAGACACTTACGATGCTTTTGAAGCACCAGCGTCTTGATTTTATTGCTGCCAGCTTTGTGCACAGAAATAGGCTGACAACCTGTCCATTAAAAAGTGATGCCATATAAGAAAATATATGGACGCGGTACTTGTGACACTTGTGCCAGTAAATATGGTAAAATCGTTGTTGTAAAGTGGTATGACAATAAAGTTGTGACACTAGCATCTACATTTCTGTCAGATAATGCGAAGGGTATTGTTAAAAGATAGAGCAAAAATGGCCAGAAGTTGTGAAGATCTACGATAAAAGCATGGGGGGAGTCGACAAACATGACTTCTTACTGTCTTTGTATCGAACTACTATAAAGTGCAAAAAATGGACACTTCGGGTAATATCTCATTAATATAGTATGGCCATTATTAATTCTTGATTAGGATATAAAAATGATGCAAAATGCTTGCAAGTTCCTTTGCAAGATCAAGTGGATTTATTGGATTTCACATTTGAAATAGAAGAAGATCTATCACTCAAATACCAGTCTTTAATCCTTATCAAACATGGAAGACCATCATCAAGAAGCTCTGTTTTGCCAAAGAACAAAATCAATACTGTTGTTAGACATTCTTAAAATATTAGATTTGATGGAATGAACCATATGATTGAGATTAGTGAAAAACAACAGAGATGCAATATGGAAGGTTGTACATATAAAACCACCTGTTTTTGTGAAAAATATCAAGAATTTTTATGTTTTTACGCACAGAGAAATTGTTTTAAAGGATTTCATATGAAATAAACTCATTTTATTTATTCTCATGTTCTTTATATCTTACATAATTGTCAATGTGCACAAAAAATAAAATTGCACATTTTGCGTAATTTAAGCCTAGTGTCATATTATTAGAACACTTTTTTTAATTAGTTTACTAATTATCAAAATGATATAATACTTCATATTATAGTTATTTATATATATTCAAGCTTATTTAACCTGCAATTTATTTTTTATCTGTTTCCAAATTAACCCTCCGTCTACCAGACGGGTCCATTGGACCCGACAGGTACATACAAAATATTCATTCAAACCAGAAATTTCTTTAAAATAAACTAAGTATATAAACCAGACAAAAATAAGGTAAATAAATAAGTTAAATAGTTTTAAATAAAAATTCTGGTGTAGAACGTTTTATTAAAACTTGAATAAAATTCCCGGTAGATCTAGGGTTAAATTCGGGCCGAAGGGGTTAAATAGTATTATGTTTATGTTTTTTGTAGACGTTTATGTTTTAACTCTTTATCTACTGACGGTACTTATAAGTACCACTCACTTTAAACTTTTATACCATAGTGAATATTAGTAATATTATAATGGTACTTTGCAAAAATCTCTCTTTTAACTCCACTTTATCCGAATACATGGCAGCAGTAGTTCTCGGTTTGTTATTTTAGAGAGGAATGAGGCTATCTTTGAAGCAGTCGATGTGTTTTGTGCCGACATTTTGTGCAGATTGCCACGCTCGTCTTTTCATTGCTGCACACACAGTAAAGGATATAAGATAAGTGTTGGATTTTCTTTGTGCGTTCATTATGATCTTAGAAAACAATTTGACTAGCTATGTTAGGTGAACGGTGTATGTATTTGATTTAGCAGTTGAATTACTTGGTGGTACTTATAAGTACCGTCAGTACACTAGGTGTTGGAGAAAAACTTCTTGTTTACTTTTCGTCTGTGTAGTTATCCATCGTTTTCATCTGCTTTAAAATGTAATTACTAAAATGTAGTGTAATAATGATTTCCCTGGTATTTCTTTTCTGTTTCATTGTTATTTTTTATAGGAATTCGAAAAAGTGCGGCACCGGCTCGTTTTTGCTGTGCTAAAAATGTCATATGTAAATTCATATATTGCATATGTGGAGATGCGAGAGAACATGTTGTCCCTGGAGTATTTACGTCACATAACTAAAAGACTGCTAACAAGATCGAAACTTTAAAAAAAAATAGTTTTTTTAACCCTTTCAGGAGCAGAGCATTTTCAATTCTAAAGTGTTGAAATAAATGATTGGCACCTGAATTTGCCAAACGATTTATTTGTAAATATGAAAAAGGCTATATTTCACATACTTATTAAATCAAAAATATTTTCTGGTGCCAGTTGAAATACCTTGTGGGTTTTCTGTTACGATATTTTAGTCATAGTGTACTGACGGTACTTTAAAGTACCATTTTAATTAATTACCTATAAATAATTAAATTTCTCACGGGTGAGTATTTTTTTATGTTTATCCTTTAATTTTCATTGTAGTAACTGGAAAAAAAAATATTACATGAAAAAAATTTCAGTAGATCATAATGCCGTAGATAAAAGGTTAAATATTAATTAGTATTTAACCCTTTCTGGGGCAAGGCATTTCTGCTCGAAAAATGTTCAAATAAGCATTCACACCGCAAATTACGAACAAATTTATTTGAAAATAGTCAAAAGCTTTTCTTCACGTATATTATGAGATCGAAATTATACTAAAAAATTATTGGTGCCATTTGGTACTATGGGCATTAAAATTAATCGTTTACAGACTGCAAAGGGCGCTCCTAAAAAGGTTAAATAGTAGTTGTTAAAAATTGTTAACAAATTTTATATTCCGATATTGTTAATAGTATTAGATATCTCAGAAAATAATTTAGACTACAAGGATGTGCAAACAAACAGAAAAAAATCATCTAGAGCTACAATACTTGAAAAAAAATAAATATTAGTCTTAAAACTGGTGCTGATGACATAACGTACAAAAAGTTTAAAAAAAAATGCTTTTAAATATTTGATACAGCAGCACAAACATACTCGTACAAGATATTTTTGTAAAGAGAACAGAAGATTGCATTGTATTTGATCATGTCTATAAAATTTTGCTTTTAAGGTATTTGAGTTGTTTAGATATGCAAATCTCAAAGTTAATAATTCCGTCGACTTTTAAAAATGTCGTAACACTGATTCCCTTTAATAAAATTGTACTAGAATTCGTTTGATTCCAATCTAATGAAATCGCTGGGGAGGTATTTTTACGTACTTAATAAAGCCTTTGTAAATAACATGTCTTTGTCTGATTTCCTTTGCTAAATCTTATAGGCATTTATTTACTTATTGTCTTTGGTTTTCCTAAATTACTTTTCCGATAACAACTTTATTCACTCAGGTTTTATAGAACAGACAATAAACTATCTGCATAAAGTAATGTGCTGCTATGAAATAATGAGTATTCTACTAATAACATTTAAAGGTTATTTTAAAAAATCATTAATTCATTAGTATTCAGAAAGGAGGTCAAATATCTGTTATAAGCAAAAGTTCATATATTCACTGATATTTAGAATTAATACAGATTACAAAAACTGCAGGTAACTGCGGCATATCACAAGGCGTAAATGACTTTTATATATTGTTAAGAAATTATTAATGCATTAAAAATAAATTATTAAAAAAAGCACTTATAACCGTGGAACAAAATGCACTATCTGCATAAAATAATGTGCTGCTATGAAATAATAAGTATTTTACTAATAAAATTCAAAGGTTGTTGTCGTATATTCAAAATTAACATTATGTACTTTAATGGCAACACGTGAATAACCACTTTTACTTGCAGATATTGGCAATGGTTAAAACAACGGAACTGCGATAAGAAATATGGAAATGTTATATTATGTTTTATGTTAGTGTTTGTTCCTGTAATTTTGTAATAAATAGTGAGTGTTTAGAATGAATAATTACTTAGTAAATATAATGCACATAAGCGTACACCACTAATGAGAAACTTCCACACTGGCGACGAGGATGACTTTGTTTCATCAAGTTTATAAATATTAATACATTAGAATAGTTCTATGATTTCGGAAGATTGCCAAGGTAAGAAATTTCATATTATTTTGTAAAAATGGAAATGTTAGTAGAAGAATTAATTAAACAAAATAAAGCATTAATGGGTGCGCTAACAGGGGAAAGTACCCAAAAGGATAATAACGTTTCTGGTGTGCAATTCGAGAAATATGATGAATCATTAGAAAGTTTCGATACTTTCATGTATAGGTTTGAAGAATTTTTAGACATACAAAATGTACCTAAGGAAAAATGCGCAAAAACACAAATATCAAGTTTATCAGCTAAACTGTATAACTTGCTCAAAAAACTTCTTGCTCCACAGAATCCCGGTGATCAGGAATATGAAATGCTTAAAAATATTTTACAAGAGCATTTGAACCCTAAACCATTAATAATACCGAGCAGACATATGTTTTTGAACAGGAAACAAAATGAAGGGGAAAGCATTAGTTCTTATCTTGCTGAACTTCGCTCTTTAGCAATTCCTTGCAAGTACAATCAAATTATGTTGAATACTATGTTGAGAGATGCCTTCGTTAGTGGTTTGCGAGATAGGTCAATCTCAGATAGACTGTTTGAAGAAGACGATATCGATCTCGATAAAACTGTTCAGATCGCTTTAGCAATGGAACGAGCCACTAAAGGCGTTAATGATATAATGAGTAAGCCTCAAGAAATTAAAACTGTTGGTGTATATAATGGGAAAAATAAAACAACACAACCTAAGAACACACAAAAGAAAAATAACGTAGTATATTGTTCTAGATGTAACGGATTAAATCATAATAAATATAACTGTAAGTTTAAAACTAGTAAATGCAGAGCGTGCCAACGCATTGGCCACATTGAACGAGCTTGTTACTTCGCTAAACAGGCTAAACCAACCAGATTTGTGAAACAAAAACAGTTTCATGTAAGCCAAACAGAAGTTCAAAATTTAGTTCCACTTCATAGTTTAGAAGTTGAGAACATTTCTATCAAACAAGAATTTCCTAATAGACCTCCCATAATAGTAATTGTGGAAATTGAAGGTAAATCTGTTGAAATGGAAGTTGATACGGGCGGTACGGTATCGGTAATGAGTTTGAAGAAATTTAAAGAGATTTCGAGGAAGAAAATCTGTCCTACGGACTTGATATTTAAGACTTACAACGGAGAAATCCTTAAAACTCTAGGTTAATCAACGGTTAAAGTAAAATATAAGAATCAAATAGAGTATTTAATTTTGTACATTGTTGAAGAAACCTTAGACACCATCTTGGGTCGGGAATGGCTGTATAAAATCAATTTAGATTCAGCGAGAATAAAAGCTCTTACAGTTATAGAACAGAGAAATCTTACAAAACTGCTAGAAGAATACGCAAAGTTATTTGATGAAAAATTGGGCGAAATAAAAAATTATGAATGTAGTCTTGAGTTAAAACCGGATGCCTTTCCAGTTTTTTGCAGACCGAGACCATTACCTTTTGCAATGAAAAAGCGTGTTGAAGAGGAATTAGAAAGACTTGAGGAAGACGGAGTTATTAAAAAATGTAATATTTCAGATTGGGCGACTCCAATAGTACCAGCACTTAAAGCAAATAGAAAAATTCGAATATGTGCTGATTATTCCGTCACTCTTAATAAAAATCTAAGAATTCAAAGACATCCTCTTCCATAAACAGAATAAATTTTTGCTTCGCTCAATGATGGTAAGATATTTTCAAAGATTGACTTTAGTCAAGCTTATTTACAAATGAAGGTTCACCCTGACAGTCAAAAGGTATTAACGATTAATACCCCTAAGGTTTTTACGAATGCACATGATTGATGTATGGAGTTAACTCAGCACTGCTATCTCGCAGAAATATATTGAAAGTGTATTTCATGGTTTAGAAGGAGTTGAAGTATTTTATGATGACGCACGGATAGCAGCACCAGATTTCCAGACACATTTGTCAAGATTACGGAAATTTTTCGACAGATTTCGTCAACATGGATTGAGAATAAATAAGGATAAGAGCAAATTTTTCCAAAATGAAATTGAATTTTTGGGATTTAAGATAAATGCCCAAGGATTATCTGAAACAGATGAAAAGATTGCTGCAATTAAGAATGCTAAAATTCCTATGAATGTTCAAGACGATCAATCTTTTATGGGATTAGTTAACTTTTAGTCTGGATTCTCAAACAAAATTTCTACTTTAGCATATCCATTGCATAACTTAACTAAAAAAGGTGTTCCTTTGAAGTGGGATAAAAAGTGTCAAGAAGCAGTCCAAAATATAAAAGATGAAATCTGTTCTGATAGAGTATTAGCACACTACGACCCCAAACTTACTATTTTTCTTGCAGCTGATGCATCTCCAGTCGGCTTGGGTGCAGTGCTCTCCCATAGATTTCCAGATGGTTCTGAGAGGCCTATTGCGTTTGCTTCAAGAACAATTTCGCCAACCGAACAACGCTACTCACAAATTGATAAAGGAGCTTTAGTTCTAGTTTGGGCAGTAAAAATGTTTTATCTTTACCTTAAAGGAAATAGATTTACGCTCATTACATATCACAAATCCCTTGTGGCAAGTTTTGCTTGCAAAAAGGGTCTTCCAGTTTTGTCTGCTACAAGACTTTTGAATTATGCTCTAGTATTGCAGGCTTACCAGTTCGACATAATTTATCGGAATACTAAGGACCATGGTAATGCAGATTGTCTTTCACGACTACCTTTAAGATCTGAAGACTTAGAATTAAAAGATGAAGTTTCAGTTTTTCAACTTTCCCAAATTGCAACACTGCCAATAACAGCAAGAGATTTAGCTAAATCAACTGCAAATGACAAAGATTTGGCGCCTTTGCTAAATGCTTTAAAAAGGGGGACTTCTTTAAAAGAGACGGAAGTCGAATATACTCTACAGGATGGTTGCATTATGTACGGCCAAAGCGTTTGTGTACCTAAAAAATATCATGACACGTTTTGGAAGAACTTCATCAGGGACATTTGGGATCGTATAAATGAAAGCAGTAGCTAGATCATATGTCAGTTGGAAAAACATAGATAAAGACATCGAAAATCTTGTTAAAAACTGTACTGATTGTTCAAGGATTAATTATAATCATCCAAGGTCAGAAACACACCATTGGGAGTATCCAAGTTCTCCATGGGAAAGGATTCATATTGATTTTGCCGGGCCAATTTTTGAGCATATTTTTTTATTAATTGTGGATGCACATTCAAAATGGCTCGAAGTCTACCCTATGAAATCGACAATTGCCTTGAAAACAGCAGAATTTCTAAGAGATTGTTTCGCTCGTTTCGGATTGCCAGTCATGTTAGTCAGTGACAATGGACCACAGTTTTCATCATATGAGTTCCAGAAATTTATGCAAAATAATGGAGTTATACATAAAACATGTGCACCTTTCAAGCCCTCCAGCAGTGGTCAAGCAGAACGATATGTACATACTTTGAAGCAATCTCTTCGAGCAATGCAAAAGTATCCTGGTAGTATCAATCAAAAGATTAACTGTTTCTTGTTCCTAATTGACGTTTTTAGAAAATGACTTTTTCTTTTCTCAAATAATGCCAATAACATTTCTAGCCATGAGGATCATCTAAGTTCCATTCAGTGTTGCCAGCGGGCTACTTTAATTAAATTCAGTTTTCTTGATTGGCACCACTTTTCTGGAATGGTAAATTTCCGCTTGTTTTTGCTTTAATTAATATGTCATTAAATAAGGTTAAACAAGGCAAATTTTACTATTACAAAAAAGTGGTGCTAATCAAGGAATATGAATTTCAAAAAAGTAGCCCACTAGCAACCCTGGTTCATTTTTTTTTTCATCGGAGAGAATAACCTGAAGCCATTTGTCGCCCTAAGTAATCATTCGTCTTGCAAACTGTAAACGTTGTGTTTTGTGGCTAGCCAGTAAAGGGGGTTTACACAATTTTGCCGTGCTTTGGAAATTCCCAAATCGATTGATTGTAATGCAGATTGTTTTCTTGCACACTTTTGGCCTAGTCGTTAGTAAAACTTCTTTATAAGAGTATTTTCCAGTTGATGCTAACTTTAAAATTTTTCTTTCCAGCTCTGGATTACACAGCTTTTTTGTTTGACATATAAGCCTTTTTTCCCCATATTCCTTTTTTAACATTAAAAAATTGATGATGACGGTTTTAGATTTTCCTAACTTTTTTTGCAATAGACCTACAACTCATTCCTCACAAAGCAAAAGATTCAACAGCGCCTTTTTCATATTCAGTATGTTTACTTGCTTTTACCCCCATTATCATACAATTAATAAAACTCTTAATAGAAAACGTCAGAAAAAGCACTATGCAGAAGAGTTTTAATGGGCAATTGAATAATAATTAAAGATCGACCGAAAATTCGGTTCGTTTACAGCTCAAAATCTGAGTTTCGCCGAAATTTCCCTTTCGGCGAAAATGCGGCTGAAAATTCAGCTGGGCCGAAACTCGACAGAAACTACAGAATTCTAAAAATCTCGTTACTTCCTACGGAAATGTTCAACATTACTCAGCTTTATCGGATCAAATGAGACTATTTATTGCAACGAACTTCGTTGATTATAATTACCAGTCATGAATGAATCAAGACGTGATTGCAAATTATAAAGAAAGCAATGCATATATAACTAGACTTTTTCACGTGATCATTAAAAGCTGGAGACACAACAGTAATAGAAAATTTTCAGTCTGAAACCGCAGAAGTCTTTCGAATACTCTTTGAGAAAGTTCTAGTATAACAGGCGATCATTTACAGAAATCATTATAAAAGATAAATCGAGGTGTGTATACATAAAACTAAAAATTTTTTTTAATTAAATGAAATTCGTATAATTAGAAAATCTTTTTGTATCGTTGATGAATTAATTACGTTTTATTTTATATGAAGGAAACTATTTTGGGTCTAAGGCACAGAGAGCCAATTTGGGACGCACGTATAATTAATTAAGATGGTGTATATTTAATAAATAGGCATAATTATTTAATAATTATGCATATTTAATAAATACATTTAATTAATAATTATTCATATTTATGCATGTATTAATTACTTTAATACATACAATTTGATTTTTAAAAAATTGACATTTTCGTTTTCTTTTTTGGCCGTAAATAGAAAGATCACTGAAATTCGGTTTCGGTTTCGCACTTAAAAACTTGTTTCGGTCGATACTTAATAATAATTAAGTATAACATTTCTATAAAAAATATTGATGCCCTTGAAGTTTTAAACAGTCAAAAAATAGCGTTTTTTTTTGCATAATTATGATTTTTTTCGCAATAAAAAGGATACAGATACATTTTGTTTAATTTATATTAGTATTTCCACTTTATGTCAACATAAAAATACCACTCTACTTGTCGCAATTTAAATTTATCAAATTCTTACAATTTTTTGCTGTCCTTAAAGTTTTTACACGCACTGTAAAAGCAAACTGAAAAGGAAAAGATATGATAAAATTTGTTGTATCAGTCACTCATTATTTACTTCTTATTTTATCGATGGTCATATTTAAAAGTCTGTTAAATATGGATTTTGAAGTATTCATTATATAAGTATCATGTATTCAAGATAACGTTCCGTTATGATTTTTAATTTAAATCATCAGTTCATCTAATTGTTCAATAATAAGCTATTCAACTTTCAATTTTATGTACTTTAACTCTTTATTAAGTAATTAAAATATGTATAGCAATTAAAGGACTATTATAAGATGAACTGACATGTATAAAACGCATTGTCACATTTAGGACAATGGACATTTAGGATTAGGACATTTAGGATTTAACTGCCGAAAATGCGACAAAAATGACCTAAATACGACAATGATATATTATTGGCTTATAGCAAAATATACGATTCAATTTTTACGGAAAAAGTTAGAATTGAACTAAAGGCACAGTATTCAATAATTTTCAGCTTCATAAAATGTATATTTATTTAACGAAATACCAAATACACACTAAATGCGACAAAACTATGGGGAATCACCTCTCATTTAGGCACAATGACCTTATTTCAAATCATAATCTCAAAGGTGTTATTAATTTATGTATATAATTTCTTGTTAGGAATTAAAGGTAAGGATATAAGGATATTAATTTGCCTACTGTTTTAATGTTTAATTTCATGGTTTGTTTCTGTTTAATTTTTACAATGTAAAAGCGTTATCTTAAAAAAAAATTCTCCGTTTAATTTTTTTATTGGGTAGTTAACTTGTCCACTGCAGAATGACAGAATCACTCAAAAATGGCCGAATACGATTTTGAGTAGCAAGTGTTCCATTTTTCAGTGAATGCGTTAATGTCAGAGAAATGATTCTTCAAGCTGGTTCCTAAGAATTTTTCCTGTCGCCCAAGAATTTTCAACTTTTCTCATTCCCTGCTCAT
Organism: Maratus speciosus; assembly: GCA_963932465.1. Taxonomy (NCBI): domain Eukaryota; kingdom Metazoa; phylum Arthropoda; class Arachnida; order Araneae; family Salticidae; genus Maratus; species Maratus speciosus. The sequence goes on from OZ010789.1 coordinate 275,986,228, forward strand.
TACTATGAGGTTTTACATGAATTTTAAACTCAGAACAGTGTTTCGCCATTTCACACACATGCCTTATCATTTTTTAAGAGCGCTCATGTGTCCTCATTTTCTGTAAAAAACACAATTTTTTCATAATTGCAAGAAATATAATTTTGTGTAGTGTTTTCTCGAATTTCTTGTCGACAAAATACTTTCAATAACGTTGTCAAATGGCGCTGCAGAATTCATTTACTGAAAGTGAATCAACCTTCAATAACAAAATATTTAGGACTTTTAACTTCAATATGAGAACATTGCTTATGTGTGCATACAGTTCTACCACAATTTTTCAATAGAATTTTTCCCTTATTTAATCTGTAAAGAATATTATGAATCTTGTAAAATCTCTATTAAAAAAAGTAACTACTTCTGCCAACGTCACTACCGTAATTGAATTTATTGTGACTGGAGTTTTTTCTTGCCTTGTATATCTAAAAATTACTATTGCAGTTACTATTACACAAGAACGTAAAATATTGCGTCAAGTATAGATTACCAAACACTTTCGAACACATTCAGAATACTATAATAAAGCTTCACAGCTTGATAAGGTAAAAATGTTGTCTAAATAAACAATTTGTAGAATGCATGACATAGTTAAAACACAATTTCTGTAATTAAAATCAGTCGTAGGAATAATATCTGATACTGTGGTTCAATATCCTGAAAATAAGTCCTGAAAAACTGAGCAAAGTGACGTATTAAAAAAGTACAGAAGTTAAATATTTTCTTCTACCCATGGAAAGTGACGTATGAGAAACAAAGTGATGTCATTAAATAGACGGAACTGCAGTTAATAATAATAATATATATTTCCTCTAATTAAATTCAATCCAAGAAATTGCCACTGCTACTTCTACTTTCAACTCTAGTAATTATTGGCTCTCTCATTTTCAAAACAAAGTGACGTATTTATAAAAATAAACAACATTTAGTTATTAAGATATTCTCGGATGATGAGCCTGGAAGGCTTGAAAGTACTAAGAAGTTTTAAATAAAATGCATATTTTAAACTTGTAACATCTTTTTCATTACATTAGTCGCCTTTTAAGTAAGATTGTGGAGCTTTTTAATGTTCACATTATTTATTTTAAATATCTGATGTTTTTGTGCAACCCTATAACTGATCTGTAGATTTATCACATACGTATATTTATCATAGTACTTTTAATTTCGGTTCAGCTAGGAAACGTAAAGAACTGATGAAAATCACACTTCATCAATTTCCAATATAAAACAAAAATGTACGCTAGATGTATTGTGCAGCCCTGTACATGATCAATAGAATTTATACACACAAAGTAATATAAAAAAATGTTAAATAATTAAATGCATACCACAACGGAAAACGCTCTTCCACCAGTAATTATGCATAGATATTCTTTTAACTGAATTATTTTGTGCATACCTGTATATGAGACATTCTCACATAATTTTGAAATTTAAGTCCCTGAATAATAATTTTTATTTTAGTACATATTCTTGTGTTTTTTAGCTCACAGGCTATCAAAGCCCGAGAGCTAATGTGCCCGTAGGTTCTGTATGCATGTACGTGTGTATGTATTTAAATTTACAAAGTATCGATTTAATGTTTCACGCGCGCATTGAGATATTATTAGTATTGATCGAATCGTAGAAATTTAGCTAATGGATATCATTTAACAGTACAAGAGTTAAGTTTTTACAGATCAGAATTTAAACGAGAGAAGTTTTAAGTTTTTAAAGAGACAAGCTTCGATTTTACAAACATCTTATAATACACCTTTTTTGATTTATGTATCGCACAAAGAGTTCATTTTCCCATTTGCAGCAAAACACAGAGAACATTCAATCTTCCTTTTACTCAACGTTTATTTATCAAATTTCCGAAAAGGATCAAGATTTAATCTTATTTCGCCTTTAAATCGCTAAGATGGTTATTCGAAACGGGATCTATTGTATCTATCCCCATAGGTCTTATTGAATTACTGTTCCGGCGAGAGAGTTCAGTGAATTTGCCGTCAAATCAAAGATGTTTATAATCACAGAATAATTGAAGTGGAAATAGATCCTTATCCAGTAAATTTAGGTTAATGGATTAAAAGAAGTTTTTAATGCATTTTTTATTCACAATGCGTCACTTTTTGCAAATTTATTTCTAAAATAAATTTATTAAATCATTTATTGAATTTTATGTAGTGTGTATCTTAAAATCTACATCTTATTTCTCCTTTAATGGGAGATTCATCTTCGTAAAATTTACGTGAACATTTTTTTTTTGGGGGGGGGGGGGTTACAAAGAAAACAAATACCACTTTCGAACGTTATACAGGGTGTCCATAAAATAATATCCCAGTTATAAATTTTAACCCTTAAATGCCTGATTTTTCAAAAGTCATTGTAATAATGTTTTTCGGCTTTCATTTTTTAAATACATCATGGGAAAAATATTTTAAAAAGTCATATTTTGTTTTAAGTATAGTTTACGGCTAAAAACAGTTTGTTACTAATCGGCAATACTGGTGTTTAATTGAAAAACCATAATTTCCCTTGGTAAAAATCTATAATATTAAGCACACAAGAATTTTAGGAACTATAATAAGAAATAAATTTTACTTGCTCACTGCAGGTCAAAATAGGGTATTTCGCAAGCTTCGAAACAAAACAAAAAGAACAAGTAGCAACAATTGAAAAAATAAATCTATATTTATTCTTAAACAGCAAAAGTGTTGCCATCTACACGTTGAAAATCTATTTAATATTTTCAGAATGTATTTTATTGGCAACATTAGGCATTATATATTCAATATTATTCTAATACTATTTTAGAGCCTAAATTGGGTATGTTGCCGAAAAGCAACACTCGGCATTTAAGGGGTAACTTTTTTGGGGGAGTTACAAAAAAAAACAAATACCACTTTCGAACGTTATACACGGTGTCCATAAAATAATGTCCCAGTTATAAATTTTAATACTATTAACCATAACAGTATTAAATATAACCATAATAGTAATAGAATTTAACTAGTATTAAATTAGTAGAATGTTGGTTAAAGGTAGCAAATAAAGAGTAACTCAAACAGTTTTAGATAAGCGCATGTGCGAGTACTGCTTTGTTGCACTCGCTTGAACTGCCACGTACGCAAAATGGCGATTTCCGAGCCTAAAGCGCTATTCCTGCGAGCCATGCGAATTTTTTCTTTGGGACTTCATAAAAGATCGTGGCTATGCTCCGCATACATAATGATATCGGGGAAAGTAGGGTAATGACCCTCACTTAAGGAAAAGCATGAATAGATTGTCAAATTTACACAAACAATTAATATTTTATTAACGTACTATAACTCCAGAGATAAGAAACAGTTTGCAATCCATTAATTTGCATAAAAGTTTTAGTAATTTTTTACCGTTTTATTTAATTAACCATGGATTGAGCGGTAATGCCCGACGTGGTGGGATAATTGTACTCAAAATTTGAATACAACATTCAAGTATGACAAAAGTCACCTATGTAATTGTGTGGGCTGTTCACACCACTGCAGGCTTTATGCGAACACTTTCCACATATTGTGCAGTGAAACCATGTTCCTTTCATTATCTCTCCCGAATTCTCCGCAAAAACAGCAGATTTCTGTCTTCATATCCTGTCTGATTAGAAGCAAATCATCTGTGTCATCATCATCATACACTTGCGACTCATCAATATCTTCCTTTGAGTTGATGTAATATAACTTCCTGTTTTGAAACCACACGGTTCGTTGTAAGTTTGAAGTTTGACTTCTTCCAAGTCTATTTCTTTGTAATTTTTTATTAGGATTTCTCACATTTTCTCTTTTTTAATCCTTCATTTTTAGGTGTGTTCGTAATTATATAAATAGGTAGCACCTATAGTTGTCGTTCAGTCCGTCTGTCCGCATGTAACAAAGCAAAAACTACCCAACCGAATGGTCTGAAATTATAAATATATAATTACTGTAAAATGTTCTCGAGTCTTTTCAAATTTTATGAAAATCGGATGTATAGTTTAATTACAGGACAGTCAAAAGTTTTCCGTTACATTACGGCCAATGGGAAAAAAAATTTGCAAGTGCATTTTAATGATGTTACAACCTTCCTAATGATCTGGAATTTTAAATATATAATTGCTGCGAAATTTTGTCAACTCATTTCAAATTTGATGAAAATCGGATGCATAGTTTAATTACAGGGACAGTCAAAAGTTTTCCGTTACATTACGGCCAATGAGGAAAAAAACATTGCAAGTGCATTTTAGTGATGTTACAGCCTTTCGAACAGAATTAAATTGATATGCACTTATTGAAGTGCACTAGCATATACATTCAGTACACTATGCGGTGCAAAAAACATTTATAAAACTAGTTATAGTACGAACGCACCCCATTTGCCACGTTTGACGAGCAATTTCCAACTTGTTTTTAATGGAGAAGCTGTTTTTTTGCCGAATTGTTGTTGTTTCTGCTGTTCGAAGGACCAGGAATAGGCGAAATTTCTGCTCTAGGCACTCGTCTTTGTGTTTGGTTTGAAGTGCGAGGAATACATGTAGGCCTAATATCCTCTATAGACACTGGTCTTTAAACTTGATTTGAAAAGCTAAGAATTTGTTCGTCGTTTTAACCTGTAGCATTTCTGGACAGTATTGCCAGTGGGCTGCTTTTTTTAAATTTAGATTTTTTTATTCTCATCACTTTTTTGAAATCGTAAAATTCGCGGACAAATTTACGGACAAATTAATTAAGGCGAAAACAAGGGGAAACTTACCATTTCAAAAAAGTTGTGTCAATCAACAAATTTGAATTTAAAAAAAGTAGCCCATTGGAAACACTATTTCTGGATTTCCACGTGAGCGCCATTACCCTTCATCGCCATGTCCGATTTTAATGCATATAGGTGACGTAACAACTCACTACAAAAATAAATAAAAGCAAGAACGTGCAGAAAAATGTATATATTTTATAGAAATTATGAGTAAATTAACATTTGAAAATAAGAGTGTACACTTACCTTCAAGATGTGAAGAATTTTATAATAAAACAACTGCAAACTAATAACGTGAGGACACAAATTTACTTTTCTTCTGACGGTCACTATATCCGTACTAGGAACTTACTATGAAGTTCGCTAGTCGCCGGTATCGATCGTACGTTTTCAATTTTATTCTGATTAGAGATATTTAAGTGAGCGGAATTGCTCGCTTTTCGTCATTACCCTACTTTCTCCTTCTAGAGCTGAGAATCAGAATTGAAGAGGCTTCCATTACGCCGGATTTATTAACTTGAAAATGTGGCAACAATTGGACTTTAGGTTGGATGTGTGCCGTTTAACTAAAAGTACACATATTGGATACATGTAAGGAAAACTAGGTTAGTTTTCCTTCAGTTTGATGTATGATTTAGGGGAGACTAGGGACGGATGACCATACGGGACCATACTAACCCATCAATTTTCATATTTAAAAGAATTTCGGGGTTTTATCAATAGGTGTCAACCAAAGCTACTGGAATGCTTAAACAACAGTCTTCGTTTCACAGAGATAATCAAAATAGGTATGGAAAAAATCTATTGTGAGTCGTTCTCAACCTAAAAGTTGTGTTTTTTAGAAATATTTTGTAAGCTTTTTTCAGGAAAATTATATCATAGAAATTTAAGTAAGTAGGTTTAAAGTAATGCAGAAATATCGAGCTTTCATACCAGGCATAAAGACTGTACAGTAAGTCAGGCTTAACATAAGAATGTGGTATTCTTTAGAAAAGGTCTATGTAGGGAGGCTTGACAAAGTCAATGTGAGGGACGGTTGACCAGATGCTCAAGGCTCCCTTAATTGTTTTTTGAAATCTTTTTATTATACACTGTGCATAATGAAAAGTTAATGTTATATACATAAAAGAATGTAAATTTATTCTGTAAAGCTTCAATAAAATGGTGTGATGGAAAAGAAAATATATAAAGCTTACTATAGAAAAATGTGAAAAATTGCTAGAAAAGGGGAAGTTGTAGGAACTTTTTTCCATTTAAATTTGCTTACAATAGGTAAATAGAAACAGTGCGAAACACTAGAAAGGATGAAAGCAGCAGTCTTAAACCTTTGAGGGGCAATGATATGTTTATAAAACCACTTAATTTTAATTCCGAAACATCACAATGACACCAGAATTTTGCTAAAATCTTTTCATTTAATATATATGTGAAATATAGCCTTTTTCTTATTTCCAAATAAATTTGCTCATAAATTCCGGTACCTGCCATTTATTTCAACATTTTAGTACTGAAACCTACAATGACGGGCATAGCCCGCGTAGAATAATCGAGCCAAATGTAAATTCTTCTTACCACTAAAATTTCACAGTAAATACAGTTCAATTTAATCGTCGAAATTCCATAATTAAACAAGGCGAAAATCTCTATTAAATTTTAGTAGTAGCTATGGATTTGCCAAACTGTGGAGCTGTTGAGACGTAAATCGTAGGTTAAGGGGTTAACCCGTTGAATGCCACGTCAGTCACCGGTGACTGACACTGATCTTTCCGTTTAGGCCGAAACTTACAGATTCTGTAACGAGAGTATTATTTCGTGGCCTAAACGAATAGACAGACAGAATAGACTTGGCATTCAACGTGTTAAAGGCTTAAATAATACTAGGACTTCCCTCAGAGGGATTAGTCTGAGCGATATTACTCAGAACATAGATTTAATAATAACATGTGGAATCAAAGAAAATGAGATGTTATCTTTAATTGTCCATATACTGCGACAAATTGAAATGATGAAAATAAACGAATTGTAGAATTACAAAATCTTATATATAAATTCGTATACACTGTTTAAAAAAATGGGAAATCAAACCATTCAAGACAGCCATGCATGGATATAAAATTGAAAGTACGCAATATATTAAAAGTAAAATAGAAAATGAGACACTAATTTACTTATATCGGAATTTTAATTGTATAAAATGATGTCAAGATCTTAATCAGACGCTCCGCACCAATCTGAGTAACTTTAAATGACAAATATATGATGTTTAAAAAGAATGGACTATACTTTATATGTGTGTGCTCCCCCGGAATAGTTAATAATTACAATATCTGATTTCCACGGATGCAAAGAGGTTGTCGATAACATTTAAGGAATTCTCTTCTCAAAATCTAATATAGTATCAAAGTACCGAATACATCAAAAGTGGCATGCAATGCTTCGTTAGATTGTGTTTTAGATATGCTCGATCGGATTTAAATGATGAGTGTATGCTGGCCACTACATACGCTGTATTGTTTTGTTTTCAAACATATTCAGCACAAGTTGAGCTGTATTTAGCATGTATTAAATAAAAGAAATCGGCAATGATTACAACATAAAGTATGACACAAGATCTGAATATATCGTCTGCATAACTTTTGAGCTGTCAAAGTGTCATTTGAAGTAATTTACAAATCCATACATATTTATTCAGCAAATAATGCAAGCTAACATACGCCAATATGAACCCGATTACAAAATTTCACCAGAAAAAGTTAATATATAAAAAATCTACTAATGATAATTGAGAATCTGACCTTATGATAAAATGTCTAGAAAAATGAATCGGATAAAAAATTCATATCACATTTAAAACGGCACTTCCCTCTGTTAGTGGCCTTGGCGAGAGAGAGAAAAGCCTAGGGAAGGAACACTTTAACAAGTACTTTCGGGCAACCTACTCGCTGTTTCATACAGGTCTTTATTCAATATTTACACAATTTATTTAATGCTAGGTGGGTAGCTATCAGTTTTGTTGCATTTAAATCGCATTTTTTGCAGCATTATGAAATATTTAAAGTTGCTGTACCTAATAATTCCAAATTAATGGTAATTGAGATCGCTTTCCGTTAATTTCATCTTTTTAAATTTTAAATTTTTTAGAAACCATTCATAGAGACAATTGTATATTTTAAAACTAACCCGAAGCAAAATTTCAAGATTTTGGGCTCAGCAGTAACACAGAAATAGAAAATTTTCGAAAGTTTTTTTTGTTTCTGCACTGTTTTATATAGCGACATTTTTGAAATTGTTCTATTGCGAGAATTTACGTCATGATAAATGCAGCCATGTCAATTTTCATGTTTATATTCCTAACAGTTCCATGTTCTTCGTTACTTAGATCATCTTTAGATCTTTTTCCGCTTTGTTTAGTCTTTCTACTTTTTAGAATTCGTTCTACAACGAGCATTTACATCTTATTAATTACTACCATGCCAAAGTTCTAGTTTCTAACCCCAACAGTATCCCAAAAATTTCAGTATTCCAAATAAATCATAGTTTAGAACCTTTCTAGAAATTTTTACGTTTATCCGTCAAATTGAATCTTTTAGAGAGCGTTCATTACGAGTATTTACATCTTAAAAGTAACTACCACACCAAATTTAAAGTTTCTAACCTAATCAATATCGCAGAAATCACAATTTTAGAACTTTTTTGCTCCTGCAGCGTTGTAGGTTCTTGCACTGACATAAAATAGTCATTTTTTTCGGAGCAGAGATGGCCACCAACATTTTTTTAAGTTGGCTATGTAGTTTCAGAGATAACACCTCACAAACGTACAAGCATTAACAATATTATATACTTTATAATATTATAACGCTTTATAATATTAGCATTAGATGTACAGATACAAAAGCCATTTTCTGTTACAAACTAAAGTGCCGGCGTTGCCCAGAATTTGAAGGATGTTTGTTGTGAAAAATCAATTTCAAAATTTAACATACAACACAAAACAAACATTAAAAAAAGCAGTCGAAATGTTGTTGAATGAATCATATGAAAACGCTATATAAAAATGTATAAATGTATATAACAGACGCAAAAGAATACAGCTATAAATGAACTTATTTCAATTTATAATTGGAGCAATAATGTTAAAATACGCCAATATTTCCCTAATCGGGTTTTTATTATGCTTCAATACATTTTTCACACTCATATGACGTTATACTATATCCACCATGCCCTTTATATTTCCAATATGACGTAATATTTTCCTCTTTCACGTGGAAACCTTGAAATAGAAAAGTTATGAAGTTATATTCACTTTCATTTAAATTCGTCAAACCATTTATTTCATTTTCATATTTCACGTGAATATCTTGCAATAGAAAAGTTATGACGTAATATTCTCCTTTTTTTAAAATTCAGCAAACTATTTATTTCATTTTCATTTTTCACGTGGAAATCTTGCAGTAGAAAATTAATTGTTGTAGTAATAATTTTATTGTGTTTTTTAATTGTTGGCAACTGCTATAACGAAAAATGTTTAAATTTGATAAGAAATTGCTGTTAAATTGGTGGTTTTTTATTAATTAAAAATTAACTATAAGTTATTTCGATTCTGGATTACTTTAGATGTCTCGGCCATGTTTTAATACACATGTACTTATCTCTTCACAATTTTCGCTTCCAAATTGTGGATTTTTTATAGAATTACAAACAGACAGATAGACAAGTTTTCATTTTTATATATCTCTCTATTCTATAAAAAGTAACTAACAAAGCGTTATAAGTAAGCGAACAAACTTATTGCTGGAATCAGGCGTAAATTAACACAGTTACGCCACCTTGTGGACGGAGTGATAATTCACATACGCGGGCTTTTAGTGTGGCGCGTATTTTCTAAATCTTCAGTCACTCCTGGAAATGAGTTTTGTTTGCCACATTTATTGCAAAATAACGGCGTAGCGAGAGGGGCACCCAGACGCACTTAAAACACGAAGTTTTCTTCGCCCTATCATAGGCACTTCAGTTATTAATGAAGGTGAAAAAAAATTTACAATTTTAGTGGTGTCAGTAAGAAAACAGTTAGGTATCTACCTGTAGTTCACACTCCATCCGCTACTTGGCGCATGACCTTGATTGATGTGACCTCGCTTTTAATCTTGCGGTTACTTCTCCCATTTAAGATAGGACGCTTACTTATATCGCTTTGGTAACTAACGCTGTCACCGCTGCCGCCGCCGGTTTTGAATTTTTTGTGACCGGAGGTCTTTCTTCGTTAATATTAAGAAAACTATTGCATACAAATATATGAAAATCGGTCGTATTATAGCGAAATGTTTGATAAATACACTAATGCATACAGTTTACAAATCGAAGAATTATTTTAAGAGATATTTAATGCTAAAGTTGGACAAAATCGTTCCATTAAAAAAAATATATAAGAGCAAAAGCTATACATGGGAAATTAATCATTTTTAGATCATTTTATTTAATAGAAGATCCCGGTCTGCAGATTTCATTAATTTTTTTTTAATTTGACACATTTTTCGAGGTTTTATTTCAATTTTAAATTCAAATATTCAGCATTTTGACAGATATTTTTTACATATTTTTGAAAATGGTATTAATTTAAACTGTTGCCAACTGTATAAACAGCGCAAACAATAATGTTTGCTTCAAATAAAAAAAATATTTACACGTTACTATTATAAACAGAAAAAACCTTCAAATTATAATTAAATAAATAGGTATAAAAAGCAGGTACTTATTGGAAATTACGCCATAAAAACTATATTTACATGTGGATTTTAAAAGAGAAAGGATATTGTAAAATAAATAAATTAACATGCGTTAGAAATCTGAAATAGAACAAATTACGTCACATTACACTTATTATAAAAAATGAAAAAAAAATAGTATTGAAAACAGTTTAAATTTAAAAATTGCGCGAGACAAAATATTAGAGGTTAAATATTAGATTTTTTCAAAATTTTATTATTTGTCGTTTGATGTGAGGTGTTCAGCTATAAGTATGCAAATTTTTATGTTTCCAACATAATTAGGGGCTGAGTTAGAAAAATTGCTTTAAATACACAAGTTAGAGACCAGGGGGTTAAATATTAGACTTTTTCAAAATTTTATTATTTGCTGTTTGATGTGAGGTGTTCAGCTAGTATGCAAAATTTCATGTCTACAACTTAATTAGGGGCTGAGTTAGAAAAATTGCTTTAAATACACAGGTTAGAGACCGGAGGGTTAAATATGACTTTTTCAAAATTTTATGATTTATCGTGGTATCGCAAGTGTTCAGCTATAAGTATGCAAACTTTCATGTCTCCAACATAATTAGGGGGGCCCCACCAGTGGCCGAGAGGTTCTGCTCTCGAAGCTGGTAGACGGGAGGTGCTGGGTTCGATCCCAATCGCGCCCGTCGGCCTAATCGTTCGGAGTTTTCGTGGTTTTCTTCGAACTTTGGTTCTCCAAGCGTTAATACGGGTTAGGTTCCCTTAGAAAGACCTCCACGGAAGGCACCCCCCCCAGGGTCGGACTGGCCCGCCGGCCCATCGGCCCGAGGGCCGGTGCGCCCTCGCCTAGGGAAAACGTCGTGCTCCTAAGTGCCTAAGCCGCTCCAATATATTTTCACTTGTTGTATACATACATTCTGATTAGTGTACTAAATTTCGAGAATTCGTTTAGGGATAATCATCAATTAATTGATAGCACAAGAGAGGTATTCATTTATTATCACAAATAAAAATGTATGGCAGCAATTTCAGGACGGAAACCAAAACGGACATCTTTGCATGCAATTGAAAGAGAAAATATGCACCCAACGAGTGCTTTAGTAGTCATTGCGCCCTGGACGAAATTTTTTTAATCGCTTCTTTAAATGATATCTTTTAGATTTTAACCAGTATTTTGCAAATTTTCAGTCCTTTTCTTTGAGTACTCTGCGTCCCTGTTCCTTATAGCCGCCCCTGAATGCACATATAATCGTGCTTTTTGAAAGCAACTTGATAGAAAAAAAAAGAGACTATCAGAAGGCAAAAAACTTTTTGTATGGATTTTGTTTTTGATTGGAAAACAAGATCTTTCTTTTCGGGGAATACAAAGTTGATAATACTTTTGGATTGCAATCCTGCAAGCTGTGGGTTCTCGCGGACAGCGGTTTTTCATTCACAAAATCTGTCATCATTTTCGGATAGTAATATCGCGCATAGTTTAGAAGTAATCAGTGAAAATACATAATATATATACATATATGCGTCGAAATGAGAACCTCCTCCTTTTTTGAAGTCGGTTATAAAATACTGGCTATGTATCCTGCATGAATACAATCCCTGGGTCACTACACTCAAGTACGGAAACTTAAATATTTCCCTTGATCTCTAACAATGATAAAAGTTTTGAAAATCATGGGAACAGTGTGCTGAGAATAGTAAAATTACTAAATTGTTTTAGCGATTTTAGACTAACAAAGAAATTTTTTAGGGTGTACTTTTTCTGTAGAATCCTTTCCACAACGTGATATCAATTCAGCTCTTTATGAACGCATAATAGTAATTTTTTAAGAATAAAAAATACCAATTAATTTCACAAGCAAGTATTATTTTCACATTCAAATAGCCTTATATTTCAGCATTCCAATGCCCTATAATACGTGGTACCTTTATAAAAGAACAAAAGAAGCCTGAGATTTAGTTTTCAAAATTTCTATTTCCAAACGAAAAGTACATTTTTGTTCTACATAAATATTTTTTAAACGAAGTTTCCATACTCAATGTTTCTTGTGTGTGTTGAAGGAGATATCTGCAGATGCCACATTTAAAAATGTTACTTGGTTAATAATATTAATAAAACGGTAGATAATAAAAAGTAATTTCTCTCAGATTGTAACAGAAATTGAATTTATGACATTTTAAACTGGCTTGTTAACTAATTCATATTACTTTAAAGAAATATATTAAAAAAATAGGTTGAAGCCCTTAGCAGCACCGCAGCAACTCTATTTGGCGCTTGGTGCAAAAAATCGTGTTAACTTTTCTAAGGATCCTTAGTGCATCAATGGTGAGAGTGGGGAAAAATGTGGTTTACAACTTACAAATTCTGCTAAAAATAATCGAAAAAATATATGTAGGTACCAATTGACTGAAAATAATATCTACTAGTTATTATTATGTATAAATTATCTTTCCGAAGTCGTATAGCCCCACCAGTGGCTGAGAGGTTCTGCTCTCGAAGGTGGTAGACGGGAGATGCTGGGTTCGAACCCAATCGCGCCCCTCGGCCTAATCGTGCGGAGTTTTCATGGTATTCTTCGAGCCATGGATTTCGGGATTAGGTTCCCTTAGAAAGACCCACACAGAGGGCACTCCCCCCCTCGGGCCTATATCCCTAGAGTAGATAATCGGCCGTCAAAAATCAACCAACCAACCAACCGACCGAAGTCGTATACTTATTAAGGATTGTACCAACTTTTAATTTTCAAGCAATAACACCCATTTTTGACACTTTATTTGAGTTTCTTATGGATCGAGACAGCCCGGAAAAAGGCATAGTTTATATACATTATCTTAAATCTTGATAGGGTTAGAAGGGTTTGAATTTGAGGTTTTTAAAGATAAATCCATTTCAGAAACTTAATTTTTAACTTCATAAAAACTATCCGATTGACTTTTTATTAATTCATTAGTGATATAGAGAATAGACCCAAACTTATTCCAGACTTTTTTTCGATTCAAAAACTTTTCTTAATTAAAAAATTAACAAAGTCATATTAAATATATATATATATTATGAGCAAACCACAATTGTTAAAAGCATTGATGCGTACAGCTCATTTGAATAATTAGTTTTCGAGATATAGAGAATTTTTTTCCTTTCCATAATGTAAGGGGGCCGTATTCCGTTATCAAATCAGCCGAAAAAAATCGTAGATATTTACCAGAAATATTTTGTAGAATTTTGTTTAATGTAAAGTAAGTTTTTAATAAAATTATTATTCCTGTAAAATTTTACTGGGGACTAATTGAGAGTTTTTGGTTCTTTTTCTTGTAAGATCTTCAATTTATTTTCCGAAATTTAAGGATAAATACCTAACACATTTTGTTTTATAACCGTATTAAGATTTAAGAAAAGCATATAAGCTATATCTCTTTCTTGGCTAGCAAGGAACTCAAACAGGGTGTCAAAAGTGGATGTTACCATTTGAAAAATGAACGTTCGAGTATTTTTTAATATGTAGACAGCCTCCAAACCAAAATTTATGAAAATCATTTAATAGTAAATATTATTCCTAATCAATTGGAATCCTATGTCTTTTTTATACAGCGATTTTCAGGAAAATTGGTAGGGGCGATCATTTTTTTTTTCTGAAAGGTGTCTATCGATTGAAGAAATTAAGAAAGTTCTAGTCTTGATATCAGTAATCTACTACTGTGTTCAATTTGACGGAGCTTTTAGATGTTATATGATGTGTTTTAAAAAATTGCGTAGTATTGTGTAGGATTGATGGAACTTTAAACATACACGGAGAATATAACGAAGTCTTTTATCTAGAGTTAAAGATATAATTTAAGCCATTTTCATTTACTTGGTGCTATGCGAGTGTGTTAATCCTTGTCAATCCAGATACAACACAAACAAGTAAAATTGACTTGAGTTCATCAAATTTTTTGCGCCCTCTGAAAATCCAAGGTCTGCGCCCTTTACACTGACCCAGTCCGACCCTGGCCGGGTCGACAGAATTAGGACATTTTCTAACGGGCCGGACCGATAAAGAAAATAAACGAACCGAGCTGACAAAGAAATTAAACGGACCAGACGGCCGATAAAAAAAAGTAAGATATATGGCAGATATAAAAATTCAAATGAAGCTGATAAAATACGAAACATTTTCAATGTATATCATCTTCGCGAGAATAATTATAAATATGCTGCACGAGCCGATGATGTCAGCTTGACAATATCAATAGAGGAATGTAACATGTCCAGCGTAGAGATCGGCATCGGACGGTTACATCGTATCTGAACAGTGGCTTAATTTCTTCAGCAGACTCGGGCCGGGCCAGGATCAGGCTTACATATTTTCCCTGCGTAGTTCAATTGAGCCGGAACTGGACTTAATTGTTCCCATAATGTGTCGGGCGGCAATATGTTTAGTTAATATAGTAATAGTGGTAATGAACTTAGAAATATACCGAAAGATGGTTCTCAAATTTCTTGCTCAATAACTCGAAACTTTCTGTCTCATTTTTAACTGTAAAGGCATAAAATTGACAGATCTGATTATTGAAGCAATTCAGAATCGAATAGTGTTTCCCATTTTTTTATAAATAACCTTCTTATCGAATTATAAGCTGTTCTTGTCACTTGACGACATGGTTTTCTCCTTTCCCGTGCTATCACGTCCGCAAATTCGGTTTACAATGGCAATTTTGACAGTATTTTCTGAAATATCTTTTGACTTTATCAAAAAATGGAAAACGCGATTCGAATAAATATTTTCTGAAAAAGAAAACAGACCAATTTTATGCGTTTCCGAACAGAAATGAATTCAGAAATGTGTCAAAAAGTAGCTCCTCTGGATTAGAGAAAAGCAATCATCAATAAATTAGAGAAATATTTCCCAAAATCAATTTTTTTATTATACAACTTTAAAAGTTATGTTTTTAAGCCTCTTTTTTCTTTTATTATAAATTATGTTAATTTTTTTTAATAAATCTTTACTTCAATTGTGAAAAGTCTAAGAGTGTAATTAATCATTAATGTTGCTATTGCGTAATTTCTGTCTTGCGAAAACAGAGAAATCTAAAATATACTATAAATTTAAAAAATTTCCCATACATATGCATGCAGTATTCTTTAAAAGAATCTTAATTGTATGTTAGGAAAAATCGGAATTTTCGGTAGAAATTAAGCCGGGCCGGACAGGGCCTGATTTAATTGATTTAAGTGCTGGCCGGGCCAGTTTTCCCTGATTTTTGTACGTTTCGGGCCAGGCTCGGGTCGAACTTTTAATTTTTAAGGTGGGCCGGTCCAAGATAGTTTGCGTTGGATTGGTCCTGGAAATTGCAGCCCGTACAGACCCCTAGCGCACGGTTAGTTCTGAAATAAGAAATAAAGTTAATATTCGCTTTTTTCTCGCGAATAAACGTTTAAAAACAAATACAGAGACCCGGGCAGCCGCCCCGTTTGTCCGATGGTTACACCGGCCCTGCACTTACATGTGTGACGTAGTGTGTCGCAAACGTTATAGCATGCCTATTTGATATATTTGATTACCTTACATCTAACCTCGCAAATATATACTCAAAGACTTACCGTATGGATGGTTTCCGAACGGCAGGGAGGAATGCCAGAATTAATCACAACTGTATTTACCGTTTTTACTCGCTGCTTTTTGTTCGAATTTTTAAAATATTCTTTCCGATCAACTTTTTAGCTCCATACGTTACTTAATTTGCACCGAAGTTCAAAGGAGCGCAGCTCCACTGCTTCTTTATTCTTAGTTAATATTTAATTAGTCGGAACCCGCCGGTGCTTATAAATACTGCCTACTGAAGCCCACCGATTGATACAAAGAAATCCTTGGCGAGAAGAATTTTCTGAAAAATCTCCACTCCTGCCTGATATAGTAAAAAGAAAACAATTAAAATTTCTATCCTGAAGACGAAATTGATTTCAATTTTTTAAATATTGTAAGAAATACAAATATGCGGTTGGAGGGGGCGGGGGTAAGCCCTTAGTTGTTATTACAGCAGAATATTAGAGCTCCGGTACTTTTTTTTTTTTTTTGCTTGAAACTAAGCCCTGTGTATATATATTGTTACAGCTATTCGAATCATATTGATGTGCATTTGAAACTAATGAATTTAAAAATTAAATTTCAATTATTAATGAGCAGCAACAATTTTGCAACATGATGGTGTGTAAAAAGTATTATTCACATGCATTATTGAAAGTATGATAATGTTTCTTACTTTTTTTTTCTTTCTATTTTTTGAAAATGTTAATACATTGTTAAAACTGTATACAGTAGAGCGCCGATTATCCGAACATGTCGCGACCGACCTTAGTTTGGATAAATGGACTGACAATTTAAGGGATGTTCCTGACTATACTAAAATCTTCACACCTTATATACGCTTCGGACTGATAGCACTAGTTAATGCTGTCATGTTTAACAATTTATTTTTGTCTTTTTAATTTTTTTTTTTTTTGTTTACTTTTTTTTTTTTTTTTTTTTTGAACTCCTCAGATTATAATTTAAGCCAAAAAGCTGTCGATTGCTGCTTGGTACAAAGAAGACATTCTTTACAATGCTGCCATATCTCGAATTCTTCTTTAATACGTTAGTTGGATAAGATCAGAATTCTTCTGCCGTTCGAGCCATTTCATAGCCGTTTCCAAACATTCAAAGGCTTCGTTATATGCTGGACCTGGATCATTTTCAGAGCATTCGTTTTCATTTTCTTCGCCATCCTCATCCTCGTCTTGAACCTTATCATTATTTAAAATCTGGTATCCAGGTCTAATGGGGTGTTTGGATAATTAGAAGTTCGTTAAAAAAAAAAAAAAAAAAAAAAAAAAAAAAAAAAAAAAAAAAAAAGAGTGAAATAGGCTGTTTGGATAATTGGATGTTCGGTTAAAAAATTTTTTTGATAGAAATTTGCTGTTCGGATAATTGGAAGTTCGGTTAATTGGGGTTCCAATAATCGGCGCTGTACTGTACTTCCATAAATTTTCTTTCTATTATTTCCTATTTGTATGAAGAAATGTTATATTTGATGTGTTTTAGATAACATGGAAATTTTAATACTGAAGTTGTTTTAAGTTTTTCAGTTTTTGCTGAAATTTTGTATATATGAAATCAGTGTTGATTTCAGGGGGTGGCCCGGGGGGGCCACGCCCCCCCCCCCCGGAGCAATGAGATGTCCCCTTCGGAAGATTTGAGATTTTGGGTTTTCAATGATCAAAAAGTGCACCCCCCCCCCCCCCCCCGGAGCCACAGAAATCCCTCCTGGAGAAAAGTGTCTGAATTCAACACTGTATGAAATAACGATATTGTTATTTTAATAATGTAATGTAGTAAATAATATGTATAGAACATATTTTTTTTCATAATAGAATTAGTTTAATTATAGAGTAATATTTTTGTATTATTTTGATCCTGTATAAGCATAATGACATTTTTGAAAACTTATATCTAGTAATTGGACAATGCATTATTGTTAGAAGTTTTGAAGTGTGAGTTTTGTTTAATTTATTCTGTTTGATAATGCTAGTCTTTTCATTACTACTCCTGTGTAATCATATTCATATAATTCATTCGTTCATTTTAATTTACAATATTTTAAAAGTTTTCATTTGTAATTTTGCACATTAAAAACGTAATTTTTTTTCACGAATTTACTGACGTATTTGAATGTTAACAAACGTATCGCGATATTATTTAACCATTATGTATTTTATATTTGACTAGCAGGCTGTGCCCGCTACGCTGGTCTGTTTATCCAAACGAATCTTGAATCAAACTAAATGTATCAGTGAGTTTGACATTGTGATTTAAAGCAATCTGGAACCTTATTGAAATGTCCTTTTGTACTGCAGAAAACGACATTAACGCCATTGTGTATTATATTTTCTAATGTGCAGACAAATTTTCCGCTATTAAGATCTCAACCCTTTTAATTGATCAATCACAGTAGGATTTGGTAAAGAATGATATTACAATATGCAATGTAATAAAACAAAACCTGAAAAATTGTTTAACTAATACAGCAAACAAACAAACTGACAAAATCCATCCAGTAAAACTTTTTTTAAAGGGTGATCTTTCATACTGGGGTCCATCTGTTTATAGAACTTTCTCCCCATAATTCTATAACTAAGGAAAGTAGAATGATACGCAATAAACTAAAACCTCCCAAACATTGTCTAATCAACAAAGCAAGTATTATCAATATCCGCCATTTAGAACTTTTTGAAATGTCTAATCTTTCATAATCGGTTTCACATGATTATGGAACTTTCCGCCTTTATTTTATGACTAAGCAACGTAGCACAATATGCAAAATACTAAAACCATATCTGAATAGGTATGGAACTAACAATGGAATTCCTATCAAAATCCGTTCTGTAGAACTTTTTAAAAATGCTAAACTTTCATAATCTGGTTCAACTGATTATAGGACTTTCCACAACATCTCTATTGTTAAGAAATGCAGAAGGGTATAGTATATACTAAAACCCTGCCTGAAACATTATCTAACTAGCAGTGCAAATTCAATCGAAATCCATTCTGCTGAATCTTTTAAAAAGACTAATCTTTCATAATCGGGTTCGTATGATTATCTAACTTTTAAACATAATTATATGTATAAGCAACATACAAGGATATGTTATATGCCAAAATCTTCCCTGAAAAAGTATATAACTATCATTTCGATTCTCATCAAAATCAAGTCAGGTGAGCCCAAGTTATATGCAGCCGGGACGAATTTCCCATTTGCATTTTACTTTCGTATATATAGTAGAAGCAGAAGTAAATAGATCGATAAGAATATTGAATCTTAAAATTTATGAAACTAAGTTATTCCTCGTTGTCTCAGCTGAATAATTTTAAATACTTTTCAGTCGTCGAGTATTGAGATTTACAATTATGTCTGCAACAATTGTATTTCATTTTGAGCCAAAATATTCTCGGTAAAATGAGCATATTTGGTGTGGGTTCCGATATTATAAAATATTTTTTTTTTCAAAATCGCCATTTAAACTACGCACATGAAATTCTAAGTGTCTCTTAGCACTGCAGTAAACGTTTCGCTTTTTAATCAGTGAAAAATGAAGTTATAACTTAATTTTATTTAATAATAAAAAATACTTTTAATTTAAAAAAACAGTTAAATTTTTTTGCAGTGTTACGATTGAATAATGATTAAAGCCAAAAGAAATTCGCATTCAATAAATAGCAAGCCACAATGTTTGGCACAGTTTGCAATTAAATTTGGTACTTTTCCACTATAGGCGCCTTGGCGTTTTTTTAAATAGCTTGGCGCAATTCGGACATCAAAAAGAGAGATTTATTGCTAATTGATATAAACAGTTAAGAAAACCAACTTGATGAAATTTTTGTTTGTTTATATGTGTATATTATTAATGTTTTTTACATACAAATTACGGTACTACTACTTAGTTATCCCGACGATCAAAAATCTATCGCCAAACTATAAGATCAAATGCCAATAATGGTTGATCATAAATGTCACATACACTTGACTTTAAGCAAGTTACACGTATTTACGACATCAAGTGATTTTTATTTCGACGTTATAGTTGTATTTTTATTAATTTTATACTAATTTATTTGTTCTTTAGTTATTTAAAATAAAAATTATGTCAATTTGTATAATTTGGCGATTTATATAATTTAGCGAAATTGTTCAACAGGATAACTAAGTAGTACCCAAATTACTGCTGTTTCTATATAAAATTAGATAAATAGCATCTTTATGTTAAATAAATTATATAAACATAGAAAAAAATGCTTGTGTATATGAAATGAAACAGCGAATTGGTTGACAGAAAATATGTTGCCAAATTTCCTTCCCCGCCAATGCTATTTTCTCTATTTCGCCAAGATCCCTATACTGGAAAAGTACCAAAATATGTTTGCACGTTTAGGATTGAAATAAATGGCGCAATAGCGTACATTTTGGTATGGTGTTGGTATATCGTAAATGTAGCAAAATTTCTCCAAAAAACTATTTCTCAAATTTCGCAAATTCTCTTTAAATTCGGTTACAGAAATGGTTCGCTTTAAAAACACAGAATCAATTTTAACCTTTTCCTAAGTTAATTGTGCGTCGAACCACGCCCGGTAACATACGCCATTTGTCTGTAGGCTCAATTATATAACTTATCTGTACCTAATATGCCAATTGTCTCTGGACTCGATTACGTAATTTATCTCCTTAATTAAGGCATACTTTAAAAACTACATCTACTTTCCAATTTTCCTGATTTTAGATCAATGGGTATTGTTAGATGTTATAAAGCTTGGGGCAATTCGGGCTTCAGAAAGTGAGATTTGTGACCAAATGATATGAACAGCTGTGAAAACAAATAAAATGAACTTTTATGCTTTTTAAAATATGTATTCCTATATATAAAACTTTCATTTATGAATATTAATATTTTTGTTATTCATATACAATTTACTTCTGTTTTTATATAAAAAGAGATAAGTGTCTTCTTTATAGTAAATAAATTCTATAATTATTGAACAGAAAATACGCATTAAAACTTTCCTTTTCTCTCCAAACCCATTTCTTCCACTTCGCAAAGGAAAAATTTGAAAATTACAGAATTTACCCCCTTGCACTATGACTAAACAGTGTCGAACAATACATTATATACTAAAACTATCTCTGAAAAATTGCCAAACTAACAATGCAAATTCTATCAAAAACCGTTTATTATAACTTTTTTTAAAAGCTAAATTGTGATAATTGAGTTCACCAGATTACAGAATTTTCCCCAAAACTGTATGGCTAAGCAGCGTAGAAGGACATGGTTTATACTGAAATCTTTCCTTGAAAATTATCTAATTACTGTCCAAGTTCCATCGAAACACATTCGGCAGAATCTTTTATAAAGGCTAATTTTTCCTTATCAGGTTCATCTCATAAAAGAACTTTAAACCATAATGCGATTCCAAGCAACGTAGAACGACGTGTTACGTACTAAAACCTTCCCCGAAAAATTACCTATCTAACGGTGTAAGTTCAGCAAAACCCAAGTTCTAGGCAGCCGGAATGAAATTTCCATTTGAATTACACACACACACACACATATATATAAGTAGAATTAGATTTCTCAAAAAATGCAGTCGTTTACTTGAAAAATAACCAATATTGAAAATGCGCTCAAACCGAAGCCACGCTTGTGCATTTTTGTCTTAAAATTAAATTGTTTGGCGATAAAATGAAATCGTAAATAAACAGACAATATGAAACTCACAAGTACCGTCATTTTTATAATTACATCTGCTAGTTTCTTCTGAAAGTCACATGATGGATGAGTTAAATAAAATAAAAAGTAAATTATAAAAAAAAAATCTAAATCAAAAACAAAATTGTCACTCAGATATTATCTTATCAGATTTGCTGATGCATTTTTTTAAACCTGACGCAAGCGAAAAATTGCCAGATATAGTTTAAAACTGCAATCTTTCATATTGAATAAATTTTTAAGCATTAAAACATTACCTTTCATTTTTAAATTCGATATTGTCGTTTTATAATATTGCCACTCGTCAAAACTATTTTTCTTTTCTCTTTTTTTTTTCTTTTAAACAAAATTAATAAAAGTTTTCTTCCGATATGTACAGCCATTTCAATACGAATACCATATCAACGAAATTTATCGCCAATAAAATAACAGTAACCCTTTCGCCCAAAATAACACAACTTTCCGTCATAATTCTATAACTATTCTAGATAGAATGATATGTTATAACTTAACACCTTCCCTGAAACAATACCTATTTAACGGTATAAGTTCCGTCAAAATCCATGCAGTAGAACTCAAAATCTCGGTGTTCGGAACGAAATTTCAGTTTGGATTTTATATATATAATAGATAATAGAATAGATAATAGATTTTATATATATAATAGAATAGATAATAGGTTATGTGTTATGAACTATCTCAAAGTTTAAAACAGATCGCATTGTTAGATTTCCTAATTTTAACAATATCGCGTTATGTTAGTTCCACATTCCACCACCAGGGAGCGCACCCTATTCTTAACGAAAGCGTATCTGAACGAAACTCCTTTATGCAACCTTTCCGTAGATACATGAATCGGGAGGGTGGCGATCTTAACCAATAATTTAAGATAATTGCTGAAATGACTACGAAAAATATTTTAAAGGGGCTTCTACGCGGGCATCTAATAGAGTTAGAGGAAATCGGAAGACGGCAAAATAATCGCGGGGAAAAGTTTGCTTGGGTGCTTCGGAACTACTTTTGGCGCGAGATCTAAGCTCTACGACCAATAGGAGCCCAGATATTTAAGGAAATATGAAGTAACAAAGTCCAAAATAACAGAATTTTCCGTAATAATTCTATAACTAATCTAGGTAGAATGATGTGTTGTAGCTTAAAACCTTCCCTGAAACGATACCTATCTAACGGTATAAGTTCCGTCAAAATCCATGCGGTAGAACTCGAAATCTCGGCGTTCGGAACGAAATTTCCGTTTGGATTATATATATGTAATAGATTAACTCCAATCAGTATTTGTCCAAATTATTTTAAGGAAAGTGATTTCGTTCAATTTACTTTCGAAAATCTGCTTTAAAAAAAATTATTTACTTCGTATTTCGGTCTTTTTACGCATCTATTTACTGTCTCACGGCTGATCGAGCTCCGATCTTGTACGCCACGTGACGTTTCAGTCCTGCTCTACTCTGATTTGCTATCCTTCAAATGGAACAACCTTATTGTAGAAGAACCTTGATATTGTATAAAGCAAGTATTTCTCCATAAAAATATTGGTTTGCAAAAAATCGGTAATTTGGCAACTATGCTAATGTTTCGTTATGTTATTCTTCCACTGATAATTAGTATATTTCTATGTGCCGTACTTTAATGAAAATTAAATTACTTACTCATTTAGAAATAAATTTTGATTTAGCTATAAGTTATGCCTCGGTGTATTGGATTTTTTTAGGGGGACGAAATTGGGACCATTTTTTTTTCTTTTACCTTTTTTAGATACTTTTGAAACAACAATTTTTCGCATTGTTAAAAATTTTTTGTGCGATATTTGCTTATGTTTCTATGTGCGTGGTAGTTAGGCTATGCAAAATCCAAATTTGGTAGATTTTCACAAGGGCCTAAAAGTGACTGGGGGCAGGGATTAATTTCTAGCAAAAAAAGTACCGGAGCCCTAATATTCTGCAGTACTAACAACCGTAGCGTGCCCCTCCCCTCCCCCCGTCACTCCAATCCGCATATTTATATTTCATACATTATTTGCAAAATTTAAAGCATTTTTTTCTGTAGCAAAATAATTTTAAATATATCTATTAGCATACACTTATAATGCATAATTATTTAATATACTTAGCTGTCAACTAATCCACTTTTTAGTTATCACTCCTTCCGAAAAGAAATCTTTGCGTAATTTTAATGTTAATTAATTGTAGGATTCAGAGATTAAATATGGTAAGGATTATGATTCGGAAATAGCGCTAACGCAAAAAAGGAATAGTTCGCCAGTTATGCCTTTTAATGAAAAGTGAATGAAATTTATAGAAATTATCTTTTATATGTTGAAGAATGGAACAGATTTTTTTCAATTTCCTATAAAAGGTGCATATTTGAAACTATAATCAATTCCTTCCGCTTAACAATCTTTTGTGGTGAGTCCCTGAAAATCAGATTAAATTAAAAATTTGACACCGTTATCGGAAATATTCAATACGTTTATACAAAAAGGGGGAAGCACAGCTCGATTGCTTTCTATCAGAATAACAATGCATGGTAATTATAACTACTTATAAATGAAAGTGACTTCGCAAATGTGCAGAGCAGAGCCTTAAAATGGGCAACGTTCATAAAAAAAAGCGCTGTTGCTTTGGGCTCCGGAGCCCTGCATTTATGATCTCCGGTGAATTCCGACCAATATTTAAATATTTACGGAAAACAGAGAAGTACCGGAGCTCAGCTCCGGTGGGCTCCGGCGCAAATTAAGCCCTGTCTGGGGGACAATAATAGGGCGCCTTACCCTATGCTTAATGAAGAAAAAAGATTAAAAGAAATTGGAATATCTTAAAATCGCTTTAGAGCGACAACCTACAGACTTATACAATGCAAAAAAATAAAAAATAAAATCAAAACTTTTGCCTTAACAAGTAGTATTTCCTACTAGATCGTTGAAAAATTTTATTCAAGTTTAAAATTGTAATTTTTATCAGACTGTTTATTTAAAACTATTCAACTGACTTATTTATCTCATTTTTGTACGATATATATATATTTATTTAACTTATTTGATAAAATTAATTTCTAGTTCGAATTGAACTCTATTATTTTGTTATCGATCAAAATCATCGGTCATGACCGTTCTACAGTGATAAATGCTTGTTTTAATAAACTGTAACCTATCAATTTACGGTGGCGTGCATTTGGGGGGTTATATAATCAAACTCTCGATATGACGATTTACAAGCACAGTCGAATATATTAGGGCTACCTAAAAGTTCTGTCCGATAATGTTATTTCACGCCTACTTTTTTAAAATTCAGATTTCTTCATTGGCACCACATTTTTGCAATGGTAGAATTCCCATTGTTTTTGCATTTCACATCAAGGTGAAAACAAGGGGAATTTTTCCACTTCAAAAAAGTGGTGTCAATGAAGAAATCTGAATTTTAAAGAAGTAGGCGTATAATAATATTATCGGACAGAACTTTCCGTAGACCTAATATTTATAAAGTCCAAGATGTAGAAGTTCTACTAATAGGTTTGATTGGATACGACAAGATTAAAGATTTACAGGTGAAATTATATTTCTTATCTTATTCTTCAAAATCTGATATTATCAAAATATCGATATATGTATGAAAATACCAATGATATTTTTCAATTTTTAACAAAACACAGAAAAACTTGCCTCTTTTTTTATTTTTCATATTTCCTCAAACGTTTCAGACTTAATATTTTTTTCTTATTATCCCATTATCTTATCTTATTTACATAATTTAGAAATGTTTAAAATTGGCCCATATCAACAAAATAAATTTGCTAGGGTGTTGGTAGGGTGTGACGTTATTAGAAACTGATCTATTCTTTTAAGTATTCATACATAATAAATATGTTTCCAAAGCATTTGTTTAACCTTCGTGCTAAAATTTAATATTCAGTTGAAAAAAAAAAAAAAACAGTCACTCTTGAAACATCAAACACTCAAATGAGTTTATTTAATTCTACCCCAGATTATTTAATTATTTCTGCGAAAGCTTTATACAACCTACCAACCAAAAACAAGAGAAGGAAAAAAAAGCGTACTTTTCATGGGAGTGGAGTTACAATTTTTAATTAATAATTGACCTAATTATTATAGTTTTAAAATTCTTAATCTCAGGTTCATTAGGAGAGACTTTGAGTTCCCCTCACAAAAATTTTCATCTTTGTACGTTCTGTAGATTTTGCTTGTCATTGCAGACATTCAGACAAACAGATGGAGCGAAACATTATTTTATTAATATAGATAGTCACTTGAAAAATTTTATTTGTCGATTTATAACAAACAAACATATCTGACTTTAAAAATGTTAAAATAGCTCTTTAATGCTTTTAAAATCTTTATGCTACAGTTTATGCAAAGCACAGAACTTTCTATTTATTTCTATGTGAACACATTACATTCTTCCTTCATTTAAGTGATAATTTTCTTAATAGAAGTATTTGGGAATATTTCACAGATATCTTTATTCAAACCAAACTCAGCGCCTTTGCGGTTGTTTGGTTAGGAACAATAACATGGAGAAGTGTTTCAATGGAAATCGTGTAAGACTTAATTCAAAAAGCTGACAAGTCAGCTCAGCTCTTGTGGCAGCAATAGGGAAAATTAACTTCTTAACTCATTAACACGTTCACGCCGGCGCGGTGGGTCACACTCGACTGTCTTGGAGCTGCCAAGTCTCCGGCTTTTTGGATACCAGTATTTTAATACAGAAAATGTTGTTTGCCTTAATTAGAACAATTGGGCGATTTAAAGAAACAGCATTTTCTCTAAATTAATAGTGGTGTGCAAAAAGCCGGAGACTTAACAACACTGAGACAGTCGAGTGTGACCCACCGCGCCAGCGTCAACGTGTTAAAGCCGGTTGGCAAGAAAACTTACCATGTAAGGCGAACAAAACTTTTAAATTTGAATACCAGTATTTTAGTTTGGAAATTTTCACATTATCTTATCTCAGATTTTGAGTGATTATATAAATCCAAATTCCACTGTGGAGAAAACAGGTGTCGAAGAATTAAAAGAAATGTAAAATGGACCGGTCCTTAATGGGTTAATATATGAAGTATGGAGTAATATTCTTTTCCGTTCATTCTTGGTCTTATTTAAGGTTAAATGTATCAGTTTTTTTTTAATAATATATTGAAAGTATTTTTCATGTAGTTAGTTTGCTGTACGTATTTAAACTAGTCTAATTAAGGACGAAGTACGGTATCGCATGCTTGTTATTAAAATAAGGGTATTTTTATATAATATTTAATATTAAAAATGTCTTTCAAACCGTAGAAGCGTTTAATATATATATATACAGGGTGTTCCGTTAAAGGGGTCTAATATTAATAGGGGTAATAGAGGAGATCACACGGAGCATAAATCAGTATATAATGCCTGGCCGGATCTCAATAATTTTCAAGTTACAGGAAATAGAATGAAAAATCGGAAATTTGTAAAAAAACCCTCATTGCTAAACTATCGATAATGCTACATAAAAACGAAGCACATATTTAGAAAGAGCAGAAAAAATCCTACGAAATGACATAAGTTGTTTTAGAATATTGAGAATTAATGGCGAGTTACAAGCTCTGAAACAGTGAAAAAATACAAAATCAAATATTTAGCAAAATAGTTAATCGTTAATTCCAAAAATGCAACTCTACCTACATCAAGGAAAATGTTATAAAATTTGGTCCATTCCGAAAGCTTTCGAAGAAGCTGACAATAAACCATATCAGTTTAATTGTATGGGAGAAATCAAGCAGTTCCCTAGTTACAACTCTGTACTGTTGCACGCTCGGAAAGGGCGAAACTCAGCCCATGACGATTGTAAACACCCCGATTTAATATCTTTCAATTATACATTTCTGATCAACATCTATCAATACCCTTTCATTATTCAGTCTGGTCAAGTGAATGACATATTGTGCAGCTCTCGCCTTGTCTTAAAGCAAACTCCGTGACTGCTGCGTTTCCTCCATGAACTTTCAGGATGATGAAGAAGAAGTACTTTTTATGCAAATTTTCTATGTGTATAGGAAGAAAAGTGTAATAAAACAGCAGTCATCAGTGGGCGTTATGTTAAAGGGAGGCTGTTGTAAGTGGGATTGTAGTAAGTTGATGTATAATAATTATGCCGGAATACTCTAACGAAGAATATGCGGACATGCATCTGATGTACGGGCAAGCTCATGGAAATGCATGTCTAGCACAGCGCATGAACCGTAAGCAATTTCCAAGGAGACGTTGCCCAAGTTCGAAACTCTTCATAAAAATCGATAGACGATTACGGGAGACTGGATCGTTTAATACAGCAAGCATTGATGCAGGGAAACCTCGACATGTACGAACACCTGCAATGGAAGAAGATGTGCTGAATATTTTTAAAGATAACCCCTCCACGAGTACACGAGCTGCTGCGTCTGAAGTCGGTGTTTCTCACCAAAGTGTGTGGCGTGTTCTGCGTGCAGAAAACATGCACCCCTTTCATGTGCAGCGGGTACAACTGTTATCAGTAACAGATTGTGCTCAGCGGACAGAATTCGTACGCTGGTTGCTTAATGTAACAGAAAATAATCCACAATTTCTGGAAAATATTTTATTTACTGATGAAGCAACATTTACGAGAGAGGGCGTGGTAAACACGCACAATATGCACACATGGTCATATACAAATCCGCACACTGTTTTCCCGTCGAACGCACAACAAAAGTTCAGTGTGAACATATGGGCAGGTGTCCTCGGCGATTATCTCATAGGACCATATTTACTCCCAGATGTACTCAATGGCAGTACGTACTTGGTTTTCCTACGGGATATCTTACCGCAGTTACTGCAAAATGTGCCAGCAACATTGCGCCACAATATGTGGTTTATGCACGATGGCGCACCGGCACATTTTTTCATAGGTGTTCGCAATCACCTCAATTCAACATATCCTGGGAAATGGATTGGACGCAGTGGACCTGTTGCTTGGCCTGCACGCTCTCCAGACCTCAATCCGTTAGACTTTTTTGTTTGGGGACACCTTAAATCGCTGGTGTATGAAACGCCTGTGGATACACCGGAGGATTTACTAGCGCGAATCGTTGTCGCTGCAGGAGACATTCCCAAATCCGTCGGAGTTTTTCGGCGTGTTCGCCAATCTTTACGACGTCGCTGTCGGCTGTGCGATTCTGTTAATGGGCGCAACTTCGAACACCTATTATAATAATGTCCGTTCGTCTGCCTTCGGACATTGAACTGTGCAGCGCAGGCCAGAAGACTATGCTTCACATATGTCATAAAGTACGTGGAATGTAATTCTTTATTTGTCATTTTTCTTTTATTTTCAACACTTTTTGGCACAGTATTTTGTAAGTCACAGACTGTGGTGTACTCAAATTGTAAATTACAAAGTTTGTATGAATTAATTTAAAATTTAGTGTCTTTTTTAAATTTATAATTAATAAAATTATTATGCTATTTGTTATTATTATTTCCGATCATAAATTATGATGCACATATACATACAATAATTGTCCATGTAAAACATGTACTGAAACTTCTTGCATAGTTACAAATCGCAATATTTTTAATTATTTCCGAATTTTCACCACCAGTTTAATTTTAAAGAATTTAACTTAAGCTTTATATCAATAAAAGACCACTTTAAAATGTGGACTATTATTGTAAAGTTATTTTGGTTCATTCAACTCTTGAATAATTAAAAATGTTGCATCTCAGAAGAAGCATGATCGAAAATGTATAGTTGAGAGTAATTAAAAAGGCGGTGTTTCCAATCGTGATGGGCGGAGTTTAACCTTTGCTAGTGTCAAAGAAAGCGGAGTTGTAACTAAGAAACTGATTAATTTCTCTCACACAATTAAACCGATATGGTTCATTGTAAGCTTTTTCGAAAGTTTTCGGAATGGACCAAATTTTACTACATTTTCCTTGTTGTAGCTAGAGTTGTCTTTTTGGAATTAACGATTAACTATTTTGATGTATATTGGATTTCGTACTTTTTTCACTGTTTCAGGGCTTGTAACTCGTCAATAAATATTGCTATTTTAATGAAACTGATGTCATTTTGTAGGTTTTTTTCTGCTCTTTCTAAATATGTCCTTCGTTTTTATGTAGCATTATCGATAGTTTAGCAATGAGGGTTCTTTTACAATTTTCCGAATTTTCATTCTATTTGCTGTAACTTGAAAACTATTGAGATCCGACCAGGCTTTATATACTGATTTATGCTCCATGTGATCTCCTCTATTACCCCTATTAATATTGGACCCCTTTAACGGAACACCCTGTATATATATATATATATATATATATATGCCATGTGATTCATAAATACGACAAAATAGCCTATTTCCTTACATATTGCCCCTCGACACATACTTCCAATTGCAAATTTTCATAAAACAAAATTTTATGGCAAAAGTTGCAACTCCATGGGGGCTGGTGGGGGGGGGGAGGTCTATTTGAGAAAATACAGAAACTAAATTTTTATAAGGTGCCCGTAGAGTTAAATTTCCATTTAGGACAAATTTTCTTATCCATTCCTGAACAACGGATAAAAAAATCCATTTTGATATCTCCAAAACTCACAGGGATTTGCCCGTTTAAATAATTTGTCAGGTTTTAGGGATTCGACACAAATTGATATGATATGCGTATAATTCAAGAAACTATGTTAATTTAAGGGGCCAGAGAAACATTTATTTATATTTATTTATTTATTGAGTTAGAATTTTGATTTTTTTTCTGATGGTTAACCCTATAATTTGAAAAAGAACACATTCTATAACTTTTTATAAAGTTTTTAAAAAATTTTCAAATTATTTTTTTCTGTAGAATTTGAGTAATTTAAAATCATTATAACACTAAATATTATTTGCAGAATTTCAAATTCTTTCATTTAATTGAAGAAAAAAAATAACCTAATTTATTTTCAGCATTTTCCTAAAATATTAGTTAAAAAAAAAATTAAAAAAATAAAAATTGATGAAACTTATTTTTTTTAAATCATATTTTTAGAAGTAAATATTTTTTTTTAACTTGCCGAAACAGAATTAATGTAAAATAATCGAAAAAGGCATGGTACATGTAACCCATCATGCAGAAAAATGCCTTCCAAAGTTTTAAACAAAGATTGTCTCATAACAGAATATTTAAATGCCTTTTAAAAGCTTGTAGGTGAGTAAGTAACTTCTTCCTGCAGCTAAAACTTCTGGCTCAGTTTAACATTTGCTATTTCCACCTTCTATGTGTACTGCTTAAATATCTCATTTGATTTAAAGAAGGTATTTTATAACATGGCGAGTTTGAGTTTTTTCATAAATTTTGCTCTTACAACTTCAGATTTTTTATCGGCCCGGCCCAGCCGGTTTAAAAAAAGTCTTTATTCTACCGGAACCACCACATTTGAAAGTTTTCCTCCATTTTGCTGGTCAAACCGGTCCACATGCCGGTTACGGTCCCTGGCTCGAGGCCTATTTTATTTCACGACACTCGAGCTGGTCCTGGTCTGCACTCTTTTCGGGCCTGACGGGCCAGGTCTTAGTTTTTCTGAAGTCACGGGACGAGCCATACCTAAACATTACTAGTATCGGACTAGGCTGGACTCGGGCCTTACTTTTTTTTAAGGCTCGGGCCTGGCCTAACGTATTTTTTTCCATAACGAGTAGGAACTTGCTTCATTCTTCCTAGTTCTGCCATGGTCGAAGTTTTTATTCCCTACCTCGAACCAGACCGTCTGAAAATCAATGTCTCGACGTGGCCTGGCCTGCGCAAAAATCAGTAAAATTTGGCCAGGCCCAGATTTTTTTTTTATAAAACTGCATACATTTTTAAATCGCCATTATTCTATATTTAAACTTTGATTATTTTTCTTTTTAAAGAATGATAGATTTAGAGAAAATCAAATTAAAATACAATGAAGCCGGTGAAAAAGAACCTGCCTACGACAGAATCCTATCTTAAACAGAAAACTGTGCTGATTCATACAAAATGAATATAATAATTTGTGAGAAAAGAATCGAATACATTTACACCTGCTGAGAGGGAAAAACTTCTCTATAACGCATTTCTTTTTCTTTTGTATCTGATTCCGCTTTAGAAGATTTTACTGTGTAGCATTTTTCAAAGTCTCCAATACATGGAATATGGATTAACGATAATAATGATAACTGAAATATCTACATACAAATAAAGATTTATTAAAAGGTATTCATCCGGCCCGAGCTCTGACCCAGAACTCCAGATTTTAACATTTTTCATTGTCGGCTCCGTCTCGGGTCGAACTTTTAGCATTTATACCGGGCATGTGCAAAAATGTTTTTGTACGAGCCGGGCCGAACATTTCCCTATGTATCGGGCTGCACAGGAGACCGACCCTGGCCCGTGCAGACCTCCAACATATTTCTAAAGCACCTTTAATGTAAAATCTAAACGCTGCTATTTTTATGTTCTAAAGGAGAGGTACTGTCTTAACCCTTTCGCGGGCGATGTCCATAGAAAAGGACACCTAATTCTTATTTTACTGGCACTTAGAATATTTACTTAAAATTTTCCTTTTATAATATACTTCAAAATAATCTATTTCATATTTTCTAATAAATTCTTTTATTAAATCTGGTGTCAATCCATTATTTCATCAGTTTATAAACAGAATTACTTCGCGCCGAGAAGGGTTAAACCAATTTTTTATTACGTATAATTTGCGAATGATCCCTATCTTCCAATCCAAATGCATGAATATCACTTCTCTAAGAGGTATGCTAAAGAGGTGTAAGTCACGAATTTTATGATTTTAATATCTCTGCGAGTTTTGTAGATATCAAGATGGATTTTTTTGTGTTTAATTCAGAAATGGATAAGGAAATTTTTCGTAATTGCAAATTTTACCCTACGGGGGACGTATAAAATTTTATTTTTGTATTTTCTCAAACTGTCCTCCCATGCAGTTGGAACATTTATGCTATCAAATTTTGCATCTTTTTTATGAAACTTTGCAATTGAAAGAATGTGTCAATGGGCAGTATTTAACCCTCTCGCTGCGCAAGCCGAGAAATACTCGGGCATGCATTTTCCCGTCTAAGTAATACTATTTGGTTATTACACCAGTTATTTTTTAGCGAAAACTTTGATTTAATCAGGACTTTTTTCCCTATTACCGTAGTCAAAAATTTCTGCTTTAAAGAACCGGTGATAAAAGATTAAAAATTCTGTAAAAGACGCTCTATGCGAAAAATTACTTACGCAGCGGGAGGGTTAGGCGCATAAGCTATTTTTTCGATCTTAATGAATCACATGTATACAGGTGAAAGCAGTTTATTTTGAAGTTGCTTTTTAGATATACATAAAGATTACGAAAAAACATTCCCTGTTCGATAGCATCTGTAGCTAAAATTAATAAATTAAATGACAACATGTTTACACTCCAAAGACAATAGATAAATTCCCCGAAAACAAAATTGAATATAAAACTTTCTTTTTCGCTTTATATTTGAAAACAATCTACATTTTCAGTTTAAAAAGATGAAGAGAAAATATCCAGGAAGTGCGTATATAAAACTTTCATAGAAATCTCTCTTAAAACTGAGAAGTCTTTCAATAAATAAATAAATAAATAAATAAAAGTTCTAATTATAGTGCAACTATCTCTAATTTATACTTAATAAGCACTTGAAAACTTTCATTTGTCGTTTTATAACAGAAAAACTTATCTGACTTAAAAACTGTTGAAATATTACTTTAATGTTTGCAAAAACTTTGTGCTACAGTTTATACAAAGCACCTAGTTTTCTATCTATTTTTATGAGAACGTATTACATTCTTACCTCATTTAATGAACAGTTTTCTTCAATGTTTAAATAGAAATATTTCGGAACATATTTCTGGATATCTTCATTCAAACCAAACTCAGCCTCTTTGCGGTCGCCTGGAAAGAACAATAACATGGAGAAGTGTTTTAATGGAATTCGTGTAACACTTATCAATACAAAAACCCTTAACGGGTTATAAAAGTTTGACGCAGCACTTTACTTTATGGTTATATGAATCTGAAATATGGGTCTTAAAAATTTTGATATCAAATTTTAAGTGACGCTGTGCTATTAAAATGAATTTATATATATTTAATTTTTCTTTTTTGTTGTATTTATTTTTAATCAGTAATACTTTTTCATTCAAAATATGAGTTTTAAAAGATATGATATCAAAATTAAAGTGACGCTGTGATCTGACTTAGATTAGTTAAAAAATTACTTTACACATACTTATGTTTTGTCTTCTGAAATATATTTAGAAATTGAAACATTTTTTTTCAATACACTATCAAATATGTCATACATTTTCTCTGCTGATGTTATGTATTAAATGTATTTAATTCAATAAATTCATTTATCTTTTGCGTCACGATATCCAGAACTATCCATAAAACTTGTGTAAACGTTTATTTTGCGTCATAGTATCTAAACTAAGTAAATAGTATGCAAATAGATAGTGTGATGCAAAGAAAACATTTACACAAATTTTACCGATGGTTAACCCATTAAGGGTTTTTGTATTGATACTACTACTTACAGGGATGGGGAATTTTCAGAAAATCTTACCAAACAAAGATTTATTTTATGAGCCAGCAAGATACAACGTACAGTTCAAAAACAATGAGAAAACACACAGCAAAAATAGTTTACACTGTTACTAAGAAATTGTTACTATAGTAGTCACTGCTACTAAGAAATTATTAATTGTTATTAAAAAATATATACAACAGAGGAAAGTTTAGTATAAGATAGAACTTAGCACTATCGAAGTAAATTTGAAAAATATAACCAACTATTAAAAAAATGTTTTTGCCAGACCTTATATAGCCTGCAGTATTTTCAAAGATTGCCTAAACATCCACTCGCTCTGCGAGGAAAGGTATTCACCAGTGGCAAGCAAAATGATGTATTTCCCATTCCTGACTATTTAAAGTGTTTTCAACTGGTTTTAATTGCAAAAGAAGATCTTTGACATTATAAAGATTATAGTCTCTGATAATTTCAAAGAAATGTTAATAATGTTATCATTAATAATTTTAGTATAATGGCTGTGGTTATTGATAAAACTTCAAAACAAGTTATCTGACTGTTCTAGTAAAAGTTGCAAGGTAAAAGTAGTGTAAGATGATCATTGCATTCTTTTAACCAATCATATACAGCATGGTAATTGTGAAAGTACTTTTGTATTTCAATGACATGTTTTGTAATTGTTTGTGGAGTTATATTGTCACCTAGAAGATTTAACCAATGAGTAGAGCAACCATATGCTTTAAGTTTATCAGTATTTCTTCATTCTTGCCTCATGTAGTTAAAATAAAATCCTTAAAACCCTGTTTTAAAATACTAGTATAATTTTTGCCAGCAACAAAAATTGGGACAAAAGGTATTTTTGATGTGATGGTCTTTTCCACTTCGGCACAAATTGGCCATCAATGGTTGAAGTTCACAATAATTTTCAGAAACAGATAGGTGAAATTTGTGATATTTACTTTTGCTAAGCAACGTAGATTATAGAAAATTGCAGACAATGGATGCACATATTATTAGTATTATTAATAAAGGATACAATTGGTATTATAGTTATTTAAAGGCGGGTATTTTGACAACATTTAATTTTTAAACTTTCGCATGTCTTGTAAATGTAAAAGCTTTTTTTAACATATACAGGAAAAGGTGATAAAGGTGGTAAGTGACACAATCATCATTTTTAAAAAATGAGCTGCATTGTTCCAAATACCTATTTCCGTTTATTGTCAAATGTCCCCTTTATCAAATAAAATCCTTGTCAGTAATACGTTTTTTCAAATAGTAGTTTAACAGATTGTACAGGACCAATGACTGTCTTCAATCATATCAGACAGGTAGTCGGCTGCACAGACAATCACCTCAACGAGTTGACAGCTGAAATTACAGGAGTAGCCAAAACTCGATTGGCATATGAAAATGCAGCTGGTCAAGGCATATTATAGTGGAAACCACCTGCAGACACGATTTCACTGATTCATCGGTAGGTTTGTCATTGCACTTTCCTGCACCAAAAGGTATGAAAACATGGAGCGCTAGAATGAGGAAAGAACAATGGTGAACCTACTAGTCAACCACTAAAATCGGGTTTGCTGATGTTTTCCACCAAGATAAGACTTGTCAGACCAGTTGCATTGTAATATGCGAATAGAGTTTTAACTAAGCCTGGAATTTCAACCGTCAACTTGATGAGATGATGGTTTGTGCAGTCGCCTCCCGACCTAATGATTAACTCATTTTATTATCATCAGAGTTCTTCATATATAATTCACATCATTTTAAAGTTGCTTTTTAGATACACAGGCAGATTACGAAAAAACTTTCCTTGTTTGGTGGCATCTGAAGAGAAAATTAATAAATTAAATGAGATGAAGTTTCCTTTTTTCTATTCTTTGATTTAATTAAAGCTAATTTTGCCAGTTTCTTTGATAATAGTTTGAATGCATTTCTCATGACGTTCGTTTCCCGTACGTAACTAAACTGATCTAATTAAGTATAAAGTATAATATAGCATTCTGGTTATTTAAATAATGGAATTTGATATAATATTTAATATTAAAATTTTCACATATCTTGAAAACGCAAAAGCTTTTTTAAAATATATATAGGTGAAATCAGTTTATTTTGAAGTTTTTTTATATATATACAGGCAGGTTAAGAAAAAACATTCCCTGTTTTGGTAACATCTACTTACTTTTTAGCGTGATATTTGAAAGCAAGCAACAATCTTAGTTTAAAAAAATGAAGAGATAATTTGCAGGAATGCGTTAATAAAATTTTCATATAATCTGCGTAAAACTAAGAACTCTTTCAATAAATAAATAAATAATAAAATAAATGTTTTAATTTTATTGCAAGTATTCATAATTTATGCTTAATAAGCACTTGAAAACTTTTATTTCTCGTATTATAACAGAAAACCTTATCTGACTTATAAATTGCTAAAATATTACTTTAATTTTTGCAAAAACTTTATGCTACAGTTTATACAAAGCACAGAGTTTTCTCTTTATTTGTATGTGAACGCTTTACATTCTTCCCTTACTTAATGAATAATTTTCTTCGGTGTTTAAATAGAAATATTTAGGAACATTTTCTGGATATCTTTATTCAAACCTAACTCAGCATCTTTGCGGTCTTTTGGTTAAGAACAATAACACGGAGAAGTGTTTTAATGGAATTCGTGTAACACTTAATCCACCAAACTGACAAGTTAGCTAAGCTCTTGTGGCAGCAATACAGAAAATTAACTTCTTAATACAGGAAGAATTGAGTTATATTCTTTTCCGGTCCATTCTTCGACATAATTAAGGCTAAATTTGCCAGTTTCTTTTATAATACTTTGAATGTATTTTTCATAAATTTAGTTTGCTGTACGTAATTAAATTAAGGATAAATAAAGTATTACATTCTCTTTATTTAAATACGGATATTTTGACATTTAATATTAAAACTTTCACGTGTCTTGAAAGCGTAAAAAACTTTTTAACATTTTCCAAAATAGTTGAAAATTGTCTATGAATTCGGTTTGTCTGTCCGTACTCTAACCATGGAACTATTAATAAAAGGGAAATGATATTTCCTTGAAATAGGGAAGCTAAATTTATATAGAAATTTTCTCCATATTTAAAGGCCTTATTAATGCCAAATTTTAGTCATAAATAATGGTAGAAAGAGATTTTCATTTTTACTGATGGAAGTTTACTTTTGCGGTAGCAGGGCCCTGCGCTTCCACCATCTTGTGACAACTGGTGAAACAAACTGACGGCTTTAGCAGCCAAGCTGACACCAGTAAAAACAAATAGAAGTTTTTACCATATTTGTGAGAATATATTTCCATGAATAAGAAGCTTAAATAAGGCAAAATTTCCTATTCATTTTTACTGCTCGGAAGTTTGGCCAGCGGTATTCGGAAACTGTAGATCCGATTTAAAAAAAGCTGCCGCTATCTTCTGAGAACCTCCTCATTTTCTTCACTAGCAACTGGTAGACAGTACATTATAAGTCTCCTCCTGTTTATTTATAACTCCATTACTCTAACTGGTTTAAATACAGTGGTTTACCAGGATATTAATATAATTTATTGAGATTTACTATGACGTGTTCGGTGTTGAAAATGAAACATGTAGGATTTATAGTTCATTTACAGGGAGATTCAAAAGAATTCTGTTACATTAGAGCCAATGGGAATAAAGCATTTGCGTTGGTTTTTAATGATAGTTCATAATTCCGAACGCGTTGAAATTGATATATATCTCTGAAGTGCACTACAAGATGTTAACTATAGAATACTGTACGTATAGTATTCATAGTTCTTTTACAGGGACATTCAAAAGAATTCCGTTACATTATGGCTCATTGAATCAAATTACTTGCTGTGGTTTTTAATCCTTTATTTCCCGAATTATAAATAAAAAAATTGCTCCAACTCTATAATTATCTTTGTTCATGTATGAGATATCCAAAACAACCTATATAATAATAATTTAATTTTGAGATAGTTTTCATAATTAAAACTAATTTAATAAATCGGTAGTTAGAGCTCTTTTTCTAAAATATTTACAAACATAATTAGATTAATTAACTAAAAATGCTAATGTGAAAACCTTACAATTCTGATAAGAACAAGGTAAGTAAATGTATTGTCGTCTTATACGTAAAAGGAAAGTGTTTTGACGTTGCGAATATAGAGAAAAAATCAGTTTAATTTTAAAACGCTTACCACAACTGAAAACTCACTTCCAGGAATTATTGTTCATAAAGAGCATTCTATCCGAATTATTTTGTATGTCCCTGTATATGAACAATGGATGCTATGCACACCATATTCTATAGTAAGCATTTTGTAGTGCACTTCAAATATATATACAGTGGAGCGCCAATTATCCGAACAAATAGGGACAGACCCTAGTTCGGATAAATGGACAGACAAATTAAGGTATGTTCCTGACTATACAAAAACCTTCATAGGCTTAGTTCCAGGCTTAGGACTAGCAGCACCAGTTAGTACTAGCGTGCTTAAAAACTGTTGGGGTTTTTTTTTTGTTTACTTTTTTATCATTTAAAATTTTCTTTTTCTCTTTTTATCATTTTCTGAACTCCAGAGATTATAATTTAAGCAAAAAAGCTTTCGATCGTTGCTTACTTCAATGAAGGCGTTCTTTCCATTGCTTCGATATCTCGAATTCTTCTTAAATACAAGGTGATTATTAAAGTATAAGTTTCAAAACGCTCTAAAAAACGAAACACTGGTTAGAATGGCGTCAAAATTGAACGGCGTATTATTGAAGAAGGGGGAAGAACATGAGCCAAACAAAATAGTTCTAAATTTTAGTGACAGATGGCGTTGTAAGCGTCAGAAGATGTAAATTAAAATACCTGGCATGCGCACGGCTATTTCATGTGTTGGGTAAACGGCGTTTCCTCATTTCGCGTATCAGACGTTCGGCATGAGTGCCTCAATGAAGGACCGCGCTCTGCTTCTAAAGTTTTATTACAAGAAAGGTGATAGTGCACCAGTAGACCTGCAGAAGTTCAGGATCCTCAAGGGCATGAAAAAAGGCGTTGGACTGATGACTGTCATGGGTCTGGTGAAAACGATGGAAAAATTAAAAAAAAAAAACAGGTTCGTCTGATGTGCAGTGTGGTAGAGGAAGGAAAATATGTGATTTGGCGGTAGTTGAAGAAGTGGCCACAGCAGTTCAGAAGGAGTCGAGCGGTGGTGTGCAACCATGCAGTGCACGGAGAATTGCCCGAACACAGAACAGGCCTGTGAGCACGGTGCATAACATTCTACGAAACATCATGCAATGCTATGCATACACAATTTGCCATATGCAGGAGTTGTTTCCTTCTGACCTACCAGCAAGAGAGGGTTTTGGTTTGGAATTTCTTGCTCGCATGGAAGTGGACAATGATTGGCAGTGGAAAATTCTGTGGACAGACGAAGCATTGAAGCAGACGACATTTGTAGTCGAAATTCTGAAGCTCGCAGCGCCATCTGTCGCTAAAATTTGGAACTGTTTTTTATTGGTTTATGTTCTTTCCCCCCTCTTGAACAACACGCCGTAAAATTTTGACGTCATTCTAATTAGTAGTTCGATTTTTAGAGCGTCTTGAAACTTAATCTTTAATTATAATCACCCTGTACGTTAGTTGAAGATGATAAGAGTTCTTCTGCCGTTCGAGCCATTTCATAGCTGTTTCCAAACATTCAAAGGCTTCGTTATGTGATGGATTTGGGTCATTTTCAGAGCATTCGTTTTCATTTCTTCAATTGCTTTTTTATCTTAACCCCTTAACGGTCGCATAAAATTATGGTTTAAAAATTCATACTGCTTATTGGCACCACTTTTTTTGAAAAATGAATGTTCACCTTGTTTAATGACAGGTAAAATGATACCATAATAAATCCAATTACATTATTCTATATAACAGGCGGGAATCAAACAAATCTGAACAATCTGAATAAAAGACACAGTCCGTGAATATCACGGCAGCGAGAATTATGGGGTTAAATCTCATCATCATTTAACCCCTTCGGGACGAGCTTCATTTACAGAATTTTTAATCTTTTATCACCGGTTTTAAAAAACTGAAATATTTGCTTAATTGAATCGGGAAAATGCTCGGATTAGATAAGGCAAAATTTACAATAAAAATTTACTGGTGAGAATAATCACTGATTCTGAGCACTTTAGGTGGCACGAATACCGATCGCTCGTCCCGAAGGGGTTAAACAAATTGAGAGAAGAAGGCTGTTCGGATTAATGGAAGTTCGGTTTAAAAAAAATTCGAGAGAAATAGGTTGTTCGGATAATTGGAATTTCGGTTAATTGGAATTCCGATAATTGGCGCTCTACTGTTTGTAAATATCAATATGTTTAAAATAGTGTTAAATGTATAAAATACATCGAAAACGATTTTTCCCCAGTGACCATCATGCAACGGAGTTCTTTTGAGTGCTTCTTTAAATGAACAAAAAATGCTAAGTATACCACATTCTTTAGTTAGCATCTCGCAGATAGATGATAAAATATCAGAGCTATATATCAATTTCAATGTGTTTAAAATTGTGAAACATCATTAAGGATACCGTGGACCTTTATTTGAGCAAAAATTGACGACAAAATCGACATTTATTTTTGTGTGTATTTATTTTCCAATTTGTACTACGTCATTCGCGGAAAACCCACCGCCCGCTGAATACTAGGCCTGAGTGCTGACACAAAAATGCGGCTGCCGAAGTCGGATTTTTTTCAGCGTGTGTACCGTCCCTTAAATATTCGAACAAATAATTTTTAAAATTTTTACGCTTTATTTTTCTCAGATTATACAAGCCAGAGAAATATTTTAAAAAATACTGGTGTCTACATTTAAGGGACCGTACCTACGTTAAAAAAATCCTATTTGGTGTGTATGTCGTAGGCTAATTGAGAAATCCGGCTCTTTGCAAACAGTCTAGGCTCTCCGATTTGCTTCAATTTTTTTTTCTAGGTTCATTCTGATAAGGTGCTTCCCTGATTATTTTTGGGGGTTCATTGGTTAAGGATAAAGGGGGAAAAGGAGGTCTAGTCCCCCCCCCCTTAATTTATATAAATGGGTTTTTCATGCAGAAATATTCGATTTGCTCCAAATATGGTATACCAGTTTATTGTGTTAAGGAGCTTCCCTGATTAGATTTGGAAGCTCATTATTTAAGTATAAAGGAGGATAAGGGGGCTACCCCCCTTAATTTAGATAAATCGGTTTTTCATGATAAATTATTCGATTTGCTCCAAATGTGATATACCGGTTTATTAAGTTAAGGAGCCGCCTTGATTAGATTTGGAGGTTCATTAGTTACATATAAAGGGAGGAAAGGGGGGCTATCCCCCCCGTAATTTAGATAAATGGGTTTTTCATTCAGAAATATGCGATTTGCTATCAAATTGGTATACCGGTTAATTATGTTAAGCAGCTTCCCTGATTACATTTGGAAGATCATGTTTATGTATAAAGAGGGGAAAGGGGAGAAATTGCCTCTCCCCTTGATTTAGATAAATACGTTTTTCATGTAGAATTATTCGATTAGCTCAAATTTGGTATACTGGTTTATTATGTTAAGGAGATGGCTTGATTAGATTTGGAGGTTCATTAGTTAAGTATAAAGGGAGGAAAGGGGGGGAGGCTACCCCCCCCCCCTTAATTTAGGTAAGTGGGTTTTTAATGCAAAATTATTCGATTTGCTCCAAATTTGGTATACCGGTTTATTATGTTCAGGAGCTTCCCTGATTAGATTTGGATTTGGAGGTTCATTAGTTAAGTATAAAGGGAGGAAAGGGGGCTAGACCCCCCCTTAATTTAGATAAATGGGTTTTTCATGCAGAGTTATTCGATTTGCTCCAAATTTCGTATACCGGTTTATTATGTTAAGGAGCTGCCTTGATTAGATTTGGAGATTTATTGGTTAAGTATAAAGGAGGGACAGGGGCTAGTGTCCCCTTAATTTAGATAAATGGGTTTTTCATACAGAATTATTCGATTTGCTTCAAATTTGATATACCAATTTATTACGATATGGCTTCCTTCATTTGATTTGGAGGTTCATTTGTTAAGTATAAGAGGGGGGAAATGGGGGCAATTGCCCCTCCCCTTAATTTAGATAAATGTGTTTTAATGCAGAATTATCTAATTTAATTTAATTTTTTTTCTAGGATCATTCTAATAAGGAGCTTTTCTGATTTGATTTGAAAGTTCATTGATTCAGCATAAAGGGTGAAATGGAGGAGATAATACACCCCCCTTAATTTAGTGA
The DNA here is from genome assembly GCA_963932465.1 of Maratus speciosus. Classification (NCBI taxonomy): domain Eukaryota; kingdom Metazoa; phylum Arthropoda; class Arachnida; order Araneae; family Salticidae; genus Maratus; species Maratus speciosus. The sequence continues at coordinate 276,028,886 of OZ010789.1, forward strand.
AATGGTTTTTCATGCAGAATTATCTGATTTGCTTCAAATTTGGCATACCAGTTAATTGTGTTAAGTAGCTTCCCTGATTAGATTTGGAGGTTCTTTTGTTAAGCAGAAAGGGGGGCAACGGAGACTAATACCTTCATTTATTTTTCGAAGGGCATTATTCTTTGAAATAAGAGTATAATATACAATTAGTGTGAATAGCCTGTGAGCTCAATGCCATCCGTTTAACTGGACAATTTTCTTTTTATTAGGTTTATTAACGCATAACCCTTCCCAAACCCGAAAAATAAATTACAACAGACCGTACCCCGATCCGAGCAAGGCAAAATAATTTCAGTCTACATGCAACCCGACCCGAATCTGGGAGTTCCATTTGAAAAAAACCCGAAATCCCGAACCAAATCTGATAACAGACAAAAATATTTCAAAGATCCATAACCGCATCCGAACATGACAAATTAGTTTCCGTGGACACGCAACGCTACCAGAACCTAAAAATTCCATTCGAAGTCAACCTGAAACCCGTCCCGAACCAAATCTTAACCGACAAAAATATTCCAAACAACTATAACCCGATGCAAGCCAGACAAAATAATCTCCGTCCACTGGCAACCCGATCCGAACCTGAAACTTCTAATTGAACTCAATCCGAAACCTGGTTGTGGTCGGTTTTCGGTTGACTTCAAATTGAACCTTCAAGTTCGGATCCGGTTGAAAAAAAAATAAACTAAATCAGATAATTCTGCATGAAAACCCATTTATCTAAATTAAGGGGAGGGGCAATTGCCCCCTTTCCCCTTTTTTATACTTAACCAATGAACCTCCAAATCAAATGAAGGAAGGCATATCGTAATAAACTGGTATATCAAATTTGAAGCAAATCAAATAATTCTGTATGAAAAACCCATTTATCTAAATTAAGGGGACACTAGCCCCTGTCCCTCCTTTATACTTAACCAATAAATCTCCAAATCTAATCAAGGCAGCTCCTTATCATAATAAACCGGTATACGAAATTTGGAGCAAATCGAATAACTCTGCATGAAAAACCCATTTATCTAAATTAAGGGGGGTCTAGCCCCCTTTCCTCCCTTTATACTTAACTAATGAACCTCCAAATCTAATCAGGGAAGCTCCTTAACATAATAAACCGGTATACGAAATTTGGAGCAAATCGAATAACTCTGCATGAAAAACCCATTTCTCTAAATTAAGGGGCGGTCTAGCCCACCCCCTTTCCCCCCTTTATACTTAACTAATGAACTTCCAAATCTAATCAAGGAAGCTCCTTAACATAATAAACCGGTATACCAAATTTGGAGCAAATCGAATAATTTTGCATTAAAAACCCATTTACCTAAATTAAGGGGGGGGGGTAGCCCCCCCCCCCCCTTTCCTCCCTTTATATTTAACTAATGAACCTCCAAATCTAATCAAGCCATGTCCTTAACATAATAAACCAGTATACCAAATTTGAGCTAATCGAATAATTCTTCATGAAAAACGCATTGATCTATATTAAGGGGAGAGGCAATTGCCCCCCTTTCCCCCCTTTATACATAACAATCATCTTCCAAATGTAATCAGGGAATCTGCTTAACATAATTAACCGGTATACCAAATTTATTGCAAATCGCATATTTCTGCATGAAAAACCCATTTATCTAAATTACAGGGGGGTAGCCCCCCTTTCCTCCCTTTATATGTAACTAATGAACCTCCAAATCCAATCAAGGCAGCTCCTTATGCACCCCATATTGTACTGAATGTGTATTTATTTGCAATTCATAAGTGCATAGTCTGTAACATCATTAAAATGCACTTGCAATAATTTTTTCCCATTCCCCTTAATGTAACGGAAAACTTTTCACTGACCCTGTAATTAAGCTATACATCCGATTTTCATGAAATTTGAAATGGCTCGACAAAATTTTGCAGCAATTATATATTTAAAATTTGAGACCATTCGGAAAGCTGTAACATCATTAAAATGCACTTGCAATAATTTTTCCCATTGGCTTTAATGTAAAGAAAAACTTTTGACTGTCCCTGTAATTAAACTATACATCCGATTTTCATAAAATTTGAAATGGCTCGACAAAATGTCGCAATAATTATATGTTTAAAATTTGAGACCATTCTGAAAGCTTTAACATCATTAAAATGCACGTGCAATAATTTTTCCCATTGGCCGTAATGTAAAGAAAAACTTTTGACTGTCCCTGTAATTTAACTCTACATCCGATTTTCATAAAATTTGAAATGGCTCGACAAAATTTTACAACAATGATATATTTAAAATTTCAGACCATTCGGTTGGGTAGTTTTTGCTCTATTATATGCGGACGGACGGACAGACAGACGGACTGAACGACGACTATAGGTGCTACGTATTTATATAATTACGAACGCACCTAAAATGAAGCAAACCGGATATTTCTATCAAGAGTTATCATATTACGTACATACGTACGTACACACGTACATACAGAATCGGCGGGCACATAAGCTCTCAGGCTTTGATAGCCTGTGAGCTAAAAATATCAGCCTGATCGGATAATAAGTGGTCATTAGGTGCGTTCGTAATTATATAAATACGTAGCACCTATAGTCGTCGTTCAGTCCGTCTGTCCGTCTGTCCGTCTGTCCGTCCGTCCGCATGTAACAGAGCAAAAACTACCCAACCGAATGGGCTGAAATTTTAAATATATGATTGTTGCAAAAGTTTGTCGAGCCATTTCAAATTTTATGAAAATCGGATGTATAGTTTAATTACAGGGACAGTCAAAAGTTTTTCTTTACATTACGACCAATGGGAAAAATTATTGCAAGTGCATTTTAATGATGTTAAAGCTTTCCAAATGGTCTGAAATTTTAAACATATAATTATTGCGACATTTTGTCGAGCCATTTCAAATTTTATGAAAATCGGATGTATAGTTTAATTACAGGGACAGTCAAAAGTTTTTCTTTACATTACGGCCAATGGGAAAAATTATTCACAAGTGCATTTTAATGATGTTACAGCCTTCCGAATGGGCTGAAATTTTAAATATATAATTGCTGCAAAATTTTGTCGAGCCATTTCAAATTTTATGAAAATCGGATGTGTAATTTAATTACAGGGACAGTGAAAAGTTTCCCGTTACATTAAGGGGAATGGAAAAAAAATATTGCAAGTGCATTTTAATGATGTTACAGACTATGCACTTATGAAGTGCAAACAGATACACATTCAGTACAATATCGCGTACAAAAAATAATTATAAAACTAGTTATAGTACGAACGCACCTCATTTGCCCCGTTTGACGAGCGATTTCCAACTTGTTTTTCAATTAGCCTAACGCGTTCTAGGCTCTTTGAAATAAGCCTGAAAAATATCAGGCTAATTGGAGAAATGGAGATGGATTCTCTAATTAGCCGGGCTCTTTGCAAAGAGCCTAGGCTGTTTGCAAAGAGCTGGATTTCTCAATTAGCCTACGACATGTATAAATTTCATAGGTGATATACAGGGCAGAACAAAAGATATGAATAAGTTTTGCGTTTACTGGTGGAAATTGATGAATGGAAATTTGAATTGTGCTATGCATTTCCTAACTGAGCTAAATTATAGCATAATATTTATTATATAATAAATCTACAGATAATATGCTGCACTAGTCTGCACAAAAAATTCAGATATTTTTTCGACTATTGGAGGTAATTTTTGAAATTTTGTTTTCAAATCATTTATCCGTCTTACAAATTGTTTATTTAGACATCATTTTTCAATTTCTTTAAATGTGAAGTTTTATTTATAACATAATATGTATTATATGATAAATCTATAATCATATGCTGCACTAGTCTGCACAAAAAAATTCAGATATTTTTTCGACTATTGGAGGTAATTTTTGAAATTGTGTTTTCAAATAATTTATGCGTCTTACAAATTGTTTATTTAGACATCATTTTTCAATTTCTTTAAATGTGAAGTTTTATTAGAACATTCTAAATGTATTTGAATGTGTTTCATCATCTATACTTGACGCGTGATTTTACGTTCTTGTTTTTTACATAGATATAAGGAATGTATTTTAAAATGGCTTTCTAGATGTACATGCTGGTTACAAAAGAACAGTCCCTGTTAAGTTGCAGCTGTAGCTAAAACAAATAAACTAACCCTTTATCTACTGAAGGTACTTATAAGTACAATTAATATAACGTGTTATAAATTTCATTTAACACATCGATTAGTAGTAATACAGTTTAAAATTATTTATAGATGCATTACTTTATATTGTTCCAAAAGCATTACTGGTTGCACAAAGCAAAAAATTTTTTTAAAGAATGATTTTTTTTTTTTTTTTTTTTTTTTTTTTTTTTTTTTTTTGCCATTGCATCTTTTCAGCTTTTTTGGTGTTGGGGGGGGGGGGGGGGGGGTGGTCAATTCGGAAATATTTCTATATTTCTATTGTTAGAATATTATATTTGTATATTTCATAATTCTACAAAATACTAAGAAAAATATTTAAAATAAAAGATTTGAGTGGGGTTATAAATAAATTATAAATGAATTATAAATAAAAATAATATAATTGCACAAAATCCTAATAAATTCAAATTAATGAATCATTCTAAATCCTTCTAAAATTTATTAAATGATTATGTAAATCTTCTAATGTAGTTTCAAAAATTCACGAAAAATGCTTTAGAAGACAAAACTTTCATGAATTCATAGATAAGTACATAAAGGGTTAAGTGAGATCAAATTTCGTTTCTTCCATTTCTTATACTTAAAAAAGACTAAATTTGCCAGTGTTTTTTACAATAATTTGTATGTATTTTCCATAACCTTAGGTTACTGTACACAATTAAATTAGTCTAATTAACCCCTTAACCGTCACATTAAATTAAGGTTTAAAAATTTAAATTGCTTATTGGCACCGCTGTTTTGAAAAATAAATATACACGTTATATAATGACAGGTAAAATGATCACGGCTTTATAAAACTGGTGGGAATCAAACAATCTGAGTAAAAGATGCAGCCCGTGAATATCACGGGAGCGAGAAGGGGTTAAAGATAAAATAAAGGATAGTATTCTCGTTATTTAAATACGGGTATTTTCACATTAATATTTAATATTGTAAAATTTACGTATCTTGAAAGCATAAAAGCTTTTTTTGCTCTGTTTTATTTAATATTTCTTTTGTATGTAAATGTGGAATTTTGCAATAGATTTTTAAATTACTTTCTGATGTGCTAGAATTATTAAAATTACACTCACAGGTGTGTTTGCGATGACAATGTGACATTTTAATGTTTTTAAACCTAATTATTAATTTATACATTATGTTTATGGCATTTTTCCTTTTGCATGCCACAGGTGATAAATCGCCAAATATTGTCTGTACCTCATATTATTGGCCCCACCAGTGGCTGAGAGATTCTGCTCTCGAAGCTGGTAGACGGGAGGTGCTGGGTTCGAACCCAATCGCGCCCGTCGGCCTAATCGTTCGGAGTTTTCGTGGTTTTCTTCGAACCTTGGATTTACAACCGTTAATACGGGTTAGGTTCCCTTTGAAAGACCCCACGAAAGGCACTCCCCCCCTGGGCTTATATCTATCGTGCAGATAATTGGCCGTCATAAATACAACCAACCAACCTCATATTATTGTATGCGAGTTAAAAAAAAAAAAAAAAAAAAAAAAAAAAAAAAAAAAAAAAAAAAAACGGATGAGCAATTTAATTATGCGCAAATAAACGCTCTCCAAAATAGGCCAAATGACTCCGAAACTGAAAATATGAAATATACTAACGGCTAAAGAGTAAAAAATAAATTACAGTGAAACCCGCTTAAGAAGTTTCCCAAGGGAGTGGAGGGGAAGAACTTCTTAAACGGGAAAACTTCTTAAACGGGAAATTAGCATTATTTGAAAAAAATCAATAGTTTAAATATTGATATTTAGAAGAGGGTTTATTTTAACTTAGTACAATAATATAAAGAGTACTTTCTATAAAATTGAGTTTTCTTAAGAAATTTAAATTAGTTTGCACACTTAATAAATTAGCTAATAAAGTAAAAATACATAATTACCTTAGAAACTCTTTATTTAATCGAAGACAATAAATTTCTCTTTAAGAGTAATTTGATATGTTTTTGCAAAAAAAAAAAAAAAAAAAAAAAATCGGTTATAGTTTTTAGTTTCTGTTTTTTTTTTTTTTTTTTTTCGGCAGCCTTTAATCAATAACTTTTCTTCCATAACTTCATATTTTCCTCTTTTCACATTTTTAATTTTACGAGATATTTCAGAACAGTTTAAAATGAGATCTCGTTTTGCTAGAATTCCATTCAGAGTAGCCACTGGTATGTTCAACTTCTTTGCAATTTCAACTCTTGTTGTTTTGGCGTTACTATCAACTTCTTTCAAAATTTTGATTTTGTCTTCAATTGACAAGGCTTTCCTTGTAATTGCCTTGCCCAACATTTTTGGGGGAAAAAAAACAGAATTTTTTGTCCGTGTATTTTCTAACGAGAAAGCTTTGATGTTATGCACTTTACACTGATTTAAAAACTGCGAAATGAATAAACCAAACACAGATTTGGTACATTACACTTATGGAATATGGTGGGGGGAAAGAATCTGTTGTAACTATTGAACTGAAAGAACCACCCATCGGTAGGGCGTAGCAATTCCCTTTTCTCTTATGAGTCACTATTGTTACAGTGACGAGAGCCCTATCCTCTACCCACATTCCATTTCCATCAAACACGTTAAACAGATTTTAAGGTGAAATAGAGGTGACCACATCTGCTATCAGTCCTAAACATTGACCTTTTTGAATAGCGAAGAATAATAAAGAAAGAGATTTCAGCACAGAAAATAAAATAATAATCAAAAAGACAAAATAAACGAGCTTTGAAAGTAAAAATGGAAGGAAAAATAAAACTTTTTAAGCGGGAAAGAGTTTCGAACAAAACTTCTTAAACGAGTTATTTTAGTGTTGTAAGAATAAGAGAAAAATGGGAATCGAAAATATAAACTTCTTAAACGGGAAAACTTCTTAAGCGGGAACTTCTTAAACGGGTTTTACTGTATAAATAAATAATGAAGAGGGAATATTAAAGAAATACGCTTTTATCAATTAATAGTTTAATAATAATTAAAGACTTTACGTTCAGAAATCAATTTAGAACTCCTAAAAAAAAGTTTAAGTATTGTTTCCTTTTTTATTTCCTGATGCCATATGTTGAAAAGAAAGAGATAAAAAAAATCTATTTTTTAATTTATTCACTTTTTTGCGCTTTCTACCAAACCAATCAATTTTAATCAATTTTGTTACCCACGACAAATTTATGTATCTTTATGTAATTTTTTGGGGAAAATATTAATTACAGTCACAAAATTATGACTGATTTTCAAGATGAAGGTTTAATGCTTATGAAAGAGTGAATGTAAATTATATTTAAACGAGCTTTTAATAATATATTGGTAAGTATGTTTCTGATTCACTCATCCTAGTGTTACCGAAAACTTCAGTTTTTAAGTTGTGAATCTTAACGAATAAGTAAGCTATATGTTTATATTATTGATATTTTAAATATAAAATATGGAAATAGATAAATCCCTAAAAAAATAATTATGAATAAAAAATGTATTAAAATCTGTTTTTAAAATCCGTAATCTAACGTCATTGCATAAGGATCAATTTTCACTTCGGATATTCTGTGATTTTCAACATTTTTGCTTGACGGCAAATCTATTGAGCTTTTGCACCGAATTATTAATTCAATAATACCTATGGGGACTAATACAAAGAATCTCTTATAGAACCCCTCCTTTTTTAGAGATTTAAGGGTGAAATAAGATTAAATCGACCCGTTTGCCGATATTTGATAAATGAAATACAAAAGAATTGTTGTCTTCATCTTCAGGGCCTGGAGTTGCTTTGCATATAGAAAGCCCCTGAACAGAGTTGCGCAAATTTGTAATTGCAATTAACGGCAATGTAATTAATTACAATTTAATTGTATGGAATTAATTATAGTTGCACACATTATAGTACAGAAATTTCGTGAAATAACCGACTGAGTGGCGGTTCCAGCTACAGTGCTGCAAGAATTTTTTACCCCGTATAATTGTAACTATAATTAATTACATACAATTAAATTGTAATTACATTGCAGATAATTGAATTTACAAACTTGTCCAACTTTGTCCTGGAACCTTTCACTTGTTTACGAGTTTAAAGAAGATGAATTTAAATGGTAAATTTTGTTGTTCAAACTATTTTTTTTAATTTAATTAAAAGTGGATTGTTTGTAAATTTCTTTAATCTCTTGAAGGGTGGTAGGTTATTGTGTATACAGTTTAAATTCCTCCTAAAATACTATTATAGCACCAGAATTTTTGAATGAAATGTTCTTTTAAATATGCATGAAGATAACCTTATACTTACTTTCAGAAAAAAAATTGTTCTTAAGGGGGTAGGATACCTTTGAACACGTCGATAAAGTAAAAAATATCACTATGCTCCAAGCTTCAAAACTTGTGTGATAAGTCAAAAATAAAAATCAAACTTCATTTAAATATAAAGCTCACATTTAAATTTATATTTAAAAAATATATACATACTTGTAAATTCATAAATAAATATTGAAATGATAAGTTTAAAAATAAATGATAAGAGAAAAAAATTTTGCGCGCACGATAAAATCTGAAAATATGCATTTAAAGAGGAAATTTTGGTGAAAATATATACATAATAGTGTTACCTTTATACTAAAACCAGAATATTTGAAAAAATATATATATTGGCTAAATTAAAAAATTAACTGAAAATTAAAAATTTTCATGTAAAAGAAGATTTTCAAAGTAAAAAAATAGAAAAAAAATAAAGTATTACATTTTTCTGGTTTTAAGTTGTAGATAATACAGAAATGAATATGTTTTGAAATTTTCTTTTGATTGCCATGCATAGTTTTTTAGCAACACTGCGCGCAGTATCAAAATTCATCATTTTGAATAAACGCAACGCAAAGTTTAATTACCCTATGTAGTCTTAATAAAACTGCCATAATTAGTAAACTAATGGGAATTTTTTAATGCGGTTTTTTGCATATTGTTCAGAAATGATTGCGGAATCAAAATATCTATTTAAAATTTTCGAAAATTTTGTAGTTTTAAAGCTATCCTACCCCCTTAAGGGGGTCCGGGACACATTTTCAAAAAAAAAAATATTTATTGAGTTAAAATTTTGAATTTTCTTGTGATGGTTAACCATATCATTTGTAAACAAAATCAAATGATAAAACTTCTCATAGCTTTTTTAAAAAAAAATTTTATTTAAAATTTATGAAAAAAGTGGTGTAACTTAAAATCGTTTTAACACGAAATATTATTTGTAGAATTTAAATTGTTTTTCATTTAAATAAACAAAAATATATATTTTTTAATTTAGAGCCAGAATTTTAAGAAATATTAATTTTAAAAAAAATTAAAAATATTTAACGAAAGATTTACAAAAAAAGTAGTGCAACTTTTTTTTAAAAAAATCATATTTTCAAAAGTAAATATTTTTTTCAAATATGCTGTCTCAAAAGTAAAGTAAAATAATTGAAATAGATATGTTCCGAGTTTCAACCCTGTATCTTTAACGGTTCCCGAGTTATAAGAAATTAAATATGAGAAATGGTGAAAAAACCTATCATGAAGAAAAACGTAATTTCACAAGAACTCGTTTCCTTGACAACCATAGCTTGAAAGGCAGATTTTGAAAACAAACCAAAACGAAAACATTAATATTTCCTGTTCTATATAAGATAGAAACATGATTTAAACATCATTTTAAGCAGAAAACGGCAGAGAAATTTGTAATCCAATAAAAAAAATTGAAAATTTGAAGATTTTTGTGTCCCGGACCCCCTTAAATAATGATGTTATTCAATTGTTTGAAGATTTTAGCAACAGGCGTATTTCGTCCCTGAAAGCATTATAACAGGTAAGGGAAATATCGTTGGTACCATGTCAAACTATCCAATATGAAAACAGTGTTGCCAGTGGGCTCCTTTTTTTAAATTCAGATTTCCTGATTGTCCCCAATTTTCTGAAATTGTAAAATTCACCTTGTTTCGTCTTAATTAATATGTCATTAATTCTCCAGCCGCGGGAAACGCTATTTTCGCGTTCCAGTGGGTTATTTAAAAAAAATTCAGATTGCTTGGTTCCCACCATTTTTTTTTTAAAGCGTATAATTCGGCTTATTCGCACCGTTTTTAATCTATAATTAAATAAAGTGACTATTTCTACATCAAAAAAGTGGTGGGCATCAAACAATCTGAATATTAAAAAAGTAACCCACTGAAACAGTCTCCCGCGGAGGGAGTGTTAAATAAGCTTAAAGAGGTGAATTTTACTATTTCAAAAAAGTAGTGCGAATAAAGAAATCTGAATTTTTAAAAAGTAGCTCACTGGCAACATTGCTTTCATATTGATAGTTTGACATGGCATCTACGATATCTGGAGCGCGAAAAATATAATCTTTAAACAAAGGTAAAGTAATTTTTATCTTTTCAGCAATTCTTTCCGAATTATCTTTACTACATTTTGTATTTCTAACTATGTCTTTGGAACTGAAAGACATGTCAGAAATTAACATAATTCCATAAATTCGAACCCTCATGATTATGTTTATTCAATCTTTACCCTTTTAGAAGCAAGTAATTGCCCTCATTTAATGTTCAATTTGCACCGTAATTTTCGAAACATTATATTTAAAAAAAATGTATATTTCATCAGAATTATAAAATTAAGATTTTATTCAAAGATTCTGGTGCGAATCTTGATTCAGATTAAGTGGAATATAATACATTCCACTACCCTTGAAGAGGTTAAATCAGTTGTTAAGTTGAAGGGGAATAGCATATAGAATAGATTTTAAGAGGCATAGTTTGTAAAATTTTATGAATGATTTGATAAAGTTATTAAAAATAATTTTTTCTTTCAAAATTCGTAGAAAATAACAAGCGACTGAAAATTGCTGCTATCTAAATTCATTGAATAAGGATCAATTTCTATTTCAGGTAGTCTCTGATTATCAATATTTCTGCTTTCACGGAAAATCCATTGAGCTCTCTCGCCGGAACAGTAATTCAATTAGATTTATCAGGATACATATAACGAATCCTTTATCGAATAACCATCTAAGCGATTTAAGGATGAAATACCAGCAAATCATGATCATTCATTGAAATTTCATTCATTGAAAAAATTCATTGAAAAATTACTAAGGAAATTTGTTGCCTCTATTATGTTATTAAAATATGTATATAAATATGATTAGTGAGTTGTGAGTTGTTATGTTTATCAAGAAATAAAAGTATAAGAAATTGAGGAAGTTACTTTAATCTTGTTTGAAGCGTATAACATCTTGCCCATTGACGAACTTCTATACCATGGACTGTTCCAATATCCAATTACATTTGAGACATGTCGTATTGAGTGATAGAAAATCTCATCAGAAATGCATGTAAATATAAGTTTTGGCTTGGTTAGTTACAGTTTGATATACATAAGAAAAATTTTTGACAATTGGATTTTAATAGTGTACATTACATAAAATGTTATAAATAATTTAATATATTTATTGAAAAATAATTTTTGCCACTGTTTACATAGAAACAAATTCAGAATACAAAAAGACATTCAAAAACTTTTTTAAAACATGTAGCATAATATATCTAATTTCCACGTCAGTTATTCTGCAGTTATCAACATTTCGGTTGTAACGACCGAATCCACTGAGCTTTCGCAGAGGAATTCAACAAGACAAATGGAAATACAGAGTGTACCAAAAATGACTGATGCATTTTAAAATTCAATAACTTGCAAACGGTGACAGATATTAAAAAAAAAAAAATCTTGCAGGAGGGTTATGATGATTTCAAGAGTTTTTTTACTGTGATTCTTGAATTTAGTTCGAATTTAAAACAATAGATGGTGCTGCGAGAAGTTGGTGCTAATTCCAGACCCGATTTTTGGTACTTCGGGATACATTCAAAATATTTTAATCTCCCTTTTTCGCATGGGAGAAGAGAGAGGCCGAAAAATCCAGCCTGGATTTAGCTCTTATTGCTTGCAGCGCCATCTATCGCTGCTATTTATAACTAAAACTGGGAATCGCAGCATAAAAAGTCCTGGCATCTTACATAACCCTCCTGAAAAAAAAATTTAATATCTGCCACCGTTTGCACATTATTGAATTTTAAAATCTATCAGTCATTTTTGGGACACGCGGTAGATATAATGGAATCTGTAACGAATAACTCTCTATGGTTCGTTTTCATTATCTATCTAAACTTCAGGTTAAACAGGAATAGATAAGTAGAACGTTCAAATAATATTAGCTATTAAATTGATTCGACATCAATCAAGCTAAAGATGAATACCATTTGAGAGGTCAATCGAAGTTATTGTGATTAACCGGGAGTTCAAGTAGATGGTGAATACGAGCGTTAGTCGCTTGGCATAAGGTTTAACTATTCAGCCTGCGGTAAAACTTTTCTCAAAATCGGACGCGGAATTTTAACCTTTTGCGGTCGATGCCACCACAGTGGCGGCATTTAAATTTAATCCACAAATGTTACATTCACACCAGTATTTTTAAACAAAAATTTAGGTTTCTTATGTGCACGAATAAATGCAGCCAATTATTTAAGCAGTGTTTCCAGATGGGCTACTTTTTAAAAATCAGATTCTTGATTGGCACCACTTTTTTTGAAATGGTAAAATGCGCATTATTTAATGACATATTAATTAAAGCGAAAACAAAAGAAATTTCATCGTTTCAAAAAAGTGGTGCCAATCAAGAAATCTGAATTTAAAAAAAGTAGCCCACTGGCAACACTGTATTTAGGAATAAATTTAATCACAATTACGTGTCCCATTGTGCCGTTTGAGGATTAAAAAAACGCAACATTGCTGTATCTGGAAGGAGTACTCCTATCGTTCAAGGTTAACCCTTTGCAGTATAATGCCGATAAATAGACGACCAAGATTTATATACTGACTTCCATTTTTATATTCTGTCGTACTACTGTATTTTGAAAGTGCATTTTTTAGTAAATTTTTCTTGAGCATGTTATTTCAAAATGCAGGTAAAAATGTTCCTTAAAAAAAGTGATACCACCGAATAAATTTGTGTAAGGGATGCCCTTTGCCCGGGAAAGGCACTTCGACCGCAAAGGGTTAAGACCCATATGTTTCATTTTTTTAAAGCTGTTTTAAATATAAATTTTTTGTCTCAATTCACAAAAATACAAAAATTGCGAATATGAAATGAGTTGAAAAAAAAAATATTTTAAATCTGTAACGCAAATTCATTGCATAAATATCTATTTCCACTCCAATAAATATTTGATCCTTTCTACTTTGACAGCAAATCCAATGTTCCGTTGTCACCAGAATTCAATAAGACGTATGTCAAGTGACTTATGAATGTGATAAATGAAAAGTACATTCAAACTCTTATACAAGAAACTGGCAAAATTAGCCTTAATGAAATCGAAGAATGAAAGAAATGAAATTTGATCTTATTTAATTTACGTATTAGTGCTACAGATGCCACCAAACAGGGAAAGCTTTTTCGTAATCTGCTGTGTTGGGTTGATTTGATTGTTGACGGCCAATTATCTACACGAGGGATATGGGCCCTAGGGGGAGTGCCTTCCGTGGAGGTCTTTCTAAGGGAACCTAATCCGTATTAACGCATGGAAATCCACGGTTCGAAGAAAACTACGAAAACTCCGAACGATTAGGCCGACGGGCGCGATTGGGTTCGAACCCAGCATCTCCCGTCTACGAGCTTCGAGAGCAGAACCTCTCAGCCACTGGTGGGGCCGTAATCTGCTGTGTATTAAAAAAGCATCTTTGAAATAAATTGCTTCTATATATGGAGAACTCTGATGATAAAAAAAAGAGTTGATCATATGACTGAAGACAATCAATAATCCTCTACAATCTGTTAACCCTTTATGTACTGAATTATGAATTCATGAAAATTATATCTTTTAAAGCATTTTTCTTGACTTGTTTAAACTACATTAGAATGTTTACATTATCATTTAATAAATTTTAGAATTATTTTAGAATGATTGAAGGATTTAAAAGGATTAATTAAATTTGAATTTATAAGAATTTCGTGTAATATTTATAATTCCACTCAAATCTTTTATTTTGAATATTTTTCTTTGTATTTTGTAGAATTGGGAAATGTAAATATAATGTTCCTACTATAGAAATATAGAAATATTTCCGAATTGAAACGCCCCTCCCCCCAACGCCAAAACAGCTGAAAAGATGCAAAGGCAAAAGGAATCATCCTTTAAAAAATATTTTTCTTTTGTGTAACCAATAAAACTTTTGGAACAGGATAAAGTAATGTATCTATAGCTCATTCTAAACTGTATTACAACTAATCAACGTATTAAATGAATTTTAAAACAAATTATTTTAACGGTACTTATAAGTACCGTCAGTAGATAAAGGGTTAAATTACTATTCGAAAAAACCTACTGCTCACAGAGATTTTAAATGGTAAATGAGGCATTTGACAATACACAAATAGATATTTGGAAATTTACAGCTCATTTTCTCAAAATAATCATTTTGCCACTTATCACCTTTATCATCTGAGTTCTTCATATATACTATATTAAAAAAGCTTTTACGCTTTCAAGATATGTGATTTTTTAAATTAAATGTTATGTCAAGATACTCGTATTTAAACAACGAGAATACGAATGGTATTGTTAATTAGACAAATTTAATTACATACAGTAAACTAAATTTATGAACAATACATTCAAACTATTATAAAAGAAACTGGAAAATGTAGTCTTAATTAAGTCGAAGAATGGAAGGAAAAAGAATATTACTCCATTCTTCCTATATTAAGAAGTTAATTTTGCCTATTGCTGCCACAAGAGCTTAGCTACCTTGCCAGGTTTTTTGAGTAAGTGTTTCACGAATTCCATTAAAACATTTCTCCATGTTATTGTTCTTACCAGGCGACCGCAAAGATGTTGAGTTTTGTTTGAATGGTGCAACCAGAAAATGTTCATAAAATAAGGGAAGAATGTAATGTGTTTACATAAAAATAGATAGAAAACTGAGTTCTTTGTGTAAACTGTAGCACATAGTTTTAGCAAACCTTAAAGTAATATTTTAACATTTTTTAAGTCAGATAAGTTTCTCGGTTATAATACGACAAATAAAAGTTTCCAAATACTTATTAAGTATAAATTATAAATAGTTGTACGAAAATTACAAATTTTATTTCATTACTTATTTATTTATTGAAAATTTTATTAACGCATTTCCTTTTTCCTCATTCTCTCTGCATCTTTTTAACCCTTTAAGCCTCGCGCCCGATAAATGTAGGCTACTTTTTTACTTTAGTCGTTTTTTTCTTTAGTTTTTTATCTTCAATTGATCGAATTTTTTTTCGACCTCTTGTTTTCGACGGATAGGGGATCTTGTTTTCACGTTTTAGGGGTCAGAGATCTCAAATAACATGTTTATAGAAAATATCTGTCTCTCCGTCTGTCCTTCTCTCCTTGTATCTGTCCCCATTGCACCATCAAAAAGTGTATGAAGTTATGCATAGAATTGAACCAACAAAAGAATTACGGAAAACTATGGCTTTTAATAAATATCATGATCGATATTAACTCGTTTTTACTCCGATTAATTGACTGAAGCAGAAATTTAAGGTGAAAGTCAAAGTTGATATAGTATTGAACTAATAAAAATGAAATATTGACATCTGTAACAACATTTTGAAATATTAAAATATAAGAGATAGAAGAAAGTTTTGGGATTGGCACATCCAACTAGTTTTTAATTACGTTTGTTTGATTCCCACCAATTTTATGAAATAAAAATATTCATCAAGCCAATTACTCAATTTAAAAAAAAACTGGTGGGAATCAAATTCACCGAATAAAAAATTAGTCTACACTGCCTGTGAGAGTCACGGGCGCGAGAATTAAGGGTTGAACTAAAAAAGTTGCTTGCTTTCAAATATAAAGCGGAAAAGCATGTTTTTTATTCAATTTTCTTTTTTTTTTCTAGGAATTTGACTATTGTTATAGGAGTCTAAACATAAAATTTTATGTCATTTAATTTATTAGTTCTAGCTACAGATGCAACCAAACATGGAAAGGTTTTTTTCGTAACCTGCCTGTGTATCTAAAAAGCAACTTCAAAATAATCTGCTTTCACCTTTGTATATTTAAAAACAGCTCTTACGGTTTCAAGATACGTGAAAGTTTTAATTTTAAATGTTATGACAAAATACTTTTATTTAAATGAAGAACATACGTTAGATAATATATCCTTAATTCAGGTTTGCCACAGGCAACAATTTTGCTATTCTATTCGCACCACTATTTAAAAAAAATTATAGTAGATTTCTATTGCAAATGGCAAGGATTTTTATTTTGAAAATTGGCGTGAGGTATAATTAAAAAAATATCGCCTGTGGCAGCCCTGTTAATTAGACAAATTTAATTATGTACGGCAAACTAGCGTTCTGAAAATACATTCAAACTATTGTAAAAGAAGCTGACAAATTTTACCTTAATTAAATCGAAGAATGGAATAAATTAAATATTTTTTCTTATTTAATTTATTAGTTTTAGATACAGATGCCACCAAACAGGACATGTTTTTTTCAAAACATGTAGTACCGTCTTTGGTCCTTACTTTGGCCCAGCCCATAAAAAAAGTTTTTATTCTTTGTATTGAACAAACGATGCAAGATAAATTGGAGTTTTTTTCCCTTGAAAAATATTTTATCCCTTTACGGCACAGTGTGCCCGGGTTGGGATACCTAATTTTAATTCCATACTTACAAACGGCACCAAGAATATTTTAATAAAATTTTGCATTAGCAATGAAAGTGTAAAGTAACAAGTTTTCAATTTCTAAAAAAGTCGTATGTAAATTTCGGTGTCAGTCGATTATTCCATCATTTTACAACAAAATTTGCCTGTGCTGGAAAGGGTTAATTATAGGGGCCCTACTATAGGGTATTTGAATAGTTTGGAGGTGTTCCGTACCTGTAACAAACATTGTAATTCGCCTTTGGCGATGGAACACCACCCCCGCATCTATGCCAATTGGCAATCAATCCTTTTAATGTAACCCTTTCGTTGAACCCGGATCACGGGTTGAGTACGCATCAGTGTAAGAGGAACAACCTCTGCAGCAACAAGTCGTCATTAGCCTTCATTAAAACATTTATGTTAACAGTCCGCTAATTTCTCTTTTAATTTAGAACACCTCCGTACATTTTGGTCCGTCGAGCCGGAGGTAAGACCAGCGCAAACAAATTTAATTTAATTTATGTCAATTTCGTCAACAAGACGAAAGGATGGCAGACTCGGACATTACAGCACTAAATCGGCGTCGTGGCAACATCAAGGCCCAGCTAACGAAGATCGTAAACGCCACTGAGGGAAAAAGCTTCTCAATTGCGGAAACCAAGGCTCAACTAGAGCTCCTTCACAAAATCGAAGAAAAATTCGAAGTGATCAATCAGGAATACTACAAAATCATGGACGAAGAAAAGATTGAGGAAGCGGAAAAACAGCTCTCGCAATTGGATGAGGAGATACAGAAATTAGAGGTAAGCCTTAAATCATCTTTTCACAAACAAAATGAAGAAAAAAATAGTAAAATAGACAGCACGTCTGAATCAAAATCCCATGATCAAGTTATTGCCAGAGGGGTCACCATAAAGCTCCCTAAAATGCCACTTCCGATTTTTAGTGGCAAATTTGAAGAATGGTCTACATTTAAGACCACCTTCAACGAATTGATCAATACCAATCCTCATTTAACAGACAACGAAAAACTGTTTTATCTCAGAGGAGCATTAACGGGTGAACCGAAAGGTTTACAAACCTCAGATGACACCTTTAGCTCACTCTTCAGAGACCTGGAAGAGCGCTATGAAAACAAAAGAATTATTCTGAATTGCCACATAAAAATATAATAAATCTTTATGTAATCAAACAAGAGTCAGCTAAAGAACTGAGAAACCTTTTAGATCAGGTAAAAAAGAATTTGAGAGCGTTAAAGGTCTTGGAATTCGATAGAGACACCTTTTCAAACGCTATTTTGTTGAACATAATATTAGGAAAAATTGATCGAGAAACTCGTAAGCAATTTGAATTAACACTAAAGGATAAGGAAGTGCCTAATTTCGATGAATTTTCAGAATTTTTAGAGCGTAGATGCCAAATTTTAAGTAGTATTACTTCTGCGAATGCTTCAAAAACCACCAATAAATCTTTACTTATCCGTACAACCAAACCACAAAATAAAATGTGCATTTTATGTAAAACAGAAAGTCACCCAATATATCATTGCGAGAAGTATAAAAGTATGAAACTAAGCGATCGTCTAAACATTGTAAAGAAAAATAAGCTTTGTTTTAATTGCCTTAGTTTCTTTCATATAATTCATCAATGTACTTCAAAGAGCAGATGTCTTGTTTGCAGCTCCAAACATCATACTTCGTTGCATAATTACTCATCACCAGACGTTCGAATTTATGAGCCTTCAAAATCTATAAACAATCTGGCTGATGAAGAGGCAATTAATAGAAATTTAGCTTCCGATGATTTAGTGCAAAATGAAAATGTAGTTCATTCATTTTTTTCACATGAAAAGAGCCATAAATCTGTCTTAATAAATACTGCGATTGTTTATATAGCAGACATTAATGGTATAAATCAGCCTTTTCGTACAATTTTGGATAGTGCCTCACAGACTAATTTTATAAGTTTAAGAGCAGCTGAAACTTTAGGTTTGAAAAAACAATCAATTAACGTTCCCGTTTCAGGTCTTAATAATTCCCCGATGTCCTTGAAATCTAAAGTGAAGGCGTGTGTCTCTAATAATAAGAGAGGCGATTTGCGATGGAATCTGGACTTGTTGATCATCCCGAGAATCACAGATTTCACTCCTGGAAAGGAAATAAACGTAAAAAAATTAAACATTCCTTCGAACATCTGTTTAGCTGATCCACAGTTTTTTATTCCAAATAAGGTTGAAATTTTATTAGGTGCGGAACTGTTCTTGGAATTCTTAAAGGCAGACAAAATAAAGTTAGGAAAGCACTTATATTTACAGGAAAGTGTGTTTGGTTATCTAATTTCTGGCTGTGTGTGTAACAATGTAGTAAACAATACGAAAAAATATTGTTTCTTAACGAAAAATTTAGAAGCTTTAGATAACACATTGAAATCTTTTTGGGAGATAGAAGAGGTGGGAAATTTAAAACCTTGTGATAGCAAAGAGTTAGAATATTGCAATAGGCACTTCGATAAAACGCATTTTAGAAATTCGGATGGCAGATATGTCGTAGAAATGCCTTTCAAACCGGAAATTTCTGAGCCCAATTTAGGAAATTCAAAAATCGTTGCATTGAAAAGATTAAATTATCTATGGCAACGTCTAGATCGTGACCCTATAATGCGGAATTTATATACACAATTTCTTAATGGATATCAATTTCTTAATCATATGCATGAAATAGAGGAAACTAATGAATTTGAGGACGGCTATTATTTACCCCATCACGGAATTTTACGACCATCTAGCGCGACAACTAAATTGCGCGTCGTATATGACGCAAGCGCAAAAAGTAGTAATGGATACTCATTGAATGATTTATTGTGCAAGGGTGGTGTGCTACAGGACGATCTCTTTTCGATATTGGTTCGATTTAAAAAGCATATTTATGCATTTACCGCCGACATCAAACAAATGTTTCGAATGATAGAGATAAATCCGTCCCAATACAAATTCCTAAAAATTCTGTGGAAAGACAGTGCATCATCCCCGGTTAAGGTCTTTCAATTATCAACGGTCACATATGGAACGGCTTGCGCCCCATTTTTGGCCACCAAGGTCTTGCAACAACTCGCCTTAGATGAGCAAAAGGCTTTTCCGTTAGCTTCCAATATTGTACTGAAAGATTTCTATATGGATGATTGCTTGTCGGGGTCATCCAATTTAGAGGAATTTAATTTAATGCAAGCAGAATTAACACAACTCCTTCAGAGGGGGGATCATTTTGCATAAATGGTGTACTAATAAGGTCCAATCTACTGACAATCAGATATTTCCCTTGGATAGAAATTCAGAAGAAATAACGGTTAAAACTTTAGGCATGCTTTGGAACAGTTCTAGCGATACATTTACATACAAAGTCAACGTTAAAGAAACAAGTACTTTCACCAAACGAGAGGTGCTATCGCAAATTGCCCGGCTTTATGACCCTCTTGGTCTCTTAGGGCCAGTGATTGCAAAGGCAAAGATATTCATGCAACAATTGTGGTTGCTTAAATTACAATGGAACGATACTTTACCTTCGCAAATTTCCAAACAATGGGAAACCTTTATCGCAACATTACCAGAGCCCGAGTCCATCAACGTATCGAGATGCTTCTTAAAGGTGCACGTCCAATCAGTGGTACTTAATGGCTTCGCCGATGCTTCTTCAAAGGCATACGGTGCAGTTATTTATGTGCAAACTATATCTAACTCCAACGAAATGGTTAGTCACCTTCTTTGCAGCAAGTCACGAGTGGCCCTACAAAGGTGATAACCGTACCCCGCTTGGAACTATCAGTGTGTCTTCTTCTTGCAAAATTAACCTGTAAGGTCTTAGATTCTTTAAACCAACAGGTGAATG
Source organism: Maratus speciosus (assembly GCA_963932465.1). NCBI lineage: Eukaryota > Metazoa > Arthropoda > Arachnida > Araneae > Salticidae > Maratus > Maratus speciosus. The sequence goes on from OZ010789.1 coordinate 276,049,634, forward strand.
CTGTGCGACTATTTTCAGACTCGACCATTGCCTCTTGGATAGACACTGCTCCACATTTATTGAAAACTTTTGTCGGCAACCGTGTAGTGCAAATAAAAGACATTTCAAGGAACATTCCATGTTGTTATAATTAAAGCAGAGTTATAAATACGCAGGTTTTAAGGTCATTTGGTGTGGCGTTAAAGTATAAGTCGACGAAACAGTTCATTTCAAAATAACAGTTCATTTATTAAATTCAACTTGAATTTTAATAACTTAAATAATGAAGATATATACATACACCTCCAGCTTTTGCTGGGAATCATATTGACATATTATAGCTATAGCAAGGAGTGAGCTTAAACTCCATCTCCGTAGTCCTTCCATTACATTACTTCCATCACTACACATCATACTCCATGGAGTTGTTTCACACTAAATATACTTACCGAGTACATCAAAACTGGAATAAAAATATGCATACAGTTACAGTTAAAAGAGAGTGCCTTTACGACCGAAATGGAAAAATAAAAGCTGGTTCGGAACGATATAACTTCCGAACAAACCAAACGACAAATTTTGGGGGACAAGACTTTGTCCAGATTTCCAACATGCGGCCCCATCGGTCGTAAATACCTCCTCTTTCTTTTCATAATCAAAATCAAAAATATTACAAATAGCTCTTTGAAACTTTACATACAGAAGAGGTTTTGTCAGAAAGTCTGCCTTATTATCTTTAGAACTTACATGTTTTAACTCAAAAACATTTTCATTAATTAACTGACGAATAAATTGACATCTTATGTCAATGTGTTTCGTTTTAAAATTCTCTTGGCTATTTTTAGAAAAATAAATGGCAGATTCATTATCACAGTACTGAATTGGTTTTATTCTATCGTATAAATTAAGTTCATTTAAAACTCTTGAATACCAAGTTAGTTCCTTTACACTTTCCGTTAATGAGATAAACTCAGATTCCATAGAACTTAGTGCAATACATTTCTGCTTCGATGATTTCCAAGCAAACGGAACGTTACTGAAGTAAATTATATAACCACTACTTGAATGTCTTTTAGTAAGTTGACATCCCCAATTAGCATCAGAATATGCACACAAACTTAGTGATTTTACATTAGACAGATTTATTTTAAAACTTTTAGTAGCAAAAACATAATTCATGATATCTACTACTATTAACCAGTGTTTATATGTATACCCATTACAAAACTGTGACATTACATTTACAGAAAAACTAATATCGGGTCTTGATCTATTTGACAAAAATGACAGACACCCGATTAAAGATCGGTATGGAAATTTTTTCATTAATTCATTTTCGATAATTTCATTTTCGTTAACTTTATCTGGTAAAACAGAGCCAATTTTAAAAGGTAATTTAACGTAACTTTTAGGTAAATCTTTATATTTTAATTCTAATCTTTCAATATAAGTTCTTTGATGAACGAATAATGAATCTTTAATCTGTTCAAAGTTAACACCTAGCAAATACTTTGTTAATCCTATTTCAGTAATTTCCAAGCTATTTTTTAACATATTAGTTACAGATTGCAATACATTTTCATCTTTAGCAAACAAAACTAAATCATCTACATAGACAACTAAAATTGCGTTACTATTCAGTTTATACACACAGTTACACCATTTTAATTTACAAAATCCAAGATTATGTAATATATTATCTAATTCAGAATTCCATTCGCGGCCACTTTGCCTTAATCCATAAATTGATTTATTTAACAAACAAACTTTATTCTCAGCACCCTTCATTTCAAATCCCGGAGGTTGTTTCATAAACACAGTTTCTTTTAAAGAACCATATAAATATGCTGATTTTACATCCAATTGAATATGATACCAATTTAACATAGAAACTAATAAAATAAACATTAGTTTTATAATTGAAAAATTTACAACAGGTGAAAATATATCATTAAAATCAATACCTGGTTTCTGTTTAAAACCTTGAGCTACGAGACGTGCCCTGTACTTTTTACCATTTTTTTCCGTGTTTTTTATATTATAAACCCATTTACTTCCTACTATTGTGGAATTTTTCGGTGGATCAACCAACCGCCAAACTTTTCTCTTACTCATCATCTCAAGTTCTTCCCTCATCGCGGCATTCCATTTCCCCCTTTCTGGATTTATTTGTGCATCCTCAAATGATTTAGGGATTTCGGTATTGTAAAATTCATGTTGAAATAATTCAGTTAAATATGGATCGTCCGAATCACTAGTTGAGGGTTCACTTAAAGTTTCAGTATTAGGATGAGTAGTTTTAGGTTTAAAGTCAAACTTATCTGGCTCAAACTGGATTTTATTTTCCTTACAATATTTTTTAACATCATTTAAAGATCTCAGTCTCGTATTTGTTATTGGGGTATAATAATATACGTCAATTCTCTTACATTTCGTTCTCGGTCTTTCAATCCTTTTCCACTCTGAAATATTTATAGAACTTACAGTTACCTTACCCCCCTTTTTCTCTTCATCTTCGTTTAAGCTATCTCCTGGTAGTTCATGATTAAGATCTAAAGTTGCATTACTTAAACCGTTTGTTTTAATTTGAGATTCATTAAAATTCAATATCAAACCCTTATATTTATTTTCTCCCCCAAATAATGTTTCTACACCCTTTTTGGATTCATCTATACTCACATGAATAGTCTCTACAATTCGCCTTTCTTTTGGAATGTAAATTCTATATCCTTTAGTTTTCATGGCATAACCAACTAAGATACCTAGTAAAGCTTTCGGTTGAAGTTTATTTCGTTTAACTTTAGGAACATGAACAAATGCTAAAGAACCAAAAATTCTTAAATGTCTTACCGAAGGTTTGAATCCCGTCCATAATTCTTGCGGTGTAAGACCTTGGGTTAAACTGTGTTCAGTCCTATTTTTTGTATGAACAAACGCCAAAAGAGCTTCCCCCCAGAATGACGGTTTTAACCCGCTATCGTGTAACATTGCTCTAACTGCATTCATTGCTACTTTATTAAAATTTTCAGCAACACCCACCTGCTCTGGAGTATAAATGGAGGATCTTTCGATTCTTATACCTAAATCGGTTAACAATTTCTCAAATAATTTATGGGTAAATTCCAGCCCATTATCAGTTCGTACACATTTTAACTTTTTACCAGTTTGTCTCTCAGCTTTAACTAAAAACTTTTTAAAGCATTCAAACACTTCCGTTTTATCCTTAATTATATAAACCTCAGTCCTTCTAGAATAATCGTCAATTACTGACAAAAAGTATTTCCCCCCTCCTAACGAGTTAACAGGGCTAGGACCCCACAAATCCATATACACCCTATCGAGGATTTGATTAGAAATGCGTTTATACAAATAATTTCTTTTAAACGATTTTCTGTTAGATTTTGCAATTACACAAGTTTCACACATCTTATTTTTGTTTTTACAGTTAATATTTTCAATACCTTTAACACAATTATTTTTACTCATTTTTTCAAGTAAAGGTAAGTTTGTATGACAAAATCTACGATGCACAATCTCTGAATTTAAACTAGTAGAATAAGCAAAATTTTCACATTTTGAAGCATAACCTTTAACAATATACAATTTATCAACTCGAGGTACAGTAAAACAATATCTATTAAATTTATCATACACAATCATTTTATTATTTCCCCATTTAATTTGGTTTCCTGCAATGTCTATATTAGACCCACCAATTAAATTTCTCCTCATGTTAGGAGCATATAACACATTTTTTAAAGTTATTTCTACATTACCTGTTACATCTAGGATGGTAAAGTCAATATCACCAATACCCAGAATTTCCGACGAACAGTCCTTGTCTCCTATCAGCACTTGTTGAGGGGGGAGGTTCCTATATGTTACAAATAGACTCCTGTCATTCGTAAAATGAGAAGTAGCCGCTGAGTCCAGAAGAAATTCCACGAACTTTCTACCATTTGAAGATATTAGGGCGAATTCAGATTGCTTTGTAGGTTCACTGTAGAAAACTTGCTTTTTCCCTCTAGAGTTCTTTTTGAAACACCTTGTATCTGTGTGACCAGGTCTCTTGCAGTAACTGCATATTAAACTCGGCCCCATACGATTAGCTGGTGAAGTATACGATCGTCTAGTAGTGTCCAGGTCGCTTCCACTACGTGAAACCCATGGCTTTTTACTGCTTCCAAAATTCTCCGCTGGAATGGTTGGTTTAACGGTAGGGTTTTTAAACTTAGTTGCATAAGCATCACCTACAGCGATAACCTCTTTACTTTCATCTTTTCGTTTTAAACAAATTCTGCCATATTCAGTTATTAACTGCTTAGATACATTTTCTAATTTAAATTCTTTATCTTCTAATCTATATAACACTTGAACTAGATTATCATATTCCTCAGGTAATCGACGGATTAGTTGAAAACATACTAACAGTTCTGGCATCTCAAATCCAGCATCTTTAATTTGAACTTTCTTTTCTTCAATTTTTTTACAAAATAAACCTATAGTTTCTTCTTGCGAGTTTAACTTCATCTCGAAAAATTCATCGACTAATCCCGCTAAGCGTGCTCGTGAAGTTGGTTCGAAGTTTAACTTTAAAATATCCCAGGCATCTTTGCCGCTTTCTGTTTGAGCAATTAGTATCTGGAATTTTCGTTCGATGGATTGGTAAATTGTTGTATAAGCTCTTCGTTTACGCCATTCAAAATCGCTTTTCTCACGATCAGAGGCATCCGATTTACATGCGATATCTGGCTTTGTAATAAATTCCCAGCAATTTCGGTCAATCAATACACATTTGACGTCGAGCTTCCAGGAAGGATAGTTATAATTCGATAGTTTCGGGAAGGAATAAGTTAACTCTTGAACTTGTGCCATTATGCAGTATATATTTCATCCAAATCACACCATATTTTATCTATTTGACCTTTAAATAGCATGACATGGCCCCTTAACCATGTTATAATTAAAGCAGAGTTATAAATACGCAGGTTTTAAGGTCATTTGGTGTGGCGTTAAAGTATAAGTCGACGAAACAGTTCATTTCAAAATAACAGTTCATTTATTAAATTCAACTTGAATTTTAATAACTTAAATAATGAAGATATATACATACACCTCCAGCTTTTGCTGGGAATCATATTGACATATTATAGCTATAGCAAGGAGTGAGCTTAAACTCCATCTCCGTAGTCCTTCCATTACATTACTTCCATCACTACACATCATACTCCATGGAGTTGTTTCACACTAAATATACTTACCGAGTACATCAAAACTGGAATAAAAATATGCATACAGTTACAGTTAAAAGAGAGTGCCTTTACGACCGAAATGGAAAAATAAAAGCTGGTTCGGAACGATATAACTTCCGAACAAACCAAACGACAAATTTTGGGGGACAAGACTTTGTCCAGATTTCCAACACATGTCACCATATACCATCGGAGCATAACCCCGTAGACTTGACACCCAGAGGAATGGATGTGAAAAACCTTGCCTCCAGTGAACTATGGTGGAATGGGCCACCACATCAAATTCTTAAAGAAGCAATAGAGAAACCTATTTCTAGTCTTACTGACTGCTCGAACAGTTATTATTCTAATGAACTTAAAGCCAGTAGACAAGTGACTTTAATCAACAATATGGACATTAATTTTTTTGATAATTTGTTGACTTTAACAAATAATTTTCTTAAATTAATTAGAATTGTAGCATATATTTTTAGGTTTTCTTAAAGTGTAAAAAGGTAGCAACTGCAACAGGTCCTCTGTTACTGGAGGAATTAATGGGGGCAGAAGTGTGCTTGATTAAGCATGTGCAGGTAATGTATTTTTCCAAGGAAATCTCCACCCTGAAAGGGGGATCTTCGGTGCATGGTTGAAGTAAGTTAAAATTTTTGAATCCCTTTATTGATTCGAATGGCTTGATAAGGGTGGGGGGTAGATTGGCTAAATCTAACTTAACCTTTGATCACAAATTTCCTATAGTGCTACCAGCGAGCTGTCGCTTAACGAGAATCATATTCCAGTGTTATCATGTACGAGATTTTCATGTCGGGTCCCAGGCTCTTTTGAACACTGTGCGCCAAAATTATTGGCCTCTTAGCGGTAGAAACACAGCTGGCAAGGTAGTACATGAATGTGTACAATGTTTTAAAATTAAGCCTATACTGGCTAATCAAGTAATGGGAGATCTACCTCCTGAAAGAATAACGCCCAGTTCACCATTTTCCAGAGTAGGATTAGATCTGTGTGGCCCCTTTGAAATAAAATATAAGGGTCAGAGAAAGGGTACCTTCCAAAAAATATACGTTGCCATTTTCGTGTGTATGGCCTCTAAAGCTGTACACTTGGATTTTGTCTCCGACTTGACATCCGAGGCGATAATAGCAACGCTAAAGAGATTCTTCACTCGTCGTGGGAGGAGTTCGGTAATTTTTAGCGATAACGCTACTAATTTTGTTGGGGCTTCAGCAGAACTGAAGCGTTTACGTAAACTTGTAGCCAGTGATGAAGTTTGTAACTTTTTAGCTTCAGAAGGCATTAACTGGAAATTCTCCCCTCCTAGAGCACCCAACTTTGGTGGACTTTGGGAGGCAGGAGTTAAGGCCTTCAAATACCATTTAAAAAGAGCAGTAGGTTCAGCTCATCTCACGATCGAAGAATTTCTAACCGTAATAACACAGATCGAAGCGATTTTAAATTCGCGACCGCTTTGTCCCTTGTCCACAGATGCTGACGATCTTCAGGTGTTAACTCCAGGCCACTTTCTCATAGGCAGGCCCCTTAATTTAATTCCTGAACCTAATTTGATGGAGGTAAAGGATAACTTGCTTAACAAGTGGCAAAGAACTCAAAAATTAACCCAAACGATTTGGAAGCGCTGTCAAAACAATTATCTCAGTAATTTACAGGAGAGAAACAAATGGATGTTTAAAAAACAAAATATTTTGCCAGGCATGTTGGTCCTATTAAAGGACACTCAACTCCCACTTTGCACCTGGTCTCTAGGTCGCATTACTAAGGTAATCCCAGGTGCTGACGGAATGGTCAGAGTAGTAGAACTACGCACCGCTAAGGTCAATTTTAAACGTTCTGTAAACCAAATAAGCATATTACCCATAAATGACAATAATTAACAAAAATCTGGACTGTAATTGTGTTTCATTGTGTATTAATTGTGTTTATTTTATTTCTTTGCTTATAATTTGTACTATGTTGTGTTTTTTTTTGTTTTTTTTTTATTCTGTATTGCATTTATACATATTGAAATATAATATTTCAACGCCGGGCGGGATGTTCCGTACCTGTAACAAACATTGTAATTCGCCTTTGGCGATGGAACACCACCCCCGCATCTATGCCAATTGGCAATCAATCCTTTTAATGTAACCCTTTCGTTGAACCCGGATCACGGGTTGAGTACGCATCAGTGTAAGAGGAACAACCTCTGCGGCAAAAAGTCGCCATTAGCTTTCATTAAAACATTTATGTTGACAGTCCGCTAATTTCTCTTTTAATTTAGAACACCTCCGTACAGGAGGTAATTTAAATTATTTTAGTGGCAACACTGGATGTGTTTGTAAACAACTGTTTCGTATGTAAATTTTAACTCTTCAAACTTTCTATAGTGAAACAATCTAGATAAGAGCTACAAATAAGGTAAACGTCAAAATATTACCTTTAGTAACCCGTAACTCATGTGTGATCATAGTTTTTCCTTTAACGTTTTATTTTGAGAGGAAATGGTTGCGTTTTCATAAAGCTAACATGAAAACTAGTATTTCGGGGCTACTTTGTGCCAGGTCTTTTTTGGTCCGAAAATAGCCCCAATTACTTAGAAATGCCTTTTTACAACCAAATCGCTTAAAACATGTTTTAAGTATTTTTTTTTTTCAAATGTTAGTGTAGCAGAGTGTTACATTAACTGTTTGTTTTTTTGTTTTCAGTTGCTGTAGATAACATGACGAAAACTGTTTCTCGTTTCTTTAATATTAACAATTGGCTTATTGTGTTTAAATGTTAAAAACAACAACAACAACAACATTTGTTTATCTAGTTTAGAGTGTTAATTTATTAGCAAATGCTATTGCAAGAAAGTTTCAATAAAAATGTATTCATTTAGATATGAAATATATGCATTTTATATGAAACTAATGGAATGTACCAAAGAAGCCCTCAGTAGGGGCTACTTAAAAATGTTTACTTAAAAATCGTTAAAAAATAAAAAAAAATTCCTCTTTAAAAACCATACAGTTTGCTTCATTGTTTCATGTGAATTGTTTACAACCACATTTCGACGTTGAAAAATCACATATTATTAATTAAAAACTCTTAGGATACTCATCAGCGTACATATAAATAAAAACTATATTAAAAACACATTAAAATGAATCCCAACGTTTCGTGCTCTCTCTAATGAGCCATCATCAGGGGAGAGGGTTCTTGACTTCCACGAAGCAAAGTTACAAACAGCACAGTCACTTTCACAACATCAAACTGAAAACATTTCGGTAACTGATCATTAATTATGCAAAATCAATACTGCATCGGATATGACGCCATCTGTTGGTAGGCTAAAACACTATTACCAGAAAGTAGAAAAATCCAAAATAAACATTACGAATGAACTTCTTTTAAAATATTCAACCAAACATTAGAAATATGAAATGAAATATTGTCATTGCATACTCCGTTTTTTCTCCAACTAATTTCTATGAATTCACGTATAAGGGCTTTAAGTAGGTTGGAATATTTAGAGATAATTTTTACATCGTCAAAATGAACTGCCTTGACACTGCCTTTAAATGCTAATCTAGATAAAGCTGTAGATGGTCTATTGAATTTTAAATCTCTTTTATGTTCTTTCTTTCAAACAGGCATCGTTTTGTCATTCCAATATATGAAGTTAATAGATCAGTATTGCGTTGAATAGGGATTTCGTAAACACCAGGATGAAATAAAATTGGTAGAGGATCTTGCTTTCTGGTAATAGCTGCAAACAGCCCAAACAGCAAAAATTGGTAAATATGACATCCATATAATGTAAAGTACATCCATATACCCACGTCCATAATTCATTTAAGGAATTCCATATTACATAGTATCTACATAGATATTACCATCAGATGTCTCTCCGAATACATCCATATAGCGTTTGTTGGACATCCAGATCCGACATATATCTATGTAAAACGGATGTCTATGTCCATATAGATCATGTCCTAGATATAATATGTATGTATATATACATCATATCTATGTAATATGTACATATATATATATACTACACATATCTATGTAATATGTACATATATATACATCATATCTATGTAATGTGTACATTTATATGCATCATATCTGTGTAATGTGTACATATATATATGTAATATGGAACAGTATGCGTATACCCAGACTCTTCTGCCATCTTGTTTTTTTAAATTATAAAAAAATATTATACATAAAAAGTTTACGATTTTAAAATATCACAATTATTGGTAAAAGGCACAAATTATTAGCAATATTAGCTAAACTGTAATAACTGTATTTTAAATCATACCAACTGTATCGTGTAACTGCTCTGATGACAAAAAATATAATTAACATAAGAAAAAAAAAAAAAAAATACTCTTTATTATCTTAAAACAACATAAACGCTTTATTTGAAAAAATTTTTTTTTTAATTATTATTTTACTTTCAAAAACAGTTAGTCTCACATGAATATAAACAACAAACCCTCTTTACATCTTAAACAAAACACTAAAAACTTTTATTATATAAAAACATTATATCTCCTCCCCCCCCCCCTGTTTTTTAATCTTTTAAAATCAAACCAAATAGTGTAATTGTTCTGGTAACAAACAAGGTGGGAGTATACGTAAGGTTGGCTCACACTATTTTTTTTTACTCTGCGGCAGATTTTATTTATGCCCCAGACTGAAATATATAAATGTTTATTTCACATTATGTTTACAATTTTACTTTATTATTACATGAGCATTTAAAAACATTTTCAGCTAAATAATTTTTGTACTTACTTTTCTTATTATGTAATATTGTGTTCTCATAGTTTGTAGCGTAACATACTAATTTTGGAAAATATAATTTAGTGAGTAATGTTATTAAAAAAACTAGTTTACAGGGAGCGCCAGTATTATTATTGAGATTACTTTAATAAACTTACTTTATTATCTCCTCTTTTGACATAACCATGGGACTCCCACCATACTCACAGATTTTTTTAAATCTTCGATGCTGAATCCATAATCCTTGCAAAAGTTGCATACCGTCCAAGAGCACCAGACAAATTCCAGTTGCAGAAGATCACTAATGGTAGTTACTTATTATATAATAAAACTACACACCTGTGATTTTCTGAGAGCACTCAAATTTGAAGATCTATCCCGGCATCAGCTGATCCACCAGACGCTCATCTCCACTGGTATACTCTGTATTGATTGAGACAGTGTTTCTTGACGTAACGTCAAAAATAACATCTTGAACTTGATGCTCCCTACAAACTAATGATTTTTTAGATTACATTACTCGCTAAATTATAGGTTCCAAAAAGTAGCATATTACACAACAAACAATGTCAAAACTAGGACCTACTATAGTTTCTCATTACTTCTGATATACTATTTTGACCACTGAATTTATTGAATTCATTGATTCGTCAAAAACTTTATTATACACCCAAACATAAAGACTCAAATCAAAGAATCTTCCAGAGAAAGCATTTCATGTTTTGATAATGAATCCCATTTTCAAAAATAGTAAGAATAATAAGTAAATGTTTTTTGAAAAAAAAATTATTTAATAGATAATTACATTTAAACTGAGGTTAAATCTATAGAAGCTATACTTGTGAAAGAAATGCACCTAAATATGAATTTAAATAAAATTTTGTAAATATGTATTTCAAATGGAGAATCCCCTATTATTTCGGTATCAATGCTTTTTCAATAATGGAAATAATCATTCCATCGCTAACAAGACATGCAGATTTAACTTAAAATACATTGAATAGATAAAATTAAATATATGAAAATGAACTTTTGAGATTAAGAAACCTTTTTTGTGAAAGAATAAATTTTTAATAACGTAATTTAACAACATAATAATAAATTGATAAGTTATTTTTAATGTTAAAAAATTATTTATTATTATTAGGCAAACTGTTAACTTATCCTTATTTTCATTGGATCTAATTTGTTAGCATTATTTTCTTTTATTCAAAATAAATTCACCATTTGAAAGTTTTTATTGATAATAAACATTCTCTCTTTTTTTTTTCTCAAAACAGACTGTTGACCCCAAGAAGTGTTTGCACTATAATTATACAATTTTATAGTGTTCGAATTAGATAAAGTTTTAGGGGTATGGGAGAAGGAGTATAAGGAATTAAATATTATCCAAACTTTGTAAAGTTTAATATAGAAAATTAAGATTCACTGAAAAATCAAAACATTTAAAATGTAAAACCGATGAGTAACCATGTAAGTCAAGTATAGAGATTACTATGATCAGTCAATTATATGATAGAGATGGAGAAGATTATAAAATTTGAGGAGTTAATCAAAAATTTATATGGCTAAAAATTTGTTTGTAGTTTTTTAACCCTAGAACTACCGGAATTTTTACTCAAGTTTTATAAAAACATTCTACACCAGAATTTTTACTTAAAACTATTTAATTTGTTTATTTAACTTATTATTGTCTGATTTATACATTTAGTTTGTTTTGAAGAAATTTCTGGTTTGAATAAATATTTTGAATGTACATGTCGGGTCCATTGGACCCTTCTGGTAGACAGAGGGTTAAAGATAATGTTAAAAATCGTAAATGCTACAAAAAGCACCAAAATAGAATAGCAAATAAAAACCTGAAAAAAAGAAATCAAAGGACTTACTTACATATAATCCTGCTCGATATTTAATCCAAATCTCACACAACCTAAAGTAAAGTAAAGTAAAGTAAAGTAAAGTATCACTTCTATTAGATTCAGTGGTGGTTGTACATGCTAATTGTTTTGAATAAACAAATTTGAATCTGCATCTTGATACAACTAAAAATTTATAAAATTAAAAACCAAGTTGAACTTTGATAGTCTAAATTAAACCAGCCAAAAAATGCATAAAGATCTGCATAACATAATGGCGTCGCGTTTTAGTTTAGTTATTTGAGCTATGAGGTATTCGCTACGGCTTTTGCCGGCATGACCTCAAATGATCTCAAAATGACGTTATTTCCATGGAACAATCTTCCTCCACGAGGAAAAACGGCAGAACCACACAGATGAAGAACAACAATTCTTTTCGGGGTCGCGCCTGGGGTGTTTACAAAACAACAGAAAGATCATGTTGCCACACGAAAAAGTGTATCGGAAGTAAGGTATTTAACTCTTTTAGCGCTCTTTATAGAGGGCGCTGTGTCTACCTACATAAAGTGTTGGTATATGAACGTCATGTTGATGTAGTTTCTTTGACAATCCAGTTTGTATTTTAGAATGAACGTTAAGTCCACCTCTATATTATGTTCGTCCATAGATTGTTGGGATATGAATGTTATATGAATATAATGTGTTCAACCATCCATCTTACGGTTTTGAAGGAACATCATTTTGATGTACATGTATGTATTCTAGATGTAAACCGCTCTAAATAAACGAAATATCTACGTGTGTGCTGTGTGGGAGATTTTTTGAGGGGGGGGGGGGGGCAACAAGAAGAATTCTGAATCTATTAAAAATTCTCCTTAATCTTTCTAACATTGCTGGAATATAAAAAAAAAAATTCTATAAATAGGAGGAGTTAACTGCGCGCTTTGTGGATATCTATTGAGCTTCTCGGTTAATTTATGGATAACCTGTGGGATATATCCATGATCCATTCCAATCTTGACAATATGGTTCAGTTCATCTTCTATAAATTCATCCGAACAAACAATATGTGCCCTCATAATAAAAGAATTAAACGCAGACATTTTATAACCCCATGGGCTTGAAGCAGTAACAGGAATAATGCTATCTATTTTCATTGATTTTCTGAAAATTTTCTTTTAAGCGTAGTACCAGATTTTATAACTAATACATCTAAATATACCAAATAATAAAATAAGAATACGAATAATTTTTTATATTCCAGCAATGTTTGAAGGATTAAGGAGAATTTTTAATAGATTCGGAATTCTTCTTGTTGCCTCCCCCTCAAAAAATCTGTTTGCAGCTATTACCAGAAAGCAAGATCCTCTACCAATTTTATATCATCCTGGTGTTTACGAATTCCCTAGTCAACGCAATATTGGTCTATTAACTTCATATATTGGAATGACAAAACGATGCCTGTTTGAAAGAATTAAAGAACATAAAAGGGATTTAAAATTCAATAGACAATCTACTGCTTTATCTAGATTAGCATTTAAAGGCAGTGTCAAGGCAGTTCTTTTTGACGATGTAAAAATTATCTCTAAATATTCCAACCCACTTAAAGCCCTTATACGTGAATTCATAGAAATTAGTCTGAGAAAAAACGGAGTTTGCAATGACAATATTTCATTTCAGATTTCTAATGGTTGGTTGAATATTTTAAAAGAAGTACATTCGTAACGTTTATTTTGGATTTTCCTAGTTTCTGGTAATAGTGTTTTAGCCTACCAACAGATGGCGCCATATCCGATGCAGTATTGATTTTGCATGTTTAATGATCAGTTACCGAAATGTTTTCAGTTTGATGTTGTGAAAGTGACTGTGCTGTTTGTAACTTTGCTTCGTGGAGGTCAAGAACCCTCTCTCCTGATGATGGATCAGTAGGAAGAGCATGAAACGTTGTGATTCATTTTTAATGTGTTTTTAATACAGTTTTTATTTATATGTACGCTGATGAGTATCATAAGACTTTTTAATTATTAAATTTTGACAGCGTAAGTCCAAGTTTTTCTTATCATATATTATATATTTTAACAATGGAAATGTGAGTGGAACCGGGAAAAATTGGCCCAAAGTTGAGGGTATTTAAAAAGAAACTTCAAAATAAACTGCTTTCACCTTATATATGTAAAAATAAAACCTTTTACGGTTTAAAAATATGGGAATTTTTAATATTAAATGTTACGTCAAAATACCCTTACTCAAATAACGACCAAGCGATGCTATACTTTAGCCTTAATTAGAATAGTTTAATTACGTACAGCAAACTGACGTTATTAAAAAAATACGTTCAAACTATTATAAAAGAAACTGGCAAAATTAACCTTAATTAAATCGAAGAATGGAAAAAATAAAATGTGATCTGGTTTTATTTATTAGTTTTAGTTCGAGATGCCACCAAACAGGGAAATTTCGTTACGTAACCTGGCCTGTGTATCAAAAAAGCAACTTTAATATAAACTGCTTCTATAGATGCAGAGTTTTGATGATTAAAAAAAAATGAGTTAATCATTAGACAGGGAGACGACTGCACAAAGCATCACCTCATCAAGTTGACTGTTGAAATTCAAGAATTAGTTAAAGCTCGATTCGCATATTAAAATTCAACTGGTCTGCCAAGTCTTATAGGTGGAAAACACCTGCAAATCCGATTTTAGTGGTTGACAGGCAGGTTTACCATTGTGTTTTCCTGCTTCCAGTCCTCCATGTTTTCATACCATTGGGTGCAGGAAAAAAAATCCTCAAAAAAAAATCTAAAAATATATTATCTAAAGAGGTATTTAATGTTAAAATTAGTCAAAATCATTCCATTAAAAAAGTTTTATAGGGGCAAAAACTATACATAGAAATTTAATAATTTTTAGATCATTTTATGCATTAGAAGTTCCCGATGTGCAGACTATATTTATTTTTTTAATTTGACTCATTTTTTGAGTTTTCATTTCTATTTTAAATTGAAATTTTCAGCATTTCGAGAGATATTTTTTACAACTTTTAGAAAAGGCATAGCTGCCAATATCTTACGCTTTTTCAGACCACAAAAATTTTATAAAAAATTTTATCTTTTTAAATCGCCGTAATCTGCTGATTTAATAAGGCAAAAATTTCTATTAAAATTTTGCGGTCTGAAAAAGCGGAAGAGTTGGCAGCTATGGAAAAGGGTATTATTTTAAATTATTTTCAAATTTAAAAACAGCGCAAAGAATAGTATTTCCTTCAATTTAAAAATTTATTTACACGTGACTATTATAAGCAGAAAAAAACTTTCAAATGAGAATTAAATGATTACGTATTAAAAGCAGGAAAATATTGATAATTACGTCATAAAAACTATATTTACACGTGAACTTTAAAAGAGAAAGAAAATTGTAAAACAATAAATTCATTAATATGCGTTAAAAGATGTAAATGGTGGAAACTACGTCATACTTAAAATTCCCAAATAGTTTAAATTTAAAAATGTACTTGCGCGAGACATTTATTTCATATTTTGAGATAATCTTTTAAAACTAATCTATATATATATTAAGCAATCGCACGTGGCACAGAAATTGCGATTATTTGTTAATTGTTTAATGGCAACGCCCAAATGAAACGCATCTCATTGGTTACTGAGCAGCATTTAATGTATCTCCATACCTATAAGTGGGATTACCATAGGAGGGACACTGTTCTGTCTCCAAATGCCACCAAGGTTGTCGCCAACTTGGCGATATATCGGCAAAATTGGTGACAAAATAAGTCGCCAAAAGTGGCGCCAACTTAGTGATATCTCTAATATTTCGCCAAGTTCCCATACACTTCCATTGTAAACCAATAGGGTTTACTTGCTTACAGAGACTCAACAAATTGAGATATTTTGCACCAATGAACCAATGCAGATGTTATTGAAGGGCCTACAAGAGCCGCATCGCTCTTGTGTTGAGAATTCTAGGACAGAGCAAATAAAATTTCCTTTCTAACAACAAAAGTATTTTCACATGAATATTAAAAAGAGAAAGAAAAAACTTTGGAGAAGATTACGTCAGATTTAAAACGATACATTTAAAATGTCTTATTTAACGTGGCAGGGGTGTTTTGACACCCCACCCCCGAAAATATTCATCTGCTGCTCCCGAAAATATTCATCTCTCCCAATAAGTCGAAGTGGTCGGGTCCATCAGTACTTGCTTCCAAGGTCACCTTCCGTGCGTAGCTTATGAAAATGGATAATTCAGACTCATTTTTAGTCTTATAGAATTATAGAAAGTCTCATAGAAATTAAAGCAATATGTAAAAACTGCAAAAAATCTAAAGTTTCTGATCCATGTGCACCCTAATTATAATGAAAATTCATAAATCTCAGTATCACAATAATGTATGTATCTCAGTATCAACAATAATGTATAATTTTATTATAATAAAGATTTTAAAGAAAAATTAAGTTTTTCGAATAAGGAAAATAAATGTGAGTGCTTTTAGTTTCTTTTTTATTATTTTGTTTTAATTAACGATAATTACATATTTCAGTTATCAATTTTCAAGAGCAAGAATGTAATTATCATGAATTTTATTGACAGATAGAATTCTAAATTTTTTTTCGTATTTATGCCATTTAATATGTTTGGGGTGTGATGACACCTCGCGCCCGTTCTCGTGTTACGTTTCACGTCGCCCGTCCTGCCGGGTTTAAAAAAAAAAAAAAAAAAAAAATCTTATATCGTTGTTAAAAAATACGAAGACTCTGTTTACTTAAATCATTTTATATTAGCTTATTTTCACATGTTTCACTGATCTGATTTAATCAAAGACGAAAATAACACGTTAACAGGGAGATAGCCACTGTTTTTTTTATCATACATCATTCTTCCGAATTTTATTTAAAGCCGATCAAATTAGCGTGTTTTAAGAGTTTGTGATGTCTGAACGGGGGTTGGAGAGCATAACTCGTTGGAGACAGAGTCCCCTACTTAAAAAAAAACCAATGCTCATGGAGATTTTAATTGATAAAGGAGGCATTTGACAATAAACGCAAATAGATATTCGTAACTGTACAGCTCATTTTCTCAAAATGGTGATTGTGCCACTTACCACCTTTATCACCTCTTCATATACATATATATATATAAAGCTTTTACATTTTCAAGATATGGGAAATTATTTATTAAATGTTATGTCAAAATACCCGCCTTTAAATAATGATAATTCAAATTGTATCCTTAATTATACTAGTTGAATTACGTATAGTAAACTAACGTTATGAAAAATACATTCAAACTATTATAAAAGAAACTGGCAATTGATCCTTAAATAAGTCGAATAATGGAAGGGAAAACAGTATTACTCTATTATTTCCAGCTTGAGAAGTTTAATTTTCCCTATTACTACCACAAGAGTTTAGCTAAGTTGTCAGCTTTCTGGTTTAAGTGCTACACGAATGCCATTAAAACACTTCTCCATGTTCTTGTTTTTAACCAGGCCACCGCAAAGGTGCGGAGTTCGGTTTGAATAAAGATATCTAATAAATGTTCCGAAGTATCTATGTTTAAACATTGAAGAAAAGTGTTTCTTAAATAAAGAAATAATGCAATGTGTTCGTATAAAATTAGATAGAGAACCTTGTGCTTTGTATAAACTGTAGCAAAAAATTTTTTTAAACATTAAAGTAATATTCTAATAATTTTCAAGGCAGATAAGGTTTTCCGTTATAATACGACAAATAAATATATTCAAGTGCTTATTAAGTATAAATTAAGAATAGTTGTACTAAAATTTTTGCTTTTTTTATTATTTATTTATTTAAGGTATCCATACACTTTCGGAGGTGAATTTTTGGTAATTTTCTGTTTATAACAATTTTTCATGGTGATATTTAAGTTAAAAATTAAAAAAAAAATGTTTAAATATTTTAGCAATTTTTCAGAGAGAGTTTTTTAAAAGTGAAAAATAGTCAAAATTATGTGATATACAGTTCTCAGCAAAAGTTTAGACAATTATCGATTATGCTTCTGTACTGAGAAATATGTAACGAATTGTTGTAACTCAACTGTCATATATTACTGGGGACTTATCTTTCATACATAAACAATAAATTTTAATTTATACACTTTACATAATATATAATGACAAAAAAACAAATTTAACATTGTGGCAAAAGTATAGACAATTTGCTGTTAACAGAAAAATATCCATAAATTAAAATCAAACTGCACCTATACTGTCTGCTATTAATGCAAAAATGTGACTTCCCATCGAAGGTACTAAATCCTGCAATACTTGGGGGTCTATTTCGTACCAAATAACCGTTTAACAGTAGATCGAAGTTAATTTACGGAGGAGTATTGTCAAAAAATTGCATAAAACGTATGAGATATGATGCTACAAAAGTTTTCGATTGTGTTCTGATCCGGGTTAACGGCGGGCCAGTCGAGAACAGTAATATTTTGAGAATTAAACCAATTTCTTGATTTGTATGCAACATTAATAGACGCATTATCTTGCTTAAATACATACTTTGGAAGTGCTAAAAGTTCATCAAAGGGCTTCAAATTATTTTCCAATGTCTGTATGTTGTTCTTACGCTGCTTGGCGACCATTGAGAAACTCCAGAGATACTTGAAAATTAAACCTAAGTGAGACCCAAATCAATAACTCTTTCGAGGGCGGTGTCCTTAAAAAGGACACCTAATGTTAATTCCAAAACTGACAGACGGAACCAAGAAGATTTAATTAAAATTTTCCTTTTATAATGTACGTGAAAATAAGCAAGTTCGTATTTTCTAATAAATTCGTTTATAAATTCTGGTTTCAGTCCATTATTTCATCAGTTTTATAAACAGAATTACATCGCGACGGAAAGGGGTCAATTTGTTGTGAGATTTCAAGTTGTTTTATCATTTTTATGTAAACTAAGGGACATCGTTCTATAATTCATCTACGAAAGTACCCGTTGACACCGAAAACTCCGATTCACTTTTAATGCGATTAGCAGGCATCATTTGTCTAGATGCCAGTTTATGGATCCTTCTATATTCTCGTTTTCTGACCACACGAGGCCTTCCAGATATATGTTTTGCTTTGAAAGAGTCGCCCTTAGACAGTACTTAATAGACAGACTTCTTTGGACGATTCAAAGTAGCTGAAATTTTTGCAACAGTCTTCCCTTTCGGTTTCAGCTTCCATGCTTTAGTTACTTCATCTGACTGAAATTTTCTAGCTCGCGGCATCTTCACTAACCTATACTCTCGCGAGGTGCACTTAAATACTTCATGCATGTGACGTCATAAGTTTCAAATTTGCGTTTTTCCGTGAACAGTTGCCAAAAAATCACAAAAGTGTCTAAAATTTTGCTATATGCAAATTTCACTTTTTTCAGTTAAATTCAATAATATCGTACATTAAAACCGTTATTTCTGTTCTAAAACATTTAAAATATATTTAAAAATAAGTACAGCCATTTGTATAACCTAAGTGTCCGTATTTTTTATTTAAAGGTTAAAAATCACCAGTGTCTAAACTTTTGCTGAGGACTGTATATATATTACAGGGTTCGTACGCGTCAAGGACTTTTAAGCACCTGTTATCAGAATTTTCGTAAAGTAATATTTGCCTTATTTAATGAAAAAAAAAATCTATCTTCAGATATAGCGACCAGTACTTTAAATAATTTCTGGTACTTAAACACCTAAAATCCCCTAAATGTCTTGATGTGTACGAACTCTGTATTAAAAAAAGCTTTTACGCTTTCAAGATTTGTGAAATTTTTAATGTTAAATATTATGTCAAAATAACCGCTTTTAAATAATGTGAATTGTATCCTTAATTAGACTAATTTAATTACATACAATAAACTAACATTAGGAAGACTACATTCAAACTCTTATAAAAGAAATTAGCGATTTTGTCTTAATTAAGTTGAAGAATAGAAGGGAAAAGAGTATTAGTGTATACTTCCCAGCTTTAGAAGATAATTGTCCCTATTGCTGCCACAAGAGCTAAACTAAGTTGTCAGCTTTGTGGATTGATTGTTACGCGAATTGCATTAGAACACTTCTCCATGTTATTGTTCTTAACCAGGCGACCGCAAAGATTCTGATTTTGGTTAGAATAGAGATATCTAGAAAATATTTCCAAATATTTCTGTTTAAACATTGAAGAAAACTGTTCCTTAAATAAAAATGTGTTCGCGTAACATTAGATGGAAATCTGAGTGCTTTGTATAAATCGTAGCATAATTTTTTTAGCAAACATTAAATATATTAAGAGTTTTTATGTCAGATATTGTTTTATCTGTAAAAAAAAAAAAAAAAAAAAAAAAAAAAAAAAAAAAAAAAAAAACTTTTCAAGTGCTTATTTAAATATAAATTGATATTTGCATTAAAATGAAATAAAACTTTGTGTCTCAATATGACAAATAAAAGTTTTCAAGCGCCTATTTAACCCCTTGGGTACGGATTTATTTCAGAGCTGCCACTGGCGTTTTTTTTTTTTTTTTTTTTTTTTTTTTTTTTTTTTTTTCTTATCTCGCACAGCTTTCTCAAAACAAAAATCTTTTATATACACTTTGACAGTATGCGCAAGAGGGAAAATACTACAAAAATATTTTCCTCTAAATAGTTGTATGAATAAAATATAACAAGTAATATAAAAATTTTGTTTTTAAAGTCAATTCCTACTTAGGTCATCCCTTAAGCTAATATTAATTTTTGTTGTATTAAAATATCTCAATTTGTTGATTTTCTATAAGCAAGTAGGTTTACAATGGAAGTCTATGGGAATTTGGCGAAATATTAGAGATATCGCCAAGTTGGTGACAAACTTGGCGGTATTTGGCGACAGAACAGAGTCCTCCCTATGGTAACCACCTTATAGATATGAAGATGCATTAAATGCTTCAATAACCTATGGCCGCCATTTTGTCTCCCATGTAAAACTAAAATTAATTAATTAAAATTTAATTAATGAATTAATATTTGAAAAAACTGTATTAACATCAATTGTCATCCAGTACAAGTTTAAAAAAATTTATTTCAACTTGATAGGATGTAATAATAAGTATTTTATTAACGATTGAAAATTTGAACAAGATATATAATTAAATAAATAAATAAATAAATAAATATAGGGAGAGTGTGAACTAATAGTAGGAATTGAAAAATAGGCGCCAGTGACTAAATGCATGACGAGTCTCAGTCGTCAAATGTACCCAAGGGATTAAATATAAATTAAGAATAGTGGCGGTACAATTTAATACCACTTTTATTTTATTATTTATTTAGCTATATATTTATTGAAAGGCTTCTCAGTTTTATGGATATTTCTATGAAGTTTTTATTGACGCATTTCTGTAAGTTTGCTCTTCATCTTTTATAACTAAAAAATGCTTGCTTTGAAAAATGAAACAAATTATTTATTCAATTTTCTAAAATAGTTTGTTCAGAATTTTAAAATACACCAATATCTAGAAAAAATTGCATTTATAAAATTTACACATTATTTATTTATATATCATTTTCAAAATCATAATTTTTATTAATGTTATATTCCAAAAATGTTTACATATTTTTTAGCTGTCTATACAACAAACTTTATACTTTTACTACCTTTGAATATCTGAAATGAAAAAAATCATAACATTTGAAAGAGCTTAAGGAAAGACAAGATTGGGTGCAATCCTATGGGAAATATGCGAGCTTTAAACCCCGTTTTCTCGAAAACTGCCGGACCTATTTTAGTGAAATTTGGAACGTATATTCAATGGATTATGCTCAAGACATATAGGAGACAGTTTTTTTTTGCTGCGACTAAAACTTTTTATTTTAGAGCAATTGCAAGTTTTTAGAAATTTTCCATTTTTCAGAAAAAAAATTCTGAAACTAATTAAACTACTAATTAAACTAAATAATACTGTCTGCCATATACGATCTTATATTTATACTATACCACCAAAAACATTTTCATCAAAATTGCTCGAGTGCTTTAAGAGTCAATGTGGTTTTTGGCTGAAAAGTACAATTTTTCGAAGAACTAAAAAACTTGGACATTTCTAACTTGTGTGAAGTTCTTGCATAGTTTTATCAAACATATGAATTAAAGTATGTATAAACACTTGGATAAAATTTAGTTACATATAATAAATGAGTAAAAAATGTTACAGTAAAATTAATGTGAATGGGCCGTGGCTCCCCAGTCGTGTCTTCCCTTAAGAATACAGTGAAACCTCCCTGTGCGACCACCTCTATTAAGCGACCACCTCCCTGAACGACCATTTTTTCATGGAACGAAATTTATTCCCATAGGCTCAAAACTAATCTTACCTCCATTCAGAGACCATCCCAGTTGAGCTCCCTCCATGAGCGACCCATTTCATTGAAGAAAATGAAATATATTCCGTTTTTTCCTGGTCGCTTGAAGAAAGTTTTATTAGAAAAATAATTCCGGAGAGCGCATTTTTCATCAAACTTCTAAACTAAGTTTAGAATTTTTTTTATTCCGGTAACTTTTAAGAGTTTAAACCCTTTTGTGCCTTTGAAGGCAATGAATTTAACTCTGATGACAAATTAAGAATGACAGTCAATAAACTCCTCTGCCCTATTCTGTCAGGAAACTCTCAAAGAAATAGATAAATTAATGAAATCGTCATTATTTGTTCCCGTTCAAAAAAAAAATGCAGTTATTAATATTTAGTGAACTTCGAAAGGACTTGGAAATAAAAGTTATAAAAGATAAAACGATAAAATCAAAGCAGTAATTAACTTATGTCATTACCTTTTGTTTTGATACTTAACCTTTTTTCAACAATTAAAATCTAGATTTAAACAGGACCTCCATTAAGAGACCACCTCTGGAAACGACCAATTTTTATTGGAACGGAACGTGGCCGCTTTAGGGAGGTTTCACTGTATATCTAAAACGGATGGTCAAAAGAGGATTCCTCACACATAACTCCAACAATATGTGGAATATCTAATGAGCTATGAGCCTTAGAAAGTACAATTTTTGTTTAATTCCGGAATTCTCGCTCCCGTGATATTCATGGGTTGCGTGTTTTACTCAGATTATTTGATTCCCACCAGTTTTATAAAATGATGTAATTGTCTTTATTGTGGTATCATTATACTTGTCATTAAATAAGGTGAACATTTCTTTTTCAAAAATTTGGTGTCAATAAGCAATCTTAATTTGTAAATCGTAGTTTAATGCAATCGTTAACGGGTTAAGGTATTGTCAGAGCTGTAACGCTAGATAATACACATCAAGAAAAAAATATTAACATAATTTCGCGCGTATCCGCTGCACCTCAGGTAATTCGACTTCCTACCACAATTTATTTTAAATAAAATGTGACTTGCTCCTGCTTAGCCCTTATTTGACTTCTTTCTTTCAATAAAATTTCCGGCTTATAAAAGACTTAACTAAGCCTCGTCGGATACGCACGAAATTACGGTAATAAGGAGAAGTGTCTTTGCAACCCACTTACTTAGTGGTAATCCACGGCCCCTGAATACCAGACACAAAAACGGTTGTAGTCGTAGGCGGATTTATTTTAGTGTTTGTAAGGTTGCTTGAATTTGAATGCCAATATATTATAATTGAGTTTTATTCACGGTATTTTCCTGAGATTAAATATGTCAAAGAAAACTTTTAGAAAATACTGGTGTCAAAATTTGGGGACCGTACAAACGTTGAAAAAAAAAATCACTTACGACAGCCACCACATTTGTGTCTCCGTGCAGACCTAGTATTAATGTTGGAGAAATAAACTGTAAGAAATTAGTTGTGTCCGGAGCATATGGAGCCCCAAATTATGCAGTCCTCGTCGACGCGACTTATGGCACCTCCCCCTAAATCCACTCCCTGGCCTCAGCGCTGACACAAAAATGGCAGCTGTCGTAGGCAGATTCTTTTTAACGTATGTACGGCCCCCTAAATATGGACACCAGTATTTTATAAAAGGTTTTTTCTCTTGTTTAATCTATAAAAATTAAAGAGGAAAAAACTTTTAAAAATTATTGGTACCAAAATTCAAGTGACCGTACACAAGATGAAAAAAATTCGTCTTCGACAGCCGCCATTTTGTCAGCTTTCAGGCCTAGTATTCTGGGAGCGGTGGGTGTTCCTCCAGACTAACGAAAAAGAAAGGCTACCTCGGTGCTTTACGCTTATCTTTTTTTACAGATCGGTGAGTCACGTGATGCTCGAATGCACCAATGCAGGTGTACGAAAAGAGCATCATATCATATCACTCTAGCGGTCAGTAAAAAAGTTACGTGGAATGAATGCACCGCGGTACCCTGTCTTTTTCGTTAGCTTCGATTTTTCTTTAATTATGTCACAGAAACTTGCAGCGTCTCCTCCTAAATACTAGCCATCAGCACTGAAACAAAAATGGTGGCTGCCTGATGTGCATTTTTTAAACGTATGTACGGACACCTAAATTTAGACAACAGAATTTTATACGCGGAAAAAACTTGCACACACCATGGTTTACACACGCTGATAAAAAATCTGCTTTCGGCAGCCGCTATATTTGTTTCAGCGCTCAGGCCTACTATTCAGTGGGCGGTTCTTGACGGATTATCCCTCCCACCTTGTGACTTCATATTGCTTGAAACTATTAATTTTAAAAAATAACGATTATATAAAATATATCAGCATTTGATATAAATAGAATTGATGGGCATAATGAATGATTTTAGTATTCGAATGATTACGAAAAAAAAAAAAATAATTCGATTCGGGCTTCGCAAAAGCATGCCTAAAAACATTTTTTATTTTAACCCCTTAACGCTCGAATTTAATTACGGTTGAAAAATTCAAATTGCTTATGGGCACCACTTTTATGAAAAAGAAATATTCACCTTATTTAATGACAGGAAAAACGATACTAAAATATAGCCAAATTCACTATTTTATAAAACTGGTGGGAATCAAACAATTTGAGTAAAAGACACAGCCCGTGAATATGACGGGAGCGAGAATTAAGAAGTTAATCAATTTATGTCAGAAATTTTGTATCGAAGTTTTTTCTTTTAATTAGAGTTAATTTATGAACCCGATAAAAATGTGATTTTTTTTCTTTTTCCACAATTTATAAAAATAATTTATTAACATAATACGAAAGCTGACAGTTATGCTTTCGTTTATTTTCTTTTTACAAACTTTCTGGTGGTAATTCATCAAAAATATATACAAAAGGTTGGAAACTAAGTTATGCCAAATAATTCATTCGAATAGCAAAATCATTCATGGTGCCCATCACTACTAAGTGCAATAAAACCGTTTCGATTTTTTTTTTTTTTTTTTTTTTTTTTTGCTTTTATATTAAAGTTTTCCAATTCTAGTGAAAGGGGAAAATATACGTCATATGAAATATTAGGAAATATGAAATATTTAAAAGGATGAAAGGAACCGGACATTTTCTAAAATTTCGATTAATTTCGAAAGATAGAGCCGTTTTTTAAAACTTTCAGAATAGTCTCCACTTAACGATAATTATGAATTTTTTATATCCGTTTTGCGTGCTGGAGCAAAAAACTTTCTAAAACTGCGATTGAAACTTGTTGCAGTTGAGGCTAAAAACCTGAAATTTAATATTGCGATTTTTTTAGACATAAATTCTCTTTGTAAATGTTTGTTAAAAAATTCGAAATTTCTAAAGGAAAACTTTGTATAAACGTGTATCATTCAGAAGTTTTTAATTATGGAGGCAGGAAACTTTAAATTTCACTTTAGACTTCCGAAGAACAGATTTTTAAAAAATGAATTTCAAATGTGACAAAGAGGAAGAAAAATTTTTACACCTATATTTTTACTATGATTTCTTGGATACTGTCAGGCCCTAGAAATATATTTTATGGCATAAATTTTAAGACAAAAATGTCGCGAAGGATCTTTTTTTTTTTTCATTCAACTTTAAAGAAATCTAAATTAGAAGATAAGTACATTTTTCTCATGTTAGAAACATGGAACTATGAATAAAGAAGAAATGACATATCCTCGTCAAAATAGCGAAGCTTCAACTGTAACCGGTTTCGCAGTAGCTCATTAAAGCCGGAGCAAGATTCCACCAGTAAATTTAAATACGAAATTTCTCTTTATTTAAACGCCTTATTAATGCAGAATTTCAGTCATACTTATGGCCAAAAACAGATTATTTATTTTTTCTGGTGGGCGTTCACTTCTGCTGTAGTCGGGCCTTCCGTTTCCGCCATGTTGTGACAACCTAAACAACTTCCTGTCAGTGTCAGTGAAACAGATTATAATATCCGGGCTAACTACCACCAGTAAAAACGTATAAAAATTTTACCACATTTGTGAGAAAAATCTTGCAGCAAAAAACAACTAAAATAAGGTGAAATTTTCTATTCAAAACTTACTGGTGATAGTTTAATAAGACTGTAATAAGACACTGTTGATCCGATGTAAACAATTAGCCGACATCTTGTGACAACCTCATCGGTTGGTTCTCTGGCAACTGGCAGACTCCACAGTATATGTCTCCTCCTATTTATCAATGGCGGATCCAAGGCACAGGTGTTGGGGTTATAACCCCTCCCTTGTGAGAAGATAAAAGGTCCCCAATTCAGACTATCTAAGGCATAGCTGCTAACATCTTACGCTTTTTTTGTACCACAAAAAAATTATAGTAAATTTTACCTTTTTAAATCGTCGTAATCTGCAGATTAAATAAGGCAAACATTTCTATTAAATTTTTGTGGTACAAAAAAGCGGAAGAGTTGGCAGCTATGTCTAAGGCCTTTTTAATATTTTAAGAGCCTAAAACGGATAGATACACCTGTCTTTCTTATTCCTTATTGCATAAAAATCTAAAATATGACTAAAAATTGTATAAAATTATTTAATATATAGAATATTATGTTTAAGGAATAATGAACTTTCCTGGTTATATAACGAATGAAGATTAGAGATTGTCAATGAGTCGTCCGATGGCCAGAAATTACCTCATTAAAGGGTAATGATATTTTACTTTTCAGCCAGTTATCCCTAACTGCTCATTAAATTCTTCATTAACCCTCTCGCTGCGCAACCCGATATTTCCTCGGGTAATGTAAAAGTAGCAAAATTTGCGCAACCCGAAATTTTCTCGGGGATTCATTTTTTCCACTGGCGGCGACTAATTTTTAATTCAGCTCGGACCACTTTTAAAATACAAAAAAATCCATATAAAAATTAATCAGGGTATTGTCTCATTAAATCGGGTAAAAATTTCTGTTTTAAAAAGCCGGTGGTAGGAGATAAATTCTGTAAAAAGACGCTCATCGCGAAGGGGCACATTGCGAAATTTTTGAACCTATTTTGATAAAACAATTACGCAATGAGAGGGGTAATATGCTTCAATCGTATTCTAGTTTGAACTACTATCTATATTATAAAGGACAAACGTATCTGTGCGTAACGCATACGTCATTCTGCGAATGGCAACACTTTGAAATTTGAAATGAAATTTCGGTTTTGCAATTTTCGCTACTGCAAATTTTTAAACTTCTAAACATCGCACAGTTTCAATTTTTAGACCGTCGTATAGGAAAAAAAAATGTACTTTAAAATGCAATTTGTTTGAAAGCTCTATCTCAATTTATTTTTGAGATATTAATTTTTTTATAGTTTTTAACACCAATTTTGTAATTGTGGCAACTGAAGCACTCCATTTTTATTAAAAGAAAGGGGAAAATAGTCATGGTTTATTTATTTTTATTGATAATATTCTTATTGATGCCATTTCCACATTACAAATAAAAGTAACTTTTTTCTAATTTTTGAACAGAAAATGATGTCAGCCATTAAAAAAAAAAAAAACACGCATTCTTCTTCATAAATCAATTTTTGAAGAAGATATTTCAATATTTTTACATTACGCTGATACTGAGTTTGAGACGCTAGGCAAAATGATTCAGTGAGTAAAAATGATGTCATGTTTAAAACAAAATTATCATTTTCTTTGATAAAACTAAATATTTGACCAATACTAAATGGCCATTACTATGGCAACGAAAGGCAAATTTCTGAATGGTAAATGTTCGCGGGTATTGAGATTAGAACCTAAATTTTGTGCGAATGTTCACATGAAAAGTTTGTATCGGGCAAACGGGACTTTAAGTTTGGAAATACATTCCTTAATAATGTATTGCGCGTTAAAATACTTTTAAATTATGAATTTGAGTGTTTCGTATGTAAATTTTGAGAATGTGGAAATAACGTACAGTTTAGATTTTACGGGAGAAAATTTTATGATGTGACAAAGCGAAATCCTGTTTACTGATTTTTCATCCCGTAAAAACAAACATAAAAGCCTCAATCGATAACTTCAACATATTTATTCATCTTGATTACGTATTATAATACAGTTTAATTTTCCAATAATTTAAGCAGTTGAAGTTTGTGAAAATAATATTTTGGTACTTTTAGGTTAAAAACATTATTTGTTTTAAGAGTTAGATAATCAATGCAAGATGAATTTTTTACTGTAATTATTTTTGTAGGTTTATTATAAATTCGATCTAACAATTCCACTCTAAACATTTTAATTCGTCGAATTTCGACGGGTTCCAACTCGTATAAATAATGAAACAAGTAGTTTCTATGAAGTAAACCTTTTTCCAAATATCTGTTGCAATAATTCAATCCATTGTACTCAAAGCATGTGTAGGGGATAATAATAAGTTTTAGCAATAGAATACTTTTCACTCATGAACGTAACGAGAATCGATAAACTTAACCCCTTAATTCTCGCTCCCGTCAATATCACGGGCTGAGGTGTTATTTCAGTTATTTCTCGTGTTTCGGGCAGTTATTTCTCGTGCCCGTCATATTTCCGGGCTGGGGATTTATTGCTGGAAAAAACGTCTGCAACCAGAAAAAATCAACTGGCATTTCCATCTGAAGTCTTTGAGTATTTGCGTCTGGGTTAGGACGTTGGGGTTAGGTTTTTGACACTGATTGTGATGTTGGACATTTGTATAGCATGTTTCGAAATATATCACACCCCAAAATATTATTAACCCTTTGTTGCACACCGTCCACTACAGGGGACAAAAATGTTGTTTTTTTCTCCTATCTAAACTGTTTCATTTACAGTTCCTATTCAAAGCTTATGCTACTCTGTGACATCTATGCTTTCAGTAAAAAAAAAAAGAGATAGTTATACAAGTCGGGTAACTTAGGTAATAGGAAATAACAAGTTTAACGTTGGGTATTTGCTGTTTTTGACGTATGCAACAAAGGGTTAATGATCAAAATTTAATGTATATTATATTATTTGTAAAAAGTTGCTTGACGATGATAAATAAAGTTCTAAGATGTGAAAAATAAATGTCTTATTCGCAATCATTTGTATGGTGTAAAACAAGCATTAAAACACAGAATTCTCGCATGATGGCTTTTCCATAAATGTGAATCTGTTCTATAACATCTTTTTTTTCGCCTTAGTAAAAACTAATTGCATATTTTACATATAGGCCTTATAAGTATTCAATTTCTGTAATAAAATAATCGGTACTTTTTTGATGATTTTTCCAAATATTAAGCGACCATTAAGGGGTTAACAAAAAAAATGATTTTTTTCTCAATTTTGGAAGAATTTACATTTTAAAACATACTCATGCTTTTCTAACACACACAAAAAAAAAATTATTAAAGAACTAATCCTAGAAAAGCTGTAAAGTCTTGTTATATTGGAATGTTTCCATCTTAAGCCGATATCAGAATGATGCTCCTCCAACACATAATAAGCAATATATAAATTATCAGTAAACGTATAATATTATATTACTCACCTCATGTTAGTAGGTGGCACACAAGAAAACTTTTGGTACATTTCAGAAACCACGCCGCAAAATCACGGACTTTGCCACCATAAGATATTTCTTGTCTTATCTAAATATGTCACATAAAAATAAAATGAAATTAATATCGTTCGAAATCACTTAAAACTGCAAATAAATAAATTTCCAATTCTCATTATACTGATTTGCTGAAAACTGTTTGTGGCTTAAAAATAAGTTTTTTGAAAAATATAAAAAATATATATATTTATTTTCTAACGATGCTTTTTGAATGGGATTTCTTTAGAGAAATAACTAAAGCAAAATAAAACAGCTTCCTAATCTCTCTCTTTTTTTTTTCTTACAAGAGTTACGAAATACTTAAAATATCTCTTTTAAAAGTGGAATCTTGTAAACTGATTTTTTTCCTTTATGAATGAATGAAATGTCAGCTGGAAATTTTTATAATCAGAATATTTAAAATAAATTATTGAGTATTTCAGATTGTTTCATCAAGTAGTTATATATTTTAATTAAGTGGAGTAGGGAAATTACATTTTTTTGCATCATAGTTATACTTCACAGTTTGTAATTTTTTTTCCCCACAGTTATAATAAAAATAAAAACACAATTTTTAGTTCGGATGCAATTAAAAGCATAGATTTCGTGTTTATGTTAAATATAAAATAATGATGCTATTTAAATATAATTTACACTAAAAATCTATCTTTTATATTCGAAACATTTGAAAGAAATATATTTAAAATAATCTGACTTGCCCGTCGTTACCCTAGCACTGACTGGCAATAGTTTGCTAAGAAAAAATGAGCCAGTGGAAAGCCACAAGTTTCATGAGGCCGCTTTTTTCCTATATCGCTGGCTACGCGAATTCGAAAAATAACCTTATAAAAAAGCAATTAAAAAGTCCTTCTTGAAACATCATTTCAATCTTCAGAAATCTGTTATGTTCTTAGTTCATTAAAAAGAAAAAAAGTATAAATTTAAATTATTAATAGTTTTTCATTTAACAAAATATAGCTGTGGATGGCTATCAAATAGACATTTGTTCACAAAAAAAAACCATACACTCATTTTTTGAGAATAAGATATGAGAAGGATGAGAATAAGAAATTTTTAATATCTGTCACCGTTTGCAAGTTATTAAATTTTAAAATCATCGGTCATTTTTCGGACACACGGTAGTAATCATGCAATTTTTCCCTATTTACTTTAACTGAATATAGCAAACAAATCATACTGAAGAAACGGATTTAAAAAAAATCAGGCTTTTAAACTATTTAAAAAGCTATGAAAATTCAGTATATTTACTCGTTTTTAAAACAAATTTACCGTTGTGACATCAACGTACTACGCTACTTTTACGAGAAAGTATTAATATAAATGGTCGACGCATTTTTGAAGACGACTATGTATATGCGCACATAAAGAACTTGGTTGCTAAAAAAAAAAAACCTTATCATGTTATTCTACAGGGTGTTCCGTTAAAGGGGTCCAATATTAATAGGGGTAATAGAGGAGATCACACGGAGCATAAATCAGTATATAATGCCTGGCCGGATCTCAATAATTTTCAAGTTACAGCAAATAGAATGAAAAATCGGAAATTTGTAAAAAAACCCTCATTGCTAAACTATCGATAATGCTACATAAAAACGAAGCACATATTTAGAAAGAACAGAAAAAATCCTACGAAAGGACATAAGTTGTTTTAGAATATTGAGAATTAATGGCGAGTTACAAGCTCTGAAACAGTGAAAAAATACAAAATCAAATATTTAGCAAAATAGTTAATCGTTAATTCCAAAAATGCAACTCGACCTACATCAAGGAAAATGTTATAAAATTTGGTCCATTCCGAAAGCTTTCGAAGAAGCTGACAATAAACCATATCAATTTAATTGTATGGGAGAAATCAAGCAGTTCCCTAGTTACAACTCTGTACTGTTGCACGCTCGGAAAGGGCGAAACTCCGCCCATGACGATTGTAAACACCCCGTTTTAATATCTTTCAATTATACATTTCTGATCAACCTCTATCAATACCCTTTCCCTATTCAGTCTGGTCAAGTGAATGACATATTGTGCAGCTCTCGCCTTGTCTTAAAGCAAACTCCGTGACTGCTGCGTTTCCTCCATGAACTTTCAGGATGATGAAGAAGAAGTACTTTTTATGCAAATTTTCTATGTGTATAGGAAGAAAAGTGTAATAAAACAGCAGTCATCAGTGGGCGTTATGTTAAAGGGAGGCTGTTGTAAGTGAGATTGTAGTAAGTTGATGTATAATAATTATGCCGGAATACTCTAACGAAGAATATGCCGACATGCATCTGATGTACGGGCAAGCTCATGGAAATGCATGTCTAGCACAGCGCATGTACCGTGAGCAATTTCCAAGGAGACGTCGCCCAAATTCGAAACTCTTCATAAAAATCGATAGACGATTACGGGAGACTGGATCGTTTAATACAGCAAGCATTGATGCAGGGAAACCTCGACATGTACGAATACCTGCAATGGAAGAAGATGTACTGAATATTTTTAAAGATAACCCCTCCACGAGTACACGAGCTGCTGCGTCTGAAGTCGGTGTTTCTCACCAAAGTGTGTGGCGTGTTCTGCGTGCAGAAAACATG
This sequence comes from Maratus speciosus, assembly GCA_963932465.1. Lineage (NCBI taxonomy): Eukaryota > Metazoa > Arthropoda > Arachnida > Araneae > Salticidae > Maratus > Maratus speciosus. The sequence continues at coordinate 276,081,955 of OZ010789.1, forward strand.
CACCCCTTTCATGTGCAGCGGGTACAACTGTTATCAGTAACAGATTGTGCTCAGCGGACAGAATTCGTACGCTGGTTGCTTAAAGTAACAGAAAATAATCCACAATTTCTGGAAAATATTTTATTTACTGATGAAGCAACATTTACGAGAGAGGGCGTGGTAAACACGCACAATATGCACACATGGTCATATACAAATCCGCACACTGTTTTCCCGTCGAACGCACAACAAAAGTTCAGTGTGAACATATGGGCAGGTGTCCTCGGCGATTATCTCATAGGACCATATTTACTCCCAGATGTACTCAATGGCAGTACGTACTTGGTTTTCCTGCGGGATACCTTACCGCAGTTACTGCAAAATGTGCCAGCAACATTGCGCCATAATATGTGGTTTATGCACGATGGCGCACCGGCACATTTTTTCATAGGTGTTCGCAATCACCTCAATTCAACATATCCTGGGAAATGGATTGGACTCAGTGGACCTGTTGCTTGGCCTGCACGCTCTCCAGACCTCAATCCGTTAGACTTTTTTGTTTGGGGACACCTTAAATCGCTGGTGTATGAAACGCCTGTGGATACACCGGAGGATTTACTAGCGCGAATCGTTGTCACTGCAGGAGACATTCCCAACTCCGTCGGAGTTTTTCGGCGTGTTCGCTAATCTTTACGACGTCGCTGTCGGCTGTGCGATTCTGTTAATGGGCGCAACTACGAACACCTATGATAATAATGTCCGTTCGTCTGCCTTCCGACATTGAACTGTGCAGCGCAGGCCAGAAGACTATGCTTCACATATGTCATAAAGTACGTGGAATGTAATTCTTTATTTGTCATTTTTCTTTTATTTTCAACACTTTTTGGCACAGTATTTTGTAAGTCACAGACTGTGGTGTACTCAAATTGTAAATTACAAAGTTTGTATGAATTAATTTAAAATTTAGTGTCTTTTTTAAATTTATAATTAATAAAATTATTATGCTATTTGTTATTATTATTTCCTATCATAAATTATGATGCACATATACATACAATAATTGTCCATGTAAAACATGTACTGAAACTTCTTGCATAGTTACAAATCGCAATATTTTTAATTATTTCTGAATTTTCACCACCAGTTTAATTTTAAAGAATTTAACTTAAGCTTTATATCAATAAAAGACCACTTTAAAATGTAGACTATTATTGTAAAGTTATTTTGGTTCATTCAACTCTTGAATAATTAAAAATGTTGCATCTCAGAAGAAGCATGATCGAAAATGTATAGTTGAGAGTAATTAAAAAGGCGGTGTTCCCAATCGTGATGGGCGGAGTTTAACCTTTGCTAGTGTCAAAGAAAGCGGAGTTGTAACTAAGAAACTGATTAATTTCTCTCACACAATTAAACCGATATGGTTCATTGTAAGCTTTTTCGAAAGTTTTCGGAATGGACCAAATTTTACTACATTTTCCTTGTTGTAGCTAGAGTTGTCTTTTTGGAATTAACGATTAACTATTTTGATGTATATTGGATTTCGTACTTTTTTCACTGTTTTAGGGCTTGTAACTCGTCAATAAATATTGCTATTTTAATACAATTGATGTCATTTTGTAGGTTTTTTCTGCTCTTTCTAAATATGTGCTTCGTTTTTATGTAGCATTATCGATAGTTTAGCAATGAGGGTTCTTTTACAATTTTCCGAATTTTCATTCTATTTGCTGTAACTTGAAAACTTTTGAGATCCGACCAGGCTTTATGTACTGATTTATGCTCCATGTGATCTCCTCTATTACCCCTATTAATATTGGACCCCTTTAACGGAACACCCTGTATATCATTTTACACGAACTTTTGTTTCTGTAGCCTGCAGCGCATCATTTGAGCTAGAACTATAAGCATTTTCAGTTCTTGCTGAAATATATATATTTTTTTGGTCTAAATAAAATATGCGCCAAATTTCGTGGCGTTTAACCCTTTAGATTTTTAAAATAAAGCTCCAAACACCCCTTTTTTAATTATAGTCATCTTGTATATTAGTTTCAATCTAGATGGTTTTAAAATTCTAAGAGATTACATAGGCGTTTACTTATGTAAAATCGTGAGTTTCAAAGTTTAAAAAAATTACAGACACATTAAGAAAATGAGTACTTGTGAGTTAGTAATAATATAACAAGAATATTATATGATGGAGTTGTTGCGAAATCAAGCAACTCCTCTTACCACTTACCCTTTGAAACAAGAACAAAAAACGCACCTGCAGTGTGTTACGTCAGACCTACTGCGCAAGAGCGGACAGAACTTGTTTTCCTTTTTTTCTGTGAGAATTGACTCAGATTTAGATTAGAACAGAAACTAGATATGAACGTAGAGAAAAGAAAATAACTTTTAAAAAAGAAAACTTTAATACTCGAATTGTAATATAATGTAAATAATTTTTGTTTGTGAGTGTCTAAGCAAGTTGTGTACGTCTTCAATAATCTTTAATGTAATACAGTTTTATTTACTTTGAAGATTCAAGACTTATTATTTGGATGTCGTCTTATTCAATGCATAGAATCCCCGGCTATTTCTCCTTATGCGAAGGAAAGAACAGGTAGGACATTTAACTTTTATTTTATGATTGTATAAGTTGAAAGCTTTTTATTAGATAATACGATTAATAAGAAAATTAGAAACAGAGAATAAGAGCAGTAGTAAAATTTTGGCATCCCTTCCGGCGATATAACCTAGTTATGAGATAAATAGAATAAGATATTAGAATAATTAGAAATTATTTATCAAGCTATTTAATTTGAAGAACTGAAAAATTATTGAGAACTATTGAACATATAGAGAATTGTACTTTTTAATAGAATTTAGTTGTTGTTGTTATTAGTTCGCAATGGCTGAAAGTTTAGTTATCGCCAAAAAAGAAAGAGCTGTGCTACGTGAAAGCATAAATAAGTTTATAAATAAAATAGAAGCTATTTTGAAAGAGGGAGAACCAGACATTTTTGATTTGGAAGAGGTAGTGGAACAGTTAAGTGTGACAGAAATGAAACTGACACGAGCAGACGGGGAAATTAAAAAATTGGTGCAAGAAGCACAATTAGATACAGAATTACAGGGCGCTCGCGTATTTAAAGAGAAAATTACGTCATGGCGCTTTAGAGCAAACAGAAAAATAAAAGAGTTAGATAAAAAGAAAACACAGGATGATTCGTTTTCTAAACGAGAAAATCCCTTACAGGAAAACGTAAGCATTAAATTACCGAAACTGAAAATCGCAAAATTTTCTGGGGATTTTGTTGAATGGCTTTCGTTTTGGTCAGCTTTTGAAACAACCATTCACAACAATGACACATTAGATCCAGTAGATAAATTTAACTATTTAAAAAGTTTTCTAGCCCCCATTTCATTAAAAAATATAGATGGATTTTGTGTCACTGCAGAGAATTATTTAAAGGCCGTCGATATTTTAAAAGAAAGGTACGGGAATAAGGATATGTTAATTTCGGTACATACAAATAAACTTCTTAATTTAACTCCACTCAGACACTCGAATGACACCAAATCATTTCGAAAACTTTTTGATGAGATACAAACGAACATTAGAAGTCTAGAGTCGCTTAACATTTCATTAGACTCTTATGGAAGTTTATTATCCCCCATTTTATTTAAATTATTACCGAAATACCTAGTTTTCGAATTTAATAAAACGCATGAAGACTCAATTAATGTCCAAGATTTAATATTGTTCTTACATAAGCAATTAATATCCAGAGAGAAAATGTATGCGTCATCACTGAATGAAATAAATGAGAAATCAACACAAAATAATTATGTTGCGCAGTCATTTAGGAAAAATCCTTCCTTTCCCCCCGAGTCAATAAATTTAATATGCAGAGTAATAAATTTGATTCTCCGAATAGAAAATCACCGTCAGCGAGTGATTTATTGGTTCAGAGCGAAAATGAGACTACTTGTGGATTTTGCTTTGGCAGGCACCAGACAAATAAATGTTTTAGCACTTGTAATTTACCGTTTGAAAAAAGACTTGATTTACTGAGAAAGAGAGGCCTTTGTTATATTTGTTTATCCCGCGGACATATTGGGAAATACTGTGTATAGAAGGATTTATGCGGTATTTGCAATTCGAGACACGCCCAGATAATGTGTAATAAAGAAATAAATTCAAAAGGGAAATCTACTAATTCAGAGAGTAGCGATGTTACGAGACCAATGCTGTCAAATCAGGATATAATTTCTAATGTCTATTTACAAACTTTGATAGTGGAGATCCGTAATGATAATCAATCTTCCGAATTTATTCGTATCATTATAGATACTGGGAGTCACAATAGTTATATAACTAGATATGCTGCAAATAAATTGAAATTAAGGAAAATTCGATCAGAAACAATTAGACACGGACTATTCGGAAGGGTAGAAAAAACGAGTAAACATAATCGCTATGAATTTACTATCAGTAATTTAGATCATAGTTTCCGATTTCAAATACAAGCTTTAGATGAAGGAAAAATTTGTTCGGAAGTAAATTTATGCCGCGATAGCGAAATGATAAAAATCTTAGAAAAAAGAGGAGTTCATCTGACCGATGTTCGTGAAAATAATCGACTATGTTTATATGAGAATAATCCGGAAGAAGTACACATTTTAATCGGCGCTGACATGGCGGCGAAATTATTCACAGATAATATAAAATATTTTCCTGATTTGGGTATAACAGCTTTTGAAACAAAGTTAGGCTGGACAATTATGGGGAAAACAGAGGGTAATGGAAATGATTCAGAAAGTTCGTTGTCAGTTCTATCACTGTCATTGTTTACTTCAAATGCCAGTTTATCACAACTGTGGAACTTAGATATCTTGGGTATCACTAATGAAGATTATAAAAATAAAGACGATTTAGCTAAAGAAACTTATAACCATTTTCTTGAAACAGTCAAACGTGATGAAAGTTGCCGCTACGAAGTGACACTACGCTGGATTGTTGATAATTCAATTTTAGCGAGCAATCGCGTATTAGCCGAGAAACATTTGCCCAAGACAGAACAAAAACTTATCAAAACAAATAAGAAAACAGAATATGAAGAAATTTTTAATTTGTGGAAGGATAATAATATTATAGAAGAAACTTCAGACGATAAGGGGAATAAAGTACATTTCTTATCCCACAGACCAGTAATTAAAGAAAATAGTGAAACGACGAAAATGCGTCCTGTCTTTAATGCCTCCGCACATAATGCAAACTCTCCTTCTTTAAACGACTGTCTCACAAAGGGACCTAATTTGATTGAAATAATTCCGAGTATTTTGAATCGTTTTCGTAAATACAAAATAGGTATTTCTTCAGATATTGAAAAGGCATTTCTCCAGATAAAAATCACAGAAAAAGATCGCGATTTTTTACGCTTTCTCTGGTTCGACTCCAAACATAATTTGAAAGTTTATAGACATTGTCGCGTAGTCTTCGGACTCACTTCAAGCCCGTTTTTATTAATGGGTACACTAAACCATCTTTTAAGTCAAGTACCCGAACAGTGGGAAAATACAGCACGAATTTTGAAAGATTCATTTTACATTGACAATTCCATTACTAGTTTAAAATCGATCGCAGATACTGGAAAATTTATAACAGAATCACAGTGTATTTTATCATCAGCTCATTTTAATTTAAGATGTTGGCGATCAAATTTGCCTCAGGCCATGATCGATGTTTCTGAAGAAAATACAAAGTTAGCACCAGTTTTGGGATTGGTCTGGGACTTAGAGCAAGATAGATTAATGTGTAAAATAGAAGAAAAAATTGAAACGAAAGAACCACTCACAAAGAGAAAAATTTTATCGGTTACCCAAAAGATATTCGACCCCATAGGATTCTCCGCCCCGAGCACTCTTATTCCAAAATTAATTCTTCAGGAAACCTGGAAACAGAAATTGAAATGGGATGAAGAACTTCCTGAAAATTTAAGAAAACAGTTTGAGACCTGGTTAAAACAAATTAAGTTTTTACAAGAAATTCAAGTTCCACGTTGGTTGAATGTATCGCCCGAAAATGAAAATAACATTTCCTTGCATACCTTTTCCGATGCGCGTAGACACGCCTATGCCACTTGCGTGTATCTTAGATGTCAAACACAAGAAGGAGTTAAAGTTCAGCTAGTCAATGCTAGAAGTAGAGTAGCGCCCATTAAAGAACTCACAATTCCTCGACTGGAGCTACTCTCGTGCCTCATTAGAGCTAGACTCGCTAAAACTATCATGAGTGATCTTCAGTTAAAACCAGAGAAGACAATCTTTTGGAGCGATTCCTCAGCAGCTTTAGGGTGGATAAGAAGAGAACAATCTTGGGGTACATTTGTCCACAATAGAGTTTTAGAAATCAGAAGCCTTACCCAAGTTGAAGATTGGCGACATATACCAGGAAATTTAAATCCGGCAGACCTCCCATCCAGAGGATGTTCCTTTGAGCAATTGGAGAAATCACGATGGTGGGAGGGACCAGCTTGGCTGTATTTACCGGAAGATCAGTGGCCACAACCGGAAGAACACCCTGACGAGGATATAATAAATAAAGAAAGGAAAAAGACAATCCTAACACTTTTAGACAATGAAGACACTGATTTACACCGTTTTTATCGATATTTTTCCTCTTATAGAAAAAACATAAGAATGATTGCATTTATATATCGTTTTTATAACAACACAAGAAAGAAAGAAAGAAATTCATCACCTAACATCTCCGTTGATGAATTTGAAAAAGCAGAAAAAATACTACTCAGATTAGTACAAAAGGAATCATTTTCAGGAAACACAGATCCCAAATTAAGAGCCTTAAGACCATTAGAAGATAAAAACGGACTTTTGAGAGCAAAAACAAATATAATCTGTAGACAAGACAAAGAAGATTTTCGTTATCCAATAATTTTGCCCTCAAAACATCCTGTGGTACAGAAGTTAATTTTTGAAAAACATTTAGAAAATCATCACGCTGGAGTTAGCATACTAATGGCTCAACTTCGAGAAAATTTTTGGATTTTGAAATCAAGAAAGAATATCAGAAACGACATTAGACAATGTGTTAAGTGTCAAAGATTCCAAACACCCAGAACAGAGGTCGAACCAGGAATCCCACCTGAAGACAGAATCAGAGATGCAGCTATATTTGAAGTGGTGGGAGTCGATTTAGCCGGTCCTCTATACCTTGCCGAGGGTTCAAAGGTGTGGATAGCTTTATTCACCTGTGCTGTCTATCGAGCAGTACATTTGGAGTTGATAACATCTTTATCAGCTGAATGCTTTATGCAGTCCCTAAGAAGATTTATAGCACGGCGAGGCAGACGATATATAATTTACTCAGATAACGGAAAGAATTTTGTTGGCACTAACAGAGCCCTTTCTAGTGTGGATTGACAAGCTATAAGTACATTGGCCTCCATTCAGAAGATCAGATGGAAATTCAACCCCCCTTCAGCCCCCTGGTGGGGAGGGTGGTGGGAACGCCTCGTGCGAACAGTAAAAGATATTTTAAGAAAAGTTTTGGGTCGCGCCTCATTAAATTACGAAGAACTGAGCACAATACTCTGTGACTGTGAAAATGTTGTCAATTCGAGACCGATAACATACATCTCCGAAGATAATCGCGATCCCGAACCTTTAACTCCACTGATGTTTCTTCAAGAACTGTCTACAGCCGGCATTCCAGATATAGATGCATTAGACTTCCAAGATCTTAACAGACGAGCAAGATATCGTCAAAGAATAAGAAATGATCTGCGAAACCGATTTAGAACGGAGTACTTAGGACAGCTGCGGCAACAGTCTATGAAGAAGAATTCCAAACCTTTGCAAATAGGAGACATCGTTCTTCTGGAAGATACCAACAAAAGACGTCTTCACTGGCCTTTAGCCAAAATAATTGATATATTTCCCGGAAAAGACAAAATAGCAAGATTGGCCAAAGTCCAAACAGAAAATGGCATTTTCCTCCGTCCTTTCCAACGCCTGCTTCCTTTGGAAATTGATGCAGCTAGCGATTCCCCATCAGATAACAGAATTCAGCAAAAAGTGAACTTTAATCTCCCTAATGAACAACGAAAGGTTATTCCAGAAATCGATCAGACTAGAAGCAGTGTAGAAAAGAGCCAACCCTGTGACAGAAATATCTCTCCTTTGGTTACCAGAAGTGGACGACTAGTGAAACCGCCTCTGAGACTCCAATCTGGACTTCTAAATTGTTGAGTTCCTCCCATGGATCACAACTCAAGGTGGGAGGATGTTGCGAAATCAAGCAACTCTTCTTACCACTTACCCTTTGAAACAAGAACAAAAAACGCACCTGCAGTGTGTTACGTCAGACCTACTGCGCAAGAGCGGACAGAACTTGTTTTCCTTTTTTTCTGTGAGAATTGACTCATATTTAGATTAGAACAGAAACTAGATATGAACGTAGAGAAAAAAAAATAACTTTTAAAAAAGAAAACTTTAATACTCGAATTGTAATATAATGTAAATAACTTTTGTTTGTGAGTGTCTAAGCAAGTTGTGTACGTCTTCAATAATCTTTAATGTAATACAGTTTTATTTATTTCGAAGATTCAAGACTTATTATTTGGATGTCGTCTTATTCAATGCATAGAATCCCCGGCTATTTCTCCTTATGCGAAGGAAAGAACAGGTAGGACATTTAACTTTTATTTTATGATTGTATAAGTTGAAAGCTTTTTATTAGATAATAAGATTAATAAGAAAATTAGAAACAGAGAATAAGAGCAGTAGTAAAAGGAGTAAACGATCAAAGTCTCTTTTTTCTGAGATTTGAGATGCCAGATTCATCTGTTAGCTTACTACTTTACAGCCCGCAAACAGTGTTGCCAAGGCAGTCTTATTTATTCAGAAATTTCGAGCTCACATCAGAAAAATTTTAATATTACTTTTAGTTTATTTTATTCAAGAAATAACGACAAATATTATAAAGAACAAACCCTTCTGAATACTAGGCCTGATCGCTGACACAAAAATGGCGGTTACCGAAGGCGGTTTTTTTTCAGCGTGTGTACGGTCTCTTGAATTTTGGTGCCAATAAATTTTTAAAGTTTTTTCCGCTTTATTTTTCTGAAATTTAACAAGTCAAAGAAATCTTTTATAAAATACTGGTGTCCAAATTTAAGGGAGTGTATATAAGTGAAAAAAAAATCCGCCTTCGGAAACCACTATTTTTCTGTCAGCGCTGAGGCACAGAATTCAGGGGGCGGTGAACAAACATGTCCATGCGTAAAGCGGACGTCACTTTGCTGTTGGCAACAGCAGACGATTAAATTTTGCTTTAACTGCGAGTTTTTAATTTTCTTGAATATGAATGATCTTTTAACCCTTTGATGGGCAAGTAATTGTGTTTCTGTAATGTCGAATTCACACCGGGATCTGCAAAAAGATTTATTACAAAATAAGGAAAAGCAATTTTACGACTTTTTTCGACCAAAGTTAGAAAAGTAAAATTTAACAAAAACTTTATAGTACAAATCTTTATTAATCGTAGGTGGGAAAAAATATATCCCACCGCTCCTCAAGGGGTTAAACATTGCACATTTCCAATTTTTATACTGTAAAATTGAGAAAAATATGTACTTATAAATGCAATTTGTTTCGAAACTGTATTTCAATTCGTTCGAAATTCGTATCGCAATTTACTAATTTTTTATTGTTTTCAAAACAATTTTTAACCCCTTCGGGACGAGAGCCTTTTACGAAATTTTTAATCTTTCGTCACCGTTTTTTAAAAACAGAAATTTGTGTCTTCTTGAATCGAGAAAATGCGCTGATTCAGTAAGGCAAATTTTACAGTAAAATTTTACTGGTGAGGAAAAACAAGGATTCTGAGCGCTTCATGCGGCTCGTATACGTGCCGCTCGTCCCCAAGGGGTTAAGCATGATTAAAAAATAATAATAATCTAAATCTACCGCGTGCAGACGATTTTGAAATATAAATTAGTTTGCATTGAAATCAATATAAATAGTTCAAAATTTGTTTCCTGCCGATATTCCATAAAGCAATGCTATAACTCCATTAATAAAATAAAATAATATATATAAAATATAAATTTAACAGTCATGTAATCCAACTATGTGTTTATATAACTGAAATGATAAAAAAAAAACTTATGTAAGTTACAAAAATGGAATCATTAATAAAGAGGAGAAAGACATATTGTGTACAGCCTACCTCTTGCGAGTGGAGTAATCGAGGAAGTTATCACAAGATGGCGGCTGATTTTTTACATCGGGCCAACAGTTTCTTATTGCCGCCGAAGCAAACTTCAACCAGTAAATTTTGAATAGAAAATTTCGCTTTATTTATGCCTTATTTATATTATGGTTTATTCATGAAAACTTTCTCTCACAAATATGGTAAAACTTTCGATTCGCTTTTACTGGTAGAAATTGGCTTGGATATTTTAATCTCTTTCGCTGACACTGACAGGAGTTGTCACAATATGGCGGAAACACAACACCTGACTACCGCCGATGTAAACATTTACCAGTAAAAATAAATATATGTTTTTGGACATAATTTTAACTGAAATTCTGCATTTAATAAGGCATTTAAGTAAAGAAAAAACATCTATTCAAATTTACTGGCAGAAGTTTGACCTGGCGGTAATGACACTGGCCGGCCAACTATGTTGAGTGGACTCTGAAAATGTGTGGTGGAGGAATGGGACAAAATTCCACTTCCAGTTTTACAAAAAGCCCTACTATCTTGGAAATCCCGCTGCAATAGGATAGTCCACAATAAGTGCTATCAGATAGAACATATTAAAAAAGGATTAGTTTGATTTATGAATTTTATTTTTGCTGTCAAAATCATTCTCCATACGTGTAAACACACTCTGTGTATATAGTATGTAGTTATAATTATATATATCAATGCCGAATCCTGATAACAAGAGCATAGCTGCCAACTTGTATGGATTTTTGCTACCACTAAAATTTTCAAGAAATTTCTGCCTTATTTAATCATCAAAATTCTCGTCAATTCGGCGATTGAATTAGGCAAAACTTTCTATTAAATTTTAGTGGTAGCAAAAATCCGTACAAGTTGGCAGCTTTGCAAGAGTTTCCTATTGTTTCGCTTTTTAGCTACCAATAATTCATATTAAATATATTTTCTTTATTTAATCGCAGAAATCTGCAGTTATGCATTTCACGTTAAAGTTCAAGTTCTAGTTCTGACCAGGCATGGAGGCCTACCTAATGGCTTGAGCTCAACAAGCCCTGCCTGGCTAATTATGTTTATTTAGACTCCTGTTAATTTAAACATTAAAAAAAAGATATAACAATATTAATTTCAGATAGCAACCCAGTTGTCTGAGCGTGCTACTATACAATGTGAGATATAAAATATATAAGAACTAAGGGGGAAAAAAAAGAACACTAGTTATTAGAAAATTGCACAATCCACACATCCATATGAGTTTTTACAACACTACCTCTAACAGAATATATTTACATATGACTACTGGTTATGAATATTTTGAAGCACATAATACCATTAACAATAAAGCAGTGAATATTTCCAGAACAACATAGGATTATGATCAATTATGCAAAAAAAAAAACTTAGGAAAAAAAAGAGACATAAATGGTAATTATTAAAAGATTACGTACTAGAAATAGACAAGATATAACAATTATCTTAATTAAAGTATTAATATGGATATTAACAATAGCAAAGTTTTTATCTTCACCGTGCATGGTGGCAGAGCGTCTATGTACATAATGTCAGTGGTAATAATGTTTTTTGTATTAAAACGATAAAATCAATGGCTTGGAACAATATTTAAAATATATATATACCATTAGTCTGCAAGATCCAACGGTGGCACGTTATTTTCAAATATGTATTGACTGTGTTCTATTAGTTTAACACAGTCAATTATTTTTTGTACCAGAGTTGGGTTTTTTCTTACATATGAGAACCATGCAGACAGTGATGTTGTACGTGGTTTTCTTAGATGGAAATGCGATGTAAGAGTACAGTCCAGCATATAGTGCAGCGATGTGCCCAGTTGACCACATGTGCACTGGGGGGATGGCGCCTTATCAAACTTGAACAGATAAGATGGAAATGGGCCGTGGTTCGTTGATGTTCCGATGATGTAATAGAAGTGATTCTGATACCTTTGGGAGGAGACCAGAGGTGCCAAGTTCGCACTAATCTTCCGTAATGCGTGGATTAATTTAACCCAGTTTAACAACGTTTCGAACCAGAAAAATTATTTGATGAATCTTTATTTATTTAATTTCAGTTTTCTGCGCGGATCTAATTTAATTTCATCCCTGAAAAAAAATTCTGGTGCGAAATATTTAAACCAGGGTTAGATTAACCTACATATTACGGAGGATTAGTGGCAACTTGGCACCTATGGAGGAGACTATACGTGTAACGTCCCGTAGGTGCGTAGTCCCATTCTTGCTGCCATTTTTGTAGCATAGTTGTTTTGATGTTTTTCTTGAGAAAAGATGGTGGAAAGGGGAATAATCTACTGTTAATCGTCATGGAAACTGACTGCTGAGTTGCTTGATTTGCTAGGTAGTCGGCTATCTCGTTTCCGAAAACCCCGGTGTGAACATGTACCCATTGAAAATAAAAAGATTTCGAAGAGGATTGCAGTGCTTGTATGATAATAGCGACCAGGTAATTAGTGGTGAAGATATTTTCTAAGGATTGAAGGCTTGAAATGCTGTCCGAATAGAGAGTAAAATTATTTAAGGTGGAACTATTGGACCAACGGACAGCGTCCTCAATCGCCAGAAGTTCTGCTTGAAATACTGTGTTCTCTACGCCTAATTTCACCTGTGCCGTGTGAACGAATTCATTGTCCCGCAATACGCAGAAGGCGTAGGCCGTCCCCTGCTCAGTCTTGGACCCATCCGTATAAATTGCGACTTCTCTCTGATGTGAGTCATTCGCCCATTTGAAGTAAGTTTGAAAGGGAATTGAGTACACTGAACTTATTTTTGGTTGATAGTTGAAGGGATTGTGCTCATCAACAGGGATTCTACTACGGAGAATTCTTCCTGAAGTGGCTATTCCTTCAAGCTGTAGAGCCAGGTGTGGGATACCCGTTAACACGCATAAAGCTGCTGTTGAGGATTTTCTAAAACCCCTGAAATCAGAACAAGACACTGTGCTTGTATTGACGAAATTAGTCTTAGTCCATGGGATTTTTGTAAGAGATGGAACCAGACGGCTGAGGCGTATGTTATTTTTTTTCCAAAATGTTGGAATACCATATTTTAAGAATAGATTTAGATACTCCTCCTTGCTGTGAGGCAAATTTTAGAAGATTCTGGGAGATGATATTGATTTCAGTGCGCTTATTTCGTAAGTGTGGCAAAAAAGAAAGCGTGTTGTCTAATGTTAAGCCCAGATAGGGTAACGTTTTGTCCTGCTTCAGCGTGTGATTGTTGAGTTTGAAAACAGGTGCTCTTTTCAGATATTTTGGTCACCGTAAGTTAAGGACCTGGCATTTTGTATACGAGATCTGCATATGATGGTGAGCTGCCCATTCTTCGACTATCTTCAGTGCTTGATTTCCGCATTCTTCTAATAGCTTCCGTGTGCGGCCCCTAGCGATAATCAAAAGCGAATATTTCTGTATGGAATAAATAGTAATTAAAAATCAGGAGACTTGGTAACTACGCGCTGATAGCATAACAGTTTAGTGAGCCACTGTATTAGAAAGACTGCATACAGTAGAAATCGTTTAATACGAGCATGGCTATATCGAAGACACGGTGAAAACGAACAACGTTAAGAATACCGTGTATCCTAAAAGTTCAAGTACTCCAACTTAAAGAACTCATGTCCGTGATTTTTTTTTTAAATATTAAATTTTATCGTCTGCTTGTCATTGCTCCAATTCTTGAGTTTTTATCGTTTGGTTCTTTTCGCGCTCAATTGGTGCGAGAACTAAGTTCTATGTTGTTTTGTTCTTCATAGTGAAATGAGTTTTACACGCATTCAGAGTATTGCGCTGATCGAAACTTATTTTGAATATAAATCGTAAGGAAGGTGAAAGATTTTTGGCGAAATAAATATCCAAATGATGCAATACCGAGTAAAGATACGCTATATCGACTCGGTCGACGATTTCGAAATGCTGGTTCGGTGGAACACAAGCATAGGGGTGGAAGGCTGAAAGTTCTTACACCATAACCATAGACATGATTGAAAAATTTTTTGGCGATCAACTCATCTCAAAAAATCTTGGCCACCTCAATACCCTGATTTGAGCATCTCGGACTTTAAAGAACAAAGTTTATGCAAATAATCATCAAACAATAGATGATCTGAAAATTGCCATTACTCAATGGATACAAGAACATACTCCCAGCATGTTAAAACGCGTTTCTAAAAACATGAGCAAACAAGTTCAGCTTTGCCTCCTAGAAAGGGGGGGATATTTTGACCATTTATTATAAATGTAAGTCCAGTATTGTTTTACTACGTGATGTTAAAAGTGCTTTTCATCATTAGAATAAAAGTAATCGTTTTAAAGTTTGTTGTTTTGTGAATAATAAATACATATATCGTAAGTACGGGATCATTTAAACTATATTAATATTTTCCCGTTTTTTACGAGTTACAAAATCAGGATAACTTCTAATACGATCAAAACATCCGTACATTTCAATGTGATTTACGGCGAAAATTAGGGTGTGAATTGAAAAGAAACCGTTTCTTATCGATCACCGTTCTATATCAGCGATAATATTTCTACATTACATTATGAGAGTCAAAATGTATTAATTAAGTTTTACTAGGCAGAATATCCCCCCCCCCCACACGCACACAAGAAAAAGCAAAGGAATGTCCTGAAATCTTGTATTAATCCATTAACCGCCAAAACTATAGTGTAGAAATTTTCAAATTTCTTATTGAAAGTCGTTTCCCACCACAAATTCAGTAAGGTAAATTTCCCTTTACTAAAATAGCAAAAATTCAGCCAATAAATGAGACATCTTTTTTAATTTTATAATAGTAGTGCCAATGTAATTAACTGATTGCATAAGCAGTTATTTTGACTGTTGAGTCAACGCAACGTCAGCTGGTAAAGGGTTAATGAAAGGCAAAACGAAGAAACAATGACGTTTCAAAAACGGACATATTGCAAATTTTCTATAGGGTAATGAAAATGAATGGTCATAAAATAAAACCTTTATTATTTCTTTATTTAAATCTGGCCTCTGGACTGTATTAATCAGCCTTTACGAGCGTCTTATTGCACTGTTTAAATGAAAAGGATGCGTGAAATCCAGAGCTCGAAATTCCAACCACTATCGCAATCTTAGTGGAGTTTTTCCGTGAAACTGTATGGTATTATGATAATTTTGGCATTGACATAATTAGAGCAATTAATATTTGTATGTAATTTATGTATGTGTCTTTATGATTTTTATTATATTACAGCTTATTACGAGTTACAGTTAAGGGGACGAGGGACCTTAAAAATAATTTTTTTATTTTTTGTAAATTTCACCTTAAATATTACTCAAAGGTACATTATATGCATTATGGCATGCATTTATAATAAAAAAAAATTTTTTTAAGTCATTTTTGAGAAAAAAGTGGAATTTTACACGTCGTAGAAATCTCCGAAATGCCCCATGCGCGTTCCATATCAATGAAAATCCCCAATATTTTTATAAAAGTTTGGTTTATATATATAAAAAAATCTGTGCATCGAATTTTATATATTTGAATATAAAAGTAAAAAAAAAAAAAAAAAAAAAAAAAAAATTGAAAAATTTCGAAAAAGTTTCAAAATTTCAAAATTTTTTGATTTTTTTCTTTTTTTTTGTAAATTTTAATTTAAATATTACTAAAGGGTACATTATATGCATTACGGCATGCATTTATCACAAAAAAAATTAAAAAAAAAATTTATTTTTGAGAAAAAAATGTCATTTTACGCGTCGTCGTAGAAATCTTCGAAATGCCCCCTGCGCATTCCATATAAATGAAAATACCCAATATTTTTTATAAAAGTTTGGATTATATATATAAATAATTCTGTGCATCGAATTTTATATATTTGAAAATGAAGGTGTAAAAAAAAAAAATCAAAATTTTTGAAATTTTTTCGAAAAAAATTTGAAATTTTTAATTTTTTTTTTTACCTTTATATTGAAATATTTAAAATTCGATGCACAGTTTTATTTATATATATAAACCAAACTTTTATAAAAAATATTGGGGATTTTCATTGATTTGGAATGCGCATGGGGCATTTCGAAGATTTCTAAGACGACGCGTAAAACTCCATTTTTTTCTCAAAAACAATTAAAAAAATTTTTTTTTTTGATAAATGCTTATCATAATGCATATAATGTACACCTGAATAATAGTTAAAGTCAAAATTTCAAAAAATAAAGAATTGATTTTTAAGGTTTTTTAAGGTCCCTCGTCCCCTTAATACAAGGATTTTTACACCTTTTACTATTTTAGGACCCTTGCTCTGAGTTCGACTGTATTTTAACCCCTTCGGGACGAGCGTCTTTTGCAGAATTTCTAATCTTTTATCACCGGTTTCTAAAAACAGAATTTTTTGCTTAATTGAATCGGGAAAATGCTCGGATTAAATAAGGTAAAATTTACAATACAAATTTACTGGTGAGAATCATCACTGATTCTGAGCACATTACACGGCACGAATACCAATCACTCGTCCCCAAGGAGTTAATAGTGTTTGAAATAAAAAGAGAGATCTTAATGTTTCCTTCAGTATAATAAGAGAAAAAGTAGCATTATCTAATTGAGGACGCGAGTTTCAAAAGTCGCCTTATCCAAAATTTAAAAAATCGAGTTTTCTCTATTAATCTACTCTATAGGTGAAGCTGCATCGAAATATCAATTCATTTCGCAAAGAAACAAGTTTTATCGTGTATTTCTGACATTGTAAAATCTTGGTTTACGACGAAAACCAATGGACGCAATCAGAGGTTTTACGCGACTTTTCAAAATTTGATTTTCTGGATAAGGCGAATTTTGAAACTCGCGTCCTCAATTGTTTTATTCAAAACAGACATCTATTTTACAATATAATATGAAGAAACATGTTTGTCTCTGTATGTATTCAAGAAGGCTAAAGAAATCTATTTAACGTATTGGGTCGATCGGAAAGTCGTGTCGTGTTGGGAAAATCAATTCGTACCGGAAAATTCTATAGTTTAATTATTAGACATTGATTCCGATATCTAACGTCTAATAATTACCTGGCAGAAATTTCTGGTACGAACTGATTTTCCAACACGACACGACTTTCCTATCGACCCAAAAGATGCCTGCAAATTTGGTTCTGGATGGACAAAGACAGGTTCGAATGTACCTGAAACTTTGATTTTCAATTTTTTGTTGTTTTATAATGAAGATAAAATTTTGTGTATTTTCTCGACTATCTAAGATCTCCAGCGGTTTAGAGTCGCTCATAAAAAAAATGTACGTTAACTCTTATAGCTGAAGTTGGCAAAATTTGTTCTCATTTCAATGAATTTTATTCTGAATACGTATCGTTTAATTTTTAATTTTTTGCGATTTTACCAAACTCCTGACATCATACATAACCCTCCTGCAAGAATTTTTTTTAATATCTGTCACCGTTTGCAAGATATTGAATTTTAAAATCATTGGTTATTTTTGGGATACCCGGTATGAATGGCAATTCATTACCCATGGTTTGTGAAAGCGAATTTAAAAAAAAAAACAATACAGCATTTTCTTTCGTTACTTTTTAAAATATGATCGATTGATATTGTGCAATTTGATATTCTTCTATCAGGAGTCGCTGTAGTGTTGCTAGGTGTCCCGCGTAAATCGGAGTTCCAATTGCTCTGAACACCAGTATTTTAAAGTAGTTTTCTTTGCCTTATCTGATTCCAGAATTATAAGCGATTAAAGATGAGGAAATAAACTGTAAAAAATTACTGGTGTCCAGAGCATTTGGAGCCCCAATATACGTGGGACAACATACGTGGCCCCAATATACTAGCATCACTAATTCGGATAGTTGTATCACAAATTTTTGACAGTTTCTTTTCGTCTTATTTAACTTCAGAAGATTGCCGTAATTTCCCACGTATCCGACTCAACTTAGATAGGTCTTTTTCAGACCGGAAATTACATTGAAAAAAAGAAGTCAAATACTACAGAATTAAGTCACATTTTATTCAAAATAAATTCTGGTAGGAAATCGAGTTATCCGATTTGCGGTGGATGTGCACGAAATTATGGTATTGTGAATACTGTGTAATAACCCTTTGAGGGGCGATGGGATAAAATGCATCCCACCTAATTTAAACAAGATTCTCACCAGAAAATTTTAACTAAATTTTATATTTTTAGCTTTGGAGTAGAATCGTTGAAAATTGCTTTTTCTTATTTTAAAATAAAATTTTTCGATTATTCCGGTGAGAATACAATATTCAGAGGTATTTTTGCTTGCCTCTCAAGGGGTTAAAATATAAATAGAATTTTTCTGATCATTAATAGTGGTGCCAGACTGGTTGAAAATTTCAAGCAGATTGCGAACCCTCTCCTATGCATTTCTGCCATGGTTACAAAGTCATTTCAAGTGATTGTGAATAGTCCAAGAGCTGTTAAACATTTTAGGGAAGGTATTTGAGGCACCCTGAAAATTTGCGCAACACTTCTTTTGTAATGCCTGAATACAAAATCGAATGTCTGGCTGAAGGATCGTGGCCCAAAACCTGTGCCAGACAAAAAATGACACTTGACACGTGTCTGGCACAGTTTTTGTGCCGTTTGTTGTGTCTGTCATTTTCAAAATATTTTTTTCTAAGCATAAATATTATTGTGCCTCAATCTCATCGTGCCTCAAATACCTTTTTTGGGTAGCCAAAAAATGGCACTTGACACGTGTCTGGCACAGTTTTTGGGCCGACTAAAGTGTCTGTCATTTTCAAAATATTTTTTTCTAAGTATAAATATTATTCTGTTTCAATCTCAGCGTGCCTCAAATACTTTTTTTGGGTAGTGTCAAAAAATGGCACTTGACACGTGTCTGGCACAGGTTTTGGGCCACGATCCTTCAGCCAGACATTTGATTTTGTATTCAGGCATTGCAAAAGAAGTGCTTTCAGGGTGCCTCAAATACCTACTCAAAAATGTTCAACAGCTCTCCTACTAGAATAAAACTAAATATTTGACCCATTTATGCCTGAATTTTTATTTTCTCAAATTTGTTGGTAAAATCACTTTAAAATGTTGCAACATGAACTGGAAAAATACTTTAAAAAATTACCCTAAGATATTTTTGCATTTATTTGATAAAATGTAAACCTACTAAATATGGATATATCCATACGTGGGAAAAATGAATAATTATATGATTTGTCTAAATTTATATAAATTAAGCTTTTAAATTGTATATTATATACTATAATTAGTATTTTTATGAACTATTAAAAAATATATTTATTTCTCTACAGAGACTAATAACTTTAAAAGTATTATTAATAATAAATTAAGAATAATCGTATTTGAGGCTAAAAAACAATTTATTTCAAAATCATCTTGAAAAGGACTTTACATATATAACTCTCCCGTAAATGGTTAATACAAATATGTACCCATTTGTGCCTAGCGAGCAATATTTTGTACGTTACAAACATGCATAAAAAATAAGCTTGAACATATAATTTCGCAATTTAAAAAAATATGTATTTCAAAGAAGTCTACAAGCTAAGATTATGACTTATTTATTTGAATCCTTGATAAAAAATTAAAAAAAAATACAAATAAACTTACATTTTACATTTCGCTATCTTGAAAAACGAAAAATCTATAAACACCATAAAACTTCATTTAAGCAAATAAATATCAATAATCATGTCATCAAGCTGTCATCTCTCAGTAATAGATAAAGACGTTTATAGACAATTACTTGATACAATTTTCATGTTATAAAGAGGAAGAAAATTATAAAAATCTATCAAAATTCGAAACGTCCCAAAAATGGGGCGCTAGGCATAAATGGGTTAAAAACATTCTTGTGCCTTGCCACATTGATCAAATACGCCTATTCGCTATAGACCTGATTACGGAAAATTAATTAAAAGATCCCGTCTTAATTTTAATTTTTTAATGTATTGGAACCACATGTACTACATTACGTACTGAAATCGTAGTTTTGCGCTAATATCAAATCTCTGAACAAAAATATAGATTTTCATCTTCTGTTGAACATAAAATTAACATCAATTTACATTGAATTATTTAAAAGATTTCCTTTCTGTTTTGTTTTAGTTTCTATGTTTACCGTACTACACAAAATTAGCCAGGGATACAACAGTTGCCTTGATGGCGAAAATCAGATTCAATTTTGTTTTCATTTTAAACTTATTCTTCGTTGTCTAAAATGTACTTATACGAATTTTTTGCTGAATTTCTTCGAGTACATAGTTTACAGCTGTCTTCTAAATATTTCTTCTTCTGTCATTGATTTTAGGTTAAGTTTGTAACGGTGTGATAATTGTAAATAATATTTTTATAAGATATCTACATAAGAAAAGCCCAGGACTCTTTTCCTTTTCTTTGTTCAAAAGTAATACTTTCTTCCTGATTCATTACAAGAAGATTGATATTTCTAAAAAAATAAAAATTCATCTATCTTGCACTTATGTAGAAACTGAATTACTAGGCCAACCGAAAAATATGTAACCTAATATATATATAGGAATAGAAACATAGAAAAAATACACAATAGGAAAGATAAAAAGATCCTATTAGCTAAGGATGTGGATATTTTTTATGATGTTTGAATAAAACAATGATGAAGGGGCATAAAATATTTATTCCTTTGTCCGTAATGGGAAAAGGAATGAAAACATTGAAAGGAACAATTGAAGAACATAAATGCTTTTGCCGCTTCTTTTTGTTAAATAATTGTTTGTAATCAGATACATAATATTGCTGATGAAAGAAGATCATGCTTAATTAAACTCATTTATACAGGAAAAGTGCGCCAGAAATAACCAGCGTGCATGCGGTCCTTATTTTGGCGTACCACTATTTCTAAATATTAATATAATTTAAAAATTCCACTATTTAAAATGGCGAAGATTTCTATTTGAAATAGACATATTTAAAAGTAAGATTGTATGTTTTATGTACTCAATTAATGTAGAAAGGTATTTTCTTAATGACTGTTAAACTTGCAAAATTAGCTTCAAAATAAAATTCAAAATGTTTGAATTATGTAAAAATGTAAAAATCAAAATAATAATAATATATTTTAACACTTTCCAACATAGTGGAAAATTATTTATGAATTCGAATTAATTGTCTGTCTGTCTGTCCATTCTCTAATTCTCATAAATATACTAGGACGGCTGTGTACTTTTTGTATGTTATTGAAGTTTTTTTTTTTAATAGAATATTCGATATTAAACATAAAGGACGTAACTTTTGCAGTTCGTTTACAGGGACACACAAATGGTTTCCCCTACATTATGGTCTAAAGTAAATAATCGCTTGTGGCGTATTTTGTTGATGTTACGATATTTTTAACATAATGATAATGATATGCTTTACTGATTTGCTCTACAACTTGCTTTCTCTCGCGTATAGAATAAGCAGCATTTATAGCCCAATTACAGAAACGCCCAAAAGAATTTTATTACATTATGATGCCCGGGTTGAAATTGTTTGCAGTGCATTTTAATGATGTTATGATACTTCAAAGATAATGAAATTTAAAACAACACTAGCGTATACTACAACGTATTTTCTACAGATTACATAACTTGTAGCATTTTTCATTCGTTTACAGGTACGCACAAATGAATTCTGCTAAAGGATATGACTTAGTAAATGAGGACTACAGTTGAAATAGTGGAAATGCGCTGTCCGCTGTGGCATACATTTTTAAACTTATATAATTTTTAGCTTGTATGACGTGTAATCTTTCTATAGACCATATAGAGGGCTGCAAGAAAATATTCACTGAAAAAAAAAATCCCAGCCGGCTCGGCCTACAGACACAGGTAGATTTCGCCGCTTTGGACGAGTTTTTAATTTCATTTTTATATAAGGAATGGTTTTATTAGAATCATGTTAAGGCGGTAAAAAATACATTTCCCTGAATAACAACTCGAAATTTTCTGTCACATTTCAGATTCATTTTTAAAAGAAAAAATAAAAAACTTTCTGGCGTGATTTTTGAAGAGAGTTATAAGCGACCTGTGTTTTTATTTTTCATGCAATTAATTTAAACTTTATTTATAAACAGTTATTTTCTCAGTAGGACAATATTTTTCGTTTCCAACGCAATCGCTTCGGAAAATTCGGTTCAAAATGCCCACTTTGACATCATTTTTTGAAATATATTCTGCCTCTATCGAAAAATCGACCATTACGCAGGGGTGTAAAAATTTAGGCTCCAGCGGCCAGTCTCTCACCACTAAATTTTATTAGTTTCCTTTGCTTAAATTTTATTAGCATTCTTACAAAAGATTTTGACGAAATATTAGATGAAAAATAGCGAATAAAATTTAGTGGTGAGAGACTGCCTGCTGGCGCCTAGATTTTTACTCCCCTGCCATTACGGTACATTATATAGTTTCTGAATAAGAGAATGTACCAATTGGATGCGTTTGAGAGCAAAAATGAATTAAAAAATGAGTCAGAAAATAAGCAGTTTGGATTTGAATACACCGTTAATACGATGATTTTTTTCTTCAACCGCTATGAATTATTAATTTGTTTTTGCTGTGATAATTGGTCCTATCAAAAACTTGCCAGTATAAATATTGTAGATAATATTAAGAAGATATATAATAAATTTAATTTAATTTGATATCTTGAGAATTGAAAAAGTTATGTTTTTTTCTCCCTAAAACCCTGTTTTTTACACCCATTGAGCCCATTTTTCTTTGTATCAAAAATCTATGATACATAAATTTTTGGCTCTATTTTTAGAAGTAATAAAAACTTTAAACTGATTTGATATGTACAAAAATTAAGAAGTTATGTGTTTTTTTTCGGTTTTTACAAAACTCCTCCTTGATTTTTTTATCAATTGCTTTATATTTTTCATCAAAAAGAGAATTTTCTTGCAAAATCTGAATTCTAATATCTATTAGTAGTTTTATTAGAATGGCAATTAAATACTTCTTTAAAAAAAAAAAAAAAAAAAAAAAAAAAAACACGAGCTTGCATTTTTTTAAAGTACGGTAAAACTTAAGAAATTCTTTGAAAAACAAAGTTGAATGTAGGTATACAAGGAGAAAAAAGTTGAACGTCAACGCTCCCAAAAGAAAGAATCATGAACGACTATCACCCAGCTATCTGTTAGGGGCTATGTATATATAAGGTTATCATTTTAGGGGGGAGGGGGTCTGGCACATGATATCGTAAGATATCTCTAGGGGCATGGGGTTGTCTTTGATATTGTTATTATTTTTTATCCATTTTTATTTGTAACTTGGTCATTACATCAAAATAGTTATGTTATCTTATTTTAGCATGTTATCTATTTTTATGAAAGTACAAAGTTATCATTAAAATCATTAAATGATTATAAAATTATTCAATTCCAAAATATGGAACACCCTAAAGTTAAGCATTTCGATTCTTATGTTATACGTGTATGCATATATAATTCGCTGTTTGACAATCCATATGCGAAGTATGTTTGAAATGATACTTGTGTTTACTAGTAAATAAAAGAGAAGGGATATTGTCCACCTGTTTTGTTGATTAGAAGTTCTGTTAGCCCCACCCCGTGCGGGGGCAAGTGCAAAAAGACATTATTACAGTTGAATGCATTATGTAACAAAAAGCTATTATTAAAATCTTTTAAATAATAACTATTTCTACTAAGTTATATTTGATACATAAACTAATATTTTATTGTTTTCTCTTCATTTCAATCAATAAAGTATGCAAAAAATAAATGTAATCCTATTTGTATATCACTCCAAAGAAAAGAAAAAAAATCCAAAAATCTAAAGAATTTTTATACATTGATTGATAACGACATCATTACCTGGTGGGGGGGGTGGGGTCGGTCGAGGGATGATAACGTATGATATCGTAAGGGGGGGGGTACAAAATTACCGAATAGTTGATAACGTTATATATGCAAAGCCCCTTAGATATAAATAGCAATCTGCCACAATGATTAATAGTTATTAGTCTAAAAGGCAACAGATGAGATACTTGTTTTAAGCGTGGCTCATGGTTTTAAGAGCCTACAGAACACTAGTCACGTGAAAACATTGGAAAGCTAATATTATGTCTAGGGGATCGTTATTTTCAAATTCTTCGCAGGCATTTAATATTTTTATTATTCTTTTATTTAGATTTTTTGCAGAGGATAGCTGAGGTTAATCTATAACCGGGCTAGTTTATAATTTTACGAATTTAAATACAGATTTTTTTTAGAAAGTGACTACCAATTTAGGAACCGTTTCCTATGTAGTCTTATTAAAAAGAAATTGCAATCAAAATCTAAAAGAAAAACTAGCTCCGTTAGAGAACGACCTCAGTTATCCGATGCAATAAGAAAAATCATTTAAAAATATTAAAATGCTAGCGAGAAAATTGAAAAGAAATTCTCCTAGCCTTAGTATTAGCTTGCAAGTGTTTTCGCGTGACTAGTAAAGGCTTTTAACCCCTTGAGGGGCAGGTAATTGTGTTTCTGTAATGTTGAATTCTCATACGAAATTTCGAAAAAATTTGCTTTCAAAATAAGGAAAAACAATTTTTCAATCTTTTTTTCCACCAAAGTTATAGAACTAAAATTTAATTAAAAGTTTCTGGTGGAAATATTAATTAAAATTAGGGGGGGGGGGTATAATATATCTCACCGCCCCTCAAGGGTTTAATAAGCGTCCACTCGACCAAATAATGCAAAGGGTTAATGTAAATGTTATAAATGTAATCTTATAAATGATCGTATAACATCCTAAAAACAGACATCAGTTAAAACAGGAGAAGTCTTACAAAATTTTATTTCTATTACATAAAACTTCATAAAACTTATCTTATCTGAAAATAAAGTAAAAATAATGCATTTTAAAATTTTCCAATTATTTTAAGATAACTAATGATTACATTAGATCCTGCAGGAAAATTGCTATTAAACTGATAATTTTTTCTTTAAGTATTACACAAATTACGTTTGCTTTTGATAAATTATTGGTTTAATTTTAAGTTAGGATGTAAATTTCTTTCAAGAGGGTGTAAATTCTATTTTTATTATTATTGATGTGCCTTTTTCCAATATTCTTGAAACGCCTTCCAATAATATTGCACTTTAGATAATGACGATAAAATTAAATTTTGTAAGATTATTTATCGTAATTGCTCTTTATATTTTTTAATGCTCTTAAAGAAAGATAAAAATTTTGAATTACTCATATCTCTGTTTAAATCTTTTTCTTTTCTTTTTTTAAGGAAAAACACTCTCTACGTCTATGTGAAGTTTTTTCAATATATATATACACATATATAAGTATTGCATCGAATGTAAAATATCAGAGCTTTATTACAAAACATTTAAATAGAAATATGATAACCGACATTAAACAATTCAATACTTATTATATTTAAGGGGTGTCAGACCTTTTTGCTAGTTACCAATATTTCCGTATAGAACAATTCTCCTCGTATAATCCCAGAATTTCTCTCATTAAATAAGGCGAATGATCTTAATCGGAAATAGCGGTAATGCTTCTGGCGTTTCTCCAGTTCTCAGTGTTTTCTCTCATAAACAAGTTTAGGGTGTCGTTCTTTGACTTACAAACCAACGCAAAATCGGAATAAATTGTAGAACTTTCTTAAAATATGTATATATAAGTATTAAAATTACATTAAAAATATAATAAAAATATACATATTAACGTTTTCGACTCTCATCTGGGTATCATCATCAGGATCTAAAAGTAAAAAAACAAACACATTTAAATGTTTTTTGACTTATTCAGAGAATTCAAAACACGAAAATCGACCAATTAGCGTTTGATGTTTATGTTTTGAATTCTCTGAAATTGTGAAGTAAAAAAACATCTACATGTGATTGTTTTTTACTTTCAGATCCTGATGATGGCCCCCAGTAAAGGGCCGACACCGTTGATTTGCATATTTTTATTATACTTTTAATGTAATTTTAATACTTTAAATACAACATTTAGCTATGTGTTTTATCACATCCGTCAAGTTCCATACGCAGCACACTTATAAGATAATTAAATAAATTGTATAAAAATTCTGGTTTGAAATATGTTTATAGGACTTGAGTTAAATTTTCTGAAGCGGAACAGAAGTTGTTATGTTAATAGTAAGATTAGCAGTAATCCCATTATGTACGCTTTTTGAATACCACTTTTTAAAACAAAAATCTTCTGTATAGATTTCTCTTGCAAGGCATTTATAAACATATGACATAAGCACAAACTCACAAATTTCATGATCGTGGTCTTAGGATTAATATTTTTACCGTGCCGGAAGTGTTGTAATGTTAATAGTAAGATTAGCAGTAATCCCATTACGTACGCTTTTTGAATACCACTTTTTTAAAACAAAAATCTTCTTTTTAGATTCCCCTTGCAATGCATTTATAAACATATGACATAGGTACAAATTCAAAAATTAACATGATCGTGTTCTTAGAATCGAAATTTTTATCGCATGCCTCACATATACACCGATTTTTTCTTCTTATGGATTTCTGCAAAAATGCACCACAGTAGACAATTCCTTAATGGAAAAACCAAAAAACTTTCTGCAGCATATTCTTCCTTGTCAATATACGTAATCCATGAATGAGAAGTATTTTCATTCGTTTAGTCTGCATTTTTTGGGATAAAAATACATCGGTCATTTATGTGACAGACAATAAAAAAAAAGACATTAAATGAGTAATTTCCTTTCATATAATTAGCTGAATATCTTTGTATTATATTATTGCGACAAATATTTTTATCTGAAATCGATGATGGATTTTGATGATTTCCTCTTATTGATATCGTTTATACGTAAGTTTTAGATCATTTACTCCAGAAAACAATCATTTATAAACCCAAGTTAATATGATATATATTTATTAAATATAAAGTATATTCATATAGAAAATTTTGGGAGAGTCTTTTAATTTTATCTTGCGTCTTTATCAAAGAGAATTTCAAAGAGAATATTTAATTATAGTACAATTATAATTATCTCTTTCACATAATAACATTTATTTCGATGCGTATCTCAACCCTTTATCTACTGACGGCACTTATAAATACCATTAAAATATAAAATTGTTATAAAATTTATTTAATGCATCAATCAGTCGTAATGCAGTTTAGAATGAGTTATAGATGCATTACTTAACTTGTCCCAAAAGCATTATTGGTTCCAAAAAAAAATCTTTTTAAAAGGATGATTCCTCTTGCCTTTGCATCTTTTCAGCATTCTTAGCATTGGGGGGGGGGGGGGGGGGGGAGATTCTTCAATTCCGAAATATTTCAATATTTCTATTGTAAGAACATTATATTTGTACATTTCCTTATTCTACAAAATACTGGGGAAATATTTAAAATGAAAGATTTGAGTGGGATTATAAATATGGCACAAAATCCCTATAAATTGAAATTTAATTAATCCTTCTAAATCCTTCAGTCCTTCTAAAACTTATTAAATGATTATGGAAATCTTCTAAAGTAGTTTCAAACATTCATAAAAAATGCTTTAGAAGATAACATTTTCATGAATTCATAAATCAGTATATGAGTCATTCTGTGAAAAGTGGCTATTTAAAAAAGAAAAATTGCGGCCAAATAAAATTGCCTCAAAAATCTCAAAATTTAGCCTACAAGTACCTTAATGCTATATTTATCAAAAAATAATATGAACCAAACTGTACCTGATAGACCTTCTGATATTTTAATTTCAAAGCACTTCCATGGATAAAATGTTCAAATAAATGATTGGCACAGGAATTTAAGAAAAATTTATTTATAAATAGGAAAAATGCTATGTTTCATATACATGTTAAATAGAAAAAAGTTTATAAAAAGTCTGGAGCCATTGTGGCGCTTGAGAATTAAAATTATGTGGTTTCATAAACATACCACCGCCCTTGAAAGAGTTAAAAAAGAAAAGAAATTATAATTAGAAGTCATACTGTCAATAAATAATATTTTTTTTTACTCTATGTCAATTGAAAAAAATAAAGATAAAGCAATAACATTTAGCACAGTTAATGTTTATTTAGTACAATTTTTTTATTATTATTAACTTCCCCAAGTAAAATAATAAATATTAAAATTGTATTATCTTTACTTACACGAATTAAAAGTCTTATGATATTTTTAATGTTCATTTTATTGCATTAGATTTTTTTTATTTTACTGTTTAGTACATATATAAATGGGTTTAGATCATTTCCTCATATATTAAAATTATGAGGGAATGATTGTGAGGGAGTGACGAAATACTTCTGAAAACCATTTTATACAAAAAGGATTAGTCTAATGTATATTTTCAGTTAGTTAATATCTTTTGAAACACATGTCTAATAATATAGCAACATAAAAAGACATTTCATTACTTTTTGTTAAATTTATAACAGATGAGGGAATGATGGATAATAAAAATACTTACATTGATCTAGTACTTCAAAGCCATATACTAACAATTTAAGAACATTTTTGAGGAAACAATAAGATGGATACTTCACTTTACTCTTATACAAACTGCCCTAGACCCATATAAAGCATGTGCTGCTTTCTACAAAGTAAATAGGGACAAATTTATAGTTATGTGAGGGAATGATGACAAACACTAGGGACATCATTAAAAAGTGCCCTAATTCTTTCATTATATAAATTATAAATATAATTAAATGGCTAAATATTTATTTAAGCATGTTTAATAAATTGAAAAAAAATAATTATAAACATACATGCAGCAATGGAAGAGAAAACATTTTCTTTCCTACATGTGTAACTGGGGACATAGTGAGGGAATGATATTTGCATTAAAAATACATTAAATTTATAATATTTCAATTTCAATAATCAAATACTTACAGTTTATATCTATAACTGATTAATATTGATAGTTTAAATCACTTTTTCTTTTTTGTAATTTAAAAAATATGTTTCCAAGACCCCATGGGACATAAAATTGCCACTTTTCAGAGAAAGAGCCATACAACGGATTAACACTTTTTTCACTATTGACAAGTAATGCTCTTTACTAATTAAAATCGTTTTCTCTTAAGACAGGTGCCTAAATTTTAGATTAATAAAAATGCCTTATTTAATAACGGAATAATTAAACAAATAGGCATTTCGTCGATGCCTAGTTGACGCCTACTTTACTTTTTGCCTAAGAATAGCCGTGCAGTTGCCTCCCTCTTAAACGGAACTCCGCTTTAATGGGCCGACTTTTTTCCCCAACATCAGGCAAAATTCAGGGTTGACGTCCTAGGCAACTCAGCTTACGCTTTCGAGTTGAAGTGCAATCCCGAGGGAAGGAAGGCAGAATTCAGAAAGGGGAACGTTGGATATAAATGGATACGCGTAGACCTTCACCAGCGTTGAAATCGGGGTGTTGCGCGGGGGTTTGGCATACCCCACAGGAACAATGAGATGTCCCCCCCCCCCCGAAACTCTATAATGTCTGATCTATCTGCAAACTGTTCTGTACAGACATTTAAAAAAGCTTGAGGGATGCGAGCAAATCACCGTAGAAGACGTATAAGTGTTGTTTGAGTCTGATAAAGATCTCAAGCATGAAACATTTTTTTACGAGGGTATAATTAGGACTGTAACTAATGTTGTTCAATACGAAGACGATCCTGATGATGATCCAGCTGTAGTTGACACGGCTAAAATTCCCCATACGGAAGGTATAAAAACATTAGAGTTGGCGCTATGCTGTTGAGCAGCGGCTAACAGCTTCTTCGGTTAAAGTTACGATGTTAAAGATATGGAGAGATTATGCTGCGAATTTCGGGCATCTTGCCTTCAAAAGAAGAAGATCACTGATTTCTTTATGGTTGATTAAATTAAATATAAATAATGTAGAACAATTTCAATTGATTATAAAGGTTGTCTTACACAATTTTCAACAATTTAAATTGTGTTAAATATTTTTCATTTTTTGTTATCAGTGATAATTTTTCTTTCAATTCAGTTAATTATAACTAGTATTCATTTCACAAAATATAGAAAACATGTACTTTTTTAAAACTACACAAATTGAAAAAAGAATTTGGGTTTAAATAAATTATGCAAATACTTATTTAATTTTTTTTTTGGCTTCTCCGCTTTAACCGGTTTTTCTCTTAACCGGCTAACCCTCGGTCTATTTTAAGCCGGTTAAGCGGGAGGCCACTGTATTTCTAAAACTTAGACATAGCTGAGAAGAAGTCTAACTGTAATCTAAATCATATAAGTGTGGTATAAATACAAACATGAATAAAAATAGAAAAGCATTTAGGATAAGATTTAACATAGCAAATTTATATACAAAAAATAATATTTACATAAAAATGTGAGTAAAGTAAAATGTTAAAATGTTCAATTGTTTAAAACAGTCGAGATGGAGGAAGAAAAGTCCAAGTATACAAGGAACTTTTCAGTGATAGACATACATACATATTTTTTGTTAGTAGTAACAATATGTATATAAAAGTGGATCACAAAATATAATCAACACTAATAACAGAAACTTCACTCTCTATGCGTGTGTTGGCAATGACTAGCGAAATCCTGCGCACGCAAAAGTCTGAAAATTTGTATGATGATAGTCCAAGGCAGCGGCCTTAATCTGCATTGCGTTGTTATTCACGGGGTTGGCGAGAGACAGCGAGCAAGGGGATAAGTCCCATAGTATGAAATATTTTGAGATAAGCTAATGTTTCTAAAATTTAATGTTTCTAAAATTTAACTGTGCTAGTAAGGACCGTTACTATAAATGTGAAGCAAATAGCATCAAAATTGGCGGATTATAATAAATAGTAAGATAGAATGATATGTCTAATTAGGTTATTCAGGATTTAAAACAGATTAAAAAAAAAAAATTGGAATTTTGTACATTGGTTGTGTTTTGGTTCAAAAATTCATTTGATGTCCCTGCGTTTTCTTTCGGAGACAGTAAAATCTAAAATTTATTTATTTTACAAAAATGCATAATGCGTAATAATAATTAATAATGCATCGCAGAGACAGAATTGTTTTGCGATCGAAAATTGCATATTAGTGCAGAATGTCTCATGTCCAGGACTCTACAAATTAAAAAACAAATAGCCACCGAACAGCATTTTTTTTTCATATTTTTGTCAGTTTTTACGCATTTTTTATTTAATCATCGATTAAAAAAAAATAAAGCTATTTTTGAGTTAATTGAAAAAATATATAATTATGAGTTTAGTAATAATATATCATGAATTGATTAACTTTTTAAATTCAACCAATATATTATTTTAAGAAGTTAATAAAATTAAATTTCTGGAAGAAACTGAAATGAATTATAATTCTAAAAACTGAAATATAAGTGCATTATAAACTTTGACGGAATGATGTATGTAACAACACAAGAAAAAAAATTACTAAAATGATTGTTTTTTTTTTGTTTTTTTTTTTTTTTTAAAGAGAATTAATTTAGAAGAAATTACTTTCAAACCATTTACCAATATGGGAGACTAGGGAGGGTTGACCCACTTTTTACAAAATGATTTTTTATTTTTCAAATATTGAACGTAGAATAAAGTTTCATATATCATTTTATTCGTTCTACTATTAGTTATGAAAATAAAATTGCTACATAAGTGTAAATAAGAAATTTCAAAAATGATTGTTTTTAATCATGAGAAAATAATGGGTCAAGGCTCCCTACATTTGTGAGGGTTGACCCACTATATAAAAGGCTTGACCCACTTTGTTTTATATTGCAATATTTGTGAAAAGAAATAAAATCAGTTTTAAAAAAGCAAAATTACTTTATGCTACATGCTTAAATGATTATAATTTTTTTTTTGAAAATATGATGGTTCAACAAACGTGTTTAGCTGCAATCGCATGTTAGAGGAGAAAAATTTTGTTTTGAACAGGATTTTCTCTGAGGAGGCATAATTGTAAAACAGGGAAAATGAAATTTTAACGTTTAAGACAATATTCCTCTAGAGACAGGATCCGTTTCCATAGGGTTTCGTGCATTATAATCTCCGGATTTAGTAGCCACTGTCCCGCTTTTTTGTTTTGTCTCCTTGTCCTACTTTTTGTGACATTCGACTTTTCTGACCTACTTTTTCTGACAATTCTAGTTGTCACATAGTTTGGTTTCATCTCACTCATTATGTTGAAATGCTATGTACTTTTGCAGTCGTATGAGTACTTAACTTGTCATTAACATCTTTTAACCATTTCAGAGGCAAAGGACTTTTAGTACTAAGATGTTGAAATCAGAGATCTGCACGGGCCGAAATGAAAATCGGCCGAGCCCGGCCCCCGGCCGGCCACGGGGCTCGGCCGATTTTCATTCACGGCACTCGGGGCGGGCCGGGCCGGGCCGGGCCCGGGCTCCATTCTGTTCGGGCCGGGCCGGGCCCGGGCTCCATTCTGTTCGGGCCGGGCCCGGGCTATACTTTTTTCTGCAGGCTCGGGCCGGGCAGAGCCGGGACTAACTTAATTTTTCTGTACCCAGCCGGGCCTGGTTTCATTCCTAGTCTTCACGGCATTGTCCTTACCATATGTGATTGTGGTATATATATATATGTGTGCATATATACATATATATATGTATATATATTTTTTTTTTTTGAATTTACAAGATAAATAATCAATCACGAGTTTCTTACTCTATAATTTTTCTTCGAGCTTCTACGTCACATTCGAATCTTTTGTTTAAAGGGACTTTTTGAACACTTTCATTGCTGACATTGTAAAGACTTTTCAGTTTCTTATAAACGGACTAACAAGTTGTGGTCAACTGAGGACTGTAATAGAATGTAACATCGGATATGTTGTTCTGGCAAATGCTAATTATATAAAACTTAGTAAGAATTATGAACAGCCTAATAAGCACTATTCATTTGTAAGACACGTCTTTTAGGCGTGGTTCTTGTATGGTGGAAATTAAAGTAATTATTCAGTGCTTTACAGTAATTCGTTCATCAGTCTTCTTTTTGACAAGAACTGGTGTTTTAAAAACTATTTTAAAAACTTTCCAATTGACAATTTTTTTAAGGTATTTATTCAGCATTATTGATTTTGTTGCATTGCTCTCAACCATGTGTGATTGTGGTATTTTTGAATTTACAGTAGAATAATGAATCAAGTGTTTTCTAATCAAACAATCTTTCTTCAAGCTTCTACGTCACATTGGAATCCTTTGTTTACAGAGACATTTTGAACATTATCATTGCTGACATTGTAAAGACTTATCAGATTCCTTATATACGGTCTACAAGTTTTGGCTAACTGAGGACTGTTGGACATTTACTTTTCATGTATCAAGTAGTGAACTATGATGTTCTGTATAGACTTATTCTCCGTTCAGGGACTATACCTGTTTAAAAATTTGTACATTAAGCATAGCTTTGTAGAGTTTTGTCATGCACTAACTAAACTTTTTTTTTTTTTTTTTTTTTTTTTTTTTTTTTTTTTTTTTGTGTTAAGAGGCTTTGTTTAGAGAAACCTTTCAAGTTGTTTTTAGTTATCGTCACAGCGCAGGTATGTCTGTGCCATCTGTAAAATTTGTTTTGTAAATTTTGATTTCATATTTTCAGTGCCAAGTTGGCCCATGCACTTATTTTATGGTTATCTTCAGCGAATTTCGCTGATTCTGTTGAAAAATTATTTTATTCATTGCCGCTGTTTTTCCGGGCCCGTTTCCTGAGCTGTGTGGTCTTGGATGGTAGAGGGGATTTTTCCTCCGGGGCATTGACCCTATGCCAAATTTGGTGGGCGATCCCCGGTTGGGTGATTCTGTCTTCACGACTCAAAATTTTCAGTCCTAGTTTTGAGCCAGCCCGTATGAAAATCATTGTCTCAGCGTGGCCTGGTCCATTTAAAGGTCAGTTAAATTAAGCCTGGCCCAAAAATTTTTTGCAAAAAATGCATACATTTTTGAATCGTCATTATTCTACACTTAAACATTAAAATTTATTATTTTTAAAGAATAGTAGATTTCTACGCATATTAAAATATAACTAAATTAAAATACAGTAAAATGTGTGAAAAAGAACCTGCCTATGACGGAACCCTGTTTTAAACTGAAAAACGTGTTAATCCCTGCAAAATAAATATACAAATAAGTAAGAAAAGAGTATATAATACATTTACACTTGCTAAGAAGGGAACTTGTCTATAACGCATTTTTTTTTCTTTTCTATGCAATTCCATCTTAGAAGATTTTACTGTATAGCATTTTTCCGATTTTTAACACTTCTATACATGGAATATGGATTAACAATATTAATGATAACTACTGAAACATTTACATACAAGAAATACAGATTCATTAAAAAAATAAATATCGCAGCCTGCTGCACTTCTATAAACATAAAGATTATAACATGAAAAAAAAGTTAAGATAAATATTTTTGGTCAGAACTTCTTGTACAAGATAAATTTTTACCCAATTCGACGTAAAAATCAATGTTTTGTAGAAGTTCACTCGGGCCGGGCCCGGGCCGAGATTTTAACTTTTTTCCGGGCCGGGCTCGGGCCGAACTTGTAATTTTTTTATCGGCCCGGGCCGGGCCGGGCAAATATTATTTTTTCTACGGGCCGGGCCGATTTTTTTCCTCTATGAGTCGGGCCGGGCCCGGGCCTGGAAATGTCGGCCAGTGCAGACCTCTAGTTGAAATAAATGACTAGCACCGTAATATACGAGCGAATTTATTTGAAAATATGAAAAAGGCTCTATTTCAAATACAAATGAAATTCAAAAGATTTTAGTAAAATTCTGGTGCCATTGTGGAGTATGAGAATTAAAATAAAGTGGTTTCACAAACATACCACTGCTCCTGAAACGGTTAAGACTGCTGCTTTTGTACTTTCTAGTCTTTTCCACTGTTTCTATTTGCCTATTGTAAGTAATATTTAAATGGAAAAAGTTCCTATGAACTTTCACATTTATATTTCATTAATTTTTTTCATGCAGTGCAAATAGCAATTTTTTTACATCTTCCTTTAATCAGTTTTAAATGTTTCTCTTTCATCAACTCATTTTACTGTACCTTTGCAGAATAAATTTACATTTATTTTTATATAATCTTTTATTATACATAATTATACATAACCATTAATTATTATACATAACCATTAATTTTTTATTATACACAGTGTATAGTAAAAAGATTTCCAATACACCTTAATTAAGTATTTGCCGTTGGGCAATTTTTATCAAATCTGAATTTAAAACAGCAGAATCTCCTCCTTGTTCTGAAAGTCTTTTGTAAATTGGTGTTCTAGATAGGTTTCCCAAGTTTATGCATCGGTAAATGTCTTTCAATGAACGAATTTAATATAAAATGTCTTACAATCTAAAAAAATATGGACAACATGATATAAATGCATTTTCTGTAAGTTAGAAGCCACGTGCTTAGTTAATGATGTATTTTAAATGAAAACGAGAATTCTGGTTTTGCCGTCGTGAATGTGTTAAGGGAGCCTTGAACATCTGGTCAACCTTCCCTCACATTGACTGGGTCAAGCCTCCCCACATAGCCTTTTTCTAAAGAATAGCACATTGTTATGTTAAGCCTAACTTACTGTATAATCTTTATGCCTGGAATGAAAGCTCGATATTTCTGCATTACTTAAAATTTCTGTGATATATTTTATTTGAAAAAAGCTTACAAAATATTTCTAAAAAACGCAACTTTTATGTTGAAAGAGCCTCACAATTGATTTTTTCGACATTTATTTCGATTATCTCTATGAAAAAAGACTGTTGTTTGAACATTCCGGTAGCTTTACTTGACACCTATTGATAAAACTCTGAAATTCTTTTAAATATGAAAACTGATGGGTGGGTCAAGGCTCCTGTATGTTCAACCCTCCCTAGTCTTCCCTATCCTTAAAGTGTCATCTTTAGATCATCTTAAATTATATAAGAGATCATTTTATTTTATATTAAAGATGATTTTGCCAGTTACTTTCTTATCGCGGTTCTTAGAAATCTGTAATCTTAGAAATATGTTCTTGCATATATCATTATTTTTTTAAAATCCAAATTATTTCCTAAGACTTTCTGTGGTTTATAATCTTATATATGTAACCAGTAAAAATATTTTGTTCTCCAATGTCAACCTGGCAAGCGAATTTGCTGAGGGCTGTTCCTATGTATATTTAGCTTCAAACTTTTATGCTTTTTTGTTACTGCTGTTTTACAAGAGTTATATGTTATATTTTAGAGATACAGTGAAACATCCCTGTGCGAGCACCGCCATTAAGCGACCACCTCCCTCAAAGAACATTTTTTCATGGAACGAAATTTCTTCCCATAGGCTCAATATTAATTTTACCTCCATTCAGAGACCATCCAAGTTGAACTCCCTCCATGAGCGACCCATTTCTTTGAAGAAAATGAAACATATTCCGTTTTTTCCTGGTCGCTTGAAGAAGGTTTTATTAGAAAAATAATTACGGAGAGCGCGTTATTCATCAAACTTATAAACTAAGTTTAGATTTTTTTTATTCCGCTAACTTTTAAGTATTAAAACCTCTTTGTGCCTTTTTCGGCAATGAATTTAACTCTGATGTCAAATTAAGGATGACGGTCAATAAACTCCTCCTCCCTATTCTGTCGGAAACTCTCAAAGAAATAGATAAATTAATGAAATCGTCATTATTTCTTCCCGTCCAAAAAAAAAAAATTGCACTTATTTGCTGAACTTCGAAAGAACTGGGAAATAAAATTTATAAAAGGTAAAACGGTAAAATCAAAGCAAACGTCAATGTATTAATTTTTTTATCTCTGCAGAAATTAACTTAAGTAATTACCTTTTGATTTTATACTTAAATTTTCATATTTTTCTTAATATGAAAAATAAATTTTAGTAACATTAATTGTTACCCTTTTTCAACAATTAAAATCTAGATTTAAAAGTGACTTCCATTAAGAGGTCACCTCTCGGAGCGACCATTTTTTATTGGAACGGAACATATACATTTATTATCTAGAGTTACATGTTATAATTTATCAGAGAAATTCTTTGATTAAAAAGGCTAATAAGCTTTTTCAAAATAGTGATAACGAAAATGTGTAAAAGTTTGTATTTATGAATATATGTACATCATAGCTGTTACCTTTACCATAGGAGTCAAAACTGACAATATTCTGATACCACTATTTCTGAATAGAAATATTCATTTTCTTTAATAAAAGAAAGTTGCGATTAAATAAGACGAACTATTGTTATTCGGATTTAGTGTTACTCAAAAATCAGAAATATTCGGTAGCTGTGTTTTGCGCTTTTTTCTCGAATCAGAAAAGCATATTTTGAAACAAATAATTTATTTAATAATTACTTTCTTGCTTCTATTTTCTATGGTGTTGTATTTTTATTTTATGTTGTTACTTTATTTAATAACATTTCTGGTCAAAATCAGTGTTGCCAATTTAATCCTTTTATAAAAAAAAAAAAATACTTATTTATTAGATTGTACAGTAATGTTTGTGTCATCTAATGACAGACATCCGTTATTAGATTTTAAAACATGCTATTCAGAAATTATAGTACAATGGTAGTTTTTTTTAAGAATTAAAAGAGTATAATGTGAGAACAAAACCAGTAAGTTGCTGAGCAATGTACGCTTTATTTCGAGATTTTAAACAAACATGTGAAAATTAAAATCACCAAAATAAAAATTATACTCGACGTTTCGGTTTCTCTTTAAAACCATCCTCACGAGTTAACTTTAGAAAATTAACTCATGAGAATGGCTTTAACCTCTACGCTCCCACGACGTGCGCTGCGTAAGTCCTCTCATTTCAGGCTTCTAGAATGCTTTTCAATGGTCTTGTCAATCACAGAAATGCTGGTGGTGAATATGTTAGGTTCAAAGATTTTATTATAAAATGTTCCGAAGAAATATTTATAGAGTACAGTGACATTTATGAAGAAATGTTTTCTGCTCGTAGTAGTAAAGGAGGCGAAACTAAAACTCTCCCTAAATTTGTTCAGATTCCAAGCACAGATCGAAAGAAACCTCACCAAAAGCGATGCCGTATTTGTACAACTAAACATGTTAGGAAAGATACCCGGCTAATGTGTTCTGGTTTTGAAGATTTTCCTGGACTGTGCAGTAGAAGTAATTTTGAACAATATCTTAAATCTCTAAAATAAATTCCTGAGTTTTATGTATATACTGTTTGTATGTATATCAGTGTATGTACAATAATGTGCAAGTTTTATATATTATTTTATACGTATTATGATACTTTTGTAAATCCTTTAACGACCTTAAATTCATTACTATTATATCAAGGAAGTTATGAAATGATTTATGACACAAACATTTTACACCGCATAGCCTGGTACATAGCCCTTCACCAGCGAAATTAAGCCTGGGAGTGAAGTGGTTAAAGATAAATCGAAATGTCGAGTATAATTTTTATTTCTGTGATTTTAATTTTTACAACCTTGTTTAACTCTAGAAAGACGGGACATTTTACTCAAGTTTTATAAAAACATTTAACACTGGAATTTTTATTTGAAACTATTTAAATTATTTGCAAAAATTTTATTTTTCTTTGTGCCTTTTAATCTTATTTTATAAAAAAAAAATTCTGGTTCGAACCGAAATTAATCCTTTTGGTACGAGCCAAAATTGCCCCTCACCGTCATTCTAGTGTTAAAATCTCGAAATAAAGCATACGTTGAAAAGCAACTTGTTGTTTTTGTTCTCACATTTGAGTGTACAACGTAAAGTCCTTATTTATTAAAAGAGTCTAAGTTGACAAACATAGTAGAGCGGGCGGCGGAGACACAAATGACTACATCATCGATTTACGGGATGAAATCATGATGTAAGACAAGATTTTTAGGAGTAGATTAAGGAATGACTGGTCTGCCTCGACATTTCTTGGTACGATAGACGCAGCAGCGGGCGCTAACTCGCCATTTTGTCGTCACTATCACGTCACCGAGTCACAGGATGAACCCCGTGCCAAATTAAAGGTAAAGAAAAGTCTTTTAAGAATATTTTGGTCTGTCTGCGCATATCCTGGTAGAAACCCACGACACACTAAAATCTATAACAAAAAAAACAAAAACAGTGGCACTCCGGCAGTGCCAATAGAAGTGAAAACTTCAACAATTACGTGTGTGTTTTTTTAATCGTCAGGAAATGTTTTATGCATTGAATTGCGTAGCAGCACTAATGAAAGCATCTGGGGACACGGCAGTGCCCATGCCAAGTCTTGAAAGCACAGCCGTAAGCATCTTTTTCTGGAAGCAACTCAGGGTACTTTTGACCCCCAATATCTTTGTGTTGGTGATTCCCAGAAACTTGAAACTTCGTAAATCTAAAGTAATGTGGAAATGGAACTAAATGCTGAAATTTCACGTTTCTATCTTTTTTATTTCAGAAGATATATGAACTTAAACTTTCTCCTTTTCGCCACTGATTCACCGATCACCAAAACTCAGAGGTACGTCCTGTATCCCGAGAATCTTGAAATTTGGTATGAAGGTAGTGTTTGGGATACAATGAAAGGGAAAATTTAAAAAATCCGGAAAATTTGGATAAAAAGTCGAAAAATCAAAAAACCGAGAATTTGGCAGAGATGTGATATACGAACCAGGTTTGGCGCGATTTTTTAACGTCAATTTGGCGAAAGCCCGTTTTCCAATACCAGTTACAATATATATTTTTAAATTATTTTCTATTGTTTTAAAAAGTAAACAACAATAAATAAACGGTAATTTCATTAATAACTATAGAACAAAACAACTGTACGATTAAAAAAAATAAAATAAAAGTAAATGAACAATTTATTAATAAATAAGCAACAGTAGCCGGGTTACCTTGTAAAATAAAGTAACGCCATTTTGCTGTCAATTAGGTACCCAAGTGCGTATCTGACATCTGTGCCCCGTATTTTATCTTCCGTAATCGAAATTCCCGCCAATACTGTTGGTTATTGACCAGACCATCAACACGATAAAATACAGCGTTATCGGTTTTTAGTTACACGAAATAGGTAGGTCACGAATACGGTATAATTTATTTTAACTGACGAAAAACAAAATAATAATTTGTTTTAGCAATACGCCGGGAGAAAAAGTGAGTTTTAGCTTCCTTCTTCTTTTGCGGATTGAGCTGAAGAGGGAAAAGTTCCTGTCATTCACCGCTTGGCGCGCTAGTGTCTATGTGTAAAAATGCTAGCATGTCGTTACGTTACAGTGTCTCGAAATCAGTGGTTTTTCCCCATCTCAAAAAAAGCTCAACGCGCCTAAAGAAGTTTTCACTTCAAAAATACATCATAATGTACAATTAAAACCTTATAAACAAAATATTTTACATTACATTGTCATATATATTACTTCGAATCGACTTTCAAGATGAATTGAGGGTTTAGGAAAAGTTTATTAACAGTACGTGAGAAAATATCTGATTCAGCATAACTCGGTACAAAGCGAGAAGTATTGCCAATTCCCTATTTTGACAGTGCTATAACGTCATTGAGTTACGGCTTGAAATTTTTGCACATTAAACATGCCGATTAGTACAAAACCAATATTTCAGTCTGCCTTGTCAAATCTCTGTAGGAGATGACCAGAGCGGGGCGCAAATTCTTAATTTTGGCGGTCTAATCACGTCATCAAGTTAGGGCTTGAAAACTTGGCACATTAAATGCACATATCAGTACAATAAGCATATTTCAGTCTGCCTCGTCATCCTTGGTACGAGAGGAGCACAGCGGGCGCCAATTCTTAATTTTGGCGGCTTTAACACGTCATCGAGTTATGACATGAAATCTTCTTGTAGGATAAAATTATTAGGAGTAGATTAAGTTATGAATTGTCTGCCTCGACATTTCTTTGTACGATAGAACAGCAGCGGGCGCCAAGTCGTCATTTTGGCGCACTATCACGTCATCGAGTTATGGGATAAAACCGGTTTCAAATTAAAGGTAAAATAAAGTCGTTTAAGAGTATTTTGGTCTGCCTGCGCATATCCTGGTAGAAACCTCCGGCAGACTAAAATCTATAACAAAAAACCAAGTTATGCCGAATCAGTCATTTTCACACGTACAGTTAATAAGCTTTTCCATAACCCTTAATTCATCTTGAAAGTCGATTCGACGTAATATATATGGCCATGTAATGCAAAATATTATGTTTATAGGGTGTCAATTGTATATTATGACGTATTTTTTGTTGTAGGTTTTAGTCTACCGGGGGTTTCTACCAGAATATGCGCAGACAGACCAAAATATTCGTAAAAGACTCTATTTTACCTTTAATTTGGCACCACTTTTATCCCGTAACTCGATGACGTGATAGTGACACCAAAATGACGACTTGAAGCCCGCTGCTGCTCATATCGTACCAAGAAATGTCAAGGCAAACCAGTCATACCTCAATCTACTACTAATACTCTTGTCCTACATGAAGATTTCATGTCGTAACTCGATGACGTGTTAAAACCGCCGAAATTAAGAATTGGTGCCGCGCTCTGTTCATTTCCTACCAAGATATGACGAGGCAGACTGAAATATTCATATTGTACTAATCGGTATGTTTAATGTGCCAAAATTTCAAACCGTAACTCGATGATTTTATAGCACTGTCAAAATAGGGAAATAGCACCCCGTTCTTCTCGCTTTGTAGCAAGTTATACCGAATCAGTCATTTTTTCACGTACTATTAATAAGCTTTTCCTAAACCGTTAATTCATCTTGAAAGTCGATTCGAAGTAATATATATGGAAATGTAATGCAAAATATTATGTTTATAGGTTTTCAATTGTACATTATGACGTAATTTTTGTTATAAATTTTAGTCTCCCGGGAGTTTCTACCAGGATATGCGCATGTAGACCAAAATATTCTTAAAATACTTTATTTTACCTTTAATTTGGTAACGGTTTTATCCCGTAACTCAATGAAGTGATAGTGACGCCAAAATGACGAATTTGCGTCCGCTGCTGCTCATATCATTCCAAGAAATGTCGAAGCAGATCAGTCATTCCTTAATCTACTCCTAAAAATCTTGTCCTGCATCATGATTTCATCCCGTAATTCGATGACGTAGTCAATCGAGTCGCCGCCGCCCGGTCTATAGGTCAAAATACTTCCATGTAACTTAAAACAAAAGAGGAAGGCAACTATGATGTATGCCATATACACTAGGGTGGAACTTAAGTATAGGGTAAAAAAAAAAAAAAAAATTGTTTTAATGTGTAATAGTGAAAACATTTTTCCTTTTTGGATGACTAAACTTTTGGCTGAAAAGGTTTTTTTTAAATTAAGTTGTTTTCCGGTTCCTCAAGGAGGTCAAAGTTTTGAAATTTCAGAATAAAGTAACTTAAAGTAAACAACGTAGCTGTTAGCTCATATCTACTTTTATTTAGCAAATACTATCCAAAGGTCACCACGAGGAGGTGGTTAAATATCGACTTCCACCTCCTTACCTCCCTTTGTTATGGATTAATTAAATTGGATATTCTACCTACTGTCTTTTTAGGCAAACTTTGTCATTACATTGTGGGAATTCACCTTTCCCAAGATTAAGCCATATTTTGCTTAATATTTAAAGACGGTTGACGCAGCTCGCGGGACAATTTTGACACACGTTTCCACTGTTTGAGTATGACAAGGAAAATCTAAAATTCAGGTGTATCCCCTGTTTGTACTTTTTTTAAGTTCTTCATCCCATCAGTCCGTCAAGATAGGATCAATGTTTTTATAGTCTATAATTTCAATATGTTCGCATTGTTTCAAGTCGCTTTCCTTCTGGTCCAGAAAATCCTTTTGTACCCGCAGTTTTTCCAGCAAGATGTTGAAATAAGTATCTAAGAAAAAAGTTTATTTGCATGCAATAATCAAATTATCCATTATAAAGTTTTTAGGGTATGGCTTCCGATATTTTAATAACTCCAGATTTGCATCCTGCATTAAAGGCGTTTCTGTTTCACCCAATAACTTTCAAACTTGAAATGTCTGTATTATTATTTTGAAAATACACAAAAATTGCAGAGGCTGTATTAATATAAGAAGAAGATGTCAATGAAATATGACCAATATATTTTTTCCTGGTTTTTGAACTAAGACCATGTGTTCAACTTTAATGATTCTTAGTTATACTTTTTTCCCTCTGCTTCAGTTATCATAGTGTTATCCTTTCTGCCATCAAAATACTAACCTTCTAAAAAACTCATTTCGTCTTTCCTGTTCTTTCAAATTCTTCCTTTTCGTTTCTCTTTGTCGTCTTCAAGTCCTTCTTTCAGTTACCTTTTCTATATTATCATCAGAAATACTTGTATCTTCTAAGGTGCCGTTTACAATAATATTTGCAGTTCTGTCTAATACTCCGGTTCTTTCACCTTGTTGATTATCAAATTCAGGTTTAGAAAAAAAAACCGATTGAACTATTTCCTTCCGAACTATTTTTTACACTTGACGGTCATTCAATCAAAACATCATTTTTTTTTTGTTTTAAAATAATTTTTTTCCTTGATATTTCCTTTTCCATTCTCGCTACACATTTTTTGTAGTTTTTATATCTATTGATTCTATTGCCATCACCCCATCTCTCTTAGGTCTTTGAGAAAATGCGTTCTTGTTCTGATACACGATAATATTTAGTGCTTTTACACAAAGAAATGTTTTTTGGATGATTACCTAACATTTTGCAATTTTATATTGGATGTGGGATTATTCTTTCTAATCTTAATATTTTTCTTCAAATTTTGACATTTCTCGCGCTAGTCTCTAATCATTTTTCATGATTTGTGTATCAGAAACCGTTGGAATTGAAGGTCTCAGCAATACACTTTTAATTGTATCATCAACAGCTTTAGATATTTTAGAAATAGTGTGTACCAGATACCAGCTGTCAGATTTTAAGTTAAATTGAACCCAAAAATAATGTTTCATAACATCTTCATATGTTCGTCAAAGGTGACAGTCTAATGTTAATTGTTTTGGTTCACGAAATACAGGACACTTCAACAATTATCTAGATTTAGGTACGCTAACAGACTTTGTCAATTTTGACGCCGAATGTTTATTGAAAAATTAATAA
This sequence comes from Maratus speciosus, assembly GCA_963932465.1. Lineage (NCBI taxonomy): Eukaryota > Metazoa > Arthropoda > Arachnida > Araneae > Salticidae > Maratus > Maratus speciosus. Next base: position 276,126,231 of record OZ010789.1, read on the forward strand.
AAAAACTGATAACACACGTTAAATCGGACTAACTTGTTATGTGTCGCAGCCAAATAAATACGAGACAATGAAAGCCGACGCCCACGACTCTGGCTTCTGCAAAAGTCAAATAAAGTGGGGCTAACTTTTCTAAGACACTCAAACTAACTTTATTCTCTTTATTACAGGACATTAACACTTAATTAATTTAATTTTGTAAAATATACATTTAACAATAAGCTTTAAAAACTTTTCATGAAATTATTGGCTTTTTTTCGTTTTTTAGGGAAAATCAGGCGCTTTGAGGAACCGGAAAATATCATTTTAAAATTAAAAGAAAAATATTTTCTTTTTATGGAGTTAAAAAGGAAAAAAATAATCACTATTAGAATGTGAAATTCGAAACTTCGTTTTTTAGTTCCATCCTAATATACACTGGGTTTCATAATGGCTTGAACGCCCAGTTTTTCAAGCATAAAAAAGAAGAAAATGTTGCAAAACAAACTGAAGTCTAATTAATGTTAGAAATAGCACAAATTGTTTTATTTTGCAACAAAATATATTTGAAACAACAATTTATACATAATATAAACTGCATTTCATCACATCTTTCAATTAACGAAAAAAAGCGCGATATGGTATGGAGTGGACCGAACACTTTAATATATTTTGATCGATTTCATTCTTCTAGCAGATGATAGCAGCTTTTAATTCTGAAATTGTGCCATATTTTTTTTTTCATTTGCGTAAATAGCTCTAACCAGTAGGCTCCATACATTTTCCATTGGATTTAAATCAGGATAAACAGATGGCCATGGAGTTACATGTACACCATCATTAAAAAAAACATTCCCAAGTGCTGTTTGCCGTGTGGCTCATTCTGCAAAAGTGAAAGGCAACGTTGATCTTACCATGAATTCCAAACGCAGCCCAAATTTAGAGTGAACCTCCAGCCTGCTGCCGTTTTGAAAACGTTTCCTGTTTCTTGCGCAGATCGTGCCAATAATAAGAAAAAACGTCCGAAAATGAATATAAATTGATTTTTGTTTTTGCATCGGAAAATATTACACTTTTATATTGTAACTTCAAGGACATGTGATTTTTTGCCTAATCTGGGCGATTTTGCTGATGCATTTTATCTCATACTTGGTTGGGGCTTTATTTTTTTTTTGTACCTCATCATCTTAGAGCTCTTGACTATTCTGGACAAGGTATATTTGATACTGCTATCAGTGGTTCTCTTGAAAGTTCGCCTAAAGTTGTTTTTCCATTGCTCATTTTTTTATAATGTCTCTTTTTTCCCTTTTGTTCTGCTTTGGTCGACGCGACGTCCCAGGGGTTTCTTTCTCCACAATCCTCTTTTAATCGAAGAAAATTTAATATTACACTTGGATATCTTTTCAATTTTTTTTCGATAGCTCTGGCCGAATGTCCTTGATCCTTAAAAGCCACAATTTTTCCTTTCCCTAAACTACTTAAAGCGCTTTTACGACCCATACTTCTAGAACTCACTTTGCGATCAGGTTTGGAAATTTCCTAATCTGCGAAGTATCTTTATATGCTAAACTAATTTTGCAGAATTCGGTTTCTTCTTCTCGGAGTGGCATTCAATTTTTCTGTACAGTTTCCATGCTCGTTTAGTGATAATTTCGATCAATGTTCATATCATTTTGCAACACCATTTTTTTAGATAATTAATATTTTCAATGAATTTAAAGTTTGATATTTCTTTTGCAAATATGTATTATGTAAAATTACTGTATTTGTATCGAGAATGGAGTTTTCTAATTTTTTTTTTGTTAATTTTTACCAGGATATCACGAAATTACTAAGTGTGCATATCATTATGAAACCCAGTGTATATTATTTCTTATGTCAACACCCCCTATTACTATGTGCATACAAAACATAAAACGATGCCATTTGAATAGGTTTGAACGGACTTTTGGCACTTACATTTCATTAAAACATATTGTTTTATTAAAAATAGCACTTACCCTAGCAAGATTTCACTGGTACATTCTCATACACACATATACCGGATAACCCAAAAAGTTCGTTAAAACTTTAAAAACTTATAAAAAAGGAAGAAATTATGATAAAGAAGTGCGGTTTACAACAAAGGGCTCACAAAGTAGTCGGATTTTTTTTAGCTGCAAAACAATTTGTTAAAAAGTCACATGTAGAAAGCGCTGACGACCCGAAACACAATGAACAGGTACTACGACACAACCTGGTTGTGTCGTAGAATATTCTGTAGATTATTTTGAACATTTGTTATTGGAAGAACAAATGAATGGGGCGTATTCTTGTCCTGTTAATTGTGTTTCGGGTTGTCAACGCCCTCGACATGTGATTTTTTAACTTTTTTTTTTTTCCTGCCGACTACCTTGTGAAAAAAATCCGACTACCTTGTGCGGCGCACTTCTTGCGAACCACACTCCTTTATCATAATTTATTCCTTTTGTATGAGTTTTTAAAGTTTTAACGAACTATTGGCTCACCCGGTATATACACGTAGGTGTGCGTTTGTGTGTATTTATGAATTTATGCGTCTAAAACTTTTCATAAAAAGCGAAAATGTTTCGAAAAGAAATCTTCTGTAAACTCATTATCTCAAAGTAAAACGAAAAGAAATCTTCTGTAAACTCATTATCTCAAAGTAAAACGAAAAGCAAATTCCGTTTCACGGTAAACCAGAATACGAATAAATGAGACATATATATATATTTCGTTAAGTTCAATGAATTTTACAAAGTAATAAATTATTTAAACTTAATTAAAATCCCGGAAACAAGTGAGCTGCTTATACTCAAATATTATGCGGATGCATTAAAATGAATTCACTACAAAATGTTTCAATCACTTTCATAAATATTTTGTATCTTGCATGTTTGTGTGTATTATGCTTCACTAAGTCTATTTACAAAATCCCTCTGACTATTTAAAATCATTTGTAATTATATGAGCATGGAGAAAAGAACCGGAGACGTATGTTGACATTAAACAAAAAACTTTATTTGTTAATCTTTATCAATAATTTCTTATTTTAAAAAAAAAACCAATAATCATATAATGCTCTGTTTAATTTCTATAATTAGAAAGAATGAGAACTGAAGAGCAAATATTTGCATTTTCGAAATAAAGAACTTCCCACAATTTGTTCTTTAAATCAAAGATTTCAGAATTAAAATTACTGAATTGGAAAAGGGAAATTTATGTAGTGGAAAAGTCATCGTGGAAAAAAGTCAATGTTTTCATCGTTATTGAATTCCTTTTTGAATGGTGGAATAGAAAATATGATTTGTAAAGTATTATGTAATTGAAAACGATACTAGAAGTTTTCAAAATTTTTAAGAAATTAAGTTTAGATTATTTTTAGAAATGAAAGAATAATGTATGTTTTTCTTTTTTTTTCATGATATTTGTATCTAAAATATGCCCACAAAACTATTTTCCAATTACTGAATCATAAAAGTAAACGTTATTCTTTGGAGTTGTGCACAGCTCGGAAAAGAAATACAGGGTATCCCAAATTTATCTTGAGATTTTTTATCCTAAAACTTAAACAAGATTAGATAACAAAAATCTGTTTGTTGCATAATGAACAGCAAGTTCCAAAGTTTTCTATGAAGTTAGAAGAACTCCACATGAGCACTTTCGGTTGCATCAATAACGTCGAGACGGTATGCAACCTCCTGCCATATTCTTTGGTGCATGTCCACAGGAATTGTAGCGATAACCGCAATAATCTTATGCTTCCGCTCATCCAAATCCCTAACCTGTGTGCGTTTTTGTTCGGAAATTCCTTTGCACTTGTGTATCTAACTTCGTCTCTATGGTGTTGGTGTTTATCGCAGCAAATTATCTAGTAAGAGGGGTACAAGCCCGATGGTGGGGGAAGGTTCCCTCCGTGCGGGTTTTTTCTAAGGGAACCTAACCCGTATTTACTCAAGGAAATCCAAGGTTCGAAGAAAACCACGGAAAAAACAGAATAATTAGGCGACGGGCGTGTGACGGTGAATTCGTATGCCCAGGTTCACAATATGAGTAAGGAAAAACTCCAACACAAAAGTTTAGAGGACTTACTTCTTTATTATGAAATACCTTTTAATGGAGAGCCGTGAACAGTACAGATGACCGGGGAGAGTTTCAATAACTACCCGACGGCAGACGCCCCACAGCGGGGCTTAATTTGCAGACTACATAGCTCGAGGTCAGGAGCACAAGAGTGAGTTAGATTTTGTTACTATTACATACAGATTGGCTAACACTAGATAACCATATGTAAGATGTTTGGCGAAAAACAAATTGGGTAGACAAAACAATCAAGAAGTTTTACATTGAGTTAAAAACTATGCTATGGCGGTCTCTTTAGGGTTACATTAAATAACATTCCAGCGGTAAGCAGGGAGACTTAAAGAAATAGGAACACGTGATTTTATATGCACGTTACAGATATAATGACAGCTAAAAATTAGTCAGCAAGGGGCATATGGTTTCTATCCGACAAAGTACAAGGGTGAGAATTGAATACTAATGCAAGCCCAGAGGCTGAGAAAATATGCATTACATATCGTCGGCTGCGAAGCGAAAAAGACATTTACTTGTATTTTATTCTTTTATTTTATTTCAACGGAAAATTGCTGCGGTTAAGATCTTTTTCTATCCGTGTGAACTTAAAAGACAGAAAAAAGGAACCGAGATAAATGATGTCTGCATATAAAAAGAACTTTAAAAAGTAAAAGTGAAACTTACAGTAGTGAGAGGGGGGGGGGGAGAGAATGAATAAAGACATATGAAATTAAGTATAAAATGTCAAATTTAAACTAACTATTTTATTTGAAGGGGGGGGGGGGATAATGACAATTTATAATAAACCAGTAAGGTTTAAAGTTTATTTTTGAGGGGAGAGGAGGAATAATGAATATATAACGGGAAAGCCGTTATAGGGCGCAATTGGATTCGAACCCATCACCTCTCGTGTACGAGCTCAGGGTTACCAGTTTGGCCTCCATTATTATTCCGAAATTTTGACTTCAGGTCGGATCTTTTTGACGATGAATTTTTACTTTTAAGTAATGAAGAAAATAGATTCACATTAAATAAATTGGAAATTTTTTTTTTGCATTTTCTGGTGTGAATATGAATTGTTTTATTAAAAGTAGAGGCAAAACTGGCAACTCTGCACCAGCTTTGAGAGCAGAACTTCGGCTCTATGAACCAAACAGCACACTGGGTCTTTTCCTGTGTTGTAGCAGTCACCAGTTATGGATCTTACTGGATCGTACCTGAAAGCAAAAACATTCTTTTTAGTACAATTAAAACTTTATGAATTGCTGTTAAATGCACACAAAACCGAACTTCGCTATCGTATTTCGTTTAGGTTTTATGGGGGATCAAATTTGTAAGGATAAATTTGGGGCAACCTGCAGATTTGATATGCTTTATTATTTATGCTTTTCTTACATAGAATATAAAAGCCTGCACATACGCTACATTTAAAATAATTACATAGACAAAATATTTTAATCAAGTTGATTGACAAAAGGTGTGAAAAATCCTGAAAGCTCAACTGACGGCAATACACAATTTGTAAATATTCTAGTTTTTCTCAAGTCAATTACCAGAAAATAAGTATTTAATGAAATGCTTATCTGTGATTATTTATAGATTTCACTTACCGAAAAAATGTTCCAATTTTATTGGGATTGAAAAAGAAAAGACAGGAGTTTGGAAGCTATTCTGGATGATTAAGTTCAACAAATTCTTTGATCATTGTATGAAACCTTTTCAACGGATCTTTTGTACAACAACGTGCATTAGTGTCGCTACGCAATAGCCTCTACTTATACATAGATTCATCTATTTTAAAACATTCAGCTAATCCAGATATATATAATAGTTTCCAAATAGAAGACTGATTGGAGACTACTTAGAACGAAAAACTGTGAAAGAGTAAAAAAAGAGGCCTGATTACCGCTGAGGAAATATTTCACCAATAAAAACGAATAGAAGTTTTTACTTTATTTATGACATAAATTCTGCATGAATAAGATATTTAAACAAGGCGAACAGTTCTATTCAAAATTTTCGTCGGAAGTCTGAACGGTGGTAATTAGACTCTGGACAAAATTGGTAAAAAATTCAACATATTTAAACTAATTTTTTTTTTTTTTTTTTTTTTTTTTATGAAATAAGATCAATATTTCTTTTCGGAAAACAGGCATTGAAATCACATGAGACTATTCAGTACGATGAAAAAAAATAAAAAATAAAATCGAAACGTTGAAGAAATCATGTTTTTTTTTTTTTTTTTTCCGTGTGCTTTTGCCTATGTTGCATATTTTATTTTTTTTCTCATAAATTAATTATTTCATTGTAAAATCGATCCCTAATTTTATTAGGTACACTATATTTAAAATACAAAAAAAATAATAATAATAGAGTGATTTGGCAAATATTTGTAGACGTTTTAATGTTTTAAACACCGTAATGCATAAAAAAACAGCAAACTTTAAATTTTTTAAATTTTTTTCTAATTTAAATTTCCAATTCTTATCCACAAAATGATTTTTTTTCTTATTAAAATCAGTTTTTCTAAGTATTGCCTATAATAATATGTGTATATAATAAATAAATGTAGAACAGTAAAAAAAAAGGATCTTCAAAGGGTTCCATTAATGTACAAAATTAGTTAAGATTTTGCCCGATCATTACGTGAAAAAAATGTCCGCATTATCCGATGAATAATACACATTAAGCGTTATCCTTAATATTAATTGCAAATAGAAACTGATGAGAAAATGAAATGGTCCTCATTAAATGGATGTACCTCTTAAGCAAAGGCGCATTGATGAGGGTCCGCTGTATTTTAAAACAATTTAATCACAAAATCCGGTAGCATATATATAGTGTTTTTGTTTAGGTTAAAAACCTGTAGATGGCAGCACCACATGTAATCTTACGTCACTCATACTAAAAGAATTACTTCTTATGTAATTGTAAAAAAGCCTCAGACTGCTTTGAATATGTGTGTTTACGTTCAGTGTTTATATTATGTCAATAAATGTTTAATGGGCTCGTAATATCAATGCTACCTCATCTATGTTATGCTGTATTTTAACAACAAATTATTAAAAACTGTATAATATATTCACATGATTTTCATTCGTGTATTGTAAGAAAAATATTAATTCGTTTCACGAGAAATTAAAATGATATAGAAGCGAAGCATACCCTACCCATGTTATGTCACCTTATAGCTGATAACCTGTATAACTTTTTACCGTAAGAATTTAATAGTGGTTTTTTTTTCTAAATTAATCTCTGAAATCCGACAATTATTAATGAACACATACAAAAAACCGATCGAAATTTAGTAGAATCCCCCTCCCCTGCAATTTGGCAGTTATGTAGTACACACTCTCCCATTTCATTTATAAAAAGCTTTATCAGTTAATTTCTTTCTGTGTAATATTCCTTATTTTCCATATTATTTTCCAGTATAATCATCTTTTATTAATTTTCGTATGGTATAAAAGATATATTTATTTACAACATCAACAAAATGTTTTTTCAAAATACATTAAAATTGAATTTATGAAATATTTGTTTTTCTTACACATCAAATTATTTATGCGCACTGCAGTTAATAAGCGTGTTATTACATCTCAATAAATGTTGCAAAAGCATTTTTAGTTTTACAAATACGGCTAATTAATAATATATATTATATAAACGTTATTATTATTATTATACAGCTACTTATAATAATAATAACAGCAATTATAAATTTAGTTTTATAAATATTTTAGAACTACATCATAAAAAAATTAATTTATTAATTTACATAAAAAAATAAATATATCTTGCGATCTTTAAGGATGCTTAATAAACTTAACTAGAGATTCAAATTAGGTGCTATTACGGGAGATGATCTTTTAAAGTTTTTTTATTATTATTATTAGTTTATTACTTTGAAAACGTGGTCATAATTACAGACTGGAAAAGAAGATCGCGGTAAAGGAAATGTAAATTAGATTTGTTTTTTCTATATTTAACGATGTATATTTACATATAAAGTAAAAAAATTGCCGTTACTGCAGAGTTCTCTTAAAAATAGTTATCATAAGTGACAGAGAGAAACGTTTTAAATTGCTGCTGTTGTATCTTGCATAATAAGAGTGCTTTTTTTTTTTGTTTTAGTGAAATATTTTTATTTCATAATTCCTGCATTATTCCACTGTTTTATACAACGAGTTGATATATTGCTGGTTGGAAAAGTTGGCGGTTATTGTGGGCGGCTAAGTTTTGCTTCTGCCCCCAACTTCTTTCTTTTTTATTTGTCATTATATTCGAATCGCAGATGATTGACTTAGATGATAAAACAAAGATGAAACAAAGACCCCTTGGAGGGCGGTGGTTCATTTTTGGACCACTTTTTTTTTTAAATGCCACATTGGCACTAGAATTCTGAAATGAAAATTTTCCTTTAATTAAGTACGCAGATAGAAGTTTTTACTTATTTTTAAATAAATATGTTTGTAAAATCTGATATCAATCAATCATTTCAGCATTTTACGGATATAAGTACTTTGCGGATATAAGGACTTATTAACAAGTTTTCATGTCAGTGCCCTGCTCATTACTATTAGTTGGCCCTCTTTGGGTCCTTTGTTTTAGGTCTCTTAGAAACGGTCCGAATCACTAGCTCAACTTCTTAGTCCTCCCGCTGCTACATGAATGAGAAAACAATTTCTCATATTTCAGCTACAACCAATTTTGAATATTAATATCCTTCTTGGGGCCTTTGTTGCAGCTTCTTTAAAAACTATCCGATTCTATTACAATTTTCTTTAACATAGCTTCAGCGTCATCCAGCTACTTTAAAACTACTAAAAAAATTTCTTATACTCAACTACATTCCAGTTAGGACCCTGGCCACCAGAGTCCGGTCTTTCTTTAATCCTCAACTGCTACTTTTTTCGAACATTAAACTGCTTTTTCAGCATCAATATATGTTTACTCACTACAACCGTAAATTAAAAATCGCGTCACTTTAAAGATAACTTTAGATAAAATATTTCATCCTTTTATTAAACATCGTGTTAAGGTTAAAAGTAATTCGTGAAATTTACAAGGGGGTGGGGGCATCTTCCACCGCTTGGGGGCGCATTCTTTCCTCGAATTCTAAGAGCCGCAATTCTAATGGGATTTGGTTCATTCAATCTTAATTACAGTTCAGATACTTTCTGTATTATGAAATTTTACCTTAGACAGTTACCAACATTTTTTAATATTAATGATGCATTCTTTTTTTTTATTCTATGGGCTTGATTACTATGAGGTTTAGCTCACTCAATTTAGTTTTCGATTGTTTCCGGTATGTGCTGCCTTAGGTAGCGGGGACCCAGGTTGCAGGTTCGTTCTGAAAAAGTTTGTTGGGAACACTCTTAATGCGGCGGAAGGCAATGTGGGCCTCCAAAATTAGATTCATTTAAAGAATTTCAAAAGATATAAAATCGTACAAACTTTAATTTTGTTTAAGTTTATTATTTACGGGCAACGCCGGATGAGTCTCCTAATCTATATTATAAGGAGCAATAATGTCTATGCGCATAACTGACGTCATTTAGACAGTGGCAACGGCAGACGATTAAATCTGACTTTTAATACAATATTTTAATCTTCTAAATATCCCACATTTACAATTTTTACACAGTCCAATGTTGAAAAATTGTATTTGTTTATTTATTGAACACATACATCTGACTTTTGTGCTTGAAATCAGGTGCCCGTTTTTAAGTCATCGTCAATATACAAGGACGAAATAACCACAAGGAAATTTACAACACCAGAAAATTACAACCGGGAGCTCCACAAAGAGCGTGCAATGAAGCCAGCGGAGTCGAACCCGCAGCTCACCTACACTCTCAAGCGATTGGCGGTGTGATGCCCTAACCACTCAGCCACGGTGGGCCAGGAAAAATTGTTCTTTCCAATTCCATTTGTCTGAAAAGAATTTGTTTGAATTTGTTCTGTCTGTGGAAAGAACTTGAATATCGTTAAAATGTGTGTAAGGGAAACAAATGGAGGCCACATCAAACTGCACTGAGCAGGTATGAAACTAGGAGAGTTTTTTCTTTTATTTGGTGAAGATTTCACATCCCCATCTTGTTTCGTTGATTTCCTGTGATCGGTCAAAAGTGCACGATGCCTTTACGGGACAACACATTGTATGTATATTTTAAATGTAAAAAAATCTATTACACTTATCAATTTTAAAGAAAGGATTTTTACCTGCATTCTGTTACCCGGGAAGTGCGGATTTATGTCCTTGTATATATAGTAGATGGATACTTTATCCACTTTTTAACATATATGTGAGACTAAAACTGAAACTTTTTCAGCTGTTTCTTAACAAAATTATAATAAATCCTCCTCTTTCATGAAAGTATTGAAATGTTGCCCCTAGAAACAGCTAAAAAATTGCACTTATTTTTACTATTTTTCCTTTTTAACTTCTTCCAACAAAGTTGAAAAGTGTTTATGACTTCGGTTTGTCCGGCCGTCTGTCCGCCTGTCCGCGCTCTAACTCCCGTACATATACTCGGATCGTTCTGAAATTTTTAGATGTTAGTGACCTCTAAGATAGCACGAACCTAATTTCAAATTAAGTTTGTAGCATGTTTAGTTCATTTACAGGGACAGTCAAAAATTTTCCGTTACATTACGGCCTATGGGAAAAAATCGTTTAAAATGATTTTTAATGATGTTACATGCTTTCAAACATAATAAAATTGATATGCATTTATTAAGTGCACTAAAATATGCATTCTGTGGAATATGCGGCGCAAAGAATAATAATTATTTATTTATAGTTCCAAACAAAAGAATTCCGTTACATAATGATTTAGAGGTAAAGGGAATTTTTTCCGGCGTATTATGTTCAATTATTTCATGTATGATGAAATTGATATACGTCGCTGAGGTTTACTATAACTTATTTCATGTATAATATGAAGTGCATAGCATTTACAGGGACACACAAAAGGTTTCAGATACTATATTGTATCCGAAGTACTGTACGGTACCGATGATTGCTAGAAATGCATTTTTAATTATGTTACGTGCTTTTATGTTTCACTATATTTATTTGTGTATGGTGAGTATAAATGCTGTAATTCATATACAGGGCTACAGAAAATAATTCGTAATGGTTACTGGTTTTAAATGAGTTACGCATTTTTACGCTGAACTGCATTTAGTTTACTAAGAAATATTTATTGAACATAGATAAAAAGATATACAAAGACACGCAAAGAATTGGGTACATGGTCGTCTATGGGTGAAAATCTCTGAATGTGTGATTTATGTAGGTTTAAGCGCGTTTTAGTTTTAATTAAATTTTCGCCAAATAGTACTATATATATAGATATCGTACGTAAAATACAGTGCTATACAAAGGTTTTCCCCATTATATAGGATATGTATCAATCTAAAGATCAAATACAGGGATGTTCAAAAGAATTGGAATACATATTTGCTATTGACGGTAACTGCTGAAATCAGTTTTTCAAATGTTTTATGCGTTTTCTAAAATGTTTACTTAGTTCTCTTATATACCTTATTTCCCTAAATAACGAAGTTTTTTTAAAGCATTCAGGAAGTGTTGGAAAGTGCTTCACAATCTATGCTTAACGCATGATTTTTCTTTCTTATTTAATATTAGTGGTATTTTAAAACCGACAGACAACACAAAGAAATGCTTTGGAACTTAAAAAAAAGAGAAAGATTTTGAATGAAGATTGCATAATCCATTTTATATATCGCAACGCATTTTATATCTTTGAAAACACTATTATTATATGAGGATTTGAGTTTAAAAACTCGCTTTATCCCCCCCCCCCATAAAAAAATGTTTTCTACATCAATCTATTCTATTGGTAAATCTCAGGGATGAGATTTTCGCTTTTATACTAGTATTTTGTTAGGGAAAATGTTATTTAATTTAATCGGAAGATTTTTTGAGATTTAACATAACAACATTTTACCAGCATACTGGTAAGCAAAAACAAGTGGGTAAGTGTGATCATAGATCGCACAGAGGGTTTCGTTTAATATTTCTTTCAAAAAACTATCATTTGCAAAATCTGTTAGCTCCACAATTCGCAACTAGGGAGTGCACTCTATTCTAAACAAACGTCTGCCCGACAAAACTTCGTTTTAAAACCTATTCGCACTTACCGGGTGTCCCAAAAAGGACTGACTGATTTTAAAATTCAATAACTTGCAAATGGTTACAGATATTTAAAAAATTCTTGCAGGAGGGTTATGCATAAGGTCAAAAGTTTTTTTACAGTGATTTTCAATTTTAGTTCGAATTACAAACAATAGATGGCGCTGCGATCAATAGACGCTGAATTCAGGCTCGATTTTTGGTACTTCGTGGCCCGGATAATACATTTCCATCTCCTTTTTCAGCATGGAACAAGAGAAAGGACCAGAAATCGAGCCTGTATTTAGCGACTATTGCTTACAGCGCCATCTATTGTTTATAATTCGAACTAAAATCGAAAATCACTGTAATAAAACTTTTGACCTTATGCATAACCCTCTTGCAAGAATTTTTTAAATATCTGTCACCGTTTGCAAGTTATTGAATTTTAAAATCAGTCAGTCCTTTTTGGGACACCCGGTATGTTAGTCCAGGAAATTGGACCTATAAAACTTAAGATAGGAAAGCCCTCCTGGCCAAGTGGAAATAAAATATGAAAGGCTTGTGTGCATAAAATGAAAGAGTGGCCGAAGGGTCGTCAAATGATATATCAGATGAGGGGTTTGGGGAAAAATTTACCCCCCCCCCCTTCCGGAGCCTTCAAGTGAAACTTGCTCGCTGTAGCTTAATTAGCGGCTAAGTTAGAAAAATTGCTTAAAAAACACAAGTTAGAGCCCAGAGGAGTCAATAATATGACTTTTTGAAAAATTTATCATTTGCCGTGTGATCACAAGTGTTCAGCTATAAGTATGCAAAATCCCCAGCTTAATTAGGGCTCAGTTAGAAATAATTGCTTATAATACAGAAGTTGAAGTCCAAAGGGTTAATTATAAGACTTTTTCAAAAATTCATATTTTGTCTTATGGTCCGACGCGTTCAGCCATAAGAATGCAAAATTTCATGTCTCCAATTTAATTAGGAGCTCAGTTAGAAAGAATTGTTTAAAAAACACAAGCTGGAGTCCAAAGGGTTAAATATAAAACTTTTTCGAAAAAAAAAAATATTTCTCGTGTGGTCTCAGGTGTTCTGCTATAAGTATACAAAATTTCATGTCTCCAACTTAACTATGGGTCTCGTTTAGAAAGAATTCCTTAAAATATATATATATGAGAGCTCAAAGGGTTAAATGTAAGACTTTTTCAAGATTTTATAATTTGTCGCCTGGCCTCAGGTGTTCTGCTATAAGTATGAAAATTTCAAATCTCAAATTTAAATATGGTCTCAGTTAGAATGAATTGCTTAAAATACTCAAGCTGGAGTCCAAAGGGTTAAATATAAAACGTTTTCAGAAGTTTATTATTTGTCGTGTGATCTGAAGTGTTCAGCTATAAGTATGCAAAATTTCATGTCTCCAACTTAATTATGGGGCTCATTTAAAAAGACTTTCTTAAAATATATATGTGGGAGCTCAAAGGGTTAAATGTAAGACTTTTTCAAGATTTTATGATCTGTCGCCTGGCCTCAGGTGTTCTGCTATAAGTATGCAAAATTTCAAATCTCTAATTTAATTATGGGCTCAGCTAGAAAGAATTGCTTAAAATACACAAGCTGGAGTCCAAAGGGTTAAATATAAAACTTTTTCGAAATTTATTATTTGGCGTGTGATCTGAGGCGTTCAGGTATAAGTATGCAAAATTTCAAATCCCCAATTCACTTAGGGACTCTGTTAAAATGAATTGCTTAAAATACACAAGCTGGACTCCAAAGGGTTAAACATAAAACTTTTTCGAAATTTATTATTTGTCGTGTGATCTGAGGTGTTTAGCTATCAGAATACAAAATTGCATGCCTCCAATTTGATTAGGAATTCTGTTATAAAGGATTGCTGAAAATACACAATTTGGAACACAAAGGGTTAAATATAACACTTTTTCAAAGTTTTATGATTTGTTGTGTGGGCTCATTTGTTTAACTATAACAATTCAAAATTCCATGTCCTAACTTAATTAGGGGCTCTGTTAGAAAAAATTGCTTAAAATACACAAGTTGGAGCCCAAAGGGTTAAATATAAAACTTTTTTCAAAATTTTATGTTTTGTATTGCTGTCTCAGGTATTCAGCTATAAGTATAAGGAATTTCATGGCTCCAACCTTATTAGGGGCTGACTTAGAAAGAATTGTTTGAAATATACATGTGGGAGCCCAAAGGGTTAAATTTAAGACTTTTTCAAAATTTTAGGATTTGTCGTTTCATGTGACGTGTTCAGCTATAAGTACCTAAAATTTCAAGTCTCCAACATGTATAGTTTCTGAGAACGGGCTCTGTGACGGACAGACAGACGGACAGACAGACAGACAGACAAAGGAGTGAGACGAATAGGGTTTCGTCAGATGAACGAAACCCTAAAAACGGACATCTTATCCCTGAAACCTGCACCGAAAAACACTACAACGTGGAAAAAAATAGTTTTATCCTGTATTTCCAGCATTGTAAAATATTGGTTTACTATGAAAAACAACAGAGGTCAGTTAGAGATTTTTCACGATTTACCAAAATTTGATTTTCTGGATAAGGCAAATTTTGAAAATCACGTCCTCATATGTATGCTAAATACAGTTCTAAAAAGTACATATGCAAAAAGGAAAACAAACATGTTCGAATGACTAAAAAAAAAAAGAAATTTGACATCTGCTTTTTCTTAAATTATTGCGTAAAATATTAATTATATCTTATACTATAATGCGAGCAAAAATTGTGTGTGTGTGTGTGTGTATGTAAATTTTATCTTGAGAACGGCTCTAACGATTTTAAATAAATTTTGCACCCTACCGTTTTCGAGCACGTAAAGACCATTGGGATTGGTCTCGTGTTCGAGAAAATTCGATTAGTGGGTGATTTTGGGTCATAATGGGTCAGGGCCTAGCTAATTATATCGAAAAAACGGCTCAATCGATTTTGACCAAATTTTGTATCCAACCATTTTCGGGCACGAGAAGACTATTGGGCTAGGTCACGTGTTCGAGAAATTTCGATTTGTGGGTCATTTTTGGGTCAGTGTGGGTCTAGCTATTTTTATCTAAAAAACGGCTCTAACGATTTTCACTAAACTCTATATTCTACAGTTTTGGATTACGAGAAGACCATTGGGCTAAGTCACATGTTGGAGAAAATTCGATTAGGGGGTCATTTTTGGGTCACCGTGGGTCAAGCTAAGTTTATCTAGAAAACGGCTCTAACGATTTTGACGAAATTTTGCACCCTACTGTTTTCGGGCACGAAAAGACGATTGGCATGGGTCATGTGTTCAAGAAAATTCGATTAGTGGGTCATTTTGGGTCATAATATGTCAGGGTCAAGCTAATTATATCTAGAGAACGGCTCAATCGATTTTGACTGAATTTTGTATCTAACCATTTTCGGGCACGAAAAGACCATTGGGATGGGTCTCATGTTCGAGAAAATTCGAGTAGTGGGTGATTTTGGGTCATAATGGGTCGGAGTCAAGCTAATTATATCTAGAGAACGGCTCAATCGATTTTGACTAAATTTTGTATCTAACCATTTTCAGGCAAAAAAAAAACCATTGGGATGGCTCTCGTGTTCGAGAAAATTCGATTAGTGGGTCATTTTGGGTCATAATGGGTCAGGGTCAAGCTAATTATATCTAAAGAACGGCTCAATCGATGTTGACTAAATTTTGTATCTAACCATTTTCGGGCACGAAAGGACCATTGGGATTGGGTCACGTGTTCGAGAAAATTCGATTAGTGGGTCCTTTTTGGGTCACTGTGGGTCTAGCTATTTTTATCTAAAAACGGCTCTAACGATTTTTACTAAACTCTATATGCTACAGTTTTGGATTACGAGAAGACCATTAGGCTAAGTCACATGTTCAAGAAAATTCGATTAGTGGGTCATTTTTGGGTCACCGTGGGTCAATCTATCTAGATAACGGCTCTAACGATTTTGACGACATTTTGCACCCTACTGTTTTCGGGCACGAAAAGACCATTGGGATGGGTCTCGTGTTCAAGAAAATTCGATTAGTGGGTCATTTTGACTAAATTTTGTATCTAACCATTTTCGGGCGCGCAAAGACCATTGGGATGGGTCACGTGTTCGAGAAAATTCGATTAGTGTGTCATTTTTGGGTCCCTGTGGGTCAATTATTTTTATCTAAAAAACGCCTCTAACTATTTTCACTAAACTCTATATTCTACAGTTTTGGATTACGAGAAGACCATTGGGCTAAGTCACATGTTCGAGAAAATTCGATTAGTGGGTGATTTTTGGGTCACCGTGGGTCAATCTAAGTTATCTAGAAAACGGCTCTAACGATTTTGACGAAATTTTCCAACCTACTGTTTTCGGGCACGAAAAGACAATTGGGATGGGTCTCGTGTTCGAGAAAATTAGATTAGTGGGTCATTTTGGGTCATAATGGGTCAGGGTCAAGCTAATTATATCTAGAGAACGGATCAATCGATTTTGACTAAATTTTGTATCTAACAATTTTCGGGCACGAAAAGACCATTGGGATGGATAACGTGTTCAAGAAAATTCTATTAGTGGGTCATATTTGGGTCACCGTGGGTCCAGCTAAGTTTATCTAGATAACGGCTCTAATATTTTGACGAAATTCTGTAAGCTATTGTTTTCGGGCACAAAAAGACCATTGGGATGGGTCACGTGTTTAAGAAAATTCGATTAGTGGGTCATTATGAGTCAGGGTCAAGCTAATTACATTTAAAAACGGCTCAAGACATTTTCACAAATTTTTTTAATATACGGCCGTTTCTGGTCATGAGATGACGTTTGGGCTAAGTCACATGTTCGAGAAAATTCAATTAGTGGATCATTTTGGGTGCCAATGGGCCAGAGTCAAGCTAATTGAATCTAAAAACATGCTCAAAACATTTTGACTAAATTTTATAATATACCATTTCTGAGAATGAGAAGAGAATTGGGGTAAGTCGCATGTTCGAGAAAATTCGATTAGTGGGTCATTTTGGGTCACAATGGGTCAGGGTCCAGCTAATTTTATCTAAAAAACGGCTTAAACGATTTTGACTAAATTTTGTATTCTATCATTTTCGGGCTCGAGAAGACCATTGGGCTAGGTCGCATGTTCAAGGAAATTCGATTAGTGGGTCATTTTGGCTCACAATGGGTCAGGGTCAAGTTAATTGTATTTAAAAAGCGCTTCAAAACATTTTGAAAACATTTTGTATAATACCGTTTCCGAGCATGATAAGACCATTGGGCAGGGTCGCATGTACGAGAAAATTCAATGAATGGGTCATTTTGGGTCCTAATGGATCAGGATCAAGCTAACTTTATCTGAAAAACGGCTCAAAAGATTTTGGCAAAACTGTGTACTACACCGTTTCTGGACAATATAAAACCAGTGGGCTGGGTCGCATGCTCAAGAAAATTCTATTAGTGGGTCATTTTGGTGATAATGGGTCGGGGTCAAGCTAACGGCATCCGTCTCAAAAATGTTCAAACAATTTTGACAATTTTTTTTTTGTTATACCGTTTCACAGAACAAAAATACCATTGAAATAGCTCACACTTTCGATAAATTTTGGTTAGTGGTATTTTGAATCAACGTGGGTCAAGCTTATTTTATCTAGAATATGACTAACGATTTTCACTAAATTTTGTATTCCATCGTTTTCAGGCTCGAGAAGAGCATTGTATTAGGTCGCATGTTCGAAAAAATTCGATTAGTGCGTCATTTTGGGTCACTATGTCTCAGGGTCAAGCTAATTGTATCTAAAACAGCAAGAATGATTTAGTGGGAATAATATATCGAGATAAACACAAAGCTCATTTTGACCTAGCTTAGCTCGGTCATTCCTGCTAGTAATAAATTTATTTTACATTAACACTGAACGAACGAGGTACACTGTTAAAAATATCGTGAAAAATTTCCTCTGTTTTCAAAGACTATTTATTTTCTGACAAATAAGAACGCTGCATAAACGCGTATGGAGAGTTATCATTGGTCAGAAAATAGATAGTCTTTAAATACAGAGGTAATTTTTCACGATATTTTTTACAGTGTACTTTTTCATCGATTGAAAGTTCCTCTAATGCGAATTCCACTATTTCCGTACAATAGTTTAGGTTCGTACAATCCTTAAAAATACCTAGTGCTATGACAGAAATATTACAGGGTTTAAATCATATGATTAGGAAAATTTGTACAATTGCCGGCAGTATTTGTAATATTTTCTGCGATGAAATAAAGCAAACGATGTGGTAGAACTGTATGCACCTTAAGTAATAGTCAACTTTTTTAGTAACAGACATTCTGCGATTTAACACGAGCAGAAAGTGTGATAATAAGAGCAAAAAAAGTACGATCTCTGTGAAACAGAAACCTCTGCTGCCTGTGTGTTAAGAGCATTATCAGTTCGTCATTACCTTTAAGGGGATTTGAATGTTATTCTAACGAGCATTTTGGAAATCTACCCTAGTAGCACACAACATTTTAAAAATGTTGAATAACCACATATTTATTTTTAGTTTCGTTTTTAATGCGTTTTATCAACGTTGTGTGCTCCTAGAGTAATCATTAATATTCGAAATTACTGAAAAAAATAACACGGGACACCCACAACACATATAGCCGTTAACTGCTACTGGTTAAGGGGTCTCAGGACTCTTAAAGCTTTAAAATTTTCGAAATTTTAGTTTTTTTAGAGGTTAACCTCCTATATTTTCTGAACATTTTCATATAATTGTTTCCTTGAAATTCCTATTAGAACGGAATTTATGGCTTTTACATTTATACACGTTCAATAGCTGAAGCGCCGTTTCGGAAACTTTGAAGCCATTTTTCTCCAAATGGTGTTTTTGGGCATAACGCGCACGATTTCTCAAAAACTTATGAATATTTTTTCATGAAATTTTCAAAACATATGTTTCATGCTAATCTGTATAAACTGAATCTAAATTTCCCTTTTTATTGTTAAAAATAATATATTTTTAGGTGATTATACTATTGAAATTTTCTTAATTTTGCATTAGCTAAATACAACTTTGTATAAAAAATACAAAAAAACTTTAAATACAAATTTATTTAGGTTCAGGGTAATTATTACAATCTGAAGTATAATTAGGCACCAAAATTTTCATTCTAGTTGCAATACTTATTTTGTAATCGTGCGCGTAAGCTGTTATGCCGATTTTTTGCTCGTCAAATGTCTAACAGTTTGGAGCCCCCTGTAAATGCTAATTCTGCATCTTATTATTTTTTAAATTCATGAAATGAAAGAACATACTTATATCTTTCATTCCCAACTAAAATTGTGTCTTAAAATCAAATACATTTTAAGATATTAAATGTTGAAAATGATCTTTTTTTTTTTCATTTTTTCCAATTTTAAGAGTCCTGAGACCCCTTAAGTGTTGAAATCTTCTACCAAAATACCGTATGAAACCGAGGAAATGATTTAAAAACTAAATCTTTCAAACATCACAAATGTGATTCTTTGAAAAAGGTTTATTCAAAACTTTTAGGCGGATCTCAAAATTAGACAAGTGTTTTATAACATCTGAACACTAGAAGGGCCATTTTCAGCCCTACCAAATGAATACATTTCGAATCACAGCCGACATTGTTTTAAAAATAAGTATAAAAGACACAAAGAAGAAAAAAGCTAAATAAATAAGTTAAATAGTTTAAAATAAATAATCTGGCGTAAAATAGTTTTTTTTTTTTTTATAAAACTCGAGTAAAATTGCGGGCCTTTGTATTATTAAAAGTTCTTAAACAAAAGAGGAAAAATCACTAAACGGTCATGAAAAAGTATTTTATGTTCTAAAAATCTTGGTATATCTTCTAGTGAAGAATAAAAGTCATTATACTCGATTGATCTTTTTTACTTTTGTGGCAAAATTCATTATACTCGCTTTTCCTTGCTGGGTATTTTAATTATTTTGCGAAATAGTTAAAAAAGGAATTTACCATTAGTATTTTAACTGCTTTTGTTGACTCAGTGTTCAGGGTAATTTGACATTTTCAGAATCATTTACTCAGTTCATTTTAAAGAAAATTTTCAATTTTATATTTTAAACATATGTATGTTGTTTCTTAAGGCATTTATTTCAATAAATTAAAAATTAAATATAAAAATTTTATACTTCATTTTGTATTAACGTCATCGTGTAAAATGGATTTACATATTTTCTTATAACTTTGTTGACTAGTGACGAATGTACCGTCTACTAACTCAGAGCGGGTTTTATTTAAATTCAAAACATGCATCAGAATTTTAAAATACTTATCCTTCTCTTACTTAATCCATGAAATTATGAATAAAGAGTTATTTTTTAAATTTAAATATTTTAAACATCACAAAGGAAAAACTCTGAAAAAGGTTTTTTCAAAACTAATTGGCGCATCCCAAAATTAAACAAGTGTTTTATAACATCTTAAAAAATCTTAAACAAAAGAGGAAAAATAACTAAATGGCCATGAAAAAGTTTTTTATGTTCTAAAAATCTCGGTATAACTTATTGTGAAGAATAGAAGTCATTATACTCGATTGATCTTTTTAACTTTCGTGGCAAAAGACATTATACTCGCTTTTCTTTGCTGATTATTTTCCTTCTTTTGGAAAATAGTTAAAAAATGAACTTACTTTTAGTATTTTAACTGCTTTTGTCGATTGGATGTTCAAGGTAATTTGATATTTTCAGAAACATTTACTCAGTTTATTTTAAAGAGAGCTTAAAATTTTATATTTCAAACAAATGTATGTTGTTTATTAAGGCATCTATTAAAATAAATAAATAAATAAATAAATTTATACTTTATACTTAATTTTATACTAGGAAACCCCGCCGCTTTACTCGCGTAACAGTTGAAATATGCCAAGTGATATTTGCATGACTATTTTTTATTAGAAGAGCACTTTTTGGAATAATTCAAAAATTACAAATTAAGCCACAGTTTGTCTAAACTTCATTATAAAAGTTCAATAGACAGAAATGAGATTTTAATTATTAAGAAGAACTTAAACTAATTCAAAATAAATGATATTTTAGAAAATATTTTGAGACTTTTGTGCTCATTTCAGTATTCATTTGAAATTTTGATTTTTTTAGAAACCATCGTAACACATTTACATCTTAAAATTAACCATCATGTGAAATTCCGAGCTTCTTGCTAAACAGTTTGCCACCTCTCTGGTATTAGTGGTACCGACATAAAATGCCGAAACAGAGTTGAAATAGAATGTCTCGAAAAATGTTCAAACAGAGACTGTCACCATTAATTTGCCAACAGTAACCTTGTTAATATTCTATAGAAAACGGATTTTAGATGTTTTTAAAGGCTTTCTTGTTGTTCCTGCCAACGAGGTGATAGTGACATCGGCATAAAATATAGCTCGTATAGGATCAGGGACTATCACCCTTGATTCGCAACCAATAACTTCTGTAATTGGTTTATTATTTCCTGGGATTCCATAGAAATCGTAATTTAGGACTCTTTTTGAATGCTTTGCGCTCCTTCCCTTCGCTTCACCCCTTTTTAATTCGAATTTATTTTTGACTGTTCTTAGAGGACATTTATATCTTATAAGTAACTACCGTGCTATATTTAAAGTTTCTACCCTTTTCAGTACCGCAGAAATCACAATTTAGAAAGTTTTTTGCTCCTGCAATCCTCTAGGAGTTGTGGCACCCACATAAAATATAGCTTATGTTTGAGCAGGTACTATCACCATCAATTTGCAACCATTAAGTTTGAAATCGATTTCGTATTTCATACGATTGCATAAAAATGTTAATTTAGAACGATTATACAACGCTTTTCGCTCACTTCATCCTTTTAAATTTTGAATTTTCTTTCGACAATTCTTAGAAAGCATTTGCATCTTTGAAGTAATTGCCATTCCAAATTAAAAATGTTAGACCCCCTCAGTAACACATAAAACGCAATTAAGAACATATTTTTGCTCCTGTAACCCCCAGGTGGTAGTGACAACAACGTAAAATATATGCTATGTTGGAGCGGGGACTGTCACTATAAATTTGAAACCATTACTTTTGAAATCGGTTTATATTCCCTGAGATTGCGTAGAAATCGCTATTTAGAACGTTTTTAGAACGCATTTCGTTCATTTTCACCCCTTTTAAATTTCAAATTATTAAGGAACTCATCTCACAGAACATTTACATGTCATAAGTAATTGCCATTTCAATTTTCAAATTGCTAGCCCCTTCAGTATCACAAAAATCACAATTTAGAACTTCTTTTTAAAATTCAACCGCAAGGTGGTAGTGACGCCGACATGAAACAGATCCTATATTGGAGCAAGGGCTGTCATTATCAATTTCCAACCATTACTTTTGAAATCGGTTGAGTACTTTCTGAGATTGCGTAGAAATCGCAATTTAGAACGTTTTTTAGAACGTTCTTCGTCCATTTTTACCCCTTTTAAATTTAGAATTATTTAGTAAATGTTCTTAGAGATCATTTATATCTTATAAGTAACTACCATGCCTAATTTCAAATTGCTAGCCCCTGCAGCATTACAAAAAACACAATTTAGATCGTTTTTTGCTCCGCCACCCCCCTTTGGGGAAGTGGCATCGACATGAAATACAGCCTATGTTTGAGCGAGGGCTATCATCATCGTTTTCACACCATTATTTTTTAAATCGGTTCGTTACTTACAGAGATTGCGTAGAAATCGCAATTTAGAAAGATTTTTAGAACGCTTTTCACTCATTTTCACCCCTTTTAAATTTTGATTTTTTAGGAAATGTTTTTAGAGATCATTTTTATCTTATAAATAACTGCCCTGCATAATTTCAGGATTCTAGGTCCTTCAGTAACATAAAAATCGCAATTTAGAACTTTTCTGCTTCTGCACCCCCTAGGTGGTAGTGACACCGACATGAAATAGAGCCTATGTTGGAGCAAGGGTTGTCAGCATCAATATCCAACCATTACTTTTGAAATCGGTTGGGTACTTTATGAGATTGCGTAGAAATTACAATTTAGAACGTTTTTTAGAATGCTTTTCGCGCATTTTCACCCCTTTTAAATTTCGAATTTTCAAAGCAATATTCTTAGACACCATTTATATCATATAAGTAACTACTATTCCTAATTTCAAGTTGCTAGTCCCTGCAGTATCACAAAAAACGCAGTTTAGTACATTTTTTGCTCCTGCAACATAAAGTTGGGTAGTGGTACTGATATAAAATATGGCCTATGTTAGAGCGAGGCCTGTCGCCATCATTTTCACACCATTTTTAAAAAAATCGAATCGGCATTTTCTGAGATTGCGTAGAAATCGCAATTTAGTACGTTTTTTAGAACTCTTTTCGGCCATTTTCACCCTTTTTAAATTTCGAATTCTTTTAGAAAATGTTCTTGGAGATCATTTACATCTTATACGTAACTACCATTCCAAATATCGTGTTTATAAGCCCTTCACTAACACAAAAATCTCATTTTTAGAACGTTTTTTGCTCCTGCACCCCCCCTCCCCCTTTGGCCAGTGGCACGGACATAAGATATAGTCTGTGTTCTAAGTTGGCCTAACATCATCATTTTGATACCATTACTTTTGGAATCGATTCGGTAGTTTCAGAGCTTACGTCCTACAAATAAACAATTTTTCTCTTTATAATATTAGTATAGATATAGATAGATTAAGGTCATTGTGTAAAATGAATTTACACATTTTCATATAATTTTGTTGAATATACTCACCACTAATTCAAAGCTGTTTTTTTAAATTCAAAATATCCATCAGAGTTTTCAAATACCAATCTTTTCTTTACTTAATCCATGAACCTATGAATAAATAGTTATATTTAAATCTAAATCTTTTAAACATCACAGAAGTGACTCTTCGAAAAAGGTTTTTGAAAACTATTTAGCGCATCTCAAAATTACACAAGTGTTTTATAACATCTTAAATGTTCTTAAAGAAAGGAGAAAAAATTACTAAATGGTCCTAAAAAAAGTATTTTATACTCTAAAAATCTTGGTATATTTTCTTGTGAAGAATAAAAGTCATTATACTAGATTGATCTTTTTAACTTTTGTGACAAAAAGACATTATACTCGCTTTTCTTTGCTGGGTATTATCCTTCTTTTGGGAAATAGTTAGAAATAGAACTTACTTTCAATGTTTTAACTCCTTTTGTTGATCGAATGTTAAAAGTAATCTGATATTTTCAGAATTATTTACTCCGTTCATTTTAAAGATGGTTCAATGAAAGTTTAAAATTTTATATTTTTATTGTGACGTCAAAACATATATGTTTGTTGACATATGTTAATTTAAACATATGTTTGTTGTTTATTAATGCATCTATTTAAAAAAAAAAAAAAAAAAAAAAAAAAAAAAAAAAAAAAAAGAATTTCATACTTTTTTTTGTATTAAGGTCATTATGAAAAACGATTTTACACATTTTCTTTTAATTTTGCTTATACTAGCCGTTACAGCATCTAGAATACAGCTCATATTCAAAATATTAGAATAATTACTTTTTTTACAAATTGAAAATATCGTTTGATAATTTAATGTCTTTTAATGCAAATATGCAAACGATATTTTTATTAAGAACTTATTGTTGATTAAACTTATTTATTATCTTAAAAATAATATGAAATTCGAAAAGATTAACTGAAAAAAAAATTCTTTTGAAAAGTCAAAATATTAGAATATTTATTCAAGTTGTTCCAAATATCAGAATATTTCACAATAATTCTTTTTTAATTATTACCAATTCGTAACTGGTAGCATCATTGATTAAATTCAGACGATTTTATTTAAAATCAGTATTCTATTTGCAGTTTGTTTGCTTTTTCGTCTTAAGTTGGGTCGTGTGAGTGATATTCCTGAATCTATCAAACTTCGTATGGTTGATTTGTACCGGAATGGTAAAAATCAATGTTATATAGCTAATTATTTACATAGTTCACAATCAAGCGTTAGTAAAATACTAACACAATGTTCAGAAAATGGAAAATTTCAAAATAATCGCCGAAATGGCGGTCGAAAACCAAATACATCTGCTAGAAATGACAGGAAAATGAGACGTATAGTTAAGAAAAACCGTTTTAAAAGGGTGCAATTCTTGCACCGAAAATGGAAAGAAGGAAGAGTTGAAGTTTATTCATCGACAACATTAAGACGTCTCCATAAATTTAAGTTTGAATCTGGTGTACCGAAAACAAAATCTCTCATGACTGCAAAACAAAAGCGTATAAGATTGAATTGGTTTAAATCAAGACGTTTATGGAGCGAAGAGGGTTGGAAAAATATATTATTTAGTGATGAAAGTATGTTTTGTGTTTCATATGGTAATCAAGGTATCCGAGTTTGGAGAATGAAGCAAGAATTATTTGATAAAGAATGCCTTAAACGTCCCGTAAAATTTGCTGCTAGTGTCACGGTTTGGGGTTACATGAGTGCAGAAGGACTTAGAAAGTTATGCATCGTCTACGAAAAGGTTAACTCTCAGATATATCAAGAAATTTTGGAATATTACATGATTACATCATCAGAAGATTTATTTGAAGATGATTTCATCTTTCAACAAGATTTAGCGTCACCGCATACCTCGGTGTCAACTAAGAATTTGTTCCGCCAACACAACATTTCTTGGCCACCAAACTCACCAGACCTTTATCGTATCGAAAACTTATGGTGTATAATGAAGAAAAAACTCCAAGAAAATCCTCCTTCAAAAAACTGAGTTAGTGGCACGTATAAAGTCTATTTGGGCTAATATTGATAGAAATGTTTGTAAACACCTTGTATATAGTATGCAAGATCGATTGTACGCTGTTATGAAAGTTAAAGGGGATACTACAAAATATTAACTACCATTTACTTCATATTCATAAGGTAATATTGTTGCGTAAAATAAAGTATTCTAATATTTTGAACCAATCTAAATTTTATTTTAATATTTTGATGTGTATCAGAAAGCTGTATACCTAATTTATTGTACTGTATTTTATATTTTGTAAATGTTAAAATCTTATCTAAACATCCCACATTTAATTTATAAGAAATTTGATTGCATTTACTTAGTATCAAAAATAAATAAATAACAAGTATTTTCTTCTTATTTTTTTCTCAATTATTCTAATATTTTGAATATGAGCTGTATATGGTGTGGAAATCTGCTATCCAAACAGCGCTAGAAATTTGTACCCCTTAAATAAGCAATGACGCTGAAATCCAGGGAGCCGACTGCAGCGACATCTGCGATATATTTTCAAACTTCGAAATAAATATCGTATTATTATAGCGTCTAGACGAAATCGTCTTGGAGTTTTAGAAAATATACCGCAGATGTCGATGTGATCGACTGTTTGGATTTCAGCATAGACTGACATTTAAGGGATCCAATATTTTAGCCTTTTTTTAAGTAGCCGATACCTACACTATATATGTGGAGCAAACATTCAATCCATGCTTTCTCCTTTAGATACAAATTTTCAAAAAACACAAAAAACTGATAAATTAGAAAATAACTTGTATTTAATTCTAATTTTTAATGTGAATTTTTATTACTGGTTATTAGAAAGAATTGCAAAAATACCTAAGATATTAAACATAAAACAAATTAATAAAATGCATTTAATATTTGGAGAAATCACGTTTTGACCGTGTTATTGTTTGCGAGCATAAACATGAATTAAAAGTCGATAGCTTTAAACTTTAATATAGTGGACTGTTTTATTTAAATTATGAATGCGTGCTCTTAGAGCTGCGACTGCCTTGGCGGCGTACAAAACTACTACTGAAGGAATTATGAAACATCTGTGGGAGGGTAAATACTGTGACATCATAACAACATAAAGTGGCGCCAACATACCGCCCCACGTTGAAATAACATTTCAATATTCAATATATAATATCTAAATTTACAATGAATAACATACAATACAATAAAATGCAGAATAGAATAATAATGAATAGAACAATGAATAATTAAATATGCTTCAAACATTTGTTTACATAAAGTTTACAATTGAATGGTTATGCAGTGTCAAATTTAATGATAATATGTCAGTTTATTGACAAGGCAGCAAGCATAATTTCGATATGCCTCTCTTGAAAATACCATGAGGCGTTTTCACAAGAACCACTCTAACCTTACCATCTTGTCCTTTAACTACTTTCTGAACTCTACCCATTGTCCATCTGCAGGGTGGAAGATTATCCTCTTTTAAAAGGACCATTGAATTTGGAATAATATTATCCTTCTCAAATTGCCATTTATGTCTGACATGTAAGTTGTTAAGATAGTCCAATTTCCACTTTCGCCAAATAAATTGGACCATTTTATTTAATCTTTGCCACTGGGACAAATAATTATCACGTTCGCCAGTCAGGTCCGGTTTAGACACACTGCTCAGAAGTCTGCATATGAGAAAATGGCCTGGAGTTAGAATTTCAAAATCATTGGGGTCAGAAGACATGGGTGTGAGAGGCCGACTGTTTAAAATGCCTTCAATTTGCGTGGTAACTGTTAAAAATTGCTCAAGAGTTAATCGTGAATTTCCTACAGTTCTTTTTAGGTGGTACTTAACCCTCCGTCTACCAGACGGGTCCATTGGACCCGACAGGTACATACAAAATATTCATTCAAACCAGAAATTTCTTTAAAATAAACTAAGTATATAAACCAGACAAAAATAAGGTAAATAAATAAGTTAAATAGTTTTAAATAAAAATTCTGGTGTAGAACGTTTTATTAAAACTTGAATAAAATTCCTGGTAGATCTAGGGTTAAACGACTTCACCCCAGCTTCCCACAAACCACCGAAATTGGGTGTCCTGGGTGGAATGAAATTCCAGGCGATTTCCTCACTTGTTAAAGAATGAGCCAAAACATCTGTGTGGTTTCTAATCCTGTTCGCCAAACGTTTTAACTCTGCACTGGCTCCAACAAAATTTTTGGCATTGTCAGTACAAATAGAAAAACTTTTACCTCTCCTACTGAAAAATCTTTTTAAGGTTGCTATCATTGCTTCTGAAGTTAAGTCAGTGACCACTTCTAAATGAATCGCTTTTGTTACGAAACAAATAAAAATGGCAACATAACATTTATGGTAAATACCCTTTCTTTGACCCTTATATTTTATATAAACGGGCCACAAAAATCAATCCCTACATTAGTGAATGGCGAACTAGGAGTAATTCTCGCATAAGGAAGATTTCCCATAATCTGCTCAGTACATTTAAGCTTGTTTTTGAAACAAACTATGCAATCATGAACAATTTTTCTAGCAGTATTTGTACCACCCGATGGCCAAAATTCTTGCCTTACAAGATAAAGTAAAGTTTGGGCTCCAACGTGTAAGTATTTAAGATGAAAATATGTCATTACCAATAAAGTCAATTTGTGATCTTTAGGGAGCAATATTGAGAATTTCTTATCAAAAGATAAATCAGCGTTATTTAATCTACCGCCTACCCTTAACAAATTCTGTTTATCAAGAAAGGGATGTAAACAACTCACCTGTCCCTTTTGGGGAATTTCTCCCTGTTCAAGGGTTTTTATCTCATAATCGAATGCTTTTATCTGTACCATTTTGACTAAAAAAGTCTTTGCGATTCGAAGTTCCTTTGTTGTGATTGGGCCACGACGTCGAATGGCATTTTTGGCATTAAATAGAAATCTGAAAATAAAACTTAGAATACGTATTAATTTTAAATAATTGTTACTTAAATTAAGAAAATCATTCACAAAGGAATTTTCAGAAGTGGAAATTAAACTGATATTGTCCATTTTTTTAAGTTCTGGCGCATAAAGTTCGTGCGATAAAATGTCAGTATTGTCACTAGATTCATCAGAAAGTTTATGAAAGTTCAGGGGGCCATCCCACCAAAGATTCATTTTGGAAAGTTCTTGAGGACCTAGTCCGCATGATATAATATCTGCTGGATTTAAATGCGATGGGACATGCTTCCAATGATAGTTCTCAGTCAAAGTTTGTATCTTGGACACTCTGTTGGCAATAAAGGTTTTTAGTTTGTTTGGCGATGTATTGATCCAAGCAATTGCTATTTTTGAATCGGTGTGCAAATAGATATCACTTACTATCATTTTTAGAGATAGACGAACTTTTTCTATAAGTTGAGAGAGAAGAAGGCAAGCTGACAGTTCGAGGCGGGGCAGAGTGTGGTATTTAGCCCCAAAACCTGGCCAAAAATGATTATTTTAAAAATAGATTTCCTACACTGCTTTATTATTCCTCATTATGTTAAGTAGTTTCTGCATCTGATTGCGAAGCGCTCAATGCGCTTGCGCTTCCCAGCGAGTCACGTGATCAGTTGGAAGTTGCCGTCCACCTACAGTGGTCGTGTGATTTTCCGATACGCTCAGAGTTTAGTGTTTTAAAATCTCTTGTAGTTTTGCGTCTTACAAAGTTAGTGATTATTGTTGTGATGGACTATTCTAAACCAGGTATGTACTTTATAAACACTATATTTGCGTAAAAAATATCCAGCTGTTTTTTGTCGTTATGGTCGATAACTTAGATGTAATTAACAGTGTCATAAATATAATTATCTGTAATATTTAGAAAGGATTTTGTTATATTTCTAAACACATCTAAGCTATAAAAACTATTGTGTAACATGCAGTACTTAGTATACAAGATAGTTATAAAAAAATCATCCGCCCAAAACCGCCCCCTATTTTTAACGAATTTTTTTGTTATGTTCTACAATTTCTGATATAAATTACCGCTATTTAGTTTTTTATTTATTTTGTTAACAGGGCCTTTTGGATTGAGGTCTGTGACTCGAAATGAGTTGTATGCCATCATGAAACACTCAAATGAGTCAACGTTTGATGGAAAGCTTAAATTTATGGAGGAAGATTTATTAAGAAGTTATTCTGAAGGTGATCCAAGGATAGCTGAGATGAAGCAAAAGCTCTCTGTTATTAAAAACCAATTCAAGCAAAAATGGTTAGCTGCTCATAAAACAAGGTCAAGATTCGAAGAAAATAATGTCGAATGGTTAAACGGCACTATATTGCTGCCAATTGCAGGTACGTGAAACACAACCGATGCAAACCCTTTACTTTATTATTATTGTGTGCTTCGTATTTTGCTTATATTTCGTTTTCTGTGCAGTGAAATGAAACTTGTTTTTATTATTAGAAATATATTTTGAAAGTAATTGTTATTGTTGCAGGAGTCAATCCCGGTCGTCCTCAAAAATCTTTTGTAGAATCAAGTGAAAGAAGCAAACGCCGCAAAACCAAAGACCTTCGATCAAAAGACGTGGAAGTATTGACCTACGCTACCCAAATGGAATTGTGGGAATCAGGCAAAGTAGATGCTTCCAATATCGTAAAAGATCTTCCAAAAAGTCCCCGAAGAGAAAAAAAATATGTAAAGGCCATGAAAAAAAGTAGTGAAGAACAAGAACAACCTCGCCAGTTATCACCTTTACATGCTTTGTCCATCTATACAGAAGCAGGACTTACTAAAGCCCAATGTGAGAGAATACGAGAAACGAATAAAAGCTTTTTTCCGTGCTATTCTGTTCTTCAAAGGGTAAAAAAAGAATGCTGTCCAGAAATTCACAGGGTGACAGAGACGTGTACCGAAGTAAAAGAGCAAAAGTTGATGGATCATACGGCAACGCGACTGATTTTACATCTAAGAGAAGTTGTAGAACCTTTTAGTGATGACGAAAAAAGTTCTTTAATTTTAATAAGTAAGTGGGGTTATGACGGGTCACAGCAGATGCAATATAAAATGAAGTTTGAAAATGAAGCCGATTCTGACTTCAATGTTTTTCAAAGTTCTGTGGTTCCTCTTCAGTTACTTTACGGGCCCGAAAAGAAAATTCTATGGCAAAACCCAACACCATCATCACCTCGCTACTGTCGACCTATAAGAATTCGGTTCATCAAGGAGACAAATGACGTTACAAAAGAAGAAATAAAAGATATCAAATCACAAATCACAGCACTTACCAGCACATATATTGACGATGTGTCCATAAGACAGAATGTTATTCACCATGATGGATGAAAAAATATGCAATCCCGCAACACACACCAAATCTACGATGAGGTGCTACATATGCGATGCTAATTCATCTGAGTTTAATGACTTATCAAAGAAGAGGGAGTATAAGAAAGAAAATTTAAGTTTCGGGCTTTCCTTTCTACATGCTCGTATACGATTTTTCGAGAGTATATTACATGAAGCATATAGATTACCTGTAAGACAATGGAACGCCCGCCTTTCTCCTGAGGGTAAACAAGCAGTAGAAAATAAAAAAAAGAGAAATTCAGGATAATTTCAAACCACAACTCGGGCTCTTAGCGGATATTCCCAAAGCAAATTTTGAGAATACGAACGATGGAAATACCAGCAGAAGGTTTTTTGAAGAATATGAAATATCGGCAGCAATAAGATTTTGATAAGAATTGATAAGATTTTGATATATCGACTAAAAGTGATATTAGATACATTGTGTTGCGGATATAAAATTAATACAGATGAATTTGAAAAATATTGCCAAAAAACTGCTGAAATGTATTTGACGCTATATAGTTTTTATCCCATGTCCCCTACAATGCACAAGGTACTTTGTCATGGAACAGATGTCATAAAAGAAGCTATTCTGCCAATAGGTCAACTATGTGAAGAGGCTACAGAAGCTCGCAATAAACATATTAGGTCGTTCAGATTAAACTACACAAGAAAGTTTTCGCGCGTGGCCTGCAATATGGATGTCCTGAATAGGCGTCTTTTAACTTCTGACCCCCTAATAACGGGCATGAGATGCAACACAAACAAGAAAAGAAAGCCCTTATCTTCTGAAGTTTTAAATTTGTTATCAGAAAGTGATATCACAAATATTAATATTCTTGATGAGAGTAATAGTGATGAAATTGATGAATAAATGTTTTGATTTATAAATAAGACTTTGTTTTACCATTTTTACTCCATAATTCAAATAAAAACGCAGATCTGTAGCTGTTAGAGGAAAAGAATAATTTTGGCCAGGTTTTGGGGCTAAATACCACACTTCCAGCAATTATTGGTCATAGACT
Organism: Maratus speciosus; assembly: GCA_963932465.1. NCBI lineage: Eukaryota > Metazoa > Arthropoda > Arachnida > Araneae > Salticidae > Maratus > Maratus speciosus. The sequence goes on from OZ010789.1 coordinate 276,158,515, forward strand.
TCAATAGTTAAATTTATTCTTCAGCCAAATTCCTTTGTGTGTACCTGTAAATGAATGATATATTCTATGCACACTATATTCTACAATGAATGCCTTAGTACACATTAGTGATGTATATAAATTTCAGTACGTTTAAAATAATGTGATATCATCAAAATACAGAGCAAACGATTTTTCCCCATAGACCATAATGTAAGGGAAGTCTTTTGGTTGTCTCTGTAAATAAATCGTAAATGCTATAGACTTCATTTACAATACCAAACATGCCATAGTGATACCCAATAACATCTAACAATTTCAAGACAATCGGACTATATTTACTTAGAAAAATATTTTTGGCCAGGATTTCGGGTCAAATACTCCACTGTGCGGGGAATGGAAATTGTCTTTAAAGGAGCTACACGCGATTTACTAGCAATCAGTTTAGTTGATACAGTACTTGTTTCACTTGTGCAATACATATAAACTACAGCTTCATAAGCTAATTCCGAAGCGTCTGCAAATCCTAGCAACACTAATTCCTGAAAAGAATCGGTTAGAATGTATCTGTCGATTCTGATCTCTTCGATTTGTTTCAGGGACGACACAAAATTTATCCATTCACTTGCAACTGGATTTGGGATTTCATCTTCCCAACCTAATTTCATTAGCCACAATTTCTGAAGAAATATCTTTGCTCGTGTAATAATTGGTCCTAGAAGACCTAAAGGGTCATATAGCCTTGCAATGGTGCTTAGCACATCTCGTTTAGTGTATGATGATTTCTCCGTTATTGAAATCTTGAACATAAATTGATCTTCAACGGGTTTCCAGATAACCCCTAGAGTTTTACTTGTTGATTCTTCATTTATGGAAAAGTTATGTTCTTGAACTTCCAATGGCTTACTGTTCATTAATTCCCTTGAATTGAAATTCCATTTATGGAGTGACATACAGCATGTTTCTAACATGTTGCATAACTGAAGTTGGAGTTCTATAGCTGTATATAGATCTTGCGCGCATGTCACTATGTCATCCATATATACATCTTCCTTTATTACTTCCGAAGCTAAAGGGAATTGCGATGCTTCATCTATGGCTAACTGTTTCAGAGTCCTTATTGCGAGAAATGGTGCGCTAGATGTACCATATGTGACAGTATTCAATCTGTAAGTAACAGTTTCTTCATTCTCGTCTGTCTTCCACACAATTCTCAGAAGGTCGCGTTGAGATGGATCTATTAAAAATTGTCTGAACATTTTTTGAACGTCCGTCATAAAGGCATACCTGTAAACACGAAATCTTGTCATGATTTCAAATATGTCTTCTCTTACTTCTCCTTTCAGCAGACAATCATTGAGACTGAGGCCAGATGTAGTGGCAGCTGATGCATTGAACACCACACGTAATTTATTTGTGGTTTTGTCTGGCCTGAGAACACCATGATGCGGCAAATAGTAACATGAGTTATTGTCTAGATGTTCGGAATGAGGGTCTGCAACCTTCTCCATGTGACCTAATTCTAAGTATTCTTGCATGAACTGCTGATACAATGCTTTCATAGTTTTATCCTTAGCTAATCTTTTCCAGAACTGATTCAGACGTTTTTTCGCAAGCTCTTTAGAATCACCTAAATTTTCCAAATCCTTGGTTGGCATCTGTACAATGTATCTACCTGCGTCATTTCGTTTATGAGTACTTTTGTAATGCTCTTCACAGTATTCTTCTTCTTTACTAAGGATTTTCGAAGTTTCATCAATGGTTTCTAACTTCCAAAACTTTTCTAAACATTCATCAGTGCTTTGCGACTGCGAAACAAAACCACAATATTGCATTTGGCTGACAGATTCTATGGTTCCTGTTGCGATGTATCCGAATACTGAATTGCGAAACACTAAATTACTGTTTGGAATGCGAATTTCTTCATCTTTTATTATATGAAAGAAGGATTCAGCGCCGAGCAGCATATCAATTTTGCCAGGAACGCTAAATTTCGGATCTGCTAACTGATGAGGAATTTTTAAGTTATCAATGTTTAAGTTTGTAACTGGAAGTGAGTCCGTTATTTTTGAGACAACAAGAAAATCCTAGAGAATCTTAGAGCTGCGACTGCCTTGGCGGCGTACAAAACTACTACTGAAGGAATTATGAAACATCTGTGGGAGGTAAATACTGTGAAATCATAACAACATACAGTGGCGCCAACATATGTGACGTCATAACAACATACAGTGGCGCCAACAGACCGAATTCAAAGGAGGAAACATGTTTTGATTGTTTGACAAGTGGATAAAACACTTTTTGAATGAAATAAGTTCTAACTCACAAATAATACAAAAGCATTATTTTATTTGAATAAATACCGAATTTCTGTTGATTATTGATAAAATAAAATGACAGATTGTGGTACCTAGTAGTATTCATTAAATATTTACTAAATAAGTATTCGTTTGCCAGAAATCCACTTCAAATTTTAAAACTAATATCTCCATCTACACAGACTCACACTCCCCCCTCTTCTTCATTGTAGACTTATAAATCATGGATAATGTGGTTGTACCATTTGAAGACATCATCAGGTTGATTATGCCACTGTTCACCATACATTACCTTCAAAAGTTTTTTAACATATTTTTTCTTTTCAACTGATATGGCGTGGCTAAGAGGAAGAGATTCTAAAACGACCCTTTGAACAAGGGCAATAGTAACTCCCTTTTTAAGAAGATTTACATCATATTCTTCACTTAGGTCTTGAAATCTATAATTCTGAAAGCTTTTAACCTTAACAGTTCTCTTATTTATCTCTAATACAATCCGTTTCAATTGTGATATGTATGGTAGGTTTCGAAAGTAAGCACATTAAGTGACAACTGTGATTGGCAGACTGGAGAAATCATTGTTTGAATGAATGCAGGCTTTGGAGGAAACACTCTTTGATTAAAACGTCAAGTTTTAAAATTGATTTATAATCGGAGAAAAATGTTTTTTCTTAAAAAATACCGTTTATTTCTGTGCAATTTAACACAGAGTTCATAAAACTAGAAATAACTCATTTTTTATTTTTTTGTGAGAGAACACGGTTTGAATGTTTGCTCCTCATATTCTAGACACTTCGCTCGTGGAATTATTATTATTTATATAATTAATAAGTCCGCCAACATAGCTGCCAAGTTTTAATCTTTTTTCCTACCACTATTTTTTAACAGAGAAACTTGTCTTATTTAATCATCGAAAACATAATATTAAAAAAAGGCAAATCAAAGATATGATCAAAGATAGTGATAGGAAAAAAGTGTAAAAGTTGGGAGCCATGCACGTGTAAAAAAAAAATCGAACCATGCAAGTTGTTAGACTTTTTTCTTTGTGCTTTCTACTTTGTGCGACGTTTCATGACATCACAACAAAGAGAATTAAGGCTTTCTCCCTTAAGGCGTTGTAGTCCAGGAATCTTACCTAGAAAAATTGATGGTAGTTCTGAAAATCGGCTTACTTTATGTTTTTTTGGGTCACTGAATCCGAATTTGTAACTTCCCACCAAAATTTCCCCAGGCAACCCCGACCCCGAAATTTTGGTAAAGAAGCCCCTCAAAAAGGTTGTTATTAAAAAATCATTTTTTATTATTATTTTATGGGAAAAGTATCTCGAAATTCAGAAAGTAGACGAAATTTGCAACAAACTAGATATATGGCATTATGGCTTAGGATGAAGGGGAAGGCGGGATCTGCCTCGGAACATGCGCGCGGTGCTGCGTGGGCTAAGTTGCGCAATTCCACTTAACCACTCACACCTTTACATTCGCCCTCCCATCTCCCCTCCGAACTTTCCTTATAATGTTTACAAAGCGTTATAAGTAAGCGAACAAACTTAATTCTGGAATCAGGCGTAAATTAACATAGTTTCGCCACCTTGTGGACGGAGTGATAATTCAAATACGGGCACAGTGTGGCGCGTATTTCCTAAATCTTTAGTCACTCATAGAAATGAATTTTGTTTGCCTCATTTATTGCAATATAATGGCGTAGCGAGAGGGGCATCAGATGCACTTGACACCACGAAGTTTCCTTCGCCTTGTCAGAGGTACTTCAGTTATTAATCAAGGTAAAAAAAAAGAACTTTATAATTTTAGTGGTGTGAGTATGAAAACAGTTAGGTATCTACTTGTAGTTCACACTCCATCCGCTACGTGGCGCATGACCTTGATTGATGTGACTTCGCTTTTAATCTTGCGGTAACTTCTCCCATTTAAGATAGGACGCTTACTTATATCGCTTTGTAAAGTTTACTTTAAGTTTTTTGGGTCGCTGAATCCGAATTTTTAACTTACCCCCAAATTTTCACCCCCTCCCCCCGAAAACCCCCAAAAATAGTTGTCATTAACTTAAATTTCTTATTGTTTTAGGGGAAAAGCATTACAAAATTCAGAAACTAGACAAAATTTGCAACAATAGGATATATGACATTATGACGTAGGATAAACGGGGAGAGAGGGGGCTGCCTCGGAACATTCCCCGCGCGCTTTTCTCAAAAACCAAATTTTTGAATAACAGTTCACTAAAAATGCACCAACTCCCCCCCTTCCTCCTCCCTCCGGTTTCTTTTTCTTTTGTTCCAGATACATAGCATTACAGGTACGTTTTGCTTAGGAATGTAAGTAGGTAATTGACGATAAAAACAATACGAATGAATGAATACGAGTATAAGTGATATATATCTTAAATTGCATGTATATATTTAGTGTGTATATCATTTATTTACGTGCCTTATACCGTAAAGATTTTCATTCACGCGTTTGTAAAAGCGAAGATGACATTACATAAAAGTGAAAAGCACACTCATATCTGCCAACGTGAACGGATTTTTCTCGTCATTAAAATTGAATGGTAAATTTTACTTAAAACAATCGCCGAAATCTACCAATTTCAAACAATGAAACAAGAAAAAATTTCTATTAAATTTTATTGGTAAAAGAAACCCTACAAGTTGGCAGCTATGCACACTAATTCAGAATTAAGAAATATGTTTATTAAGACTGTCGCTACTTTTGTATTTTATTTGTAGCACTATTTAGAAAAAAAATTCCTTGTGGTAGATTTTAAATTCTTTTAGAATTGCATGGAAACATAGTTGTTCTAAGCTAAAAACATAGTAAAAAATATGTACCTTTGCATATTTTTACGTACTTATTTTAAACAATGTATATTTTTTAACAATATAAGATAATTAATCTTATCTGATATCGATACTTGTGATATCCTATTTCCTGATATCACAGTAGTAAAAACAATAAAAATATTTTTATAAATGATAAAATAAGCAGACAGAAACTGTAACATATGTCAATAAAATATTTTTCTGTTCACACATCAACAACAATAAGTAATTTCTCACATTTGCTATTATTTCTTTGGTCTGAAAGAATTGAAAAAAAAAATCTTAACAACTTTTTTAGCTGATCAAAATTTTGAGATGTAAAATCACTAAGGCGGAAAAATGAAATAGGACATAAAGAAGTATAATTTGTAAGACAAGTGAAAGAACTTTCAAAAAAAAAAAAATTCTTCCCAAAACTCTGTTTTTTTTCAGTTGACCGAATAGAATACAAGCTAAGGAGAACTGTACAGGTCCAACAAAAAGCTCATTTCCAATAAAACTTCCTGAAAAGGAACGTTAAACAATTGATTGCAAAAGTTTTTGTTATTGTTATTTTCATATTCGAGTCCCAACAGATATTTATTTTTGGTTATTTTTGATTATTTTTAGAAATACTTTCTAAGGCAGTGCGAAATACTTGTCCCACTTAATTTTAATCACCAAATCTCAAATTTGATTAAGAATTTTTGAATAAAATTTTTCTTTTATATTGGACGTAATGAAAATCATTTAATTGTTTTTAAATGGACATGTTTTTAAAATCTTATGACATTAAAGCATTTCAAGATATTAGAAACATAATTTTATTGCTTTAGAACAGTTTAATAGACATTAACCTTTATGCCAATAATGGAGTTATCAGTAAAGAGGAGGAGTCATATAGTGTACTGTCTGCCAGTTGCGAGTGACGTAACTTAGGAGGTTGTCACAAGATTGCGGCTGCTTTTTTAAAATCGAATCTACAGTTCGAAAATGCCACCGGGGCAAAGTTTCCACCAGTATAATTGAATAGAATATTTTGTCTTATTTAAGTTCCTTATTCAAGGAAATACTTTCCCACAAACTTAGAAAAAACTTCTATTTGTTTTTACTGGTGTCAGTTTGACTGGTAAAACAGTCAGATTGCATCACCGGATGCGGCCACAATATGGCATAAACGAAGGACCTAACTACCGAAAAAGTAAACTGACGCCAGTAAAAATTTAAATTATTTTCTGTCATTATTTATGACCGAAATTTTACATTAATGACGCCTTTAAATACCGAGAAAATTTCTGTATAAATTTACTGGTGGAAGTTTCCACCGAAGGTAATCATCCGTACAAAAGCGGTTACAGTTGAAGCTTCACTATTTTAAGGCTATGTCAGTTCCTCTTTATTAATAGTTCCCTGGTGTCAATGTCCAAAATTTTGCCACTGTCTCAAATGACCGGGGTACCCGAGTGCATGCTGAGATTTTGCGAGCCATAAAACACCCCTATTTCATAGAATAACAACTTGAAATCCGGATGAAAAGAGAAAAAAGGTACCACCTGTCATTAAAATAAGGGTTAATCGCAGATGGTTTTTTACACATTGTACATAGAAGTACGGTTGCCTGTGTGGGACCTTCCACAAATGATGTCACGCTTGGAGGGGGGGGGGGGGGAGGGTGTTTCGTGAAATTGTGACAAGGGGATGGGAGAAGAAGAAATGGTTAAAATAAATGGTTTTGGTTAAAATAAAATTATTAAAAATCAGCAGATTAAATTTTGAAGTTATTTTAAAAGTAAAGTATTTTGTCTTTATAGAGTAGATTTCAAGTCAAATATATTAAATTTCATTTCAAATTCCAAAATACGACAGTTTTCAGCTGCTCTTTCGTATTAATATTTTATTACTATTATATATTAATTATGTTTTTGTTATAAACCTTAGTCTTATTTTATACAAAATAAGTACATGAGTCATTTTTATTGTTATGCACACAAATGTCGTTAAAGCACATAGTTAAAGTTTAAAATAAAGTTTGAAATATGATCTATAACGTAGTGCTTTGTTTCTGAACTGCAAGTATATGTTTATGTAATATAGCGTGACATGTGACAAGGGGGCGGGGGTATGGTGAAGTGTGACACTTTGTGACAAAGGGGGGGAGACAGGTCAAAAATATTGAAAAAAAGTGTGACATCATTTATAGATCGCCCCTGTGTTTATCTAGCACCTCTTTATGTGCTTTATTTCTTCATGAATAAATAGTTGTGTATGGAGGGATCAGAATACAAATAGTTTATTTTCAAACGTTAAAAGATTGCTGTAAGTGGCTTTAATTCTTGCATTAACACTAGAACTACTGTGAGCCATCATTTTGACGGCTACCATATGAGTATGTTTCGGTTCAAACCAGAAATTTGATTATGAAATAAGTTTAAAAAGACACAAAGAAGAAAAACGTTAAATAATAATGTTAAACCGTCCTAAATCAAAATTCTGGTGTGAAATATTTGTATTAAACTTGACTCAAATTTCCGGTAGTTTAAGTGTTAAAGGAGTATTTTTTATAGAGAACAGCAAAAATAAATTTTTATACAGAACAGCAAAAATAAATCCACTGTTGGTTAATCGGGTGTTAAATCATACCACTTTTGCATAGCTGCCAAGTTTTACGCTTTTTTCCTCTCACTATTTTTTAACTAGAGAAAGTTGCGTTATTCAATCATCTAAAACAGAGGATTCAATAAGGCAAAATTTTCTCATCGAAAATAGCATAGGAAAAAAGCGTAAAAGTTGGCAGCTATGTATTTGCATTTTTTTACTTATAAATTTCACAATACTTCTTTCTGTGGTTAAATAAAATTTAGATTTTTGAAACCTCGTGTACAGTTGGCTAAAAACAGAAAGAGGGAAATAGAGCACGCAGTACATAGAGAAAAAAGAGAATAACATTTGGATTAGTTTCGGAAATTCCGCTTCAACTACTGAGCGGGTTTAATTCTAAAAGCTATAACTTCTGTTCTAATGAGAATTTCAAGGAATCAATTTTATAAAAATGTTCAGAAAACATAGGAGTTTAACATCTAAAAAAATTAAAATTGTGAAAATTTTGAAGCTTTAACCCTCTCGCCGCGCAACCCGAGATTTCTTCGGGCAACGTAAAAGTAACAAATTTTGCGCAACCCGAGAATTCTTCGGAGATACATTTTTTCCGTCTAATTAATCGTCCTTGATTATTCCCACCAGTTATTTTTTTATTGTAAATTTTGCCTTATTTAATCGGTGCATTTTCCCGATTAAATTAGACAAAAATTTTTGTTTTGAAAAAACGGTGACAAAAGAATAAAAATTCGTAAAAGACGCTCTTCGCGAAGGGATTAACGGAGGGAAGGGATCTCTTCGTGAAGGGATTACGCAATTTTTGAAGCTATTTTGATTAAAAAAAATTACGCAGCGAGAGGGTTAAGAGACACGAGACCCCTTAATTGTACCTTGATAAACCAAATGGGAAACCATTCCGAGAAAAAGTTTTATAATTATGTGTGCAAACATTTTTCAACTTCTAATGTTAAATTCATTTTTAAATACTCAAAAACAAACTGCTACAATGCTGGAATTTTTTAAACATATAGATAGCTGCCAACATTTACGCATTTCTAATAATATTTTTGACGCACACAATTTAATTCTAAATAATTTTAAAATTGTGTAAATATGTATAATATATAAATAATTTATGCACATTTATGAAATATTTCTACTTACATTTTCTAGAAACACAATTAAGCAAATTGTTCACCTAGTGCGCTTTTAATAATGTTAATTACATAAGGCGAATAAAATTGGTTTAAAATACTGGTGTCCAGAGCATTTGGAGAAACGATTTACGCGGGACAGCTGGCAACGCTAGTGGTGAGTCAGAGTCCCATCTCGAGTGCAAAGGGTTAATAATGTTTGTGGGAGGATTTGTAAACTTTGTAAATTAGTAGTTTTTAATCATGTATGATCGCTTCGCGGCCATGAAAAATAAATCAATGGATGCATCAAGGTCGTCGTGTAGCTATCTCATAATCAATAATATCCTTTAACCACTTCGCGACGGGAGCCTTTTACGAAATTTTTAATCTTTTGTCACCGCTTTTTAAAAACAGAAATTTGTGTCGTCCTGAATCGAGAAAACGCGCTGATTAAATAAGGCAAATTTTACAGTAAAATTTTACTGGTGAGGAAAAACAAGGATTCTGAGCGCTTCATGCGGCACGTATACGTGCCGCTCGTCCCCAAGGGGTTAAAGACGCAATCACCAAGGCATGTGTGAGGACTTTGCCCCCCTGAAAGCAACAACAAGAACAAATCACTGGACGATTCAACGACTTTGTGTAGATATATCAAACATACATCAAATTAGTTAAAACCACAATCACGGAAATTTTAAAAAAATCATTATATTAATAGCTAAAGTTGTTTTAAATTGTTTTTTTTTAATTTGATTGAACATTGAAAAATTGAAACTTCAAATTTTTCATTCATTTTTTATAAACTAAATAAATATTGAAAATAGAAACTTTTCATTTTTCATTCAAATTAATTTTTATAGTTTAATTAAATATTCAAAAATTAAAAAAATCATTTTTTTTTTCAAGATTTCCCCAGTTTGTATTCAAACAGGGGTTCTATATCTACAGTACTGGAAACATACCACATAGCTACTACGCACTCAAATCGAAATAGCTAAGAACAAATTTTCAATTTACCGACCATCTTTTCCAAGACTTTTAAAGCTAGTATGGCCTGTTTATCTTCTATGGAGAGCCGATCACACTGGTTCGGGATCTGAACCTTGTAGGTGTTGCTGACATGCGTTCAACAACGACTGCAAGGTTTCAATTTGACGCATGACATCAGTGAGGACAGCTCTACCACGCAGCACGATATACTTGAAAACAGTTTTCCCAATTTGACCTCTTTTTATCTCGAATTCATTTAACCATTACGAACAATAATTTTTGCTTTATTTAATGGCAAACATTTCGTAATAACATAAGGTAAAAGCATTTATTTCCGAATCTATACTAATAAAAAAACACATCGCTCTGTCTGTCTGTGTGTGTGTTTTTGCGATGGCTAGCAAAATCTACGGCACGTACGAAGTTCAATATTTTTGTGTGAATAACCCAAAGTCTCTCCTGATGCCTCCGAGTTTTATAATTTTAAACCTTTCATTCATACGGGCCTCATATGAGGACAGATAAGTATTGCCCTAAAAAGCAAAAAAAAAAAAATCAGTATTCCTTTATGGAGATCTGACCTGTGGACAGATAATTGCTAGCATGCAGCACAATAATAAAATTATTTTATAATGAGTTCTCATTTATCACAAAAAAAGATTTTTTGTTAATAATGGAAAATAATGAAAAATAATTTATGCATGAAAGGGTTAAAATTCTAATTATTAGCTGAGTAATTAATTAAAATAGGAACACACTCTTTTAAAAAATGGCTATTTCATTCCCAGTCATCGAATGGCATGCTCTGTACGCATCATAATGAAAAATAATCTAAATTTCAGAACTTTCCCTGTATTCATCTTGGTCCAGTGTTTAGAGCGCCGGATTGCTGTAGGTCCCTTGGTCGATATTCGAAGGACCAAAGTTGAAACTGTTTATAAATAAAAGGAATTTCATTTTGTTTTTTCTGGAATTTCAAGTGTCACATTTATATGCATCCGTAACAGAATAAATAAATTAAACTAAGTATTCTATTTATAAGAAAGATATTCATACAAATTGGGTCATTTATTTTTATCAAATTAGTGAAAGAAGTATACTATTTTATTGAAGGACGAAAGTATAAATTTTTTGTTTATAAATAAAAGAGATTATTTCAATTTGTTTTTTCTGAAATTTTAAGGGTCACATATATATGCAAATAAATAAATAATAATAATTCTTCAATTTATAAAGACATACAGACTGAAATGGAAAAGTGGCTATTTGTTTCATTTTACCACTGTACATGGAAGCACTGCAAAAGTATGTGAAACTTTTTACGAAATATCGGTAAATACTTGAGTGTTTCCTCGCGGTTTAACCTCTAGCGAGCAAATTTAGAAGTACCCATAAACCAAAAATATGTTCTTAAAGCGGAAATCTTTTTCTAATCGATGGCGTAATCTGTTTTTAAAAATATGATTGGTTGGTTGTATTTACGTCGGCCAATTATCAACACGAGGGATATGGGCCCTAAGGGGGAGTGCCCTTCGTGGGGGTCTTTCTAAGGGAACATAACCCGTATTAACGCTTGGAGAACCAAGGTTCGGAGAAAACCACGAAAACTCCGAACGATTAGGCCGACGGGCGCGATTGGGATCGAACCCAGCACTCCCGTCTACCAGCTTCGAGAGCAGAACCTCTCGGCCACTGGTGGGGCTTAAAAATATGAATTTTAACCTTTTCAAATATACCTACAAACGCGGATGACTTCGCACCTCACGGAGACGATACTTTTCCTACGTTAAAAGTAACAAAAACGTCCTTATTTTAACACAATCTTTTTAGAGCATCTCAATAGACCAGATTTACATCTCCTACAAAAATTTTAAAACATTCGAACATGTACAAATATTCTTTACAAAATGAAATTTGAGAAAATTTCATCGAAATCAATAAAAACCTGTGTGTTTTCACAGGGTTTCGCTCGGTTTCAGGGCGCTTAGACTCCAAAATTACACAAAAAATAAAATACTAAATGACATATTACTTTCAATTCAGTATTTTCCCGCGATTTTTTGAATATAAAAATAGAAAATCAACAAAATGTAGTTAAAAATATAAAATCATACAAATTTGAGGTTCATTAAAAGCCCATTCATCACGGTCCCGGGCAACGCCGGGCTTATCAGCTAGTTTCTTAATTTTAAAAAAAAGAGGCCAGTCATAGAAACCCAGCTGCAGAGCATCAAAAAAGTTTTCTACTGGTTTCTTACAGGGGCGGCTTAAATGCGCATGGTTGAAATGCTGCCCGCGTGAAATCCTTATTTTCTGACAGAAAATTTTGTCTTTTTTAACCCTGCAGTGTTCGCCTGTCATTTTGTTACCTTAAAGGTCGCGCGGCGTCTGATAGACATGTATATTTTTGCTGTACTAAACTATATTTAGGTCATTCAAATCAAATTTATAAATTCAAAGGGATTATTGAAGCAATATATATATATCTGTGGTTTCATATTACAAACACAAATAACAAAACTCAAGTTTACAATGAGACTTCATTTTATTCAACTTACACAAATACAAATGAAAATTGCAAGTGAAATTGTCTCATTTAGTTAGTTGCACAAATTAGCAATCAGCGCATATTTGCTGAGCGTGTTCTAAATATAGAAATTTTTAAACAACTGCGGTATTTGTGCTTGGTGTGCCTATTGTTGGAACGACCAGATCTGTGACATATCTGCCTTTTCGTAGTTCTCTCCCCCCCCCCCGGGATTGCAGTTATACTCTAAAGCGAAAGCTGGGTTCCCGGGGCGGTCATCCCTGCCTTTTCGTAGCTCGAGCTCCTAGACTCCAGCAGTGCACATCGGCTTATAACCTCTTCCTATCACAAGGATGAGAACGCTCCGACCCAAATGGTTGATTATCACCACTAAATTTTAAAAGTATTCATTGCTTTATTAAATCTCCAAAATTCTGTCATTAAATGCGCCGAGAAATGCTATTAATATTTAGTGGTAGCAATTAGTCATTTGAGTCGGAGCGTTCTCATCCCTGCTATCAGCACTAAAATGAAAATTGCATTGTTTCGATGATTTCTACTTATTTGTGCTTAGTTGAATGAAAGTAGATGGCATCACAAGCTTGCTCGCCCATCCGTTTATAAAACAATCAAAAAAGACACATCCCTGGTGTCTCTGGAACGCCGGGCGAGCACTGCAGGTTTAATCGAAAATTTTCTGCAATTTCATAAGGCGAAATATTCTTCACAAACGTAGTGATTCAACAGTAGTCGCAATTATACCACACTCGCGTAAATAGGGAGAGGCAGCAGATTTGGAAAGTTCTATATTTCGGTAGCAAATGCAAATATAACGGCAATATATAATTTCTATATTCCATAATCCCAGTTTAAGGGGTCTCAGTACTCTTAAAATTCGAAAAAATGAAAAAAAAGACCATTTTCAACATTTAATATCTTAAAATGTATTTGATTTTTAGACACAATTTTAATTGGAATAAAATATATAAGTATGTTCTTTCATTTCATGTATTTAAAAAATTATAAGATGCAGAATTAGCATTTACAGGGGGCTCCAAACTGTTAGACATTTGACGAGCAAAAAATCGGCATAACAGCTTACGCGCACGATTACAAAAGAAGTATTGCAACTAGAATGACAATTTTGGTGCCTACTTATACTTCAGATTGTAATAATTACCTTGAAACTAAATAAATTTGTATTAAAAGCTTTTTTATATTTTTAATACAAAGTTGTATTTAGCTAATGCAAAATTAAGAAAATTTCAACAGTATAATCACCTAAAAAATATTGTTTTGAACAATAAAAAGGAAATTTTAGGTTCAGTTTATACAGACTAACATGAAACATATGTTTTGAAAATTTCATGAAAAAATATTCATAAGTTTTTGAGATATCGTGCGCATGCCCAAAAACGTCATTTGGAGAAAAATGGCTTAATTTCAAAGTTTCCGAAACGACGCTTCAGCTATTGAACGTGTATAAATGTAAAAGCCATAACTTCAGTTGTAATGAAAATTTCAAAGAAACAATTATATCAAAATGTTCAGAAAAGATAGGAGTTTAACATCTAAAAAAAATTAAAATTTCGAAAATTTTAAAGCTTTAAGAGTCCTGAGACCCCTTAATCCCCAAATTTCCGAGATTAATCACGTATTTCAAAATTCATAGTTTATTTGCATATCTACTTCGAGATGTAATATTTAGGATGTCTATTAAAGAGTGTCCAAGTTTCATTGGTATGTTATATCACTTTAATTTAGACTATTTACCACAAATCTTACATCCAATTGAAGGTAAACTGACCTACTTTTTTAGTCTCCGGTATGGTATACTACTTCTTTCTCTCAGCTTATTTTGCGTATTCCAAAAAATAACGTTATCTTACACAAGCCAGCCATAAAACAAAGCGGTACGATTAAATGCTCCATAGCAATTTTTTAAACTTCTAAGCATCGCACATTTTCGATTTTTATACCATCGTATTAGGAAAAAAGTTCTTTTAAATGCATTTTGTTTAAAAACTGTATCTCCATTTATTTTTGAAATATTAATTTTTTTGTAGTTTTTAGAGTTATTTGCTTAATATTGGCAACGGAAGTACTCCATTTCTGTAGAAAGTAAAGGAAAAATAGTTCTAAAATAGTAATTATATATTTTTGTTGTCATTTTCTCATAACAACCGAAAGAAACTATAATTAAAATACGTGATATTTTGAAAAAAATATAAACGAATGATTTCCGTTAAAACAAAGGAGCTATTATAAACTATATTTAATTTTAAGTATCTATGAATCATTAGATAGCCTTTTTTTGTCTATTTTCTTGAATGACGGCATCTTTTTTCTGCATTCGTGCATTATTTCGCGATAGTGATGCGCTATGCATGCTTTACTGTAGATGTTTAAGAGTAGATCGTAAATGTGGAATTCTTAAGCGGATGCGAATGACGTCATTTTACATAAAATAAAACGTGTGCTTTAAGTCTTAAAACTGAAATATGTTTTGTACTGCAGTAGAGTCCGCTTAACCGATACATTTTCTTCTGATGGACCTTGCATTATTATGAAACAGCCATTATAAATGAAGCATTAGGTGAAGATAAAAGAGCAGCCGTAAAAAGTTAGAACTCTGATTTTCAGAACGGAGAAACAGAATGGCCATAATTTTTTTTTTCAAATTATGGCCATTTTTTCCCATTCTGACCAGAAAATCAGAGTTCTAACTTCTTACGGCTGCTCTTTCATCTTCACCTAACACTTCATTTATAATGGCTGTTTCATAATAATGCAAGGCACCAGTCCATCAGCAAAAAATAAAGTAATGGAAATGCCGGGGACGACACTAAATTCTGAAAAAGCACAATTCCTGTTCTATAGTTTTTTACAAATGTTCAATATGTGCACCTTTAGTTATACGGCACACATGCAACCTAAAATCCATTTTCCCGCCAAGAATGTACCAACTGTAACCGGTATGGACACACGTGTAACCGTATTCTTAAAACGTTCAACACTGTTACACGGCTCGCAGCATTCCTAAAATTTTCGCACTTTGCTACAAGTATTTTAACCTTTTATCTATTGACGGTACTTATAAGTACCACGAAAATAACTCGTTATAAAATTCATTTAATACATTGATAAGTAGTGACAGCTTAGAATGAGTTAAAGATGCATTACTTTATCTTGTTCCAAAAGCATTTTTGGTTCACAAAACAAAAGTATTTTTAAAAGAATGATTTCTTTTACCTTTGCATAGTTTCAGCTTTCTTGGCGTTTCGGAGGGGGGTGATGGGGGATTTTTCAATTCGGAAATATTTCTATATTTCTCTTGTAAGAGCATTATATTTGTACATTTCCTAATTCTACAAAATACTAAGAAAAATATTTAAAATAAAAGATTTGTGCGGGGTTTTAAATATTGCACAAAATCCCCATAAATTCAAATTTAATTCATCCTTCTATATCCTTCTAAAATCCTTCTAAACTGTATTAAATGATTATGTAAATCTTCTAATGTAGTTTCAAATATTCACGAAAAAGGCTTTAGAAGATAAAATTTTCATGAATTCATAATTCAGTACATAAAGGGTTAAATAAATATTATTCGTAGTAGATTCCTTCAACATGTATAACAAAATCATACAATATAGATTATCGTTTTAAAATAGTGGTAGCAAAGTGAACATTTTCGGAACACTGCGAGCCCTGCTGTTGTATTTGGTAAATGAATTTCATACATGCTTTCCGAACAGATTTCTTAGGACTAGGCAGGTTACAATAAGGAATAAAGTATAAAGAAATCAAATGAAATTTTAAATGCCTTAGTAAACCTTTATGGCATTTTTCCCAGAGAAAAACAATATAATGAGTTATTCAATATGAAGATAATGAAAAGAAGACTCTGCAACATGGAGATTTATTGAAATATTTATTAAAAAATAACTTCTATTCTTTTTCTAAAGAAGTAGTTAACCAGCTTCGACTAACAATGGGTACTTTAAATAGAATAAAACAATTCCTAAAAAATTTTATAGACAGCGATATATATAGTAATTTTATCACTTTAGCAGTCGAAAAGTATTGCCAAACTGTATATTACTTAGAGCAGATATTTATCCTCTGCGTTCTAATTCAGTTCTGTGTTTAAGGAACATTACATCGATTATTTGCCGAAAAAAACAGAATCAGAGACCAGAGCATACGTAAAATATTGTTTGACACTTAACTATTCATTATACGTTGTTCCTATTCTTTTATAAACCCAGGAACTATCTTACGTATTAATTTAATTATTTATTAATATTTCCCTTTATTGTTTGTTAGATTTATAAATTTTTTGTTAGTTTTCTTCTTCTTATTTTATTTTTATTACCTTCATACATATTAATTCTTTGTTTTCTTTATTAATAATTTCTTTAAAAAATTATTTGTTACCTATTTTTACATTTTAAAATGTGATGCTAATGAAAGTATCTTTAATATAGAATATAGTAAATACATCCTGTGTTATACACTATATAACCATTAAGCACCGGACACTTTTAATTCTAGACATTTTGTCGATTATTTAAAAATATACTTATCGGATTCTTTTGGAACATCAGAATTATAAAAAATATATTTGGCCTCAACTTTATCAACGTCGGTTTTTTAAGGAGGACAATTAGGGGGTCAGCAAAAAATCAACGAAAAATAATAATATTTGGGATCACACCGTACATTAAAATGCACAAGTTAATCTTTAACTGCAGAATACAAATATGTGGATATTGTACAACATGTTTATTGATTTTTGTTAAAATAGCACGTATATTCATGGGAGATATAGCGATTTTTTTTAAGTTCAAAAAATTCTTCATATTTTTAGCTTATATCATTCAGGGTTTTCAATCAAATTTAACGCCAGTTTCAGAAAAATTGCCAAAATATTGTAGAAACAATATAGTAGAATTGGAATATAAATATTTTAAATATTTTATGAAATATGATCACTTACACGAAATAATTTTTATCTGCGCAAGCGTGAACGATAACAATTTTTTTTTTACATAATTTAATAGTGAACTGTGTGGAGCAACTAAAGAAACAATCCATTCTAATATCGTGAAAATTCAGAAAGGTATCGTCGATACAGTGAGCTGATTTTTAGTTGCTCTGTAAAAGCAGCTGAATGATGCGGGATTTTCCACAAATTGTCATTTTTTATCAACTGACTTTTAAAAAAATAGCATTTAATGAATATTAATGAGTAGATTTGGAACAAACGCTTCGATTTTGATATTTCTTTTCATCATGGAATATGCTGGTTCTTGTGGTTATCCAAGGAAAACTAAAGCATCAATAACAAATTAAATTTTAAACAAAATAAAAATTTAAATTGACAATTTGTGAAAAATTCATTATCATTCAGATGCTTTTAGAGAGCAACTAATAATCAGCTCACTCTATCGCCAATATCTTTCTGCATCTTCACGATATTTGACTGCTTTTCTTAAGAGTTGCTTTATACAGTTGACTATTAAATTATATTAAAAAAAAATCTTTGTTAGCGTCCGAGCATGCGGAGGTAAAAATTATTTCATACAACTGCTCATATTTCAGAAAATATTTAGTATATGTATATTCCAATTGCACTATATTTTTTCTATTGCATTTTGCTATTTTTTCAGAAACTGGTGCATAATTGTAAACATAACATAAACATAACTGAACATAAAGTCATTTTACTACTCATTTGTAATTTCCACTATCACAGTTCTTCTTTGTTTTTTCCCTTAAGGAGAGGTTCAAGTTCATTGAATCAAAATTTTCGATTTTTTTATTTAAACGAAAAGTAATCGTTTTGTTGGAGCTTATACCGCCGAAAAGTATAATTTCCATTGATTAATAATTTTTCAAGCTCACAAAAGATTAAAAAAACCGAAAAATGCTCTTTTTTTCAAATGACCATTATTTTGACAAAATTCAATGTTTTAACCTAAATTTTGGAATAGACTTCAAATAATTTAATAATTTGGCTACCAATTTAGTTTCAGATGCTTCTGATTTAAGAAAAATGCTCGTCCGATTGGAAACTCACGGCCAAAGTGATATAAGTAAGCATACAAACTTAATACTGGAATAGGGTGTAAATTAACACAGTTGCGCCATCTTATGGACGGAGTGATAATCCACATACGCGGGCTTTTAGTGCGACGTCATATATGACAGGATCGAGGCTAACGAGAAAGACTGGCTACCGTGGTGAGTCCGATTCTTCTTTTTTTACAGACCGCTGGAGTCACGTGATGCTCTTTTCGCACACCTTCATTGGTCATGACATCACGTGACTCCAGCGGTCTGTAAAAAAGGAAGAATAGGACCCACCGCGGTAGCCTGTCTTTTTCGTTAGCCTCGTGACAGGATATCTACGTGCGTACATTTTCTAAATCTTTAGTCACTCATGGAACTGAATTTAGTTTATCACATTTATTACAAAATAATGGCGTAGCGAGAGAGGCGTCCAGATGCACTTGACACCACGAAGACTTCTTCGTCTTGTCAATGAGATTTCAGCTATTATCCACTTAGGGACCTTTTACGGAATTTTTAATCTTTTGTCACCGTTTCTTAAAACCAGAAATCTATTTCTTGTTGAATCGAGAAAATGCGCTGTTAGGCAAATTTTACAGTAAAAGTTTACTGGTGATTAAAAACAAGAATTCTGAGCGCTTCATGTGGCACGTATACGTGCCGCAAACGTATACGCATACGTCCCCATGGGGTTAATCAAGATGAAAAAACTTTACAATTTTAGTGATGTGAAGTAAGGAAACTGTTAGGCATCTTTCTATAGTTTAACCCCGTGCGCTACGTGGCGTGCAACCTTGATTGATGTGACCTCGCCTTTAATCTTGCGGTTACTTCTCCCATTTAAGATAGGACGCTTACTTATATCGTTTTACCCACGGCTCTTACCTGCAGATCCATCCAGACAAACAAGGCATATTATTAACAATTTTTGCACATAAAAGTTTAAATATATAAGTAAAATGTCGAAAAATGTAATGCAAAAACTCCGAAGACCGTATCTATTTTTTTTTTCGCAGCCGAAACAAATTCATAAAAAACATGGTGATTTTAGGTTCATAAAAAATTAGAACCTTCACCTTAGAGTAATTACTAAATTTGGTGATTTCCCCCGATTTTTCTCTTCATTTGACTGTGCTGTTTCCGTCTGACAAGTTTTCCTTCCAAACAAAGTAAAATTGAAAAGTTATTCAACAATATTAGAATTAATTTCAACAACAGTTGGAATTATTCAACAATAAATTCCAAATATGTCCACAGACGTTAACTGTCGAGGGTCGGCAAATAGCCGCCCAAGCTTTATTTGCATGATTATATTTTTATTAACACTTTCCAACAAAGTTGAAAAGTGTTTATGGCTTCGGTTTGTCTGGCGGTCTGGCCGCGCTCTAATTGTCGTAAATATACTCGGATTGCCCTGAAATTTTTGGATGTTATTGACGTTTACCACAGCACGTTCTCTATTTCAAATGAAGTGAGTAGCATACCGTCAATCGGGGTTACTTTGGTCTTTGCGGGGTCCATCCCATATAAAGTACTTGGGTCCATCCCATAAAAAAGGTTTTTATTCTTTGTATTGAATAAACCATACAAGATAAATTGGAGTTTTTGCCATTAATTATTTTATACACTACTGTAAGGTATTTGAATAGTTTGGGAGTAATTTAAATTATTTTAGTGGCAACAATGGATGGCTTTGTAAACAACTGTTTCAAACCCATCCATGTAAATTTTAAATCTCCAAACTTTCTATAGTGAAACAATCTGGATAAGAGCTACAAATAAGGTAAATGTCAAAATATTACCTTTAGTAACTTGTAACCCATGTGTGATCATAGTTTTTACTTTAACTTTTTATTTTGAGAGGAAATGGTTGCGTTTTCATAAAGCTATCATGAAAACTAGTATTTTTAGGCTACTTTGTGCCAGGTCTTTTTTGGTCCCAAAATAGTCCCAATTACTTAGAAATGCCTTTTTACACCCAAATCGCTTAAAACATGTTTTAAGTAAATTTTTTTTTCAAATATTACTGTAGCAAAATGTTACATTAATTGTTTTTGTTCCAGTTGCTGAGGATAACATGAAGAAAGCTGTTTCGCGTTTCGTTAATATTAAAAATTGGTTTATTGTGTTTAAGTGTAAAAAGAAAAAAAAAACATTTGTTTATCGAGTTTACAGTGTGAAATTATTAGCAAATGCTATTGCAAGGGAGTTTCAATGAAAATGTATTCATTTAGATATGAAATGTATGCATTTTATATGAAACTAATTGAATGTACCAAAGAAGCCCCTAGCAGGAGCTACTTTGTTCCAAAACTTTAAAAATTGTTAAAAAATAAAAAAATTAAAAATTTCCTCTTTAAAACCATACAGTTTGCTTCATTGTTTCATGTTAATTGTTTACAACTCCATTTTGACGTTGAAAAATCACATATAATATTTTTTAATAATGGAAATGTGAGTGGAACCAGGGAAAAGTGGCCCAACGAAGGGTTGATGGTATTTAGTTCATTTACATGGACATTCAAAAGTACCCCGTTACATTACGGCCAACGGGAAATAATCGTTTCAAATGATTTTAATGATGTTACATGCTTTCAAACACAATAAAATTGATATGCATTCATGAAGTGCACTAAAATATGCATTCTGTAGAATATGCAGTGAAAAGAATATTTATTATTAATTTACAGGACCACACCAAAAAATTCCGTTACATAATGACATAGGGATGGGGGGAATTGTTTGCTGCGTATTTTAATTATGTTAAACTATTTTATATACAATGAAATTGATATACGTCGCCGAGGTGTACTTAAACTTATTTCATGTATAATACGAAGTGCATAGCATTTACAGGGACACACAGAAGATTTCAAATGTTATATTGTATCCGAAGTACTGTACATTAGCGATGATTGCTGGAAATGCATTTTTAATTATGATATGCACTTTTATGTGTCACTCTTTTTATGCATGGTATATGGTGTGTATAAATTCATATACAGGGTTACACAAAATAATTAGTAAGGTTTACTGGGTATGAGCGCAAATTGCTTAAAGGTGGTTTTAAAATGAGTTATGTATTTTTAAAGTTCACTAAGAAATGTTTGAAATATATAGATAAAATGATATACAGGGTCACTCAAAGAATTGGCTAGTGGCGCATAATCGAGGTATTAAATAAACTACAGGGCTGTACAAAAGTATTCATATATGTTTCCATCTATTAATATAAATTGCTGAAAGAAAATGTTTACCTTTTTGCGTGTTGGTGCTCAAATAAATTATTACATTGTACAGTATGTATATCAACCTATAGATCAAATATGGGGCTGTTCAAAAGAATTGGAAAACATATTTGGCTAAGGACGGTAACTGCTGAAATCAGTTTTTTATGTGTTTACTTAATTATCTTATTTCCCTAAATAACGAAGTTTTTTTAAAACATTCAGGAAGTGTTGGAAAGTGTTTCATATTCTTTGTTTAACACGTTCACGCCGGTGCCAATATTCATGTTTTTCGCTGTGAGATGGCGCTCGAATTCATATTTTGCTTCAACTGGCGCACAGTGGGGCAAAATCCCGAAAAGCTGGCCGAAAGTCGAAAAATAAAGTTACTATTTCAGTGCTGCCAAGTCTCCGGCTTTTTGGATACCAGTATTTTAACACGGAAAATATTCTTTTATTTAATTGGAACATTTGGGAGATTTAAAAGAACAACATTTTCTCTAAGATAATAGTGGTGTGCAAAAAGCCGGAGACTTGGAAACTCTGCTATTTAGGAAATTTAGACTATGCAGATGGTTAGAATAATGTTTGGAGGGTCAGAATCTATATTTATAAAAGGGTTTTCGTTTTGTGTTGGCAATCTGTATTATTTAAAATGTGACGCTTGGAGGATTATCAAATACGTAAACAAAAAGAGCAAAACAATGGTTCTTCTAAACACGTGCTATATTTTTCCATATCATCCGATTTTAATGCTTTAAAATGGATTCACACGATGGTAGTGTGTACGTTTTTTGCGCATCTTACAAAAATTATATTAAGTACATAAAAATTAATAATTGCATGATTATTTTTGATAAAAAATTTTAAAAAATATATTATTTTTTTGCTTTCAAACAGCAAAAAGTTTATAAGTTCCACAGTGTTCCGCAACGACATATAATGGAAACAATAGCTTGAAATATTGTCTAATGAATTATGAAAAAACCAGCTGCCATAAAATGCCATTCTGCATTTCGTGCAGATTTTTGCAACCACAAGTAAAAATATCACTTTTTTAGTCGCTTTAAAAGCTATGACATTTATTATTTTTTTACAGTA
This sequence comes from Maratus speciosus, assembly GCA_963932465.1. NCBI lineage: Eukaryota > Metazoa > Arthropoda > Arachnida > Araneae > Salticidae > Maratus > Maratus speciosus. The sequence goes on from OZ010789.1 coordinate 276,181,279, forward strand.
ATTTAGCTGGCAAACATTTTTGAAATTTTTAGATTATTCCGTTTTGTGATAGATTATTATACATTGCATTACAAATAAATATTATAATAACAGGCATAAAGGAATTTGATAAGTAAGTTTAGTAACAAAAAAATGAAAAGAATTCTCTATCATCGATACAATAGAAATACATTTTCTTATATTTATAGATAATAATTTTGTTTATTCTATCGTAATTAGAAGAATTATCTTGTCAATTGCAATCTTTGCTAGATCGTACTGGTGAACGTATTTTATTAATGCAAACGGAAATTATTAAGAATCTGACTTCCGAGAACATTAGCAATCTAAATTTGATTTTCAACTGGGGATGTGACGGTACATCAGGTCAAAGTACTTAAAAAAAAAAAAGAAATTAGCGTTCAGGATGGTAGATGTTAGGTTTAAAAATCTTTTTCACTTATCTAGTGCCACCAGAACTTAAGTGTAGCGAAAAATTCAGAAATCATTATCTAGAAAAATTCGAGATCTTCATCTCCTCGATTTTTTAGGCCCACCAGAATCCATTTTTTGCATGAAAATGCGGAAGTTTCTCTCAGTGAAATGGATTTTTTTACAGATCAGAAGAGTAAACTTATTCCTTTTAAAACAATCATTGATAGAAAATGAGTAGGCGTTAATTACAAACTAGCTTTAACGATAATTGATTGTAAAATTTTTAATGTCATTGCTAGTAATTTGTCACCTCAACGTTGGTACCTATATCAGGCAACTAATATCTATATCTTTCAAACTAAAAGTGAATGGAAATAATTTACAATTCGGGATGTCCTCGTCACATGCCTGTATAAAATCTTTTGAGTGTACCTTGCATTTGGCATAAAAAAGGGATATAAAGGAATGGCAAGTGTGCACTCCTGACGAGAAGAAAAAAAAATCCCTGCCGGCTCGGGCCTACAGGCGGAGGTAGATTTCGAAGTTAAGTACTAAATTCACCAACAAAACTTAAACCAAGATTAAGAGATAAACACAGTTCCTTCACCAAGAATGAGCTCTAGGGAGCTAAACATTTTGTGAAAATTCTAATATACAGGAATACACACAAGCATGTATATGAAATAGTTTTAAAAATGGCTAAAGCAAATTCAGAGAACCTCAAAGTGTTAAAATATGTTAAAATTTCCATAGTCTGGTTTTTATCATGTTTTAATACGTTTCTTCAAACTCACATGACGTTACATATTCACCTACTGGTGTCCATTATATTTCTAATATGACGTAATATTTTGATTTTTTTTTAAATTCGTCAAACTATTTATTTCATTTTGAGTTTTCAGGCGGAAATCTTGCTCTAGAAAACTTATGACATAATATTCAATTTGTTTTCAATTCGTCAAACTTTTTATTTAATTAATTTTCGCGTGAAAATTTTGAAATAGGAAATCAATTGTTGTGGTGAGAAATTTATTGCTTTTTTTAATTGTTGGCAACTGCTATAACGAAAAATATTTATTTTTTTCTGTCATTGTTGTGAAAGAGCTGGTTTTATCAGAATCATGTTAAGACGGTATTCAAAATTTTGAACCCTCCCCATTTCTATTCCCTTGGGCCGATTTTGCCCATTTTCAATCCCCGCCGAGGTATTAACCATCTCAAAGTTGTTGGCGAGTTTGAAGACGATTCGTGCATAATTGCGACTTTTATCGTGCGGACAAAATTTAGTACATACATACATACATACATACATACATATATATATATATATATATATATATATATATATATATATAAACTTTTTAGGTGGAGGTGGTTTTGGGTTCCTGGGGTCGTATAATGAAAAGTTATGAAGGAATTTTTCAAAAGTCGCACCATGGTAACGACTGCAATAGGTAGTATTTCTTACGAAATCTACCTAAAATTAAATTTTCAAAACAAAATTTACATAAAAGATTTCGATTACAATTAGGATTTCTCGTCGATAAATCAAAGCTCGGATTTGGAAGTACAAATGCTTACAACACAGCTCGTCGATTCTTTGAAAACGCAACTATTTCTGCTTTCATAAGGAGCGTAGACGAAGATTTAATCAAACGATTCCACGTCATATTACAAGTAATTTCTTAATATTCATTTGATCAATTTCGTGGATTATTGCTCACAAACAGCTTGTAAATTCGGCGAATTGTATTCCTAGTTCTATATGCCAACTTCAGTGCACAAACTACTTATTCATGGCACAGAAATAATAGCTTGCCCATTATTGTCTGTTGGGAAAATCTCGGGAGACGCTCAAGAATCGTGCAACAAATTGATCAAAAGGTATCGAGTCGATTTCTCCCTAAAATGCAGTAGGAAGTAAACAATGGACGATTTCTTTGCGGTTCTTAATGTTATTAAATCCCTTCATTTCAAGATTACGTAAATTACCATTGAAGAATCTATTATCCTTGCCCCTAGAGGCACAGAAACTTCTGTAAAATATTTCGACACCCCCCGTTCTGAAGAACCTACTTAGTATACTACAGATTATTAAGAAGATCAATTTTAGAATATCCTTTTGTTTATTTTAATAATATACAGAAATTAAACCGTGTAGTATTTTATTTTTCATTAATGTTCTTAATTGCATTTCATAAATAAATATTCATCGATTAATTTCGATTAAAACATCTTAGTTCCTTGAAAACACCTTGTAACGTTTAGCCTCGAAACTTTTTAATCTCGAAACTCGAAATATTTATTTTAAATCTAATTGTTTTTATTTTTAATTCGCCACTTTTTTAAATTTAATTTTTGAATCGTACTTAGCATGCTCAAAAGTACCTGTATACGAAATTTCATAAGAAATTGAATAACTTTCAAAGTATTTTAATTTTAAGTCCGCCATATTGGATCCGCCATTTTGTATTTTGGAATTTTAATTTTAGAATCGAGATCAGAATCCTAAAAATCACCTGTGTATGAAATTTCGTGGCATTTAAATAACATTTTAATATTTTGGCCAGGTTTTCGGAATTTTGCCCCACTGTGTGGCGGCGCGTCGCTGTCGCTTTTTCAGACACTGTATTTAATGACCCGCCCCTTTGATATTTTTTGAATTGAACTCGAATATAACAAGCAGAGTTGATTGTGAATGTTTGAAAGTTCGTAAGGGGTAAGCAAATTACTTAGAGACATGATCTTATTGACTACATATGTGCGAATTTTAATATATAATGTCTGACAATCTAAAGAAATATGGATAACATGAGGTAAATGCATTTCTGTAAGGCAGAATCCACGCCCTTAGTCAAAGGTATTTTTTGAATGAAAAAGACAATTCTCGTTTCCCGTCGTGAAAGTATTAAGTTTATAATAATGAATTGTTTTTACTACTGAATTTTCGAATATTCAAGTGTGACCCACCTGTAGTGCATGCCGTCTATAGCATAATCGAGTGTGACCCACCTGTAGTACACGCCTTCTATGAAACAGTAGAGTGTGACCCACCGGTGATGCACGCCGCCCGATGCAACAGACAAGCGTGACCCACCGGTGATGCACGCCGCCTGATGAGACAGTCAAGTGTGACCCACCGGTGATGTACGCCGGCGTGAACGTGTTAACGAATGATTTTTATTTCTTGTATTCTATTTCACACCACTATATTTTAAAAGTGCATTTTTTAGTAAATTTCTCTTTCACTTATTGTCAACGTGCAAGTGCAAATGTTTCTAAAAAAAGTGATGCTGATGGAATAAATTCGTGTAAGAGATGCCCGTGTCTGGGAGGATTACTGCGACCGTTAACACGTTCACTTCCCCCATTGGCATTTAAATGGATCACCAGGGTGCCAAAATTAAAAAGACTAATTAAAATATTTTTAACCCCTTTGGGACGAGTGTCCTTATCAGAATATTTAATCTTTTTTCACCAGTTTTTCAAAACTGAAATTTTTGCCTAATTAAATTGGGAAAATTCTGGGATTAAATAAGGCAAAATGTAAAATAAAAATTTACTGGTGAGAATAATCACGGATTCTGAGCGATTTTTATTTAGTATTAAATGGAAAGCTACCTGTGACCCATAGGTTACGCTCACGGCACAGAATGAAATAATTTTGAAACCTACCGGTGATGTTCATGGCAGTGAACGTGTTAAGGGTTAATAATAGGAGACAAAGGAAATAATTGTATATTTAAATTTCAAAAATCCTCAATAAATGCTTGTTATAAGAACAAATGGGTTAATAATAAAATCAGTAGAGGCGTCTCGATTTATGTTCCGGGACTATGCATAAGTACGCATATATGTAAAGTCTTTTTGCCGACATTTATATAACTCAGTGTTTTATTAAATAAAGCACAGCGATTCAGAAGCAACACCCACAGAAAATTCTTCATTTTATTTTTATTTTTTTATTTTGCTGAGTTTTCCGAAGCTAAATAAGATTCAGTGCATTAAACTGTCTCTCTTTATTGCAAGTTACGTGATTTATTTTCGGATATACTGCAAACAGAGTTAGGAAATTGTAGTTGAATTTTTTTTTTATGTTTTCACCATAGCAGAGAAAAGAAGAAATCCGATTTATTGCACGGGAAATTAAATGAAAAAGAATTAAAAATAAATAAATATATCCGATTTTGCTTTATTAGTGAACTATATCCGCATGTTGTTTACTGATTGCACAAATTAAAAAAAATATATATCAGGTGCATTCATTGCAACGTTCATGACAAAAGTTCTAAGCTTTACATGTATTAACCCTTTGATCACGGGCCTGAATTGATGACAATTTTTATACTTAACCGTACCACAATTTTCGAAATAATTTTTTGTGGTAGATTTTTCCTGATTGACCCCCGCCCACCCTCCCCAATTACAAGTGCATTGCCGATATTATTTTTCAAAAAGTGGTGCGAATCGAATTAAAAAAAGCCCACTGTGACGTGTATGTCCCAACCCTCTCGCGCGATACGTTGACGGGCAGTAATTTATGAACACATTTTGTCTCGTCCTTGACCCTCACGAGCTGAACCGCTCTCATCGAAATACTCAGGGCCAGAGGATACGAATTGTGACGTCATCACTAATCGACCGACTTCTCAATTATTGTTGGAATTCACATCGGAATTTTTGAATAGCAATTATCTTTTATTTTATTTGTCAAATATCTATCATCTTATAAATCAAGAATAACTATTTAAATTTAATGGTGAAAATTCGGAATAAAAATTCAGCCAGACGCGGAATCCCACAGTTTTCCCGCATCTGGCTGATTTTTTATTGGGGGATTCCCAATTCCCATCAGTAAGTTTAAATAGTTATTTTTGTTTTATAAGATGATAAATACTCCACAAATAAAATAAAAGAAAATTGCTATTCAAAAATTTCCGGTCCAACACAAGTGAGAAGTTGATGACGTCACAATTCGTGTCCTCTGACCTTGAGTATTTCGATGGCAGCGACTGAAGGCCTCATAATTATAGCTAATATATTGTAATTTCTTTTTTAACTTCGTCGCTTCCGAGATTGTTTTAAATGCTTAAGCGCTCAATAAATTGGCAGCACTGAATTAACAAACGTGATTGTAAGATCGGAGTGCTTAGTAATAGGAATTTGTACGAGTTGAAAGATGTATGTGAATAAAAAAATATCGACTTTTTTTGAAAGATTTTTCAGAAAATTATGCGACGATTAAAGTGCTTAATAATAACGATTGTTATTTATTGCTTTAACACTTCCATCAAGAGGAACGAGATAACTCGTCTTCCAGGAATATTAGCTATCAATCATGGAAAATCAATTCGTACCGGAAAAGTCTGTTATTTAATTATTAGGCATTGATACCGATATTTAATGTCTAATAATCACCGGTCAGAATTTTCCGGTGCGGATTGATTTTCCCAAACGGACACGACATTTTATTATTTTTTTATGTTTGTGGACAAACAAATCATTAAAGTGAGAAATGATATTGATTATTATTTTTCAAAGTAAAATAAACAAGTTTTAAATGAATTTGTGTTTTGTTGCAATTTTAGCGCTACGAGGAGCGGCTCAGGCTGTTAGCGCAAAGGGTGGGACAAAGGCGCGCCATTGCTGCAATGAAAGTGTTATAGTTGTGAATAATTTATGTCAGGAGTATTGCAAATATACGACACTTAATTTAAACCAATTTCTCTTTAAAAAAAAACATAAATGGAAAAATGAAATAATTTCTTTTTAATATCGCTTGAAAAAAAGTCGATGAAAAAAAACTCCCGTTAGTACGGAATTCCAATTCCACGGGAGGTATTCCAATCAATGTGAGGGAGGGTTGACCACATGGTCAAGGCTCCCTTAACACCTACGGGACGAGCGTCTCTTACATAATTTTTATTCTTTTTTCACCGGTTTTCGCAAACAGAAACTTTAGCTAACAAAATCTAGAAAATGTCCTGATTTAATAAGGAAAAATTTACAGTAAAAAATGACTGGTGGTGATAATCAAGGATTCTGAACACTTTATGCGTCAAGTATACAAGTCGCTCGTACCGAAGATTTTAATTAAGTGGTTTTGGAAATCTCTTTATTATACACTGTACATAACGAAAGTTAATATTTATACAGGGTGAGTACAAATGATGGACTCGATTTTAAAAAATCATATTTTCGAAACTATTGTACATATTACAATAAGTGGTACCTGAATTTAAAGAGAAATATACCAAGTTTTTTTTCAGTTTCAAATGTTCGATGTGTGATCCTCTTGTTACACGGCATACGTCCAATCTGTAATCCAGTTCGTTACAAACATTTTGTAGCATCACGCTGTCAATAGTTCAATAGAAATGTCAATGGCGTGTTTCCTGTATTGGTGGTACATAAACAATGTCTTTGACGTAACTCCACAAAAATAAATTGCATGATGTTAGGTCAGGCGGTCTTGGTGGCCATGTGATTAAGGGTAAATCACCATCAACCACTTGAGGACAGCGCATATTTGGGATTTAGCAAGATGGAGCCCCACCTCTTTGGACTTTGCAAGTACGCAGTTACTTGAACAAGGAGATTCCACACCGGTGGATGGGGCGTTTGGTGTTTAGAACTAACTGGGCAACAGATTGGACGTATTCCGTATAACAAGAGGGTCACACATCGAACATTTATAACTGAAAAAAAAACTTGGTGCATTTTTCTTTAAATTCATGTGTCACGTATTGTAATATGTGCAGTAGTTTCGAAAATATATTTTTTTAAAATCGGGTCCAACATTTGTACTCACCCTATATTAAAAAAATAATGTAAATTTATTCTGTAAAACTACAGTAAAATGGGGTGATAGAAAAGAAAATGTTAAAAAACTGATTAAAGAAAAATGTGAAAAGTTGCTATAGTATCCACTGCCAGAAAAAAATAATTAAATATAAATGTGAAAGTTAATAGAAACTTTTTTTCCATTTAAATATTACCCACAGTATGTAAATAGAAACAGTGGAAAAGAATATAAAGGTCTAGAAAGAATGAAAACAGCTGTTTTAAAAGCTGTATATGGTAAGTTAAGTACTCATGTGGCTGCAAAAGAACATAGCATTGTTCGAAAAACTTTAGGAAGGTATGCAGACCAGTTTCATCCAGATGAATAGAGTGAGATGAAGCCAAACTATGTGACAACTAGTGTTGTCAGGTCGAGTATGACAAAAAGTAGGACAAGGAGACAAAAAAAAAGCGCGACAGTGGTTTCTAAAGTATGTAAATAGAAACAGTGGAAAAGAATATAAAGGATAGAAAGAATGAAAGCAGCTGTTTTAAAAGTTGTTTATGATAAGTTAAGTGCTCATGTGGCTGCAAAAGTACATAGCATTGTTCGAAAAACTTTAGGAAGGTATGCAGACAAGTTTCACCCAGATGAATAGAGTGAGAAGCCAAACTATGTGACAACTAGTGTTGTCAGGTCGAGTATCACAAAAAGTTAGACAAGGAGACAAAAAAAAAAAATCCCTGCCGGCTCGGGCCTACAGGCGGAGGTAGATTTCGAAGTTAAGTACTAAATTCACCAACAAAACTTAAATCAAGATTAGAGATAAACCCAGTTCCTTCACTAAGAATGAGCTCTAGGGAGCTAAACATTTTGTTAAAATTCTAATATACACGAATACACACACGCATGTATATGGAAAAGGTTTAAAAATGGATAAAGCAAATTCAGAGAACCTCAAAGTGTTAAAATACGTTAATATTTCCATAGTCGTGTTTTTATCATGTTTTAATACGTTTCTTCAAACTCACATGATGTTACATATTCACCTGCTGAGGTCCATTATATTTCCAATATGACGCAATATATATATATATATATATATATATATATATATATTATTCGTCAAACTATTTATTTCATTTTGAGTTTTCATGCGGAAATCTTGCACTATAGAAAACTAATGACGTAATATTCAATTTGTTTTCAATTCGTCAAACTATTTATTTAAGTTAATTTTTCACGTGAAATCTTGCAATAGAAAAACAATTCTTGTGGTGAGAATTTTATTGTTTTTTTTTTAATTGTTGGCAACTGCTTAACGAAAAATATTTATTTTTTCCTGTCATTGTTGTGTAAGAGTTGGTTTTATCAGAATCATGTTAAGACGGTATTCAAAATTTTGAGCCCCCCCCCCCTCCCAATTTCCATTCCCTTGGGCCGATTTTGTCCATTTTCAATCCCCGCCGAGATATCGACCATCTCAAAGTTGTTGGCGAGTTTGAAGACGATCCGTGCATTATTGCGACTTTTATCGTGCGGACAAAATTTAGTACATACACACACATATATATATATATATATATATATATAAACTTTTTAGGTGGGGGTGGTTTTGGGTTCCTGGGGTCATGGAATGAAAAGTTATGAAGGAATTTTTCAAAAGTCGCACCATGGTAACGACTGCAATAGGTAGTATTTCTTACGAAATCTACCTAAAAGCGCGACAGTGGTTTCTAAATCCGGACATAAAAATACATGAAACCCTATGAAAACGGAATACCGTATTAAATGATAAAATTTCATTTTTCCTGCTGCACAATTAAACTTGCTCAGACGAAATCCTGTTTGAAACGGAATTTTTCTCCTGTGACTTCTGCACCATATTTTCAAAAATATTTTTAAATTATAACTAAAGCGTGTACCATAAAGTTATTTTGATTTGTTTAACTGATTTATTTATCTTAACACATATTTCAATGTAAAACAGGGTTTGTACGGGTCATTGAATTTCAAGACTAAGAAATTCTTCGGTACCAGTATTTTCTTATACAAAATCTTTCCATAAATAAGGCGAAATTTCGCACGTTTAAACTTTCAGTTTTCTATAAAAAAAAAAAAAAATACTGATATTTCGCCTTGAAAATAACGGTATCCCTTGGAACCCTGTAAAACAAAGTGGGTCACGACTCCCATATCGTGAGTAAACCCTCCCGTATGTGGGGAGCCTTGGCCCATTATTTTCTTATAATTAAATTCAACAATTTTTCAAGCTTCTTATATATAACACTTATGTAGCAATTTTCTTTTGATAACTGATTGTGTAACGAATAAAATGATATATAAAACTTTATTCTAGGTTCAATATTTAAAAATGAAAAATTTTGTAAAAAGCAGATCAATCCTACCTAGTCTCCCCAACTTTAAAAATAATACATTTGAAAGGAACTTGGAAGCAAAAATCTTTATACAAAACAGAAGAGCAATTTTGTAAAATGAATATACTTCTTAAGAGCATAACTAAAATTATGAACTTGTATGCAAATGCATCCCTAAAATGTCTTACACATTTGCATACTAAAACGGGTGGAAATGTAATTGAACTATAACAAAAAAACTTATTTATGCTTAAAAGTTATTACCCTTATATACTGAAATAAAAAATACTATTGATATGTACACAATAAAAAATTGCGCTTAACCCCTTCGGGACGAGCGTCTTTTACAGAGTTTTTAATCTTTAGTCACCGGATTTTAAAACAGAAATTTTTGCCTAATTGAATCGGGAAAATGCTCGGATTAAGTAAGGCAAAATCTACAATAGAATTTTACTGGTAGAATAATCACCGATTCTGAGCAACTTAAGTGGCACGAATACAGGTCGCTCGTTCCCAAGGGGTTAATGAAAAAAGAGAGGTTTCGGATCAATTTATTAGCATAAAAATTAAAAATACCTACCAATTTGATAAATGAAAGTTGATGAAAATTTAAATTCTGTGACTACCCGAAAATAAGTCCTATCCCCAGAAATAAGACCTAGCATTATTTTTAAGGACATTTCTAATATAAGAGCTTCTTCTGAAAAAAGCCCTACCCACAACATAAGATCGACCACTTTCGTAACACTATAAGGATGATAAGGGGTCATTTTGACCCGTACCAAATAAATATACAGTAAAACGTGTTTAAAGCGACCACATTCCGTTCCAATAAAAATTGGTCGCTTAGTGAGGTGGTCTCTTAATGGAGGCCATGTTTAAATCTAAATTTTAATTGTTGATAAAAGGTAACAATTAATGTTACTAAAATATAGTTTTCTCATCAGGAAAAAAATATTAAAATTTAAGTATAGAAACGAAATTAATTACATAAGTTAATTACTGCAGAGTTTAACAAATGAATATATTGAAGTTTGCTTTTTACTTTCTTCTATCTTTACAAGAAGAAAGTATTGGATTCGTAAAAATTTTCGACTTCCGGTTTTCGACGGATTTACACGTTTTAGAGGTCAGAGATTCCAAAAAACATGTTTTTACAAAATGTCTGTCTGTGACTCTGTGAGTCTGTCTGTCTGTCTGTCTGTCTGTCTGTCTGTCTGTGTGTATGTGACACAAATTTTGTGGGCGCTCTATCTCAAGAACTAATGCACGGAATTTAATAAAAATTTATATTCAAGTAGTCCCCAATTAAAATTGGTGCTGATTAGTTTTTGGTGTAAATCGCCCAACAGGTGGCGCTGCTATGCCGCATTTTTCGCGATTTCTGCACTAGCTCTATCTCAAGAACTAATGCACGGATTTTCATCAAACTTCAGATTCAGTTAATCCTTGATATGAATTCGTGCTGGTAACGTTTTGGTGCAAATCGCTCAACAGATGGCGTTGCTATGCTGCATTTTGCAGCATTTACACGATTTTCATAATAGCTCTATCTCAAGAAATAATGCACGGATTTTCATCAAACTTCAGTTTCTGTTAGTGCTTGACATGAGTTGACGTTTTGCACCTTGTGGTGTAAATCGCTCCACAGGTGGCGCTGCTATGCTGCATTTTTTGTGATTTCCGCAGTAGCTCTATCTCATGAACTAATGCTTGGGTTTTCAACAAACTTCAGATTCAGGTATACCTGGATATGAATTACTGCTGTTTATGTTTTGCTGTAAATCGCTCAACAGGTGGCGCTGCTATGCAGCATTTTTCTCGATTTCCACAATAGCCCAATGTCCAGAACTAATGCACGGATTTTTATCAAACTTCAGATGTAGTTAGTCCTTGACATGAACTGATGTTTTGTACCTTTTGGTGTAAATCGCTCAACAGGTGGCGCTGCTGTTCTGCATTTTTTGTGATTTCCACAGTAGCTCTAGCTCCAGAACTAGTACACGGATTTTCATCAAACTTCAGATTCCGGTATACCTTAATATGAATTAGTGCCGTTTGTGCTTTGGTGCAAATCGCTCATCAGATGGCGCTACTGTGCTGCATTTTTCAAAATTTCCCCTACAGCTCTATCTCAATAACTAATGCACGAATTTTCATCAAACTTCAAATTCAGGTATACTTTTATATGAATAAATTGATGTAATTTCTTTTACTATTTAAATGATTTAATTGATGTGATTTATATAGAAGAAAGTTTTGTGATGGCCACAACATACTAGTTTATTACGGTTTTATCTTTCATAACTTTTACTCCAAGTCCTTTCGAAATTCATTATGTAAATGGATTTTTTTTTCAAAGGGAAAAAATAATGACGATTTCATTAGTTTACCTTTTTTTTTTAGAGTTTCTGAAAAGAATAGGGTAGGAGAATTTATTGACCGTCATTCTTAACACGTTAAGCGCCACGTTAGCCACCGGTGGCTGACACTGAACTTTTCGTTTAAAACGCGTCATTCACCGATGACTGACGTCTAAAATATGATATAAAACTAAACAATTATATATTGTTTTAAATAATTACTGAAAATTTATTTAAAATTTACCTACCTTTTATTTATTACAGGATTATACTTTCTTCAAAATTACTTAAAACATTGTAAATTTTCCAGCGCTTTAGTGTCAGTCATCGTGCCACTCAACGTGTTAATCCGTCACCAGATTAAAATTTATTGCGTAAAAAGCCACAAAGGGGTTTAAACACTTAAAAGTTACCACAATAAAAAAAAATCTAAACTTAATTTAGAAGTTTGACGAATAATGCGCTATCCGAAATTATTAATCCCATTTGCTGCAATTTAGTATACCGGTTTGTTCTGATAAGGCGCTTCCCTGAATAGATTTGGAGGTTCATTGGTTGAGTATAAAGGGGGGAATTGGGGCAAATTCCCTTAATTCAGATAATAAATGGGTTTTTCATGCAGAATTATCCGGTTTGGTTAAAATTTGATGTACCGGTTTATTTTGATAAGGTGCTTCCCTGATTAGATTTGTAGGTTCATTGGTTAAGTTTAAAGGGGGGGAAATGGGGGATCTAATTCCCCTTTCAGTTAGCTAAATGATTTTTTTTGTCGATTTCTTTATTTTTCGAGGGGCATTATTCTTTGAAATAAGAGTATAATATATAGTTCGTGTGAATAGCAAGGTGAGCTCAATGCCACCAGCATAGCTGCCAACATCTTACGCTTTTTCAGACCACAAAAATTTTATAGTAAATTTTATCTTTTTAAATCGCCGTTATCTGCCGATTAAATAAGGCAAAAATTTCTATTAAATTTTTGTGGTCTGAAAAAGCGGAAGAGTTGGCAGCTATGCACCAGTTTAATCGGACACCTTTCTTTTTTTTTTTTTTTTTTTTTTTTTTTTTTTGGTGTTGTTTGTTTTGATTTTATGAACAAATGTTTTCTTTAAATATGACATTTTGCCGGATAATAGAATTTTGCTTTTAAGAGATGAGGACCTTAACCCTTTGTCAACGGCATTATGATCTGCTGCAATTTTTTTCATGTAATATTTATTTTTTTTCAGTTACTACAATGAAATTTAAAGGATAACCATAAAAAAATACTCACCCGTGAGAAATTTAATTATTTAGAGGTAATTATTTAAGTGGTACTTTAAAGTACCGTCAGCAGACTATGACTAAAATATCGTAACAGAAAACCCACAAGGTATTTCAACTGGCACCAGAAAATATTTCCATTTAATAAGTATGTAAAATATAGGCCTTTTTTTTCTTATTTATAAATCAGTCGTTTAGCAAATTCCGGTGCAATCATTTATTTCAACACTTTAGAAATGAAAATGCTTTGCTCCTGAAAGTGTTAAAAAAAAATATTTTTTTTTTTTTTTACTTTTCGACCTTGTAATCAGTCCTTTAGTTACGCGATGTCTATATTCCAAGGACAACATGTTCTCTCGCATCTCCACATATGCAATATATGAATTTACGTATACCATTTCTAGTATAGCAAAAACGAGCCGGTGCTACAACTTTTTTGATTTCCTATAAAAAATAACAATGAAACAGAAAAGAAATACCAGGGAAATCATTACTATACTACATTTTAGTAATTACATTTTAAAGCAGATGAAAACAATGGATAACTACACAGACGGAAAGTAAACAAGAAGTTTTTCTCCAACACTTAGTGTACTGACGGTACTTATAAGTACCACCGAGTAAATCAACTCTTAAATCAAATACATACACCGTTCACCTAAAATAGCTAGTCAAATTGTATTTTAAGTTCATAATGAACACATAAAAAATCCAACACTTATCTTATATCCTTTACCGTGTTTGCAGCAAGAAAAAGACGAGAGAGGCAATCTGTACTAAATGTCGGCACAAAACAGATCGACTGCTTTAACCCCTTGGGGACGAGCGACACGTATACGTGCCGGAAATAGGCCTAAGAATCCTCGTTTATCCTCACCAGTAAAATTTTACTGTAAAATTTGCCTTATTTAATCCGAGAATTTTCCCGATTTGAATAGGCACAAACTTCTGTTTTTTTAAACCGGTAGCAAAGTAATAAACATTTCGTAAAAGGCTCCCGTCGCGAAGGGGTTAAAGATAGCCTCATTACTCTCTAAAATAACAAACCTAGAACTGCTGCTGCCATGTATTCGGATAAAATGTAGTTAAAAGTGTGTTTTTGCAAAGTACCATTAAAATATTTGTAATATTCACTATGGTATAAAAGTTTAAAGTGAGTGGTACTTATAAGTACTCTCAGTAGATAGAGGGTTAATTTCAGTAACAGCAAAATAAAAATATTGAAAATTACATTGTTTTGCATAATCGGGTTGTTTGAGAAGTTGGCAGACTAATTTGAGAATGATGGAATGATTCAAACAGTAAAAAGTAAAATCATAAACTTATCGAAATGCCGAAAAATGTTTCATAACTGCGTCGAAATGACGCATTTTCTCACTGACATCCTCCTTCGTTATTACTGAGACTAAGTTCTCTGGTCAATAATTTCGATGCTGGTATAATTTAAAATCTGAGGCAATGGCAAAATTGAAACGCTATTATCCTTTTAAGATCTGACCTACACACAGGGTTTCTACGGGTACCGTTCTTTTCAAGGGGAAATATCAGTATTTTCTTCGAAGTTCAAACGTGCGGAATTTCGCGTTATTTCACGAGAGATTATCTATTGGAAAATACTGGTATCGAAAGATTTTCTGGCCTGGAAACTCCAGCACCCGTACGAACCCTGACACAATTGTGTAGGTGATTTTAAAGAGAAAGAAATTTTTTTTTTTTACTTTTTGTGCTGTTTAAAAACGAGTCAGCATCCATAGAATTGCGTTGATCCTCCCTTTGCATAAACTGACATCGAGTATTTTTTTAAATATTTTTCGCAATCATAATTCAATTCATAATTTTCAATATTAATTAGGGGAAACGACCAAAACGTTTCATTTCTACAAAAAATCTCCCGGTTTTTAAGGGTTATAAGTAAAATACACCCATTTTATTAATTAAAATCCAGACAGACATAAACATAACTTATCTTAAATGAGCATACAAATAATTATACATTGTTGTGAATGAATAAAAGCATATAGTTCGCGTAAAAAATATCACCCACAATATCCGACATTAAGAAAAGCGTTTGGTGCATGAATTAATATAAAAACTGGTCCTATTTTTGTTGAAACACAACAATTCAAGAATTACATTCGTATTTGGAAACAAGAGATTATTTCTAATTTAATAGCACCTTTTTTTCAGTTTTATTTCAAACGATCTTCCAATAAAGGCACGTGCTTTTTCATATGCTACAGACTGCACAAAACTAAAATTACTATGCAATCATAAGACATGATGGATTACTTTAATCTTTATTGCATTTAAAATGAATGTATATTCTTATTTTTATACTTTCAGCGAAATATTTGCTCAAACATTCTACGATTTCTTCCTAGCAAAATAAGAAACTATTTTAATCATAAAAGAGTAGGATTATGGTTTTGAACTTTCACATAAAACATTTCTTTCGTGCCAGAAATCGTGGCACAATTATTTGAGATATATCATAAATAATTTAAAACATTTTCTTTTAAACTATCATTACTGAAAAAAAGGTTAAATTTTCATTTCAGTGTTCCCTGAAATAAAATTAGAAAATTTTATTTAATCTGAAACATGCATTTGCAGACGGTATTCAAAACAGACTCACGATTATTTGTATATTTACTGCTTTTGGAAGTAATATGTTCTTTATAAGAAAAAAAAAAAGAACTTGGGTGCATTCGGAAAAGCTTTATTTAGACACGTTTTAATAATTTTTTTGTTGAAATAAGAACTAATTTTTAATAATAAAGGAGTATAATTTATGGTTTCGAACTTCCTGATAAAGAGTGTCGCAGAAATCATATAGAAATGTGCTCCTCCCCCAATGAAATTGGTTCAAATTTTAATATGTTCATGCGATGATGAGCAAATATCTGATTGGCCAGAATCCTGATCAAGTTGGAAATTTCACGTCAAACGTGGCAAATGAGGTGCGCTCGTACTATAACCGGTTTTAGAAATATTCTTTGCACCGCATATTGTGCTGAATGTATATTTTAGTGCACTTCATAAATGCATATCAATTTCATTCTGTACGAAAAGCTGTAACATCATTAAAATGCACTTGGAATAATTTTTTCGCATTGGCCGTAATGTAACGAAAAATTTTTGATTGTCCCTGTAATTAAACTTTACATCCGAGATTCATAAAATGTGACATGATTCAAAAAAAAAATTTTTACAATTACATATTTAAAATTTCAGACCATTCAGTTGAGTAGTTTTTGCTGTGTTATATGCGGACGACAGACAGATAGACGGGCCGAACGACGACTATAGAAGCTACGTATTTACATAAATACGAACGCACATAACATTGGATAGTTTTGATAATATGACTATCAGGAGAACTTAATTTATCTTACACAGCTCACAACGTTCCACTTTTTAAAATTTAACACTAGAACTACCGGAAATTTGAGTCAAGTTTTATAAAAATATTTCACACCAGAATTTTGATTTAAACAGTTTAACTTTATTATTTAACGATTTTCTTCTTTGTATCCTTTAAACTTATTTCGCAATAAAATTTCTAGTTTGAACCGAAACATATTCATATGGTAGCAGTCAAAATGACGTCTCTCGGTAGTTCTAGTGTTAAAATAAACACAGGGGTCGTACGCGTGAGGGAATTTTTGAGGATCATTTTTAGGTGCGTTCGTAATTATATAAATACGTAGCACCTATAGTCGTCGATCAGTCCGTCTGTCTGTATATAACAGTGCAAGAACTACCGAACCGAATCGTTTGAAATTTAAAGTCTATAATTGTTGCATAATTTTGTCGAGTCATTTCAAATTTTATGAAAATCGGATGTATAGTTTAATTACAGGGACAGTCAAAAGTTTTCTGTTACATTACGGCCAATGGGAAAAAAATTATTGCAAGAGCATTTTTATGATGTTAAAGCAATCCGAATGGTCTGAAATTTTAAATATATAATTGTTGCAAAATTTTGTCAAATCATTTCAAATTTTATGAAAATCGCATGTATAGTTTGATTACAGGGTCAGTCAAAAGTTTTCCGGTAAATTATGACCAATGGGAAAAAATTATTTCTGGTGCATTTTAATGAAGTTACAGCCTTTCGACAGAATGAAATTAATATGCACTTATGAAGTATACTAAAATATACATTCAGTACAATATGCGGCGCAAAAACATTTATAAAACTAGTTATAGTGCGAACGGACGAATTTCTCGGTCTTAAAATTTCAAGACAAGTACGACACCGTAAACATAATTTAAGTCACAAAAGTTACCTAATGAAATTATTTCGGCGCGCGTTTTGAAGGCAATTTTCCCGAGGAAACTGGGACCAATGTCTCACACCCTCGGCACAGAAGATAATGAAAGTTAACTGGTAGAGCAATTTATAGCTGGTAGCAATGGGCAGAGAGGGAGTAAGTATAAAATCTAAGGGATGCTAGGGAAAATAAAAATGCTAAGAAAGACGGTTAAGGACGGCATTATTATAGGAATACATGTTTTTGGATTTTCCAAATAAGAAATTAATTTTTATAAAGGATTTTAATGATTTTATATTTTTTTATTTGTATGTTTTTGGGAATTTTTTATAAAAAAAAATAAATAAAATGGAATAAAGTAAAGAGTTACAGAATTCTATGCGAACAGGATTAGTTGTTTAAATGATGGTAGCAGTGTTACCAGGTAGTCGAAAGTCAATTTCCTTCAAATTTCTGAAATTTTCCCCAAATCAGTGCTTTTTTCCGAAAAAGTCCCCAAAGCATGTTCTACTCAAAAAGGTAAATTTTCAATTTACCTTTTTCCACTATAAATAATGTTTACCTAATTTAAACTTAAATTTTTTCCCCAAATCAAGCATTTTTTTTTTGAAAAAAATTTCGCATTTATACGTACAGGACCTCAAATCCAGAATCCTAAAATCCGGACAACCCAAAATCCGGAATGAATAAAGAAATCTGAAATACCGCGATGAGACGGAATAAATAATTCCGGAAAACGCCCATAGATGGCGCTAAGCACATATGTAACACAGTTTCCAACTAAGCAAGACTAAACAACTGCATTCAACTGAATAAGTTTGTTGCAATGTTTTTATATTATAGTTTTAATCTAAATACTATTTGCTGACAGAGTTAGAAAAGTTAGTGTGTGCACACATTTTAAATTTATTTTAAAAAGAAACCTTGTTCTTCATTTAATAGAAAATACAAAAAGAACAAATAAATAACCAGAAGGAAGAACTATTTTTAAAAGATGCATAGAATAATATTTACAATATTTATATGTAAGGATGTTTTGCTAAAGATGCCCCCCCCCCCTCTCCTTCAAATGTTCAACAAATTTCATTTTTCAAAAAAATTCTGTTTGTAAGCACTGTACCAAAGATATTTTTTCTTTAACTCAAAGGGGGGAAAAATATCTATGCATGGTTTCTTTCTGCATGACAAAACATACTATCCATCCAAAGCTGATTATCTCATTCCGATAGCGTTGACTTCCGACTTCACAGAGTTAAATAAACAAGTTGAATAAACAAAACAAACCGCAGATAGATATCTCGTTTTTCTTTGCAGTTACTCTATAGTGGCCTTTTTTTAGAGGTACATTATATTTTAATAAAAATTTGTTACACAGGCTAATTTACTATTATTGCCGCTTGCTGAAAATTTGAAAGAAATTAGTCAATTAGCAATGGAGATAATTATTTTTTTAATAGAGGAAAAAAACTGGTTTTGCTCTTTTTTTCTGTTTGCTTGCAACTCAATAATTTCTTTCTCGTGCAATCAAACAACGCGAACTTAATAACACATTTACGAAGTCCTTTTTATACGAAAAGAGTAGAGTTTGAATAGATTTCCTCTTGTTTTTGTTTATTTTTAAACTTTCTTAGAACATTTTATTTTAAAAATTTAAATGTTTCTCCCTTTATTTTCACTGAGTCTAATACTGAAATTCCCGATATAGATTCCTAGATCTTGCTAGGCTATCATGAACAACGACGCATTTTCATTTTCTAAAAGATGTTTTAATGTTGCTAATAATGTGCAGGATTTAAAAAATATTCTTATTCTTAATTCTTTTTTTGTAATTTGTTTTCGTCTGTTTACTTAAACTAAGCCCTACACGGCAACTGATATAGATTCCTAGGCCTAACTCGGCTCTCGTGAACAACGACGCATTTTCTAAAAGTTGTTTTAATATTCCTAAGAATATGATGTATTAAAAAAAAAATATCCTTATTTTCAATTATTTTTTGTAATTTGCATTTTTGACTGTTTATTTACTCTAAGCCAAACATGGCAATTCGCGATATAGACTGCTTCGCAGCATGTAAAATTTTGCCATGGGCATCTACTGTATCTGTTTATTTATTGTTTTGGTTAAGGACCTGAAATCCGGAAAATTCCGAAATCCGGACCGATCGCGGCCCCGGCCAGTCCGGATTTGAGGTCCCATACTGTACAAAATATAAAAATTTAAACTCCGCAGAATTTTGGATGCACATTCGCAGCTAAAGGAAGGGTATGAGATATACTTTTAACAACGAAAAGTTCGTTTACACTTGTTTTGTAAATTGTCGCCCAGCGATGATGTTGGCCTATCATTAGTTAGCTCCATCTACATTAATACCAATAACATTTTCAAGGTTTAGACCATCTCTTATCAGTTGCGGTTTGAATGAATCTGAGATTGTGTTGGCATCACCTGCTTCAGTCTGACTTAAGCTATAAAACAGAGCTTTCGATCTTTTGTCATTCCTACTGCAGAACTTAATCATAATACAAAGCAACTTCATTGTATCAATCACTGTGCTTTTGTCAATAATAAAAGAAAAATAGCTGCTTTCCACATCTGTAATTAAATCTTTTAAGAAACGCGGCAAATGGATGTTTCGTATACGTCCTGAAGATTTCGTAATTTGAAGGTTTATGCCGTTTAAGACAGCAGAATTTCCATTCAAGTTCCTTGTAAGGAGAACTAGGGGGGCTGCTGCATTCATTGAGCAACTTTCAATTATAATTATAAACGTAGCAATG
Source organism: Maratus speciosus (assembly GCA_963932465.1). Lineage (NCBI taxonomy): Eukaryota > Metazoa > Arthropoda > Arachnida > Araneae > Salticidae > Maratus > Maratus speciosus. The sequence continues at coordinate 276,201,533 of OZ010789.1, forward strand.
TGACTGTAGTATGCAATTGCATGTCTTGCAAAAAGCTGTACTGTCATTCCATGAAACAGAAATTAACCAGCCTTAACCCCTTAACGGTCGCATTAAATTACGGTTTAAAAATTCAAATTGCTTTTTGGCACCAGCTTTTTGAAAAAAGAAATATTCACATTATTTAATGACAGCTAAAATGATACAAAAATAAAGCCAAGTACAGAATTTTATAAAACTGGTGGGAATCAAACAATCTGAATAAAAGACACAGCCCGTGAATATCGCGGGAGCGAGAATTAAAGGGTTAAAAAAAGTTATAAAAATATTTTATTTCTCTTGTATAAATCTATACTAATAAAAGTAATGTGTACATGTGTTCATGACTAGGAAAATCTGCCGTACTTATTGATCAGAAAATTCAGTTGGGGATAGTCCAAGGCATAGGTCGTGATGCGCCTGTGATACGTGTAAACTGTAATGTTGTAAACGATGAAAACGAACACGAGAATATTGATTGATATCTCTGTTTTCTGTATTTCATTTTCCAAATCCAAATCGAATTCGAGATTGATCCAGTGTTGTCAGATGACTGAAAGTAAATTTTAGGTGAAATATTGAAAAACAAAATCGCTAAGTTTTTCCCCAAAAATGTTCACAGTCCCCAAAAAATTTCCCTGGAGGTTCGAAATTCCCTAAAATGGGGACAAAATCCCCAATCTGGCAACACTGGATGGTAGGATATTTCATGAACATGATCTGCTTGTTTCCATGGGGTTCATAATTAACTTTTATTATTCAATAAAATTTCCGGTTTCAATTGATTTTAAAAATCCTCATAATATAATAGATGCCAAACTTCCGTTTTCTTGCCAAAGCAAATAAAACAAAAAAAATTATTTAATATTTAAAATTAAACTATAACTACGTGGAATTATGAAACAACCCGTCAGGGGATTTTTCTTAGTCAAATAATGTATACAGTGAAACCCCGATTTAACGTAACCCGTATTTAACGTTTTCCCGCGTATAACGTCATTTCAAGTCCCAATTAATTTCCTATATTTCTAATGTTAAAAAATTCCGGATTTAACGTTATCATTGTGAATCATTTCCCGCATTTAACATTTTTTGAGAAGTAAAATCTCAAAGAAATTTTTCTAAAATAGTCAGAATTTGTGATAAAAAAAAACTTTCTTATTAAAACGTTCAATAATCGGAATCTTTTTATTTCATCCTTTCTTACCAACTGCAGGTGTAATATCCAAAAGCCCTCCTCTTTTTCGCCCGCACCTTTTTATTTTATTCGACTGTGCTTCCTGTACTACAGTGCAAGGTTACCTACGACGGAGCTGATAGCGTTCGTTATTTTTCACTAGCTTTAGATTGTATGGCGTCAAAAAGAAAGCTATTTTCTTTATTTGAAAATTTGGAAGTTATCGCGAAAGCCCAAAACTGCAATTAATATGTTTAATTTGTATTTCCGTATTAAAATTTTTGGACAATTTTTCAGTAAGTAAATTTAATGGAGCAAAATTGTAAAAAATGGAAAAACAGGCTAAAAAAAAAAAAAAAAAAAAAAAAAAAAAAAAAAAAAAAAAAAACGTGAAATCGTCACCGTTTAAGGAATTTGAAAATTGGAAGCCATTAGAACTTTCATAACACCGAAAGCATTCTTTTGAAGTACTGAAGACCAAGAGAAAAGGTTACACAACCTCATATACGTTGAGAAAGCGATTTGTGATGTAGCTGCTAAAAACAGGACGCAAAGTAAAATAAAAAAAAATTCTTTAAAACTTAATTTGGAAACCTGATGTTTAAATCATTGTAAATCAAGCAATAAAACGTATCTTACGTAAATTAGTCTTTATTTCATGGCCAGTGTTTTGTTTTCGTCTTACCCCGATTTAACGTTTTCCCGCATTTAACGCTATTTCTTTATGGTCCCTTGAATAACGTTAAATCGGGGTTTCACAGTACTAGATTAATTTTAACACAACTATTCTATATATATAAACTAGGTTTATGGCTTCAGATGCCGCCATCCGAGGAATCTGCAAGAGTCTTTTTCCATTTTTTCCGGTCAAGGGTCCATTACACTTAAAGACCTCTATCCCTCATTGCCTTTGAAATATCATCCATTCAGTTCTTTCGTGGTATTCCACGTTTTCTTTTTTTGTTTGTTTCACAATTGAATGTGATTTTGGGTAGTCTTTCATCATTCATTCTTTTGACATGGCCATACCAGATTAATTGCTTTTTTTTTAATATCATCTAATATGGTTCCCTTTATTTTCATCATTTCCGTGATACACAACTATTCTAATTGGTAAATAATTCATACAAGTTGTACTTTTCCAACTGAGCGATCGGGGCCAGGACATTTTTTGTCCAGTTGGAAAAGTACAACTTATATGAAATATTTACCAATTAGAATAATTGTGTTAAAATGAATCTAGTGTAATTACGTATCCAGAGTTTATTGGAGTTTGTGTTGTTTGTGTGTTACCCTCCGATTTATTCTGTTGAGCTGATTGATATATCACACCAGATGCTACGATCAATAATTTTAGCTGTGTGAATAACGTCCTCCAGATTCGTACGGGATAGCTCAGTTGGCAGAGCGTTGGCAGCTTCGGCCAAGACATCCCTGGTTCGAATCCTAGCTGGGATATTTTTCGCCCAGTTGGAAAAGTACAACTTATATCAAATGATGTATATTTGACATGAAGAAAAAAGGACAACTGTCAGCAAAGTAATATGAATTAAGAGTTTCGATATTCAAAACATCAAAACTGGACATTTCTCAGAATTGGACACGTATAGACATTTGATCAGCATCGTGTGCACTAGAGCATAATGCAAAGAACAAGGTCAAGTTACAGTAGAACCCCGATAATTCGAAATTTCGGTTAATCAAAATCGATTTTATTTTCGAAAATTATACTTGAACAGATTAAAAAGAACATAATAAAAAAATCCCTGCCGGCTCGGGCCTACAGGCTGAGGTAGATTTCGAAGTTAAGTACTAAATTCACCAACAAAACTTAAAACAAGATTAGAGATAAACCCAGTTCCTTCATTAAGAAAGAGCTCTAGGGAGCTAAACATTTTCTGAAAATTCTAATACACACGAATACTCACATGCATGTATAATATATAGGTTTTACTCATTAATGCCGGTTGGTATGAAAATCTGCCATTTACGAAACACAAAAATTTTAAATATGGAAACCAGTATTTTAGTAAGGGAATTTTCATATTACTTAATCTCAAACTTTAAGAGATTAAATAAGTTAAAATTTACAATATGTAAAAACTGGTGTCAACTGGTAACGAGGTATTAAAATTGTGTAAAATAAACTCGGCATTAATGGGTTAAAAATGGCTAAAGCAAATTCAGAGAACCTCAAAGTGTTAAAATATGTTAATATTTCCATAGTCGGGTTTTTATCATGTTTTAATACGTTTCGTCAGACTCACATGACGTTACATATTCACCTGCTGAGGTCCATTATATTTCCAATATGACGCAATATTTTGCTTTGTTTTTAATTCATCAAACTATTTATTTCATTTTGAGTTTTCATGCAGAAATCTTGCTCCAGAAAACTTATGACGTAATATTCAATTTGTTTTCAATTCGTCAAACTGTTTATTTATTTTAACTTTTCACGTGAAAATCTTGCAATAGAAAAGTAATTGTTGTGGTGAGAATTTTTTTGTCTTTTTTTAATTGTTTGTAACTTCTAGAACGAAAAATATTTATTTTTTCTTGTCATTGTTGTGTAAGAGCTGTTTTTATCAGAATCATGTTAAGACGGTATTAAAAAATTTTAACCCTCCCCATTTCCATTCCCTTGGGCCGATTTTCAATCCCCGCCGATATATTAGCCATCTCAAAGTTGTTGGCGAGTTTGAAGACGATCCGTGCATAATTGCGACTTTTATCGTGCGGACAAAATTTAGTACATACATATATATATATATAAACTTTTTAGGTGGGGGAGGTTTTGGGTTCCTGGGGTCCTATAATGAAAAGTTATGAAGGAATTTTTCAAAAGTCGCACCATGGTAACGACTGCAATCGGTAGTATTTCTTACGAAATCTACTTAAAAGTAATAATGTAAAAGCAGAAAAGTCGTACTCGAATATAAAATGGAAACGTGCACTGTTGGCCTACTAGTAGAAGATATCGTAAAAAACATCGTAAAAAATCTCGAACATCTGTTTGTTTAAAAAGCAGAAAAACCAACGTTTAAAATGCACAAATAATATATGAAAAGCAGCAAACAGCTGTTTCGAATCTACTAGCGAGATTCTTCTTCAGTGCAAAAGATTAGAAACAGCTGTTTGCTGCTTTTCATATATTATTTGTGTATTTTAAACGTTGGTTTTTCTGCTTTTTAATATTGTTGCACAAAGGCTTTATTTGCTATTTTTATCTGTTTGTTTGTCAGTCAGTATAAAATTATTTTCTAAAATGCTAAAAGTATTTAATTCAGATGATAAAAATTTATTTTTCCTTTCAACAGTTTGATTTTGCAAATTATCTACAGAAATGGGTTTTTTTCTTCACCCCTCGTCCACGTGGTTATTGAGCTATTTATAGATTCGCGATTTTGAACCGTTTGTAATGCGTGTTACGTAATACCCCATTCTGAAATTCCGTTAAATTATTATAAACACCGGAAGTTATTAAACCGGAATGCTATTTTTTTCCTAAAGTCATGTCGGATTATGCAGCATGCCGAACCTTAGGATGCATAATTATAGGATGTTTACTATACTACTGAATACTTATAACTTACATTTTTTATAGCACGTATCTCTTTCTTTTCTATTTTTATCACAATTTCGGGTAATCCGAATTTTTTGTAATGCGTACTGGCACCGGTCCCAATTAGTTCGGATTAGCGGGGTTCTAATGTATATGGAAATGTGGCCCAGAATTGGCTGAAATTTCGGTATGTTACAGTATATGCGATACTAATCAAATTACACTGGAAAATGAACAAGTTGCACTACAAAATGAATGAAATTTAAAAATCACCTTTAACACTAGAACCATCATAGCGGTCGTTTTGACCGGTATAAAATGAAAATATTTCTATTGGAACCAGAATTGTTTTTCTAAAATAAGTTATATGTATGAACCACGGAGAAATAAGTATTAAATAGTTTTAAATAAAAATTCTGGTGTAAAATAGTTTTATAACACTTGAGTAAAATTTCCGGCGGTTCTAGTGTTAAATATTGAATTAATTTGAAGCATACGTCAGTGCCATTTACGACTTCGAACTTCCTGATAACCCTTTTTTCTTATCAAAGTAACAGTCACAATCGTTTATATATATCGTACAAAATTTAAGGTAATTTATATAAACAGCTATTAAAGAAAACTATTTTTAGATTATCTCTTTAACCCTCTTGCTGCGTAAGTAATTCTTCGCGTTGAGCGTCTTTTACAGAATTTTTAATCTTTTATCACCGGTTCTATAAAGCAGAAATTTTTGACTATCATAATCAAGATAATTTCCTGATTAAACCAAAGTTTTCACTAAAAAGTAACTGGTGGGAATAACCAAATAGTATATTAGACGGAAAATTGCATGCCCAAGTATACCTCGAGTTCCGCAACGAGAGGGTTAAACCTTTCTGAACTAAAATAATTAATCATTCGAAACATGTAACGTAAATTAACCTATTATAGGTCATGTACAGACAGTATGAATAAAAGATTCACCTACTTTAATTCGCAGAGGGTTTACGATACAATCGCACCAAAGGTTCCATTAAACTCAAAATGTTGTCCTCTTTCAGGATACAGGGTCATACTCTTCAGAGAATTTTTCAGGACAATTATCCGTATCTTTTAAAAGAAAAATAAATCTATGATAAACGTGCAAAATCTCGCTTTAATTAAAATGAGATTTCCTATAAGAAAATATTGGTCCGCAGGAATTTCCTGGTCTTGAAATTTCCGGACAAGTATGATCCCTGAGAATATAAATGCAGTTTTGAAATAGGGGTCGTCTACATATTACCAATTTTACCAACTTTGATTTTTTCAAATGGTAACACCAACTTTGTACCATATTTGATTTCCTTGGCAGCCCGGAAAAATGTGTAGTTTATGAAATTCATAGAAATTTTATAGAATATTGAATATGTTTTTATAATATTTTATAGAAAAAATTACATTGTAGAAATTTTGTTGAATCTTCAGATAGTTATGAAAGGATATCTATTACGGGTAAAGTCATAAGTTTAGAAAAAGAAAATACCAATAATATTGAAAAGGCTATTGTTATATGAACCAAAGAGAGACAAAATGTCATCTTCAAAATTTTATTATTATTTTTTAAATTCCATATACATTTTGTGTGTTTTTTTCTTATATGTGATCCAAGGGTAGCATAATGTAGAATTTTGGAAAAAAAATTCACTGTATCTCAAAATATAAATGATTAGAAGGAACTCCAAACTTACACACCCATGTTTTTGACAATGCCTATTTTGTTTACCTAAAAGTTGATGTAAGTCTTGGTTCATAATTTTTTTGAACATGAATTTATTAATAATTTTCACAATTAAAATTATGGTTTTGAGTTAAAAAAAAAAGAAAAAAAGAAAATTAGAATATGATTGGGCCCGTCAATGTATCTCGGTGAAAACAGAAATTTTAAATCGAATGATTTTTTGGGAAAGATATAAATTATTCCTTTGAAGGGAGATGGGATATTTTTTTATGCCACTTAATTTTAATCAAGATTTGTACCAGAATTTTTAAACAAAATTTTACTTTTGTAGCTTTCGTAAAAATGAAATGGTGTTAAATTGAGGTTCCTTATTTTAAAATAAATCTTTTCGAAAATTATGGTATAAAAGGAAACATTTTTGAAATAAAATTACTTATCCATGAAAGAGTCAAAGGTTGTTACGTGAATTTAACATTAGCATCCCCAAACTTTGACTTATTGTATAGTCGGTTTGTCCTGCATTTTTTATATGTAATTGACGTTCACACTATCTCGACCGCTATTGAAAATGAAATGTGTAGCATTTATGGCTCGTTTATTGGACAGCCAAACGTATTCTGTTATATTACAGTCAATGGGAAAGATTCATTTTCAAGTGAATTTTAATTTTGTTACACCATTTCATACATAATAAAATTCATATGCTTTTTATGAAATGCGCTTTTAAAATGTATTCTATAGAACATGGATGCAAAGTATTTATTATTCATTTATAGTAGCCAGACAAAAGAATTCCATTAGTTAATGGTCTACGGAGGAAAACTATATACAGAGTATTTTAATTGTGATATACTATTTTAAAAATACAATTAAATTGATGTACATAACTAAAGTTTACTACAAGATACTTGCTATAGAATATGACGGACGTGGAATTTACTGTTCATTTACAGGATATACAAAATATTTTCTATACAATTCTGTATCCGAAGCACTGTCTAATAGCAATAATTACTGGAAGTGCTTTTTTAATTATAGAATGCGCTTTTAAGTTTAATTAAATTTTTTCTCACTACATGTTGTGTATAATCACCATAGTTCATACGCAAGGTTACACAAAATAATTCGAAAGTATAATTGAGTAAGTATAATTTATATATTTTTAAGGAAACATAAATTTTATAAAAGTTAAATTAACCATTCAAAACAGTTAATTAGAAAGCATCTTTCAAGATTCAAGGAGACTATGTGGTAGAAGATTACTAAGATTTCTATGACAAACTTCATTTACATTTAAAATTTCCTCCACTAATTTCTAGAAAAAAAAGGAGATTTTTTTTGCTATGTTCTACACCCTTCCAATAGTAATTACATTATTTACTGGTTATTTATCATTATTTTGAATTAACTGATAGGGTACAATTTTTTTTAAGTTAAAAAAATTTAACGATTGTTCGGAACTATTTGAAGACAATAAAGAGGTGCACAAAGTTTTGTAGGGAGTAAATAGCAATTCAGGTAATTATGTGTTTTTTGTTACAAGAAATGAACGCATATGACAGAAAATGTATAACAATTTAAACATTTAAAACTTTATATGCTGTAGAAGTCAAAGGAGCAGAAATTTTAGCAAGAGGAGGAGATGAGGATTTTAAAGGACTTGTTTAAGCAGAAATCTGCCGAAACACGGCAGACTGAAACTTAAAAGTTATAAACAGACAAAACGAAGGAATACTTAGAGAAAATACTGCAGCTTCCGACAAAAAATATTTCTTCTACTGTCTACTATTCTAGGTAATAGATATTGATAAATTTTTCGCGTTTGTTTTGAACCATTTGTACCTTTCTAGAACAGATAACGGAAAATGCAATTTGAGTGCCAGAAAAATCTGAAAATTCATAAAATGCAAGGTAGAATCACTCAGTAAGTTTTGGTCGTAGAAGATGGAAATTTTTACTGTTGAACTTGTTAGAGCACACAAATATTTTTCTAAGTATAACTTACAGGTCCAAGAAACAGTATAAAAACTTAAATTTCGTAAGTTAAAAGAAATTGACTATTTTGATGCAAATGTATTTTGATATGATGAAGACCAGTATTTGAAATATTTCTGCTGTTGGAACTATACTTCTAAAATCTGTAGCTCAGGAATTAGCTATTAGTTAACGATAAGAAGGAACTGCTCTTAACGTAAAAACAATTACCGGGTGAGCCAAAAGATCGTTAAAACTTTAAAAACTCATAAAAAAAGAAAGAAATTATGATAAAGGAGTGCGGTTTGCAAGAAAGGGCTCACAAGGTAGTTAGATTTTTTTTTTTAAAGCAAAAGAAAATTTAGTTAAAAAATCACATGTGGAGGGCGCTGATGACCCTAAACACAATGAACAGGACAACAGTACGCTCCACTCATTTGTTCTTCCAATAACAAATGTTCAACATGACCTCCAGAACATTCTACGACACAACCAGTTAGTGTCGTAGTACCTGTTCATTGTATTTCGGGTTGTCAGTGCCCTCCACGTGTGATTTTTTAACTAATTTTCTTTTTGGGCCATTCATTTGTTCTTCCAATAACAAATGTTCAACATGACCTCCCGAACATTCTACGACACAACCAGTTAGTGTCGTAGAACCTGTTCATTGTATTTTGGGTTGTCAGTGCCCTCCACGTGTGATTTTTTAACTAATTTTCTTTTTGGGCTTAAAAAACATCGGACTACCTTGTGAAGCTTTTCTTGCAAACCGCACCCCTTTATCACAATTTCGTCCTTTTTAGTTTTTAAAGTTTTAACGAACTTTTGGCTCAACCGGTATATTACAGATTGTAGGACATGAGATATTATGCGAAGTGAGAACAGATTACAAACGATTTGCATAACTGAAGTTGAAGCCCCTAATCTACAGATTTGCTAGTGGAATTGTGTAAGGAAATCTCGATAAAGAAGTGCAAAGGATTAATCTGTATTTCAATTAAAATGAGTGTCATTACATACGAAATGAGCAAAAATTAATAAAAAAAATAGTATCAGATAGAAATCGATTTTAATCAAATTTGGTATACTGATTCAATTCATATTTAAATAGAGCTATGGATAATATAGTGACAAAAAATAAAATATTTAGGCAGTTCTGGACATTTAATAAACTTGTGACATAGAATTGCATGTGTGCAATCGTTTGGAGTTGCAATTTTGAAGTTCCGCATCTTGAAAACTATTTAACATAAAATAAAATGTTTTATAATATTTTAACCTCTGAAAAATTATCTCCATATTAATTTAGTAATAATAATTAGTTAACACCGTGGTTAATCTTAAATTGATTGCAAATATTGAACATTTATGAATTTTGAGAAATTAAAAAAACATTTGTGAAATTGATGCCGGATGTAGTGTTGCACATGAAAATCAAATTTCCCAAGTTTGGAAGTTCTATTTATTTCCTTCATCTTTGAAATAGCTTGAAAACTTTAAAGAAATTACAAAATCGTACTTTTCCTTTTTATTTAGACTCAAAAAATCAAATGAATAAAAAGCCAGACTTCAACAATATTGCACAGACATAAAGATCAATAAGGCCACGATATTAATAAAAAAATTACAGATTGCCTTTTGATTCCTAACATAGCAGAGTTCGGTTTACAAAGGTAATTATTTGTTACATTTAATATTTCACTCTATGCTGACAGTCAGTTGACAGTATAATTATTTCATCTGATAAAATTGTGATTTTATTGATTTCTAAGCAATCACGATACATCTTTAAAACACCTGTCGGATTATGTTTTGACATTCATTTAGACTATTTTTATTTTTTGGAGAGTAATTGCATTTTTTAATTTGTCCGCCTATTTTACCACATTGCAAATGATTTCAGGAAAAAAAAATAGTGCTGTCATCTGTATAGATTTAGAATTTCTGTATAATTATTTCTCCAGCTCAATCGTATGTTCTACTCTGTGCTTTAAAATATTCTTGAGGCAAAAGCAAACTGAAGGAAAGAATGAAAATTTCTATATTTAAGATATACGCTTTTATCTATAACTTCAAATAATTTCGAAATTTTAAAAGCTTTCCTTGATGTTCAAACACGTAATAGAAATATTGCGTTTAACCTTCAAAATATTTCCTTTTTTTCTCATTAAGGAATAAAAAAGCAAGAATGAAAGTTTCTCTATTTACATGTATATATATTTTTATAACATCAAATAGTTTTAAAATTTTAAGAACTTTTTTTCATGTTCATGTTCATAAAAGTAATAGAAAAATTACATTTTCCCATCTAAACTTTCATTATTTATTTTTTTTCCTCCTTAAGGAATAAAAAGAGAATTACTAAATTTCGCCAATCTGTTACTTATTATTCATTCGTAATTATAAATAATTTTTGATATGGTCTTTCCATTCCTAAGGCTAATAATCAAAATTAAAATTTCAAGCATGTAGACAAAATCTCGATTTTGTATCAACTATTACTGGTAATTTTAATACTTAAATAAACAATCCTGAAATCTATTATTTTGCATTTACTCTTTAATAAACATGATCTACTTATATGCTGTTTTTTATTAAAATCTGCGACATGTCAACCACAGGTGATTTTACCATTTTGTTTGGAATGACTCATGAACGATTTCTTGTTTATAAAAGTCAGAAAAATTCCCTGAAATATTCACTTCGTCAATTTGAGGATTTAAGTCTTTTAACCCCTTAACGGTCGCGGGTTTAAAATTACGGTTTAAAAATTCAAGTTGTTTATTGACACCACTTTTTTGAAAAAGAAATATTCACCTTATTGAATGACAGGTAAAATGATTTCATAATAAAGCCAATTACATTATTTTATAAAACTGTGGTGGGACTCAAACAATCTGAATAAAAGACACAGCCCGTGAATATCACGGGAGCGAGAATTAATGGGTTAAATTAGAAGGTAACTTTTAATGATAAACAAGTGTTATTTACAAATTCGAACTTCCTTATACAATTTTCCTTTCGTACAATAACAGATGTCATCTCACAATTCTTTCACATGCATAATTTAAAACTTTTTTAAGCATCATTTATAAACAGTGTTGGCCGATTGGGAACTTTTTTAATTCAGATTATTTGACTGTCACCACTTTTTTAAAAATGCTATAATTCGCCTTATTTTTCAGAATTTTTAATCTATTTTTAAATAGGCCGAATATTTCTATTTAAAAAAACGGTGACAATCAACAATCTAGGGACAAAAAAGTCCCCAATCTTGCAACACTGTTTATAAATAAGTAAATAAAATTTAAAAAATCAAAACACCCCACTGCGTAAAAAGTGAACTAGTTAATACTAATTAAATATTTCTCGTCAATGTGAAACTATTTTTATATTACTTACCTATTTTTTTTTTATTTACTTGTATTGATGACTTTTAAGTTGTGCTTAATTGTTAGTTCCTATCTTTAAACACTGTTTTGATGAGGCCTATAAATGTCTATGAAGGTTAGAGTTGCAGTAAAACTAGAGATCCTACCTACACAACTTTCAATGTGTGTAATATTTAAACGGAGCTTCTGACTGTAAAATCGTCAATGAAACATCGTCTTCATTTTGAAAGACCTGTCCTATGATATGCCACTCAATATCGTGCGTAATTTTTTTTTTCGTCTCTACCGCCATTTTGAATTTATAAAACAAAATCTAGCCTATAACCATCGGATAGTTAAAACGAATCGATCGAGACCCCACTCATTAAAATCCATCCAGCCGTTGGGCAGTTTCGAGGGTATAAAGAAATCAACATACCCAGATACGCATGAAACACATAACCCTTCTTGGCAGTCGGGTTAAAAAAAAAATAAATAAATAAATAAAAATAAAAAAATAAAAAATGTTACAGATTTTCAACTTAATGTTTCCTGAAATAAAACCATTAAATTTTACATCATATGAAGCATATTTTTACCGACGTAACAATACAAAGCAATCATAAGATATAATGGAATATTTTAATCTTTATTGCATTCTAAAAAAATGCGATTTTTTCATTGTTGGATGCATTCAACTAAACATTCAACATAAAAGTTTTAAGATTACTTATACAAATATGAAGCTACTCTTAATGATAAACGAGTGTGATTTATGATTTAAAACTTCCTCATAAAATTTTCTTTAATGCAAAAATGGGTGTTACGGTTACTTCAAATGTATCTTTAAATTTTTTTTTAAAAAATAATGGTGTTTTGAAAAGAAATGGTTCCAAAATTTAAAGATTTTCCATTTAATATTTTCCTAATTGAATTCATTACATTTTACATGTGAAGCCACAGACATAAGATTCTGAAGCTTTATTAAAAGACATAATGGAATATTTCCATTTTTTTTTTCTGCAATTTAAATGAACCAAAGCCGAATTGAAAAATTGGAATTTTCACGTAATGATGGATTTACATTTACCCTGAATAACGAACAACTGTTCAGTACATACATTGTAGACACCCGATATAAGTTTCGTCCGTTGTAGCGACTTTTCATTATAACACCCATCTATTTACAGACGTAACAATACAAAGTAATTGTGTTGATAAATTATTTAACTTTTATTACCTTAAGGGGTCTTGTACCTTTTAAACGCGTCGAAAATTAAAGAAAAACTTCAAAGTTTGAATTAGTCTATCGTCAAAACCTTTTTATGTATAAACATGAATTTTTGGATATTGATTAAACAAATTGTGCTTTGTAATATGCAGTCATTAGAAATTTATTAGCCTTTTACAGAATTTGCGTATTGTTGAAATGAAAATAGCTCTTATTTTACTCCAGAAGTCATTGGGCGCACGATATCTTGAGAAACTATGTATGGATTGTCATGAAATTTGGTAAAGGTACTAAACAAATATGTATGTTTAAAATGAATTACTTTTAAGTATTTACAATGGTAATATTTTTAGTTATGACTATTTTTATTAATTAAAAATATAAAATTTTTATTTTATTTTTTACCAAAATATTTTTTTATATAGTTAATGAAATAATTTTGGCCTAAGAGTAGTTCATTTTAAACAGATATATAAATTTAGTATCTTTACCAAATTTCATAGCAATCCATACGTACTTTCTGAAGTTATCATGCGAGCAATGATTTCTGGTGTAAAAAAAGAGCTATTTTCATTTCAACAATACACAAATTCTGTAAAAGATTAACAGATTTCTAATGACAGAATATTACAAATCACAATCTGTTTAATCAATATCCAAAATTTCATGATTATACATAAAAAAGTTTTGATGATAGACTAATTCAAATTTTGAATTTTTTCGTTTTTTTTCGTCGCGTTTAAAAGGTACAAGACCCCTTAACAAACAAATTCGTTTTTTTATAGGAGCATGGTTTCCAGATTGGCTTTTTGTTTCATTCCAAAATCCTACATTCATTCCAGAAGTTTTTTAATATGCTCTTCTTTATGTAATAAATATTTCTCAATTGCCTAAAGTAAAAATTCGTCTCTCAGAATTTCCAGTATGAAATCGAAATTTTTGAACAAAAAAAATGTCGAACTGACAACCCTATATAGGAGTTGGACACATTCAGAGAGACATCCACTATAAAAGTTTTAAGATTGCTTGTATAAATAAGAAACAATTATTAATTAAAAACTAGAGTGAATTATGATTTTGGATTTTCCCATAAAACTTTCTTTCGTATGTAAAACAGGTGTCACAGTTACTTCAAATACAGCATTTATATTTCAAACAAGTAAGAAAAATCATGCTTTAAGCATTGATTATGAAACACTTTCCACTTCCTGAATGCTTTTACAAAACTTCGTTATTTAGGGAAATAAGGTACATAAGAGAACTAAGTAAACATTTTAGGAAACGTATAAAACATTTGAAAAACTGATTTCAGCATTTACCGTCCATAGCCAATATGTATTCCAATTCTTTTGAACAGCCTTGTATTGGATCTGTAGGTTCATATATATACTATATAATGGGGAAATTTAGTTTAGCAAGAAAACATATAACAGGTTGAAATTTCTCTTTCAGCAATTTATGCTAATAGATGGAAACATACTAGTTTACATTTGTACAACCCTGTAGTTAACCTAGTACCTTTATTGCACGCCACTATTTAGCTAAAGTTTAATTTAAAGTAAAACACTCTTAAAACTACTGAAATCACATTTTCAGAAATTATCATTTGTAGACGGCCATGTATCCAATACTTTGCGTGACCATGTATATCATTTTATCTATTTTCTACAAACATTACTTAATAAGGTAAATGCAATTCAGCGTAAAAATGCACAACTCATTTAAAAACCACCTTTAAGAAATTTGCAATCATACCCAGTAACCATTACGAATACTTTTGTGTAGCCCTGTACATGAATTTCAGCATTTATACACACCATATACAATGCACAAATATAGTGAAACATAAAAGCACATAACATAATTAAAAATGCATTTCCAGCAATCATCGCTACTGTACAGTACCTGAAATCTTTTGTGTGTCCCTGTAAATGCTATGCACTTCGTATTATACATGAAATAATTTATAGTAAACCTCATCGACGTATATCAATTTGATTATGCATGAAATAATTTAACATAATTAAAATACGCCCGAAAAAATTCCCTCCACCCTATATCATTATGTAACGGAATTCTCTTGTGTGGCCCTGTAAATGAATAATAACTATCCTTTCCACCGCTTATTCTATAGAATGCATATTTTAGTGCACTTGATAAATGCATATCAATTTTATTATGTTTGAAAGCATGTAACTTCATTAAAAATCATTTTAAACGATTGTTTCCCATAGGCCGTAAGGTAACGGAAAACTTTTGACCGTCCCTGTAAATGAACTAAGCATACTACAAGCCTCATTTGATATAGAGTTCGTGGTATGGTAGAGGTCGCTAACATCCAAAAATTTCAGAACGATCCGAGTATATTTACGGGAGTTAGAGCGCGGACAGATGGACAGACGGCTAGACAAACCGAAGTCAAAAACACTTTTCAACTTTGTTGGAAAGTGTTAATAAAAATAAAATTAAATAAAGTTATTTCAGAAAAACATGTTTCTAAAAATTAAAGAATTTCCTTTTAATGTTTTCTGAAATAAAGTCATTAAATTTTAGATGTGTAGCCTGTATTCACAGACACATGCTTTCAAAGCTACATCTTTAGATATAATGGATTACTTTAATTTTTATTGAATATCAAATGAGCCAATGACGAATCTAGAAAGGCTTTAACCCCTTGAAGGGCGATGATTTCGTTATGGCATCACATAATTTTAATCCCTAACTGCCACATTGGCACCCGAATTTGTTAATGAAAATTTCACTTTTGTTAATCCATTTTCGGTCAAATGCGCCTATAAGCACCATTTCAATAAATATTTTTTTATTAAGGCTATGACGAATATTTTTCACTAATTTTATTTTTCTGCTGATTTTAAGGATTCTAAAGACCTCTATAAAATACCAGTAATTCAATTGGAGTTAACACTTTCTGTTGAGAAATTTTCAAATTACGCTAGTTTTTTTTTTTAAATTGAAACGGTTATTGACACATTCGACATTTTGAAAATGTATAATTATTCCACTTGAGAGTAATCATATGTTTTTATAATGGATTAAAGTTACAAGTTCTGTAAATAAAATAATAATAAAACAAATGTCATAAAAAATATTAATTTTAAGTTTAATGGTGCGTTAGCGCACCATTGACCGAATGCATGAAAATGCCGAATGCATTTTATTTCTCAAATAAAATATTTTTCATACACGAAACTTTTTTTTTTTCTTACTGAATGTAATTTAAACATATTTCAATGCAAATACCACATTTTGTAAAATTACTATGCTTGGCCTAAAATGGGTTAAGTGCGCTAAAAATACTTTTACTTTTTTACAAATAAATCCTCTTCTAAATACTGGTGTCATTTGATTATTTCAACATTTAACGAATACAAGTACGTTAAGAGTGAAGACGATAGTGTCAAATTGAAGTTTTCACGTAATGATGGATTCATATTTACCCTTAATAAAGAACATCTTTACAGAGCATGTGTTATAGACACTCAATATAGCATTCGTCCCTTATAGAGTGTTTTTTGGTTATAAAGACCGATATATGCCCATTCTCGCAGCATTTTGCATCCAAATGAAACACCAGTAAGACCAAATACAGGGCTCCCAACACATTTTAGTCTTCTAAAAGGGGGAAAGGGGACCATTTTTATTTTAAAATTGGACTTTGGGGGACCATTTATATTAAAAAGGGGGACTTTGGGGGACCGTGTCTAAAAATACTGCACTGAGTTTTCCTAAATATGCAAGCAAATTTTTAAAAATTACCCCCAAAAATATGTTAATTGGTTATCTTTATAAAGATGGGTCAGTAAAAAGTACACTCAGCTAAATATTCCACTGCAAGAAGATAGGAAGTATTGCAATATTTACTATTCCCATTGATAATTCTCCTTAAAGGAGCTTAAATTGATGCTTTATTATAGGAATACAAGACTGCGTGCAATCCTATGGTGAATGTACAACCTTTAAGACCTGTTTTCTCGGAAACTACCTGACCGATTTTGATGAAATTTGGGATCCATATTCATTGGATTATGCTCAAGATTTACGGCAGACAGTTTTTTTCTGCGACTAAAACTTTAAATTTATATCAAAATCGCTTGAGTACTTTATGAGATAATGGGATTTTTACCTGAAAAATACGATTTTTCAGGCA
The DNA here is from genome assembly GCA_963932465.1 of Maratus speciosus. Taxonomy (NCBI): domain Eukaryota; kingdom Metazoa; phylum Arthropoda; class Arachnida; order Araneae; family Salticidae; genus Maratus; species Maratus speciosus. Next base: position 276,218,739 of record OZ010789.1, read on the forward strand.
ATCTAAAAAACAAATATTCACAGTTCTTGCTCTTTGCGAATGACAAATTGAGTTTTCTGATTACATATTGACAGAACAGACATTGAGAGTGTCGATAGTCGGTCAAATGTTTATACACCTTTTTAAAGCCTTCTTATTGTTCAATCAAAAGATGCCGACTTTTTGTATTTTGTTTTGTGTTGAACTGCGACTTGTATTTTTTGAACTTGCACTTTGTGTTACAAAATGACAAAAGGTGAAAAGTGTTTTTGAGGGAAGAGAAGAATGGGTGCAATCATAGGGGGGAAATGCAAGCTTTAAGACCTGTTTCCTCAGAAACTACCAGACTGATTTTGATGAAATTCTGAATCCCTATTCACTGGATAATGCTCAAGACTATGGCAGACAGTTTTTTTTCTGCGACTAAAACTTCTTATTTTAGAGCAACGGCAATTTTTCAGAAATTCTCTATTTTTAGAAATGTTTTCTGAAACTAATTAAATTTTTTTTAAACTATCTACCACATATGATCTTATATTTATACTCTACCAATAAAAATTTTCTTATCGAAATCACTCAAGTACTTTAAGAGTTAAAAGGATTTTTAGCTGAAAAGTACAATTTTTCGAAAAGCTACAAAACACTTCTAATTTGTGTGAAGTTCTTCCAGTATTTTATCAAACACATGAATTAAAGTATATATAAATACTTGGATAAAGTTTAGTTACATATAATAAATGAGTATAAAATGCTAGAGTAAAATTAATGTGAGTGAGCATGCGTCCTAGTCGTGTCTTCCCTTAGTGTATGTAGGTATGGCATCCCAGTCTTGTCTTTCCTTGAATTTTTACAATTATTTCTATTGGTCAGGGGGAAAAAAACTGGGATGGAAACCAATGGATTCAGGAAGGTTCAAATAATTTTTTAAGACAAAAAAAAAAAAAAAAAAAATCATTTTTTTTTTCAAAGAATTTCACTGATGGATGATTCCCTTTAATATTTATAACAACAATTGTTAACACAGTTGCACACTAGCAATTACAAAGTATAGTGTATTTCTTCGAATTTAACATGGAGTAACAGTGATCAGTGAATAAATAAAAAGAAAAGTGCCCAGTTAAACTGATGGCATTGAGCTCACATGCTATTCACACTAATTGTATATTATACTCTTATTTGAAAGAATAATGCCCCTCAAAAAATAAATTATGAGGGATTATACTCCTGTCCCGCCCCCTTTATACTTAACCAACGGACCTTCAAATCTAATCAGGGAAGTGCCTTATCGAAATAAATGGCTATACAAAATTTGAAGCAAATCGGATAGAAAAACCCATTTCTTTAAATTAAAAGGGTATTAGCCCCCATTTCCCATCTTTATATTTAACCAATGAACTTTCAAATCTAATCAGGGAAGTGCCATATCAGAATAAACCTTTATACCAAATTTGAAGCAAATCGGATAGCAAAACCCATTTATCTAAATTAAAATGGGTATTAGCCCCCCACTCACCCCCTTTAGACAAACAATGAACCTTCAAATCTAATCAGAGAAGTTCGTTATCAGAATTAACCGGTATACCAAAATTTGGAAAAAAAAATCTGATAATTCTGCCCGAAAAACCCATTTATCTAAGTTAAAGAGGGGGAGGGGATTAGCTCCTTGTTCCCCCATTATACTCAACCAATGAACCACCAAAACTAATCAGGGAAGCGCCTTATCAGAATGAAAATAGAAATTTTTTTGAAGTAAATCAGACATTTCTACCAAGAGTTATCGCGTTATGTACATATGTATGTACGTAGTTAGTACATACAGAACCGGCAGGCACATTAGTTCTCAGGCTTTGATAGCCTGTGAGCTAAAAAAGCACAGCATAACAGCACCTCCTGTTGAGTATTAAAATTAGATTAACTATTGATTAGATATTGTTAATTATTAATCTCAAACATAAAATTTAGTTCCTTTGTACTATCCAATAAAAGCTGAATTAAGCTATAATGTTCATCTGAAAAAGCATAGTATGGGCAACATTGGGATTAGATGGGTGAACTAGTCCTCCAGATCCGTCCGGGATGGCGCAGCAGGTAGAGCATTGGCAGCTCCAGCCAAGACATCCCTGGTTCGAATCCTCGTCCGAATTTCTCCCCCCATTTAGAAATTTACAACTGATATGATTTATTTACCAATTGAATAATTGTATTAAAAATTAATCTAATAAAAATAGAGGTTTGTCTATGTGTCTTTGTGCTGACGAGATCACTGTGCATAGAGCTATAAGATTGGCAAGAAAGTAGCTGTATGTCTAAGTTATACACATAGAAGCCAATTTTTGGACTTTATTGAGTAGTTTTTTCAAATGTAATTTTTAGCCTTTTTTTTTTCATGTTTTATGGCATTTTTTCCAAATTTGTAAACGGAATCTCGTTAAAATTTTTTAGCAGAATGTAGTAAATTTTGTCCTCTATACAATAAAGTCTATTTGGAATTTATACTGCGATTTTTAAAATTTTTCCAATTATTTCATTGTCTCTTGGCATTTTGCAGTAATTTTTTGACATTTATAAAAGAAATTCGGTTTCAAACTTTTAACCCTAATGTAGTAAATTTTGTTTTTCCACAATTGCATCCTCTGGTTTAAATTGTTTGTGATTAAAAACAAAAAAAACTTTTCACATCCCGCTAGGATTTTTTCCCCCCACTTGTGAAAAAATTCCGGATACAATGTTTTAGCCCTACTATAGTACATTTTGACTTCTCTTATTTTCTGAATTTTTATCGATGTTTATGCAGTGACTTTTTCACACTAGTAAATGGGATATAGTTTCAATTTTTTTAGCCCAATTCAGTAAATGTTGTCCTCTTTACAATAAAGCTTATTACAGTATTTTTTGAATTTTTTATGTGATTTTTTGACATTCATAAAAGGATTCTAGTTTCAATCTTTTCGCAGAACTTATTAAATTTTGTACTCTTTTCAATAAAATTGAATTCCTATAGCAATTTTTGAATTTTTTTCTTTTCTTTTCTTTTTTTTACTTTCTTCTATCTTCAATAGAAGAAAGTATTGTAATCGAAATTTTTTTCGACTTCCGGTTTTCGACAGATTTATACGTTTTAGGGGTCAGAGATCCCCAAAAACGTTTATAGAAAATGTCTGTCTGTCCGTGTGTCCGTCTGTCGCCATTGTACAATCAAAAATTGTATGAAGTTATGCATAGAATTGAACCAAATTTTAATTTTAAGTTTTTGGATATAGCAAGTAGATCCTCCCTGAATTTGGAAAAAATTCGCCGGTAGCGGGCGCTGTAACAGCGATTTTTGTGCTATTTTGAATATTGTACCATCCAAAAGTGTATGAAGTTATGCATAGAATTGAACCAAATTTTTATTTTAAGTTCTTGGCTATGGCAAGCAGGTCCTTCCTTAATTTGGAAAAAAATTCGCCAGTAGGAGGCGCTGTAATAGTGATTTTTGTGCCATTTTGAATATTGTACCATTGAAAAGTGTATGAAGTTATGCATAGAATTGAGCCACATTTTTTGTATTTGCTTTTGGTCATGGCACGAAGGTCCTCAATGAATTTGGAAAAATTCCGCCGGAAGGGGGCGCTATAATTGCGTTGTCTGTACCATTTTCATTATTGTACCATCGAAAAGTGTATGAATTTATGCATAGAATTCAACCAAATTGTTTGTGTACATTTCTGGCTATGGGAAACAAGGCCTCCCTGTATTTGAAAAAAATCTGCCGGAAAGGGGGTGGGCTGTAATCAGGGCCTGATTACCAACGGGGCACACTTACACCAATAAATTTTAAAAGAAAAGTTCGACTTATCTAAACGCCGTTTTCATGTAAGATTTCTTCCATGAATAAGGCAAAATTTTCTGTTTATTTTTACTGGTAGGAATTTGCCCCGTGGGTAATCAGGATCTGGCTGTAATAGCGATTTTGTGCCATTTTCTTTATTGTACAATCGAAAAGTGTATAAAATTATGCATACAATTGAACAAATTTTTTGTGCATGTTTTTGGCTTTGGCCAACAGGTCCTCCTTGAATTTGGAAATATCGCGCGGTAAAGGGGCTCTGTGATAGCGAATTTTGTATATTTTCCTTGATTTTTCGTAGTTCTATTGTCCATCGGCGGCTCGGGCAACGGCGGGATCTCGCTTCCTGCTAAGCCGGCTATTCGCAAACACGTGATAACAATGGAATAAGGAAAAACTATTAATTTTATCAAATATCATGATATAGATTAACTCGTTTTTAGTTCATTTAATTGACTGGAGCAGAAATTTAAGATAAAAATCAAAGTTGGTATAGTATTGAACTAATAATATTGAAGTATTAACATGTGTATCTAGTTTTTGAAATATTAAGATGTGTACGATAGAAGAAAGTTTTGGGATTGGCACATCCAACTAGTTTTACATTTTATGGCGATTTTTTGAAATTCGGTTTCAAACATCTAGGTTAGTGTAGTAAAATTTTGTCCTCTAACTTGAATTTTTAATGATATTTTCAATGCGTATTTTAACATCTTTTCACATTGTGTGGCAATTTTTTGACATTCACGAAAGAATTCCAGTTATAGTGCTTTAGCTTGCTTATAGTAAAACGCAATATTTGGACTTTTGTGATTTTTAGAGTTTTTTTAGTTTTGCGACGATTTTTCCACATTAGTAAATTTTTTACAGCCTCAGAAAAAGGGACTAAGGGGACCAAAATGCATAAAAGGGGACTAAAGGGGAACGTTTTCCTAAAAGGGGATTTTGGGGGGAAAAGAGGAACCATTTGGGAGCCCTGCAAATATTCCAATATAACAAGGCTTTGTATTTTATCTGGCTTGGTTATACTGTTAATAAGTTTTTAAGACTGTTTGTGTGTTAGAAAAGCTTGAGAATGATTTTCTGCCTGTATCTTTCAAAATCAGAAAATTATTCTTAAATTTAGCTATTTTATCCATTCATGTGTGAAAAAAGATTTCATCTATACCGTTTCTGAAGACAGTGGCCTTGTGTATACAAAATTATTGCAATAGGTATGTGAAACAATTTTCAGCATAGATATATCTGCTCATTTCATTATTTGAGAAACTAATACTCAGCGATCTCATACTTGCTCATTTTGATTTATGATACAATTAGAAATGTTGTATAGAAGGAAAATTATAGTGGTTTATATGTAATATTTTTCTACAAAACATCTCTAGCGACACCGCATTTTGAAATTTCTATTCACTGAAGAATGAGAAACGTGAATTAATCGTTTTAGGAAATAATAAACATTTATTGACCCTAGAATTGTGGTTGCCTGGTGTTCCGCGTAAATCGGGGCTCCAAATGCGCTGAACACCAGCAATTTAAAGTAATTTTCTTCGCCTTATCAGGTGGCAGAATTATATGCAATTAAAAATGGCAAAATAAACTGTAAGAAATTAGTTGTGTACAGAGCACCAGAACTTTTCATTTAAAACAATTTAACTTATTTGAACCAATGACTGTGAAATCTTTACGACAGTCGAGATGCTCTTGTTCACTTTCAATCGATAGTTATCATTCGATTTGGCCTGATGCATAGGTGTTAAGCATGTAATATATTTTTGTCTGGTTTATATATTTAGTTTATTTGAAAGAATTTTCGGTTTAAACCCTTAACGGTCGCATTAAATTACGGTTTAAAAATTCAGATTGCTTATTGCCACCACTTTTTTGAAAAAGAAATATTCACCTTTTTTAATGAGAGGTAAAGTGATACCAGAATAAAGCCAATTACACTATTGGTGGGAATCAAACAATATGAATAAAACACACAGCCCGTAAATATCACGGGAGCGAGAATTAAGGGGTTAAATAAATATTTTGTATGTAGCTGTCAAGTCCATTCGACCCCTTTAGTAGGCGGATTGTTAAAAAATGTTTCAGTGGATGGACTCAAGCTCTAAAATTAGGACCATGTTCATTTGAATTCTGACTCTAACTAGAGGGGGGAAGGGCGATTGTCCCATCATCCCCCATGTGTGGGAGATTATAAAGTGTTTATAATATAACATATAAATTACATTAATTATTTTTTATACCTTAATGTGCTTTAACTGTTTCAAGAGCGGTTGTATGTTTATGAAACCACCTAATTTTAAATCAATATTCCACGATTGCACAATAATTTTGGTATAAAATTTTCTGTTTATTATCTATGTGAAATATAGGCGTTTGTAATTTCTAAATGAATTTGTTTGTAAATTCCGGTGCTCTTCTTTCCTATCAATGTTTTACCAATGCAAGTGCTCTTGACACATTGAAGGGCGTGGGATATCCATTTAACATTCTATAAATGACTAGCGTGTTTTACAGGAATTTTATTCCGTTCACATCACTTTTTGTTAAACACTTACTTTTACTTTATAAATCACTGAAATGTGTAAAATAAAGAAAATTGTACCCTTCGCTTTTACTGGTTTCAAATAATTTTAAAAATCACAAATATAGTGTTGCGAAAATTTAACATCTGTCTTTAATGGATTAAGACCGGTAGAAATGAAAAGTTATGGTGTTTTCCGCTAATTTATATGATCAGGTTTGATGGAAAAAGTATTTAAAAATGTAACGACGTCAGGATCCACGCAATTCGGCCGGTGCAGACACTACTTTAAATCGCACAAAAAGTGGAAAATGTTTTTTTTTCTTTTTCTCTAGCATCACCTAAGTCAGGTGCGTGATTTTGTATTTTGTTTCGTAAAAGTTATATATATGATTCTCTGAAAGGTTTATTACACTGGAAAAATAATGAAAAAAGATTCAGAAATACATTTTTCATACAATGCGTCAATTTTTTTCTTCTGTTGCAAATCTGCAATACAAGTAAAAAATACTGTCGTGTGGATGTTTTACGCTAAAATATTGCAAATTAGTAAATATTTTAATAAAAATGTCTCCAAATACCTTATTTTATATACATATTTTATAAAACTAAATTCTAACGCTTTAATTCCCTTGATAGAATGCGTTCTAGAAATTACGTGGTTCAGAGAATCTGACATGACACCAGAAAGTTTCAATGGTTAATTTCGCTTTATATAAATACGGAATGTCAGCTATTAATTGAACCAGATATTGCTATTTTAATTTTCTGGTGTGAATTAGTTATATATATGTTTAAAAAAATCTATTAAATTCAAAACACTGTTGTTTGCATGTATGCAAAGCTGCGCAAGATTTAAAGGGATATATATATGTCCCATTTAATTACATAATGCCACAATGGCATGATAATGTTTAAATACTTTTTTGAATCGATAATGTACAGGAAGTAAAAATATTCTTACTTGGAAACAAATTTGTACGTAAAATCTGGTGCCATTCAATCATTTCAAAATTTTGGCTATTGAAGTACTTTGCCCCCGAAAGATTTAAAACTTGTAAACAACTCTTAATGATAAAAGTGTAAATTTTACTTTTTCAAACTTCTCGATAAAACTTCTTTCACACACACACACACACAAAAAAAGATATTACATAATTACTTCAAACGTATGATACACAATAAAAAAGAATTCTTTATTTATCATATATTAGGATTAATAACAAATTGTCCTTTGCAAATGTTCCCTAAAAACAGTCGTTGAACGTAAGTGTATCTGATACTGAATCTAAGTATGTAGGCAGTAAGCTGAATTTAACTATTCACAAATTACAACTATGAAGCAATCATAAAGCAAGAAGTTTTATTTTCACTAATATCAACTTTAAAAAATGATCTTATCGTTCAAAGAGAATTTTTCGAGTATTCACTGAGGAATTCGACAGTAAAGTTTTAATGAGTATTTCCATTAAAATAAAAAAAACGTGTTCTTTATGATAAGCGAATGTGAATTAAGATTTTAAGAAGAAATATTATGTGAAAGAAAAATAAATACAACAAAAGTACGTTATTTACTTCAAAATTTTATTCTTAAAAATATCATTTATTAAAAACTAATTATCGTTTAATGGTTAGTAAAATAAAGTAGTTAATTTTTTTACATCTAAACAATGCATTCAGAAGTATAAAATTATGAAGTTCTCACTCAGTATAATCATGAAAGTATTAATAAACACGATCTGATAGTAGGAGAGATGTTGAACATTTTTGAGTAGGTATTTGAGGCACCCTCAAAATTTGTGCAACACTTCTTTTGTAATGCCTGAATACAAAATCGAATGTCTGGCTGAAGGATCGTGGCCCAAAAACTGTGCCAGACACGTGTCAAGTGCCATTTGGCACTTGGTTTTTGTACCGACTAAAGTGTCCGTCATTTTCAAAATATTTTTTTCTAAGCATAAATATTATTCTGCCTCAATCTCAGCGTGCCTCAAATACCTTTTTTGGGTAGTCAAAAAATCGCACTTGACACGTGTCTGGCACAGTTTTTGGGCCGACTAAAGTGTCTGTCGTTTTCAAAATATTTTTTTCGAAGCATAAATATTATTCTGTCTCAATCTCAGCGTGCCTCAAATACCCTTTTTTTGGGTAGTCAAAAAATGGCACTTGACACGTGTCTGGCACAGTTTTTGGGCCATGATCCTTCAGCCAGACATTCGATTTTGTATTCAGCCATTACAGAAGAAGTGTTGCACAAATTTTCAGGGTGCCTCAAATACCTTCCCTAAAATGTTTAACAGATCTTGGACTATGACATATCCTTCAAAAAGGGAAGATTTAACTGTAACCATTTTTACAGTGGATAATTACCGCCTGGGGAAACTTCCACCAGTAAATTTAAATAGAATTTTTCTCCCTATTTAAACGTCTTACTAATGCAAAATCTCGGTCATAAATAACGGCAGAATCATATATTCATTTTTACAGGTGGATGTTTATTTTGTCGGTAGTAAGGCCCTGCGTTTCCGCCATATTGTGAGAACCTAGACTACGGTGAAAATGTGTCAGTGCAGAGTTGCCAAGTCTCCGGCTTTTTGTCCACCACTATTATCTTAGAGAAAATCTGGTTCTTTTAAATCGCCCAAATGTTCCAATTAAATAAAACAACATTTTCTGTATTAAAGTACTGGTATCCAAAAAACCGGAGACTTGGCAGTTCTGGTCAGTGTCAGTGAAAACGATTTTAATTCCTGGGCAAATTGACACTAGTAACAAAAAATAGAAATTGTTACCATATTCGTGAGAAGATATTTCCATAAATAAGGCGAAATTTTCTATTCCAATTTACTGATGGAAATTTGCCTCTACGATAATCAGGAACCGAAGATCTCATTAAAAATTTACAGTCGTCATCTTGTGACAAACCCCTCAGTTACTTCACTTGCAACTGGTGGACAATACACTATATGTCTCCTCCTTGTTATTCACAACTCCATTAGTATCATGGATTATTTCCATCTTTATTGCATTCCAAATTATATGCTCTTACTATTTGTACAACTTGGGAGCTTCTACCAGAGCATTCGTAAGCATTCTAGTTGGATGGATTGGATCGATTCGAGATCTTTTAACGCTCACAGTACTAACATGATGTCAATTTGCCCCCATCTAGATATTTGCATTTTTTTTTAAAATTTAGAATAGGTGTGCTAAAATCATTTTCCAGGAATTATCCTTTAAAGGTCCTTTCATGATTTTGTCTACTTACTAAGTTTCGCACAGTTAAATTTATTTGTTTATCTGTAGAAATTGCGAATCGATTCACATTGACCCCAACTTAGGCAATCAGGTAGTAAATAAAAGCTTTCTATCATTTATAACGTTTCAAGAAAAATAAAGAGAATTTTTGGCATCCTGCCAAATTTAGTTCACTAGATGGCGCTGTGGGCACAGCTTTACTATGCAAGCGAGTGTAGACACCTACATCATTTCGTTATTTCTTCGTACTTGTCCTCAGTTATGTGTAAATTTCGCTATTCAACGAAATAAATCGTCGCGTCGTATGATCATTATAATTACCTATGGGGGGGGGACTAAATTACCAATAGGGTCACCCCTTTTTAGGGTTTCGTTCATCTGACGGAACCCTAGTCGTCTCGCTCCTCTGTCCGTCTGTCCGTCACAGAGCCCGTTCTCAGAAACTATACATGTTGGAGACTTGAAATTTTGTATACTTATAGCTGAACACCACACATCATACGACAAATAATAAAATTTTGAAAAAGTCGTACATTTAACCCTTTGGGCTCCCACATGTGTATTTTAAACAATTCTTTCTAAGTGAGCCCCTAATAAGGTAGAAGGAATGAAATTTTGCGTACTTATAGCTGAGCACCTCAGATCAAACGACAACTCATAAAATTTTGAAAAAGTCGCACATTTAACCCTTTGAACTCCCACATATGTATTTTAAACAATTCTTTCTATGTGAGCCTCTAATTAGGTTGGAGGCGTGAAATTTTGCATACTTATAGCTGAACACCTCACATCAAACGACAAATCATGAAATTTTGAAAAAGTTTTAAATTTAACCCTTTGGGGTCTCATATGTGTATTTTAAACAATCCTTTCTAAGTGAGCCCCTAATTAGGTTGGAGGCGTGAAATTTTACATACTTATAGCTGAACACGTCACATCAAACGACAAACTATAAAATTTTGAAAAAGTTGTACATTTAACCCTTTGGGCTCCCACATGAGTATTTTAAACAATTCTTTATAGGAGAGCCCCTAGTTAGGTTGGAGGAGTGAAATTTTGCATACTTATAGCTGAACACCTCACATCAAACGACAAATCATAAAATTTTGAAAAAGTTGTACATTTAAACCTTTGGGCTCCCACGCGTTTATTTTAAACAATTCTTTCTAAGTGAACCCTAATTAGGTTGGAGACATGAAATTTTGCATACTTATAGCTAAACACTTGACATCAAACGACAAATCATAAAATTTTAAAAAAGTCGCACATTTAACCCTTTGAAATCCCACATGTATATTTTAAGCAATTCTTTCTATGTGAGCCTCTAATTAGGTTGGAGGCGTGAAATTTTGCATACTTATCGCTGAACACCTCACATCAAATAACAAACCATAAAATTTTGAAAAAGTCGTATATTTAACCCTTTGGGCTCCCACATGTGTATTTTAAACAATTCTTTCTAAGTGAGCCCCTAATTAGGTTGGAGGCGTGAAATTTTGCATACTTATAGTTGAGCACCTCACATGAAACGACAAATCATAAAATTTTGAAAAAGTCGAACATTTAACCCTTTGGGCTCCCACATGTATATTTTAAACAATTCTTTCTAAGTGAAGACCCTATTTGGGTTGGAGACAGGAAATTTTGCATACTTATAGCAGAACACCTGAGGCCAGGCGACAAATCATAAAATCTTGAAATAGTCTTACGTTTAACCCTTTGAGCTACCTACCACATATGTATTTTAAGCAATTCTTTCTATGAGAGCCCAAATTAAGTGGAGACATTAAGTTTTGCATATTTTTAGCTGAATACCTCAGACCACACGACAAATCATAAAATTTTTAAAAAGTCTTATATTATTTACTCCTTCGGTCTCTAACTTGTGTATTTTAAACAATTTTTTTAACCTCCGCAATTTTCAACTGGGGAGCACTTTTCTAACTTTTGCCGACACCCCTTTGACCATTTTTTCATATTATGCACCATAGCCTTACATATTTTAGTTCCACTTTTGACCGCCCGGGGGCGCCTACTTATCTCGGATGATATGGGCCCAATCCCTTTGACTAATATATCTACGGATAGTATGTAAAACGGAGTTTCGTTCGGATAGAGGTTTGTTTAGGATAGTGTGCGCCCCTGGTTGCGAAATGTGGAACTAACAGATATTTAAAAAGGATAAAGTGTTTATAAAGGAATATTAAACGAAACCCTCTGTGCGATCTGTGATCACACTTACCCACTTGTTAAATCTTAGGCGTTTAAGTACCAATTTTATCTTAGTGCTGCGAGGATTTTAAGAATCAAAACCATAGTATTTGAGGACATTCTTGAGTCGAAGGATTTATTCGAATGCTTTGCACTTAAATGTGATTAGCACCGAGAACTACTCGAGACTTCCAACCCGGTGAGTGCTACCATTTCATTTCTTTCACTCATCAATTCTTCGTATTCTTAAATACAAATTGATATACCTTTACTTATTATAAATTTTAAATTTATAATAAAGGGTTTTTTTTAAATTTCACTTCCTATGCTCATTTAAAGTAAAATTGAATTTATGTTTGGCTTAGCCAGATTTAAAACACACGTTAAAAAATAAAACAAATTGAAAGACTAAAATATCAATGGTCATCCTACTAGCCGCATGTTTATAGTAAAAAGTAATTTGAGCGCCACCGAGTAGTCTATTATTTATATACTACCATTCATTCGAGCATCTTACGAAACCATAGAAAACTCCAGGTATAAGAATTAAAAATTTAAATTCCAATTCTCATTGCGAACATGAGTACCAGACGTATTTCATACAAGTAGGGGAGGTAGGGGAAGTTTGATACATAGGGAGGGTTGATACATTGACAATTTGTCTCAACAAATAGCATTGAGAGCCATTCTAACACATGTGAAGGCTTCTTTTATTTGCTGAAGCCATCATTAGCTGGATCATCAGTGAAGAACTGACAACTTTTCTTTTCTTTTAATTTTGAAGTTTTTTGGAATGTCAATGGAAATTTTTTCATTGACTTGTTTTCTTTCATAACTTTTATTATTGTGAAGATAATACCTTGTAATTTTTTTCATTTATAAAGCACATTGTTAGGATTAGTTTTACTAGAAAGTAGATTACCATTTTTCAACTGCATTTGTACTAAGTGATTGATAATCCAATAAGGCATAATAGGGAGAAATGATACATTAGTACTGGGGAGTAATGATACGCTTGTATATTTGAAATTTAATAGTTTTTTTTTTAAGTTTGCAAACTAATATAGGACTGTAATATTCATTATTGTTTTACAGCAAGAGCTACTGAAATTGGTAAATAAGAACAAAGAAACTATTCATACACATTATGTATGTTACATAGAAAAGCAGTGCGATGTAGATGGTTAGTTCGCTTTGCTCGTCATGTAGAAGGGAAAGAGTTTAAATGGCCTGAAAGGGAAAATGTTTCTAGAATTAACGAAGGGCAAATTGAAAAAACGTTAAATCTATCCGATTTTACTTATCAAAATGATAGAGTTATTAGTTTTTCTTTTAACCATTTCAGGTGTGTTTTTATGTTTATGAAACTACTTAATTTTAATTCCCAAACTCCACTTTGGCACCAGCATTTTTAGTCCAGGCATTTTGTGATTGAACATGGGCAAAATTGCAATAGAATCTTTTTACAGAATTTTTTAATCAGGAACTACTGCTTAATAGCATACTAAAAATCAGACAAAATCTGAGCACGGGAACACCCTTATATTCGGATTTCAAAATGGCGGAGGGGATTTTCTGGAACTAAGGCAGAGAATATATCGCTTACGGAAATATATCGCTTTATTTTCACAATTTAACTTTGAAGTATAGTCAAAAACGATAAACAGTACACAAAAGTCTACTATTTCTGACAAATTACTGCTTAAGTTCATTTTTACAGAAATGTTCCAGTGAAGAAAAAAACGTATCAATAGTTTTCATCATATTTATCGTTAGAAGTTAGGTAGTTTTTGTTACATCCATTGACTTGGCACACCCCAGAAGCTGTAGAACAGGGCAATCAATTACGCTTGCATCAGCATCGTAAAGTAGCACAGTTTGTCTTTCAAGAACATGGAATCATATTAAGTAAATAATCTGTAGCTGGTAGTCACTCGCAGAGTATTGGGTAGCACGAGTGTTTTTTTACATACCAGCCACATTCTGCTGGCTTGGTTCTTTCTTCCGATATTTATTTGTAAGTAAGTGTGATAGCTATGATATTTTGTAGAAGAATCGGTCGGAGGCAAACGTTCAGGTGTAATAAATGATTTTACTGTAGTTACTTTCCTTACCAACATTTGGTGACGTAGTTTGTCTATAGAATCCAGTGCCTTGCAGTCATAAAACAGAAGCATTGCTTTTCTTCCAGCCTCAGCCATATCTGAATGTAGGCTTGAATTTGAACAAAATATTTTTGCAGGGATGAAAGGGATGACCGCCCCGGGAACCCAGCTTTCGCTTTAGAATATAAGTGCAATCCCGGCAGAACGGAGCTCTGTCTTGTTCATCTGTTTGAGAAATGATGAGGATTTCCCAATCGAAAAAATTCTGGATGTTGTATCGCAGCCCGTGAAAGCATGCAGAAACAGAAGGAAGTTGCAATTTTCACGACCTAACAGAGATTGCATGTTGAGGATATGATAGACTGGTTTGGAACATGATCCTCGTCTTATGTCACTGCGATAGTATAGCTTGAAGCCATTATCCTTTGCCTGTTAAAGAAGGAGAATCAGCAAGCCGGTACCTTCACCTACTACAGTGGTATGTGCATGTGCATGTTTTGAAGATGAGACTGGAGCACGAATAATGTCTATATTGGCATCCCCATTTGTGTTGGGAACAATACAGCCTTGTTTCTTAAGCAATTCGCCTATGAGGGAAGTCATTGCTTGCTTGTTTTTTCATTGTCCAGAAACTCTTCCCTTTTCCCAATAAATTTCACGTATGGGCTGAAATTAATATCTCTACTGTTTTTTTGTAGCGTCATCTGTGAGCCACATCATTGATTATTGGATACCCAATGTAATTATCAAAAACCATGATAGGTTTTCCCTATTGTTTAACAATAAAATCAGCGTAAGACATAGCAATGTTTTCATATGTATCATTTTTTACATCAGGAAATGCGACGCAAGAAAGATCCTCCATCCAATATGTACCTTTCTGTACTTTCCACGTTGTCATATTTTTCATTGTGTAAATTTTTAATGTGTTTGACTAGTGCTTGAGCTAACTGAGATTTGTCTGAATTCCTCATCATACTTGGTGATTCAAATAATGCTGCAGGGTGCGCACACGGTTCATAACGCATGACATCTCCGAGATTCATTTCACCACAAGTGCAAGTAATCATCATTCTTTGAAGAGGAGCGCTGGATCTATTTGTATATCTAAGTTATCTTTATAACTACAAATGGCGGCAGAAGATCCTAGAGTTTTCACTTTCTTTGACCTTTTAGCCGAATACCTAAATATATCCTTCCTTATCATTTTGGAGATGATGATCATACCAAATAAGTGCAACTCATCAACATTAACTTCTTTTTTAGCTGTTACGCCCGTAACAATTTTGCGTAGAGTAGAATCTGAATGAAATAGCGATATGTGTTCCAGTACATCGGCCACTTTTTAAATATCATTGCTGCTCCTCTTCTGTCTGCTGTCCCTTATAGGTATTTTGGATAATTTTATAAAAGTTACACACTCCCAATGTTATTCCTATGGGAGTTTGAAGCTAAAAGTTAGCATAAAACACAATTTTTAACTATTTTGAAAACATCATTTAGTACACTTAAAATTGATATTTTGAATTGAAACTTGCAACAGAGCAAAGTATATACACTTACGTTAATAAAAAGCACAGTATGGAGCTGTTTATAGCATTTATTATGTATGTTAGAGGTTAGAGATTAATTAAAAAAGGTTAACATTACAATAATCTCCACAGAGATGCATTATTAAATGGCCGCCAATGGTAAAGCATGTACTTTTCAGAGGCTCATTAAAATACTAAAATTTATAAAAAGAATCTAAAACTCACTCACTAGTGTTGTATAAGCTTCAAATTACATAAATAATGTAGTAATCCGCCGTTAAATAATCATTTAACACCATAAATATAATCTTAAAAAACACTGACATGACAAACTACTCTGGTCAGATCACAATCACAGCACAGCATGTATAAAAAATATCGATATCTTTGCTTAAAGTCTCCTTAACAAAGTAAATTGGTGATGAAATGTCCATAAATGCAGGGGTCGTGCGTGTCCTGAAATTTTATAGCCAGGAAATTTTTCGGTACCAGTATTTTCTTATAGAAAATTAATTCTTAAATAAAGCGAAATTTCGCGCGTTTAAGCTAGATTTATTCTTCTGTTAAAAAATACTGATATTTGCCCTGAAAAATTCCCTAAAGCACATTATTAAAAATGTTCCAATGCCTGGGAAAGTTATGCACAACTAGCATTTATAAGCACTGGAATCGATTCGGAGCCAGTTGCAATTGCGGATACATGAGATAGAGGAACGGGATTAACAGAAAGTAGAAAAATTTAAAAGAACTATATCTCGCGAACCACTGGACCGATTTTGATGCGGTAGGGCTTAAAATGTTCACTTAATATGTATAAAGAAAATATAGTATAAGGCTTGCCTGAGGCCGGAGACATATCTCCCCATTGCCGGAGCTTGAAAAACTCACCGCATACCGAATGACTGTTAGGAGATCCGTCTAGTAGTAATACAGTTTAGAATGAGTTATAGATACTTTACTTTATCTTGTTCCAAAAGCATTATTGGTTGTCAGTTGTTCGATAAAAAATGAATATTTGCAGTCCAAAGTGTTTAGTGCTGCCCTCTGTCGTCTTCCTTCTCAACTAAAAGCTATACAACAGCACAACAACGCAAAACGGCATATGATTCAGTCCGTTTTGAAATCCGTTTTTAAGGGTGTTCCCGTGACCGGATTTTGTCTGATTTTGGTTATATTTATGAGTAATGGTTACGGATTAAAAATCAGTTAACAGAGCTTCTATTGCAATTTTGCCCGGGTTAAAGGTGTATTTACTTTAATTTGCCTGGACAATTTGGTAAAATAATTTCCACTTCGTATGAAAGTGAAATATATCCCTTTTCTTATTTCGAATTAAATTTGTTGGTAAATTCCGGTGCCATTCATTTATTCAACACTTTAGCATTGAAAATGCTTTGCCCCTGAAAGGTTTAAGGGAATTTTTAATATGCGAACTTTATGTTAAATTGTTTGCAAATCAGCAATATTCACTTCATTTTTCCCTGCAGCTAGATCTCTAGGGGTTTTTTTCATTATTTATTTTCTAAAATGTATGTTAATAGTATCTCTCTATTCTAAAAAAAAAGTGACTACCGCTGTCACCGCCGCCGCCGGTTTTGAATTTTTTGTGACCGGAGGTCTTTCTTCGTCAATATTAAGAAAAATAATGCATACAAAAATATGAAAATCGGTAGTGTTATACAGAAATGTTTGATAAACATGCTGATGCAGACAGTTTTCAAATCGAAGAATTATTTTAAGAGATATTTAATGCTAAAGTTTGACAAAATCGTTCCACTAAAAAAGTTTTATAGTAGCAAAAACTGTACATCGGAATTTAATAATTTTAAGTTCATTTTATACGTTATAATTTCCCGGTGTGCAGAATTGATTTATTTTTTTTTTAATTTGACTCATTTTTCGAGGTTTTATATCTATTTTAAATTCAAATTTTCAGCATTTCGAGAGATATTTTTTAAAGATTTTAGAAAGTGATATTAATTTAAACTGTTGCCAACTGTATAAACAGCGGAAACAATAATGTTTACTTTAAAAAGAAATATTTATACGTGTAATAAATTAAAAAATTATTTACACGTGACTATTATAAACAGAAAAAAAACATTTGGAATTAGAATTAAATAATTATGTACAAAAAGCAGGAACTTATTAAAAATTACGTCATAAAAACTATAATTACACGTGAATTTTAAGAGAGAAAGGAATTTGTAAAATAATAAATTTATTAACATGCGTTAGAAGTTTTAAATAGGAGAAATTACGTCATATTTACGTCACATTACACTTATTACATAAAATGAACACAAAATAATATTGCAAAACGGTTTAAATTTACAAATTGCGCTAGACATTTATTTGATATTTTGAGAGGATATTTTTCAACTATTTTTCTTAGGAAAGCTCAAATAATATTTTATTTCTAACACGAGTATTTTCACGTGAATATTAAAAAGAGAAAGAATAGTTTGGTCAAAATTACGTCAGATTAAAAACGATTAATTTAAAATGTCTCATTTAAAAGAACTTTCTTTTCGCTTTGTTAAAAAATACCGGGAGATAAAGATTCTGTTTACTTAATTCCTTTTATATTAGCTTATTTTGAAACGTTGTTACACGTGTCTACGTCATCAAGTTATTTTTATTTCGACGTTTTATTTGTATTTTTATTAATGTTGTAATAATTTATTTGTTCTTTCGTTATTTAAAATAAAAATTACGTCAATTTGTATAATTTGGCGAGTGGTTTGGCGATTTATATAATTTGGCGAAATTAGTCGACGGGATAATCAAGTAGTACCGCAGCGGATTTGGCATTAAAATTTCCCCAATCAAAGAGAAATGAATAGAAATCCGTTTATAGGGAGATCGCCACTGTTTTTTAAATTATAATTCAATCTTTCGAAATCTTTTTAAAGCCGATCACATTAGCGTGCATTTAGAGTCTGCGGTGTCTGGACGGGGGTTGGCGAGCGTAGCTCGTAGGGGGCCGAGCCCTCTAGTTGTTTAAATAATAGCAATAGTTTAAATATTTTTGCAAAAAACATTTCTGAAACAAAAATATCCCTATGTCATTTCGTTTTAAATTTTACTAAATATTTCAAGATATATCATAAAAAATGTATGATGCATAAATTGAATTGTCTACAATTTTTTTTTTCAGTTTACAAAACAATGTATCAAACCTCCCTTGCTAGTGTATCAATCCTCCCCAGTAATGGGGAGATTTGATACAGTAGTAGCTATTCAAAATAATTGGGATATATTTTTTGAATGACTATTTTTTAAATTCACAATATTTTTAATAAATGAATAAAAGGTCACTTTATAAGAAAACACGAAAAATGTGTTTAAAAATAGCTTTCTAAGGGTTGTAAAAAATTAGTAAAAAAAAAAAGTGTATCATAACTCCCCTACCTCCTATACTTTATAGTGACAAGGGGACCACCAAACATGGTGCTCACCGATTTTGATGAATTTAAAGTATAATGTAGAGTTTTTATTTCTAATTATTATGGTCACGGGATTTCTTCAAATGGGCTTTAGATTTTGAGAAATTGGGGGTTTCAGCATACGTTTCAAATACTTATTAGTTTGCAACATTCAGCCAGTATTCCATGGCGTGGTCGCAGAGTGCTCGCATGCCAGTCGGACGACCCAAGTTTAACGCCACCTCTTGACTTTTCTTTCTTATTTTTTATTTTTATATTATGACGCTTTACAACTTTTAAGCAAGGTTATAAATTGCTGAAACTTTGATTTGTTTTTTATGTTTTCCTAAAAAATATGCAATTGGTAAGAAATGTCAACCTGGGCATCGTCCTCGTAGCTTAAATGGTAGAGCACTTGGAGCACTATTCCAAGGGTTCGGGTTCGATTCGGGTTCAATCGTTAATAAAATACTTATCGTTCATCCAATCAAGCTCAAATATTTTTTTTTAACTTGTAGTAGATGGTACTTGATGTTAATCTGTTTTTTTTCAAATATTAATTAATTAATTAAATTAAATTAATTAATTTTCAATAATCGAGAGAGCCCCCTTCTTGATCAAGGTGTTTTAAGACCGAGAGAGCCCTCTTCTTGATCAAAGCATTGTAAGCACCACTCAAAAGGAAAGAAGAATGGGAGAAAAAAAATTCTCCTATTGACCTAAGTAGGAATTGACTTAAAATATACTTTTTTTATATTATTTGTTTATATTACTTACCTGTTTTTTTTTTACTTGTATTGATGACTTTTAAGTTATGTTTAACTGTTAGTTCCTATCTATAAACACTGTTTTGACGAGGTCTATAGATGTCTATGATGGTTAGAGTTGCAGTAAAGCTAGAGATCCGCAATACATACACAACTTCCAGGTTGTATAATATTTTAACGGAGCTTCTGACTGTAAAATTGTCAATGAAACATCGTCTTCATTTTTAAAGACCTATCCAATGATATGCCACTCAATAGGGTGCGTAAATTGTTTTTCGTCTCTACCGCCATTTTGTATTTTACGGCCGCCATTTTGAATTAATAAAAACTAAACCTAGCGTATAACCATCGGGCCGTTAAGACAAATTGATAGATACCTCATTCATTAAAATCCATCCAGCCGTTGGACTGTTTCGAGGGTATAAAGAAATCCACATACACAGTTACGCGTGAAACACATAACCCTTCTTTTCAGTCGGGTAAAAATGAACACTTTTACAAGAAATTACATATTTTAAATCTAAAATACATATGTAGATTTGAATTATGTAATAAAATAAATGCGCAATTATAGTTAGGACAACTTTAACCCTCCCCCCCCCCCCAAAAAAAAAAAAAATGTTTTCAGATATGTGAAGATTCCGAATTTACATTTCCCAACATCACAAGATTCGTACAATTTATGATATTACAACAAATATTACGCATAAGAAAAGTTGAAGAATAGAACCATGAATGTTTGAAAATTAAAAAAAACTGTTTTTTCTTCATATAAAACATAAAAATGCAGTGAAAAACAATTGTCAATGTTTTAACTCAATAATATATCCATAGTTACAGTAATACATACTAGTACTTGAATTATTCAAACAACAGTAAAAAATGTCGAATGTATGAAATGTCAAATTTGAATAGCTCCGCTCCGAAAAACGCCTTTAAATGATTTTTATGTATTTTACACATATTTGTGAAAATATTTACATGTTATATCTAATGCACACTTTCGGTATTTATATACAATATACGTGCAAATATGGGAAATTTTTGACAGTAGCACCTATAATCAGTAAATTATAAACGTCAGTATAACTTTGAGCCAGCTCAAACTTACCCTGAAAATGTGGTAAAATGTTAGAGCCTTCTTATTTTACATTTTATTAACTATTAATAAATAAATAATCACCAAATATTAACACATTTACAACATTTAGATAATAATCTGTCTTATAAATGAGTATATTGTCACTTAATATGGAAATTTAATTGGATTACAGCAACTTCAAAACAGTATTCAAAATTAACTTGAAAACAGTACTTAACAAAAATAGTTAGATGGTGCAATTAATTGCGCATAATGTTGTTAATTTATTTTCTAAAATAAAGTGCAGAAATCCCAGTTTAGAATCTTGCCAACAGAGCACAGTTCTGGAGTTTATTTAGTCTTTTGGAGTCAAAAATATCGAAAAATAGGAGGTGGTGCAAAGTTACACCCCATGGTTCAAAGTTACCCTGAATGACCGTACACATTTTACATTAGTAAAATGGTTTGGAAAACATATAATAAGAATATCCACATAGACGATATTATTTTATTGTTTTTTATGCCTCCACCCCCACTTTTTATTATGAATTTAATATATGAATTATACTTTTAATAATAAGAAAATTTTCATCTCCAAAAGCAATTCAAAAGATGAAATAATCTTAGAATGATTTTATGTGTATCAATGTTATCTACCTTCCTTGCTGTTGGGCAATTTAAATTGCGTATAAACCTAACTAGTATGTTGTGGCCATCACAAAACTTTCTTCTATATAAATCACGTCAATTAAATCATTTAAATAGTACAAGAAATAACAACGATTTAGCACCAGTTCATATCAAAGTATATCTGAATTTGAAGTTGGATGAAAATTCGTGCATTAGTTCTCGAGATACAGCTATAGCGGAAATTCTGAAAAACGTAGCATAGCAGCGCCACCTATTGAGCGATTTACACCAAAAATAAGCAGCACTAAATGATATCAAGGTATACCTGAGTCTGAAGTTTGTTGAAAATCCAAGCATTAGTTCTTGAGATAAAGCTATTGCGGAAATCGCAAAAAATACAGCATAGCAGCGCCACCTGTTGAGCGATTTACACCAAAAATTAAACAGCACTAATTTATACGTCAATTCATGTCAAGGACTAACTAAATCTGAAGTTTGATGAAAACCCGTGCAATAGTTCTTGAGATACAGCTCCTGCGGGAATCGTGAAAAATGCAGCACAGCAGCGCCACCTGTTGGGCGATTTACACCAAAAATTAAACAGCACTAATTTATATCAGGGACTAACTTAATCTGATGTTTGATGAAAAGTCATGCATTTTTTCTTGAGTTAGAGCTATTGAGATAATCATGAATAATGCAGCATAGCAGCGCCACCTGTTGGGACATTTTCACAAGAAAGTAATCAGCACCAAACTATGTCCTGGACTAACTAAATCTGAAGTTTTATGAAAATCCGTGCAGTAGTTCTTGAGATATAGCTATTGCAGAAATCGTGGAAAATGCCACATAGCAGCGCCATCTGTTGGGCGATTTTCACCAAAAACTAATCAGGTCCAGTTTATATCAAGGTCTAACTAAATATAAAGTTTTGTGAAATTCCGTGCATTAGTTCTTGAGATAGAGCGCCCACAAAATTTTTGTCACATATACACTCACAGAGTGACAGTGTGACAGAGTGACAGACATTTTCTAAAAACCATCAAATCGTGTTCTGGGCATTCTAAAACGTATAAATCCGTCGAAATCCGGAAGTCGAAATTTTTCACGAATCCAATACTTTCTTCTTGTAAAGATAGAAGAACGTAAAAATCAATCCGAAAGTCCGACACAGTTGAATAAAACGTTTTATTCAAGTTTTTTCAAACACATTAATAAAATTACATTGCAAATAAATCACAGAATTTAACAGTTAATAGTTTTTAAAAAATGATAGCTAATAATTAAACATCAGTAACTGTTCATTTAGTTCTCCTCTAAATGGGAGATTGCTTGAATATCGGATAATAAAATATACATAAATGTATAATTTATAAACCTAGAGTTAATTCGATTTCTCTGTATGCAAAGAAACGTCCAAGTTTGTCTGCAAGAGTCTATATGACAACGAGAGAACTCTAGAGGGAAAACCTTTGATTTACTGCACAGAAAAGAAGATTTTATTTTGCTATTTGTAGAACATATGTGTACTGTTGTCTCATAGGCAAGATTAAATGCATGAATTAATTCATGTAAATCAACTATAATACAATTAGACATTAAGATAAATCATAAATGTGAAAATTGATTGATATCAGGAACATGCTTTAAGAAATTAACCAATTTCTTAACCCTTCAGTGCACGATTTTTTTCTATTTTTATGAAAAATATTTGAAATCTATATATCGGTCTAATATTGGGGAAAATAATAAAAAAAATAAATTTTAAATTTTAAGCTAAAAATTGATATTTTATGGCGTGTACCCTATGTACACAATTACAGTTTTAAAATATTGTATTGCTATATTTTACAACTAAATGAGATTAAATTAATTTTATCTGCTTAACATTCTGCAACTTTTTTTATATTAATATTTTTAAGTATTCAGTAAAAATAATGAAAGTAAATTTTACCTTAATATCTTGATCAAAATTTTTTTTTGTTTCCGAAGAACAAATTCTATTTTTTTGTCAAATGAAGCCATCTGATATGGATAAAATAAGTATTATTACATTCTTTGGAATGTTCCGGATCAGGGATAGAAATCATATTGGTAAAATTCATGGCACATAATAAGAATTGCGGTGTTTTTAAGTATGTACCAGATGTAGCACGTGGTGCAGTGAAGGGTTAAATTAGACGAGGTTAAGGGCACTTGAATACAATATTCAAATCCTGCTGAACTGAATGAAGTTCTAATGATGGACATAAATTGAGATTTTGAGATTAGAATGAATTGTTCGGGCATGTGCAAAGCATTTCTTCTAACCTTCATATTCTTTTCAAGAAATAAATTTAGAAATGTTCTAAAAAGCATGTAGCACAATGGAGTTACGAATATAGAAGGGGGGGCATATAATGAATGTGCTATCTACCAATTGCAAGTGAGGTAACAGAGGAGGTTGTCACAAGATGGCGGCTGTCTTTTTTTTTTTTAATCGGATCAACAGTTTCTGACTTCCGCCGGGGTCAAACATCCCAGCAGGAATTTTGAATTGAAAATTTCATCTTATTAAGCACCTTATTCGTGGAAATATTTTCTCCCAAATATAGTAAAAATTTCTATTTTTATTTTTATTTTTTACTGGTGTCAGTGTGTACCCAGGTATTATAATTTTTTTCACTGTCAGTGATAGTAGATTGTCTAGGTTGTCACAATATGGTGGAAACTCAGGGCCTGACTAGCACCAAAGTAAGCTTATACCAGCAAATTTAAATATATGTTTCTGCCATTATTTATCACTGAAATTTTGCATTAATAAGGCGTATAAATATGGAGAAAAAAAATCTATTTAAATTTTCTGGTGGAAGTTTTTCCCGGCTGTAACCAATATTTCCAAAAGCGGTTACAGTTGAAGCTTCAATATTTTAAGTATATGTCAGTTCGTTATTAATAGTTCCAGGTGTTGCCGCTAGAAGCGCCATGCATATAATTTGTTTAAAAACTTGTGCGTTGGGATCGAGAGCCGATATTTACATTATTCCTCGGATCGCGCCTCGAACCCAACTCACAAATTTTTTAACAATTTATATAGATGACGCTTCTAGTGGCAACACCAGGTATAGCACATGGCGTATGCTCAGATAGAAAATTTTATTCAAACTGTTACAACCATGTTCCAGAACTTGGCAATACCCGAGTAGAAAAGTCCCATTAACACTTTGAGGGAGGCGGATATATTATATCTCACTTAGTAACTATAAAGATTCGCACCAGAATCTTTGAATTAAATTTTATCTTTATAACTTCGGTGAAAGCAGACAGAAAAATTCTATTTCGCTTTTGAAAAAAATATTTTTTTTTTCAAAAATCCCGGTGTGAATTCATCGTTACAGAAACACAAATACTTGCCCTTCAAAATTTTAAACAAGTGAGATAATTCACCACATATTAGCTTGGCAAGAAAGGAATGATCACCAAGTTTTTTTTAACACGTTCACGCCGGCGCGGTGGGTCACACTCGACTGTCTCAGATCTGCCAAGTCTCCGGCTTTTTGGATACCAGTATTTTAATACAGAAAAATGTTGTTTTATCTAATTAGAACAATTGGGCGATTTAAAGGAACAACATTTTCTCTAAAATAATAGTGGCGTGCAAAAAGCCGGAGACTTGACAACTCTGAGATAGTCGAGTGTGTCCCACCGCGCCGGCTTGAACGTGTTAAATCCTATTGGCTAATTAAATTTTACTGCTCCTATGTCGTCAGTATCTTAGACATAAAATCAGTCTATGTCGCCATAACTTACGATTTCATTCAAAGTTCTCTCGACTAATCACATTTTATTGCTCGTATTTTGCCATATTTTTATTTATAAAGACATTCTATATGTTCATCGCTCAGATTTGGAACGTAGTAGACAATCATATTCATATATTTGAAGTCTTCCTGAAAAAAGAGAATATATATTTTTATAAATAATACGATGTGTCCTTAATATACATATACAAGATCCAAAGTATCTTTTAACTATATATACAAAACATGATTCTTAAGATATATGAGGACGTGAGTTTCAAAACTCGCCTTATCCAAAAAATCAAATTTTGGGAAATCGCGAAAAACCTCTAACTGCATGGATTGGATTTCGTTGTAAAACAAGATTTTTCAATGCTAGAAATATACGGTACAACTAGATTTTTTTCAGATTAGACTATTTTTTCGATGCAGGTTCCAATAGAATCGACTGATAAAAATAACTCGATTTTTTTTGATAAAGCGAGTTTTGATACTCAAGTCCTCAATTATATATGCAATATCGCTAAGTATGTAACACTTCCGGAGTGAACTCATCCGGATACTTAATCCTTAAATGCATAGTGATGCATATCTGCATAACTTTTTATTGAACTCTTATCAACCACTATATTTATACAGAAATATTATTCCTGTACAAAAAATACAAAAATATGCTACTAAACAGTGTTGCCAGATTGGGGATTATGAACCTCCAGGGGAATTTTTTGGGAACAAGTTGTTCGTGGGGAAATGTTTGGGGACATTAAAATTTTTGGGGAAAAAATTGGGTTGGGTTGGGTTGATTTTTTGACGGCCAATTATCTACACGACGGATATAGGCCCGGGGGGAGTGCCCTCCGTGGGGGGTCTTTCTAAGGGAACCTAATCCGTATTAACGCATGGAAGATCCACGGCTCGAAGAAAACCACGAAAACTCCGAACGATTAGGCCGACGGGCGCGATTGGGATCGAACCCAGCACCTCCCGTCTACCAGATTCGAGAGCAGAACCTCTCGGCCACTGGTGGGGCGGGGAAAAAATTGGGGAATTTTTTTTCGCTATTTCACGTAAATTTTACGAAAGTCACATAACAGCACTGGATCTGCCTCGAACTCTATTTTGATTTGGAAAACGAAAAGGAAATACAGAAATCTGAGATGTCAATCATTATTCTCGTGGACGTGCTCATTGTTTAGAACATTATAGCTTCCACGTATCACAAGTGCATTACGACCTACCTTGCACTATTCCCACTTGAATTTGCAGATCACTAAATGCGGAAGATTTTCCTACTCATCGCGGATAGACAAACACACATACACAAATTTCTTTTATTAGTATAGATTTATAAAACTGCCATAAAAACAATTATTTAACTGTTATTTTGATTGAGGCTGGTTAATTTATGCTTCCTGGAATGACAATAGAGACTTTTGCTCGACATGCAATTGCATACTAGAATTACTACTACTCACATACTACTACATACTTACATACTACTTACATACTACTCACATTGCTACGTTTATAACTGAAGATTGCTCAATGAATGCAGTAGACCCCTTGTTTCTCATTATAAGAAAATCGAAAAAAAAAAAACTCTGCGGTATTAAACGGCATGAACCTTCCCATTACTAAATCTTCAGGTCTTATCCGAAATGTTCTTTTAACGTGTTTTTTATAAGATTTAATTAAAGATTTGGAAAGATGCTATTTTTCTTTCATTATTGAAGAAAGCACAGTGATTGATACAATGAAGGTGCTTTGATTACGATTAGGTACTTCAGTAGGTATAACAAAAAATGGAAAACAAAGTTTCATACATTAAGCCAGACAGAAGCAGATGATGCCAACACCATCTAGATTCATTCAAATCTCACCTGATTAAAGACAGACTTGAGAAAGTTATTGGTATAAGTGTAGATAGAACTATTGTAATGATAGGTCAGCATCACTGATTGGCAACAATTTAAAAAGAAGTGTAAACGAACTTGTCGTTGTAAAATGTATCTCTCATCCTCCTCGTTTTGTTGCGAATATGCAGGCAAAATTCTGCTGAGTAGTTAAAATGTTTATTTTTTGTAAATGGGGAATTTTTTCCAAAAAATGCTTCATTTGGGGAACAAAATTGAGTTTAATTCGTTAAACATTTTTTATACAGGAAAATTGAAAATTGAAAATTTACTTTTTTGAAAAGAAACTGCGTTGGGGAATTTTTCGAAAAATAACACTGATTTGGGCAAAATTTCAGAAATTTGAGGGAATTTAACTTTCGACTATCTGGCAACACTGCTACTAAATAAAGTTAAAAATCTATCTTAAAGTTTCTGGTTTATAATCCTTAATATAAGAATAAAAAACACAATTCTAGAAGAATAATTCATAACACTAGACAGCCCGGAAATTTTACTCAAGTTTCATAAAAATATTTGACATCAGAATTTTTATTTGAAATTATTTGACTGATTTATTTAACGTAAATCTGCGTGTTTTAAATTTAACTTATTCAACGACAGAATTTCTGGCTCCAGACGACATTTAATCATATGGTTAGAGTCGGATCGAATCCTTTCAGGCGTTCTAGTGTAAAGAGATATAAGTAAGCGTCCTATCTTAAATGGTAGAAGTAACCGCAAGATTAAGAGCGAGGTCACATCAATCAAAGTTATGCGCCACGTAGCGGATCGAGTGTGAACTACAGGTAGATACCTAACTGTTTTCTTACTCACACCACTAAAATTGTACAGTTTTTTTTTATACCTTGATTAATAACTGAAGTGCTTCTGATAAGGCGAAGAAAACTTCATTGTGTCAAGTGCATCTGGATGCCCCTATCGCTACGTCATTATTTTGCAATAAATGTGGCAAACTAAATTCATTTCCGATGCGTGACTAAAGATTTAGAAAATACGCGCCACACTAAAAGCCCGCATATGTGAATTATCACTCCGTCCACAAGGTGGCGCAACTGTGTTAATTTACACCTGATTCCAGCATTAAGTTTGTTCGCTTACTTATAACGCTTTGTTCTAGTGTTAAGGGTTACGCTTTACAAAATAA
This sequence comes from Maratus speciosus, assembly GCA_963932465.1. Taxonomy (NCBI): domain Eukaryota; kingdom Metazoa; phylum Arthropoda; class Arachnida; order Araneae; family Salticidae; genus Maratus; species Maratus speciosus. The sequence continues at coordinate 276,246,931 of OZ010789.1, forward strand.
AAATTTATATAAAATAAGTTATTTAGATTCATACTTAATAAATCCTTATAATATTATAAATGTCAATGTGTGTCCGAAAGTTTGAATGAAGCCTGCGTCTAAACGGATGAATTAATGCTTTTGCATTTTTAGATATAGATGGATTACAACCTGGAAATGAACATAGGCTATGTTTAATTTATTTTATTCAAATATTTTGCATAATAATCCAAAATTTCATTATTTTTCATACGCAATGAGTTAACATTTTTCCGATAAAATTTAACCATCTTCCTTTTTTCGTTGCCAAAAGAATAATAGTTTAATTTCTTATTGAAAGATTAAAACGGAAATCTTCAAGTATTTTTAATAATACAAGGTGCAAGAATTTTGAGTATGTGCAGAATGAAGGCAAATGTGATGTCATATATGGAATATAAAACGGATATGCTTTGATGTTGAAATAAAATGAGATTGTGTTATTGTATTAATTCTTATTATTTAAGGAAAATTGTTATCAATGCTTACGGTTTATCGTCTGCGCACGATTAACATAAAGATTTAAATTTTAATTTAACATTTAAAAATAAAAATAAAAACTTTTGAAGAGCAAATGGATAGCAAATGTCAATAATATGCACAGTAAAATTATCAGTGTCGAAAATGACGTAATGATTAGCAGGAAATATGTATTTTCATTCTTAAAAAGTAAAAAATTAACTATATAGAAAGGTTATGTTCTGTAATCGGGTTCGTAGATAATTTGCTTTTTTTAGAGAAAGACATTTGTTGCAAAAATAAATACATTGTTGTAAACAGGTTTGTTTTTTGTGTAGTAAAGACTTAATAATATTCTAGATGATCATTTCTTCGCCCACCTTTGATGCCAAGTATGATTGTAAAAAATATAAAAAAGTATCATCCGATAATTTTCTACCCACAGATGCCATATACGCACTTGGTTTGGCGCGATCTGTTTTTGACGCCAATTTGGCGAAAACATCGTTTTCGAATACCAATTACGTGTATATTTTTAAATTATGTTCTATTACTTAAAAAAGGAAATAGCAATAAATTAAAAAAAAATTTCATTAATTTATGTAATTTTAAAAGAAAATTAAAGTAAATAAACAACAATAGCCGGGTTACCATGTCAAGCAAAATAATCTGTTTAGGCAACAATTAGGTACCCCGGTGCGTATATGACATCTGTGTCATTTTCTTATTATTTCATGATGTAAACAGACATCTTGGTTCAGCGTATAAATCTGAGTTATGTCAATGGTCCTATAATAAAGAAATACCTTAAATTACTCATACTAGCCGCCCTTGACGAACAGTTTGGTCTCCCTTAAAATTTATGTTCATGCTAAGCATTGCATCATGTTACTTTTATTCATAATTTAATTTACTTGGACTCCCTTAACCCTCTCGCCGCGCAACCCGAGATTTCCTCGGGCGACGTAAAAGTAACAAAATTTGCACAATCAGAGATTTCCTCGGGGATTCATTTTTTCCACTGGCGACTATTTTTTAATTCAACTGGGATCACTTTTTAAGTACAAAAATTCCATATAGACTTTAACAACATCTACAAGGTAACTGTACTGCAAAATTGATTTTTTTACAATAGTGATGCGAGACTATAAAAATAGTCTCCAAAATCCCCCCTGATTTCGCCTATCCCATCTAAGATCCTGAACTCTTTTACAAAAAAGGTTTACATATTTAAACTCAAATCTTCTAAGGTATATATAGATTTGAAACATGTAATAAAAAAAAGTGTGAACCTATTTTGATAAAAAAAAAATATACGCAGAGAGAGGGTTAAATATAATTAATATAACTCCTTAAGCTAATATCAGTTTTTGTTGCATTAAAATATCTCAATTTGCTGATTTTCTGTAAGCAAGTAAACCCTATTGGTTTACAATGGAAGTCTATGGGAATTTGGCGAAATATTAGAGATATCGCCAAGTTGGCGTTACTTTTGGCGACAAACTTGGCTGTATTTGGCGACAGAACAGCGTGCCCTATGGTAACCCCCTTATAGGTATGGCCCTGCATTAAATGTTGTTCAATAACCAATGAGATGTGTTTCATTTGGGCGTTGCCATTAAAGAATTAACAAATAATTGCGCTTTCTGTGCCACGTGCGATAGCGTAATATATATATGGAGAGATTTTCTCCTATAAAAAGTGATAAAGAATTGGTTTATTATCTATGTTTTTAATTATCGGAAGGCAAATGCTTTGCTTAATTATATAATTTCTTCTTTTTATCTTACGTGAACGACGTCACGGGTAACAGCTAGTATTTACTAATTTGCAATATTTTAGTTATGACAGTAGTTTTTATTTGTATTGCAGATGTGCAACAGAAGAAAAGGTTGACGTATTGTATGAAAAATGTATCTCTGATTTCTTTTCACTATTTTTCTTGTGTAATAAACATTTCTGAGAATCATACATATTTTTTTCGAAACAAAATTTAAAAATTATGCATTTAAGGGTTAATAGGTTTAAAAATCTTCTTAGGGCCCCGTCTCAGGTAACGTATTGCAAATGATAAGCAGACGGAAATAAAGCATAAATGCCTAAGTGAATTAAGCGGTATTTGTCAAAAAGAGCGAAATACATTACACCAAATGGACTGTGAAGTGCTACCATGATCGTAATTTTTTTTTTTTTTTTTTTAATCAGAATCTTCAAATTTGGCGAAAGATAGAGCAAGTAAATTAAATTAACAATAAAAATAACATGATTCAATGTTTAGCATACATTTAAGGGAGATCAAACTGGTCGCCAGAGGCGGCTAGTATGCATATATATATACATGCTACCATGCATTCTTCTAGCTGAAAACTTGCCCTGGTAAAAGTTATATACAAATCTGTTCAGTTACAGTCAATCAGGGTAACTTTGATTCGTATTTTCTCTATTTTCATATGCCACACTCTTATTTGAAGAATATTGTCGCAACTAGGGGCATAAAAGAGAAGAAATGATCCTAAATTATTGTTTAACTATAAAAAATTAAGGAATAATAAGGATAAAAGCAATCAAAAATGGATTTTTAGCCTGGTTCAAAGTTACCCAGCCATTTAGAGTAACTTTGCACCATATGATAAATTTTTATATAAAATAATTAATTATAAAAAAAGTATTGTAGTCAGAGCAACTTTAAACACCAAAAAATGTTTTCAGGAATGTAAAGACTGCGAATTTACATTTCCAAACATCACAAGCTTTGTATAATTTATGATATTACAACAAATATCAGGCATAAGAAAAGTGGAAGAGGAGAACCACGAACATTTAGAAATTTAAAAAACCCTGTTTATTGTTCATATAAAACATAAAAACGCAGTGAAAAACAATTTTCAATGTTTTAACTCTATAATATATCCATAGTTACAGTAATACATACAAGTACTAGTATTATTCAAACAAGAATAAAAAACGTCGAACGTACGAAATGTCAAATTTGAGTAGATCCGCCCCTAATCACGCCTCTAAATGAATTTTAAGTATTTTACACATATTTGTAAAAATATTTACATGTCATATCTAATGCACACTTTCGTCATTTATATAAAATATACGTGCAAATATGGGAAATTTTCGACAGTAGCACCTATAATCGGTAAATTATAAGCATCGGTGTAACTTTGAGCCGGCTCAAAGTTACCCTGAAAATGCGGTAAAATGCTAGTGCCTTCTTATTTTACATTTTATTAACTATTAATAAATAAATAATCACAAAATATTAACACATTTACAACATTTAGATAATAATATGTCTGATAAATGAGTATATTGTTACTTACTATGAAAATTTAATTGGATTACAACAACTTCAAAACAGCATTCAAAATTAACTTGAAAACAGTACTTCACAAAAATAGTTAGATGTTGCAATTAATTGTGCATAATGTTGCTAATTTATTTTCTAAAATAAAGAGTAGAAATCCCAGTTTAAAACTTGCCAACAGAGCACAGTTCTGGAGTTTATTTAGTCTTTTAGGGTCAAAAATATTGAAAAATAGGAGGTAGTGCAAAGTTACACCCCGTGGTTCAAAGTTACCCTGATTGACTGTACTTCTTTAAAACAAGGGACATACATACATTCGTTCATACACATATGTATAATGACAAGTAACATAAGTTTTTTTTTTTTTTTTTTTTTTTTTTATGTCGATAACAAATCAAAGTGTTACATATTGCTGCAGCGGTTCCCAATCTTTATTGGTACGCGACAAAGTGTGTAAGTGGTATAATAATTAAAGCATTACGCATATCACAAAGATAATAAAAAAAGGCTTTTGATTATTATTAAAACACAACTTTACAATCAGTGAAACTTCTGGCACTGCTGGTTACCGATGAGGGCATCTATAGGGTTAAAACTGGTTAATTTTAAAATTATGTCGCTTTTTATTAGCAGTTTGTTTCTGTACTTGTTTTTGAAAAACAGAAAAATAGAAAATGCACGTTCAGACAAGTATGTCGTGCTGAACAACGTCAAGCACCTCAAAGCTGATTTAGATATTTCTGTTATAGCGGCGTATGTTCAGCCACAAGGAAATTAATCCGAGAATGCCCGCGCATATCCGAGATATGTACGATTTGTACTTGGACACCTTTGTATACTTGGACACATTTATACTTGGATAGATTCAAAACGAAATCGTCCTTTTATTTATTTTTTGACATTGCTCTCAAATCCCGAAATAATTTGAAGATTACTTTTCGAAATTAGTGCTGAGAAATGTAATAACCGTGCTCACCCTGGGTATGTCATACCCTGCGCGTGTAATCCCGGGTTAAGGATTGTTTCTTAAAAATGCCTTCAAAAAAGAAATCGCAAGATAGGTCAATTAACACTAGAACCGCCGTAGCGGTCATTTTGACCGCTACCAAATAAAAATATTTCGATTATCACCAGAAATTTCTTTCTAAAATAAGTTTAAAATGTACCACGGAGAAATAAGTAAAATAAATAAGTTAAGTAGCTTTAATTAAAATTTCCGGTTTAAAATATTTGTATAGCACTTTAGTAAAATTTCCGGCGGTTCTAGTGTTAACCCATTACCTGCTGCTGTTGAATTCACGCAACGGTCAAAATAAATGCACATATTTAACACTAGAACGCCCGGGAATTTTACTAAAGTTTCAAAAAAATATTTCACCCCAGAACTTTTATTTAAAATTATTTAACTGATTTATTTAACGTAATTCTGCGTCGTTTAAATTTAACTTATTTTATGAAAATGATTCTGGCTCCAATGGACATTTATTCATGTGGTCGAAGTCTAATCGATTCCTTCCGGGCGTTCTAGTGTTAAGTTATTTACATACCCACCACTATTTTTAATTAAACAATTGATCTTCGTTGAAGACAAAAAATTTTAATGTCATATAAAGTGAAAATTACCTATCAGAGTTTGTGGTGGCGAACGACGTTCTGCTAAAAAATTGAAAATTTCAACCTTACAGTTTCGGGAGTTAATGGGTTAACTCCTTGAGGGACGGAGGGGTATATTATATCCCACCTAATTTTAATTAAGATTTGCACCCGAAACTATTAATAAAGCTTTACTTTTATAACTTTGGGGAAAAAGAGGCAGAAAAATTGCTTTTCCTTATATAGAAATTAAAAAAATTTCAAATTTCCGGTCGGAATTCAACATTTCAGAAACACAATTGTTTGCCTCTCAAAGGGTTAAAGAGTCTTTTTCAGGTTTTGAGAGTCTTTGGCTTTTCAAATATAATATTATGTACACAGTTGCAAATGTCTTCGCTTTTTAAATCATATATACATGTTTTGAACGAAAAAAAAATTAATAAAATTAGTGTAGCGTCTACTTAACGTAAAGGAGTACACATTCTATTTTATTAAGTAAAAATATTGGTTAACCCCTTGAAGGGTGCTGGTATTTCTATGAAGCCACTTAATTTTAATTCCCAGATGACACATTGACACCAGAATTTTAGTAAAAAAATTTTCAGTTTGTCAATATAGCTTTTTTCATATTTAGAAATAAATTTGTTTTCAAATTCCGGTGTCATTAATTAATTTCAACGCTTTTGCAATGAAATTGCTTTGACCCCGAAATGGTTAAAATAAATTTATTCGATTTAGAAAAAGGATAAATGTTGGAAACCATGTATTACATACATATCTTTACTCCGCGGTTGCCAGGAATATTTTGAATATAATTATTTTCATACAGAAATAAAGACCTTATTTAATTACACAAATTTTGCAAAAAAAATCATGCATTTAAATCTAAATGATTTCTAAAATGTTGAAATGATTAAAAGACAACAGGATTTAAGGACAAATGTACTTGAAAATAAGTAAGAACATTACTTCACGTAAACTATAAAACTACAATTTTATTCTAAAAATTCTGGTGGCATTGTGGCAGTTGGAAATTAAAATTAAATAATATGTATAATATCCCACTGATTTTCAAGGGATTTAATGTGATTGATTTTACTATATGTAAACTTTTAATTATATGTATGAACCAATGTATATAATATATATATATATTTTTTTTTCATTTAATATTTTGCAAAGTTGAGTTTAATATAGTATAGAGATGATGGTTTTGAGTGTTTGTAATAAATTATCAAAACAATTTATACATAAAAACGGCAGCAATATGCAGATATTTTTAAATTGGTCTTCGAAATTATAACCAATACGATTGTACTTCAAAAATTGTCCGACAAACACTGACATACTTTTAAAAACCTTTCAATATATCTAACTTGTTGCTAAAAATGATTAACCTCTTCGGCAACGGCGTCTCGCACATGAATTTTATTCTGTTTGCACCACTTTTTTTTAATGTTACCTTTAAATATATAATCTTAAAAATATGCTGTAATTAAATCAGGTAAATATTACATTTCTTTATTATTGGTGCCAAAACAAATGCTCTATACACATTTTGAAGGTACATAAATGAACCGTGGTGCCAAATGGGATAAAAAGAACCCATTTTTAATTTTAATTTTTCTTATTATATTAAAAATAAAATTATTCAGTTCAATAATTTATGAAGCCACTAAAGTATCCATTTAAACATAATAACAAATGAAAATAGTTTCTTCTCACAAAGAAATCTCCATTTCAGCTTAAGCTTAGATACCCCAGATATGACTCATGCTTCAGAAATAGACATAGATCGACGCACCAGTTATTCAGTTATTATAAAATATGATTTTTACAATTGTTGAGCAAATTTTAATTTTTGCAATTCTTGCTGACTTTTGCCTCAAATCCTCCTCTGTGTGGCACAAAATTTGAAAATGCTGTTACATTTCACAGTACTTCCCGATTTATTGATTCACGGAATGTATGTGAATAAGTAAAGAAAATATTGATCAAAAGTTTTCGCGAATAGTTTTAATTTAAAAATAACACTCTAGATCGATAAAAATGCCGGTGCAGAATGTCTTAATATTTATCTTTTCTCATTCATTAGCCACTCATTAGGACAACTTAACCCTTTCAGAGACAAATAACTGCATTTGTATAATATTGAATTCAAAGCAGATTTTTCGGAGAAAAAGTTATTTGAAAATTAGGGAATGCAATGTTACAGCTTTTATTCTCAAAAGTTATAAAAGTAAGATTTTGTTCCGAATATCTGACACACACACTGGCTGCTAATCAGGTGTTCACAGACACATTTCTGCCACATTTTTTTTATACTTAAATTTAACCATATCTAATAGCGTAGTGTTCCATCATCAAAACATAGATAAATTTAGTTTATTAAAATAATGGTACTAAAGTTATTGGTTAACCACTGACAAGCTGCTACTGCTGACAGAGTTGCTGATTAAAATCCAGTTATATAAAAAAAAAATCACTCTGTCCTTCAACGAGTTTTAACGAGTAACTCCTTTAACGAGGTTCCTTGTTAAAAACACACACATTATCCTTAAATTTTCAAATTAGTTATGTTAATTACATTTTATATTTTTCAAGAGCATTTACTTTTTTAATTTTAAATTGGTAACAGTGCTTCCCTTTTATTCCTTTTATAATTCAAATACGGTCATTCAGGGTAACTTTGATCCATGGGTGGTAACTTTGCACCACGTCCTAATTTTCAACATGTTTGACTTCAAAAGGCCTGGCTAAACTCCAGTGCTACACTCTATTGGTAAGGTTATAAACTGCGCTTTTTACTCTTTATTTTAGAGCAGAATTGTGCAACATTATACACAATTAGTTGCATCATCCAGCTATTATTGTGAAGTACGGTTTTCAAGTTAATTTTGAATGCTGTTTTGAACTAATAGTCACTAAAATGTAAATTTAGAAGGCACTACCATTTTACCTTATTTACAGTATAAATTTGAGCCGGCTCAAAGTTAGGTATAGGTTTATTGTTTCCTGATAAATACTGTATAATTTTCTGTTCATAAAAACTATCTGAAATAATGATTAAAAAAAATTACAAAAATAAAAATCATATCTTATGATTATACGAAAGTACCATTTTCTTGTCAAAAATTCCCCATGTGTGCACATATATTATATATGAATGGCGAAAGTGTGCATTGAATATAACATGTAAATATTTTCAAAAACATGTGTAAAATACATAAAAGACATTTAAAGACATTATTTGGGGCTGAGCTACTCAAATTTAACATTCCATACATTCGACCAGGGATGCCAGTTTGGTCTCAAATTTTAATCTGACATTTTAAATTCTTACCGCAAATTTCCAAAGAAGACTTTTTACTTTATGTGATCGTTAAATCTCTCTTATTAAATATATGGGGGTGAGACTCCATACATAACTCACAACTCCCTTTTAGGACGAACACTGACATTTATTGAGACGTACACACAAACAAAAAATACAGATATAAACACTCTTCTCGTTCTTTAATTAGCTTAAAGTCTATAATTCAGGACGTCGTCGAATATTTCTGAGATTTTCTTACGTCGTGTAAATATTCAATCTTATTTCACCGAAATATGTTCCGTTCTTTTTTAACAAAACCCTGCGTCGTAAAACTCATTTCGTCTCTTTACTTCTTCTGCATTTCCACTTCACACAGCTTCGTTAAGGCTCGTTTCCTTTTTAATCTCGAAGCGGAAAATACGGGGACACTCAGTCTGATGCAGGTGTTGCTTGCGAAATCTCCACAAGCGGCCGTCCTGACATCTGGAGCTGCCGCAGCGACATGTGGTAAAATAGAATCTGAAAAACAAAAAACAAAAACCAGTAACTGTTCTTAGGGGGAAAGAGAAAAAAAAATTAATGTGCACATCATAGTTGAAGTAGCGTAACATCGTATAGAGACACAGAAAGAAAAGTTTAAAAAAAAAAAAAATTCAGTTTTCGTCAGGCAAGTTTCAGTTTTCGTCAGGCCAAGGTTTCATGTATTCAGCACAGGAGCTAGTATTTATCGGTCCTTCAGTTGATGAGATTTCCGTTACGTCGTAGGTGTCGTTAGACTTCACTTTGATTACTTTATACGGACCTAAGACTTTAGATTTCAACTTTAAACCTGGTCCTTGCTGGGTTCTCTTAATTGCTACAAGGTCACCAAGCTTGTACTTACGGGGTTTCTTACGTCGTAAATTATAGTGCTTGCGGTTTTCTTGTTGAATTTCCAGAATATTCTTCTTGGCTTCTTTACGGAGCTCTTCTCTGTCTTTCATAAATTGTTCTTCGACTGCACTGTTTAAGAGGTCAATAATTTGTACATCTTCTTTCTGTTTCATTTTTGTACCAAATAATATTTCAAACGGTGTTCTCTTAATGCTTCTTTGGTAAGTTGAATTAATGACTTGTTGAACTTTAGGAACATGTTTAAACCATTTGGTCGGTTCGTCTTTGGACATTTTAGAGATTACAGAAATTATGGTGGAATTAAGTCGCTCTACTTGACCATTGGCACGGGGAAGGCCAGTTGTAACTGTCTCGTGCTTTATATTTTCATCTTGACAATAATCAGCAAATTCTTTGCTTGTAAATGCAGGACCTTTATCGCTAATGATAATGGAAGGATTGCCAAAAGTATGACTTTGTTGTCGTAGTTTTGATATAACTTCGGTAGAAGAAGTACTTTTACATGGATACAACCAGACGAATTTAGTAAATGCGTCTATTAAAGACAAAATATGTTTATATTTTTTGTTGGTTGTTTCAAGAGGGCCTAAATGATCAATGTGGTAGGTTTGGAGAGGAGTCTCTTCTTTAGGTAAGGGATGTAATTCACCTTCTTGTTTGCCACGTTTTCGATTATACAAAAGGCATGTTACACAATTTGCTATAATTTTATCAATTTTATTTGACATATTAGGGATGAGAAATTCTTCGTTAAGGTGTTCTTCACAGCGTTTACGGCCAAAATGTCCTTTGTCATGAACGTGTTTAATGACATTTAGCTGCATTTCATCCGGCACAACTATCAGATCGATACCTTTATGATTTTTATAGAGAACGTTATTTTTAAGGAAATAGTTGTCATATGGCTTTGTTTTCAAAATTTCTTTGATGGCCTGTATATGTTCGTCAGTGTTCTGTGATTGTATGATTTTGGTAGTAAAACTATCTTGAATGACCATACATATTGGATTTCTACTTAAAGCGTCGACATGGCGCATGCGTGTACCTTGTCTGTGTTCGATTGTATAGTTATAGTCAGCTAACATTAAAGCCCATCGAGCAATCTTGGTGCAAAGATCTTTTTTATTCATAGTAAGGGCGAATGCGTTGCAATCTGTGACTATCTTGAAAGGAATACCTAGAATGTAAACGCGAAATTTTTTAAGGGCTTCTATGACAGCTAAAACTTCTAATTCATAACTCGAATATTTACGTTCGGCATCTGTGGTTTTTTTGCTCATAAAATAGACAGGGTGAAATTGATTGTCAATAGAAGACTTTTGAAGGAGGACTGCTCCGTAACCGTCAATAGATGCACCACAGTGAACTTCTGTTTCGTTACTAGGGTTATAAATGCTTAAAACAGGACCTGAAGAAAGGATGTGTTTCAGCTGATTAAATGCATTTCGTTGCTGGTCGCCAAAGTGAAATTTAGTGTCCTTTCTAAGAAGATCTGTTAAAGGCTTAGCTATTAAAGAGTAATCTTGAATGAATTTACGAAAATATGAAGTTAATCCGACAAATGAATGTACATCTTTTATACTTTTAGGTTCTGGGAAATTAAGGACAGCTTTAGTTTTTAAGGGGGATGGGTGCAGTTGACCATTTTTAATGTGGTAACCCAAAAATTCAATTTCTCGTTGTAGAAAGTGGCATTTTTTGAGATTCAGTTATAAACCATATTCGGATGCAGTTGTAAGGACGCGTTGTAATTTCTGGAGTCCTTCGACTTCGTTTTCAGCTGATATTATGAAGTCATCCATATAGACAATAAGTACTTTTTCATTAATGGGGTCTCGAAAAACGTTATAAATATATCTTTGAAACACTAAGGGTGCATCGCTAAGGCCTGGGGGTGAGACTCCATACATAACTCACAACTCACTTTTAGGACGAACACTGACATTTATTGAGACGTACACACAAACAAAAAATACAGATATAAACACTCTTCTCGTTCTTTAATTAGCTTAAAGTCTATAATTCAGGACGTCGTCGAATATTTCTGAGATTTTCTTACGTCGTGTAAATATTCAATCTTATTTCACCGAAATATGTTCTGTTCTTTTTTAACAAAACCCTGCGTCGTAAAACTCATTTCGTTCTCTTTACTTCTTCTGCATTTCCACTTCACACAGCTTCGTTAAGGCTCGTTTCCTTTTTAATCTCGAAGCGGAAAATACGGGGACACTCAGTCTGATGCAGGTGTTGCTTGCGAAATCTCCACAAATATAGCATAAAATTATATTCTTTATTTCTGGTATGTACACTAAATTTCTGAACAAGAATGGAGGCCAATCTGGCAACTCTGCATTCGAAATTTTTTTTTCTTGTTTGACTAATACTAGTACTAGTATGTACTACTCTATTGTTGAATTAAAACATTGAAAATTGTTTTTCACTACATTTTCATGTTTTATATGAACAATAAAAATTTCTTTTTTGCTATATAGTCATGGTTTCCTTCTTGTACTCTTCTTATGCATAATATTCGTTTTAATATCATAAATTATACAAATCTTGTGATGTTCGGAAATGTAAATTACGAGTCCTTAACCCCTTCGGGACGGGAGCCTTTTACGAAATTTTTAATCTTTTGACACCGTTTTTTAAAAACAGAAATTTGTGTCTTCTTGAATCGAGAAAATGCGCTGATTAAATAAGGCAAATTTTACAGTAAAATTTTACTGGTGAGGAAAAACAAGGATTCTGAGCGCTTCATGCGGCACGTATACGTGCCACTCGTCCCCAAGGGGTTAAATATATGAAAAAAAAATTTTCGCTTCAAAGTTGTCCTAACTATCATATTATTTTGTAATGTCTTTTTATATGATATTTATAATATGGTGCAAAGTTACCCTACATGGCTGGGTATCTTTGAACCGGGATAAAAATACATCTTTTATTGTTTATAACATTATTATTCCTTAATTTGTGATCGTCATACAATAATTTAGGATAATTTCTATTTTATGCCACTAGTTGCAACAATATTCTTAAAATAAGAGTGAAGCATCTGAAAATAGAGAAAATGCGGATCGAAGTTACCATGAATAACTATTTCTATCCTAGTTCCGAATAGTGATATGAGACTTAATTTATAAGTATATAAAAAGTATTTCACTATTTGGAAATAGCAGTAGATTTCTCAATAAAAAAAATATCCATTGGCAAAACTAATTTCTATGCATGTATCTATATTTTAAAAGATGCTTACGATTCAATCTGCGTAGTTGCTATATATAATTTGAGTAGCTTAGTAGTTATTTTTTTTTATTTTGCTGACAAAGCACTGCTGGAAGAATTTATAAGAAATTTCGACAGTGGAAAGTTCCTGAATTCCAATCCATATTTGTAAAGTCTTGATGCTGCGATTTTATTTGAATAGAAAGTAATCCACTACCGATTAATTAAAAATTTTAATACAATATACTTTTGTTTGTCATATAGGCAGTGTTGGCTGTGGATTACGTTTTTTTTTTTTTTTAAATTCAGATTTCTTGATTGGCACTACTTTTTTGAAATAGTAAAATTCGCCTTATTTAATGACATATTAATTAATGCGGAACCAAGGGGAATTTTACCATTTCAAAAAAGTAGAGCCAATCAAGAAATCTGAATTTTAAAAAAGTAGCCCATTGGCAAAACTGTATATAGGGTGCCCATTTTTACAGTTGCAAATTGCTAATTTCTAAGGCTTTAGCATAACTGCTAATTTGTGCGTTTTTTTTTTTTATTATTTACTATTACTTTTTTGTTACCACTAACATTTTATAGAATTTTGTTTCTAATTTAATAGTTATAATTCTGATTTTTAAATGTGCAAAATTTAACATTTAATTTTTAGTTTAAGAAAACAAATACGTGCGAATTGGTTGCTCATGTTTTGAGTTGTACGTTGAATTGCAACCATGTTTCAAATTTTGTTTCTTATGTTATTACATCTTATATCAAGCCAAAATAGTTTATTTTTTAATTTCGAAATTTAAATTTTACTTTTTAAAGCACAGGGAAATATTTTCATATAAAACATTTGTAATAAAAAGGCCAAATAAAACGCCATGACGTATAAAAACTTAATTTTTTCATCTTAAACGAAATATATTTACTAACGTAAATGTTTGTTTTAATCTGATAGAGGACAAAATCAGAATTATTTTTGAAATTGGGATGATACATTCAAAACTAACCGTTTTGGAATTTGTTATTGGACATTGATTAGAGTGGATACCCTGTATATCATGACATAAAGAGTTTTAAGGAGATATATTAGTACGTACATAGCTCTAAAAATGTAAAATAATCTTGATCATAGAAATAGTAAACGCACTGCGATTATGAAACGAAAGCTAAACCAAATGACAGAAAATTTTTTGATTTTATATTGAAAATATAAAAAACCAAACAATTAAAATATTTTTCTTAATCTCGGGTGACGCTGGCGTTAAACTAAAATTTGCCGTTTAAAAATTTTGTTTCACATTTGAAAATCTGTAATTAAATTTCCTTGACGAACTTTCAGCTTCACTAGAACTACTTATTACGTTATTGATTTGCTGTTCTTATCTTTATATGATTATATATATATATATATATATATATATATATATATGTTCACTAGAATTTTTAAATAATATTTACTTTAATTTTTCCAAAAAAAATATTCAATTTTAAAACAAAGTTCAAAGCTTAAGTCAACTGCATCAGTATATTTAATAGGAATTTTATAAATAAATATTTCCTAAGGAAAACACATTTTACAAATTTCATTTCTTATATCTTTCTATATAGATTCTATCATTCTGTAATGAATTTTTAATCTGAATGTATCCAATGGCAGCACAATTTAATGAGTGCATTGATTCTTTCTTTCTAAATATAGCAAAGCACTTCAGTTACATCTCAAGGTTATTTCCAAAATGTAGGAATTCCATTAATAATTCCTTTAGTTGCCTTCTTTTATCTAGTAAACATAAATAAGCGTTTCTCTAAGAAATAACAACTGTTTGGATTTTAATACAAATTCCCTCATTTTTCTAATGCACATAACTGAAATATTTTCTCATTAAAATTTTGTATTTCAAATATAGTTTTAAAACATTAAATAAAAAACATTCTACAGTAAATAGCAAAATACTGAATTAAAATAAAATTCAAATGTATAAATTAGTTGAATCGTGACGTGTCTAATACTTAAAATCTATTATTATTTTCTATTTAGAAAAGATGTACTCCATTTCGTTATAGCTTTAGTTTTTCAAATACATAAAAAATGCATTAATTTTGGTTACTTACGTGTTATTCATGTCAGGAAAATAGATCTCCAAAAACAGTTGTTAAATCACCAATCATTTTTATCATTGTCAGTATTCAATGGCGTTCAAAACAGTTATTTAATATAGGGGAGGGTAGTACAAAGTGAAACGAAAAATATTATTACTTAACGTATGGCGACTATTTTTATTCTTTTGAAAAAAGTTTTGTTAGATATTAAAGCAACACAAATACGCTACACATCAATGTATAAATGGTTTTAAAAAAGTTATTTATAAAAGCATAGAAGCATGATAAGAGAATATCGGAAATTGTCTCACTGTGTACCATATTTGGTACACAGGGAGACAATGTATATATTTTCACAAATCATACATTTTCACACTCTATCCATAACTTTTTCTGTGTAATAATGTTTTAACTACTACCTGAAATCGTGTTTATCACCTAGAGTTTAATCTGACATTTTGGGGGCCGAGTAGTTTTGATAGAGCAATAGTAAAAATGCAAAGAAAATTTCAATAGTTACAGGTACACATATTATTAACAATTCAACCACATTTTGAGCTTAACTTAACACGTATGGTGGATTGTGGTAATTAAACTATAGTTATCCCTCTTAAATAAAGGCTTAAGTGTATGCTTAAGTGTAACTCAGTGTGTAACTCAATGTAATTCAAAATTTCCGAAGGAAATCGGAAACCGGATGTATCTTGATAGTTGCTTTGTTATCATAAATTGTAGCTCTGGTAGTAGCATTGAAGTGTCTGATTCATAAACCCTTTGCGCTCGGAGTCTCTTACACAAATTTTAATCGATCGGCACCACTTTTTAAAAAGAAGTTTCGTTCAAGTACACAATTTAAAAATTGCTCTGATTAAATAAGGTACCTTTTATTTTCCTTTATTACTGGTGTCAAAAACAAATTTTGCAAAGAAAGATTATGTCTCCGCAGCGGAGCCCTTGAGTGCAAAGGGTTAACAGACACCATATGGAACATGATACACAAAGCCTGTCGCTTTCACACTCTTCGAAGCTAAATCACTTCAAAATCACTATCCTCGTCCTTACAGGTTAAGATTTTTCCTACATAGAACTCACTATTTAGAAATCTCACAAGAACATAATCACAAACGGCAGGATCTCGTTCTGGTTCCTGAAACCTAAATGATTCATCGCCGTAAGAAGAATCGTCTAGAACCATCTGTGTACACAGTGAGACACGTCTCACTGTGTACTTTTGTTACGTTGTAACGAAATGGATGCCGCATCTGTTTCATCATCACTTTCATCGCTTTGAATGCTTGTGCCGTTTTGTCGATATAGTCTATCATTAGATATAGCTACGTTTGGTTAAGTAAATATGTGCCATAATCAAGGAAATAAACTCTGAAATGGACGTTTATGTAACTTTAAGCCCTGTAAAATAAAGAATTACTTACTATTTTGTTGGACGAGTAACCGCAGAGCCGAAACTACATCCACGTGTTGCATAAGATGAAGTGGTTATGTGTGAGTACCAGCTAGGAGAAAAAGTTATAACTATATGCGAAAATGGCTGCTGTCCCACTGTGTACTACTCTCCCCTACATTTCTTAAATACACAGTAAATAATATGAAAACAAACTAAAATAATACAAAACTTACCCAATTTTGAGAACCTTTTTTACTCGTATGGCACATTGTTTTTTAATTATGCGTATAAAAATTAGGATGTGCATCATACATGAATATTTCCAACAGCTACACTAAACAACAAGTGCTGTCTCTAAGTTATAACTTGTATCTATCGCTATAAAGATATATGAATGGAGACGTAGTATGTAAAATGAGAGAATTACTTGCTATTTTACGTGCCATAGCCTGTATCCTTCTATATATATAAAAAATAACCATTCGGAAATGGGCCAAAAGATTTGGAAATGGACTAATGAAAATCTGCGTAGATACCGCGAAACGCATCTGATTGGTCTGAACTTTCTGTCTTTTCGTAGCGGGAATTCGTAGCGAAAACCACGAAAGTAAAGAATTTAGATAGGATGGGCGGGGAAAGGGAAGAATCTTCTGTATTTCGATAGACTTCTGCTTTTTTTTTGGGGGGGGGGGGATAGAAGACGATGGCAAAAGTGATTTTTACAGAAAGAAGACAATTTACGTTCACTAATGAGAAAGAGGGAGGGGGGCTCATCTGCGTTTGGAACCTAAAAATTTATTGCATAGAAAACAAGGGATCGCTTCGCGATCCATTCGTTGACCAGATCGGAAACGCGAAACAATTACGTCTGGGATTGGCTAGAAAATAGGGATTGCTTCCCGATACCGAACGGAATCGCGAAGCGATTACACGGGAGTTTGCTGAGCGTGGCGAGCAGGGGGGCAGAACCCCTCTAGTGCTATAAACAAATACAAGTCAAATACTCACTTTTGTGTTTGTGCCCAAACGACCGAAAAAAGTCCTTTTGGTCTGTACCGTGAGGGAGAACCCTATTCCTTCTAAAAAATAGAAGGAAGGAAAAAAAAATCAGTTAATTTTACTCAAACACAAAGCTAAAATGCATGCAATCCGATTATAGAACCCAGTTTTCGTCGATATTGAATTTGAATAATAATTTCTTAAAAAGCACTCACCTACAGACAAGTTGGTTTCATTTTTTGGTGATTTATTTTACGCCTTAAATATTGATCTGTCGAATGTACTATGTAATTTTAAGCGTATGTGAGTAGCAATAATAGTTACAACAATTAAGATAAATTTAAATGAAACTACGTTTTCTAAAGCTCATAAAGGAAATCCGATTATGAAAATATCTGGAATCCTACAATTTCTAACTATTATATCTACTCATTTTTTTTAGATTTTAGCAATAATGGTTACAACAATTAAGATAAATGTAAATGAAACTACCTTTTCTAAAGCTCATAAAGGAAATCTGATTATGAAAATATCTGGAATCCTACAATTTCTAACTATTATATCTACTCATTTTTTTAGATAAGCTGCAAAACAAAAGACGGGAAAAAAATGAAATACTCCGAATCCTTGTGTCAATGCCGAATGCATAAAAGTAAAACTTTTTGTATTACTCATTTTTTTTAAGCATCTTTCTGAATTTGAAATCTTTAAGTGTGCGCCGTTCTGAAACAAGAGGGCGAATGAAGCTGGCCAGCGAACTCGGTTTAGACCTAAGTAAATCCTGTACACATTCTCAGTCACGTTTAAATCGGCTGATAAATATGAATGCTACCGCACGACGAAAATCATATATAGGTCTGCCACAGGCGACTACTTTTTTATTATATCTCGCACCATTTTCTCAAAACAAAACTCTGATATGCAGTTTGACAACATTTGGAAGAGAAATATATATTACGAAATTTTAAATAGTGGTGCGAATTAGAATAGAAAAATAGTCGGGGGTGGCAGCCCTATATAGGGGGAGGGGCTTCAGAACCATAGTAGACCAAGTTCTTTTTGAAAACAAAGGATATAAGAAAATAAGTTAAAACTGGTGTGAATGACTAAGAACAAACAATCTTCTTGAAACACCATCAAAAATTTGTAAATGCGCTAGGCCTTTCGAAAGATCTGAGTCTTTCTTCGTCAGGCGCAAAAAAGACGTCCTTCTACTATGAAAGCAGAGGCAAGACTGAAATGAGAGACAAGGGAAAGAAAACAAGCTGAAGAAACAGCCAATAGGAAGTTAGAAATCAACAGCCAACAGGAAAATAAAAGACAACAGCCTATCACAGAAGAGAATAATCAAAACAAAAGAACACAAAGTAGGAGAGGCAAAAAATGGGAGGGGGAAAAATACATATAATCCAATATGGGAACACATGAAATTAAAAATGAATAAATAAATGAATAATATATATTTAAAAAAAACAGACTAATAAAAATACAAAAATAAATTAAATGGTAGTACTGAAAAGGTTTTTCCAAGCTGCAGAGAGCATTGTGGAATCAGATTTATCATTAACAATAACATCACGATTAAGATAAATAGCTAAATTTTCAAGAAAGTCCAATTCAGAGATACTATTGGCATTAGAGATAATTTTAGCATTTTGAAAATTAAAACTATGGCCGGAATCCCAAGAGTGCTTGGCAATAGAAGATTTAGAAAATTCTTGATTGATTACATAACGCGAGTGTTCTTTTAAGCGGATTTCGAGATTCCTTTTAGTTTGACCAATATAAGATAAATCACAACCATTACAAGGAACTTTATAAATTCCCCATTTACGAAGATCAGGAACAGGAGATTTAGTGGAGGGGAATTTGAATTTATTGACCGGTTTAAAGATAATGTTAAAATTGAAACGCCGTAAAACTTTAGCTAACTTGAAACATAAAGGAGGATAAAAGGGGAGGACAACCAAATTATCAGGTTTGCTTTTGACCGATTTGGAAAGAGTAGAACTATTAGATGGTCTATTGAATTTCTTCACAGCATTATTGATAACAGAAGGATTAAAACCTCTTTTGACAGCAATGGTTTTTAAGTAATTAAGCTCTTCCTTAAGGGATACAGAATCGGAACAAATTTTGAGAGCACGATTTACATACGTGTAAAAAACACTGATTTTTTGGTTGACAGGATGATTTGAGAGAGCATGAGGCGGGTTAGAAACAGAAAAAGGTTTTCTATAAACACAAGTTTTGAAAGAATAATCGCATTTGGTAACTAAAACATCAAGGAAAGGAAGTTTATTACAATTTTCTAATTCAAAAGTAAACTGAATATGTGGGTCGATAGAATTGACAGTATGAAGAATGGTAGATATGTCAAAAGGATTATCAACTAAAACAAAAGTATCGTCGACATAACGCATCCAAAATTTAAAATTAACCAGATTTAATAAATTTTCCTCAAAATAATGCATATAAATATCACAAAGAATTGGAGATAAAGGATTACCCATACTTAAGCCATCTGATTGTTTGAAAAATTTATTATCAAATTCAAAAGTAGTTTGAGTGATGCAAATTTTGGTTAAATTAACAAAATCTTGGACTTCAGTATCAGAGAAATGCTATATCGCTCTGAATGAGCTTAAGTCCAATGATAATCTTATTATTACTAAAGCTGATAAAGGGGGTCAAATTGCTCTTATGGATAAAAAAGATTATTCTGATAAAGTCTATGCTCTCTTATCTGAAGGTCCTTATGTTGAAGTTAAAAAAGATCCTACTAATTCGCATCTTTCCACTCTCAAAAAAGCTGTTAAGAATTCTGTTATTTTAAATGACAATACTAAATATAGTGTTATTCCTTCTTCAGCCATTTGTGCTCGTTTTTATGCTTTGCCTAAAGTTCATAAAACCAATGTCCCCTTAAGACCTATCGTCTCTAATATTGGTACTGTTACTTATCCTCTTGCCAAATTTTTAACATCCATTTTTTCTCCGTTATGCATTTCTAATACTCATACGATAAAAAATTCTTATGATTTTGTTAGTAAATTAAAAAATATTAACCCATCCAATTGTTCTATGCTTTCTCTTGATGTCAAATCTTTATTTACGAATGTTCCAATTGAAGGTGCTCTTTCTTGCTTGGAAAAAAGGTTACGTGAATTTCATTTCTCTGATACTGAAGTCCAAGATTTTGTTAATTTAACCAAAATTTGCATCACTCAAACTACTTTTGAATTTGATAATAAATTTTTCAAACAGTCAGATGGCTTAAGTATGGGTAATCCTTTATCTCCAATTCTTTGTGATATTTATATGCATTATTTTGAGGAAAATTTATTAAATCTGGTTAATTTTAAATGTTGGATGCGTTATGTCGACGATACTTTTGTTTTAGTTGATAATCCTTTTGACATATCTACCATTCTTCATACTGTCAATTCTATCGACCCACATATTCAGTTTACTTTTGAATTAGAAAATTGTAATAAACTTCCTTTCCTTGATGTTTTAGTTACCAAATGCGATTATTCTTTCAAAACTTGTGTTTATAGAAAACCTTTTTCTGTTTCTAACCCACCTCATGCTCTCTCAAATCATCCTGTCAACCAAAAAATCAGTGTTTTTTACACGTATGTAAATCGTGCTCTCAAAATTTGTTCCGATTCTGTATCCCTTAAGGAAGAGCTTAATTACTTAAAAACCATTGCTGTCAAAAGAGGTTTTAATCCTTCTGTTATCAATAATGCTGTGAAGAAATTCAATAGACCATCTAATAGTTCTACTCTTTCCAAATCGGTCAAAAGCAAACCTGATAATTTGGTTGTCCTCCCCTTTTATCCTGCTTTATGTTTCAAGTTAGCTAAAGTTTTACGGCGTTTCAATTTTAACATTATCTTTAAGCCTGTCAATAAATTCAAATTCCCCTCCACTAAATCTCCTGTTCCTGATCTTCGTAAATGGGGAATTTATAAAGTTCCTTGTAATGGTTGTGATTTATCTTATATTGGTCAAACTAAAAGGAATCTCGAAATCCGCTTAAAAGAACACTCGCGTTATGTAATCAATCAAGAATTTTCTAAATCTTCTATTGCCAAGCACTCTTGGGATTCCGGCCATAGTTTTAATTTTCAAAATGCTAAAATTATCTCTAATGCCAATAGTATCTCTGAATTGGACTTTCTTGAAAATTTAGCTATTTATCTTAATCGTGATGTTATTGTTAATGATAAATCTGATTCCACAATGCTCTCTGCAGCTTGGAAAAACCTTTTCAGTACTACCATTTAATTTATTTTTGTATTTTTATTAGTCTGTTTTTTTAAATATATATTATTCATTTATTTATTCATTTTTAATTTCATGTGTTCCCATATTGGATTATATGTATTTTTCCCCCTCCCATTTTTTGCCCCTCCTACTTTGTGTTCTTTTGTTTTGATTATTCTCTTCTGTGATAGGCTGTTGTCTTTTATTTTCCTGTTGGCTGTTGATTTCTAACTTCCTATTGGCTGTTTCTTCAGCTTGTTTTCTTTCCCTTGTCTCTCATTTCAGTCTTGCCTCTGCTTTCATAGTAGAAGGACGTCTTTTTTGTGCCTGACGAAGAAAGACTCAGATCTTTCGAAAGGCCTAGCGCATTTACAAATTTTTGATGGTGTTTCAAGAAGATTGTTTGTTCTTACAAAGGATATAGTTCATCTAGAATGTGCATAAAATCTGTTTTATCCACATTCATAGAAAATCAAGTCTGTAAACAGGTAACATATAATGAGGAAGTATGTGAAAACAGACTTGGTTCACTGTGGGATTGGATAAAACAGATCTTATGCCCCTTCTAAAAGGGACTATCTTCTTTTTCTTTTAATGGATTTTATCTACTATGGCTGTGAGCCTCTCATATAATATATGCTATATGTATATTGGCGATTCTCCTATAAGTGAGTAATTTCACTCTGTAATTTATTGAAAAATAAAAGTTTCTTTTAGAAATAGATAGCACATACGGTAATGTGTAATGTACAATATTCCGTCATAAATTCTAAACCGAGGCTAACAAGAAAGGGAGGCTACCGCGGTGCATTCTATGTATCTTTTTTTACAGACCGCTGGAGTCACGTGATGCTCGAATGCACCAATGAAGGTGTGCGAAAAGAGCATCGCGTTACTCTAGCGGTCTGTAAAAAAAGACACGTGAGATGCACCACGGTAGCCTATCTTTTTCGTTAGCCTCGTTCTAAACAGTATTTTAATTTAAATCCTTGAGATGTGATGGGATATTTTATATCCCACCAAATTTTGATCATGATTTGCACCAAAAACTTTTAACTAAATTTTACTTTTTTAATTTAGGTGAAAAAAAAGTTGAAATATTGCTTTTCCTTATTTTGAAACACTTTTTTTTTCCGGTGTGAATTCAACATTACAAAAACGCAATTGCTTGCCCCTGAAAGGGCTAACATACATACCTTTAGTTGACCCATTTTAATAATTTATTGCATTCGATTCGAACCATAAATCTCTTCAAAATTTATTTAATTAAAAGTTATGTACAACGATGTTCACTAAGTATGCTGTATAGTTTTAAATAAAAATTCTGGTGTATATGTTTTTAATGAAGGTTGGGTAAAATTTCAACAGGTTAGTGAGCTGAAGCAATTTTATTGAAAGAGGACAGAACTGAGAGGGACAGTAATGACAAAATTAAGAAAATTGCTTCTGTGCTCGTAGTAAGTTAATCTTAGTAAGACTGCAACATGATTTTTGAAATAAGCAAAAATATGTTAAACAAAAAAGAAAAAATCATAGTCAAGCATAGATTCTGAAACACTTTCTAATACATTTAGAGTAATGTAACAAAATTACGCCATTTAAAAAAATAAAATATTACGTCTAATTCAACCATATGGAAACGCATAACACATTTCACAACCCAATATCAGCTGTTCCAATCAACAAACGGAAAGTTATCCGAATTTTTAGCAGCCCTGTATAGGATATATAGATTTGTATCTATTAACTACATGCAATCCCAAATTTAGTTCACTTAAGAGATACATATACTTCAGTTGAAATTTTCCCTTCAGCCATAGCAGCCAACTTTTACACTTTTTTCTTACCGCTAAAATTTAACAGTAAAATTTGATTTCTTACATCGCCGAAATCTTCGATTGAAAAATGCAAATAATTTTACTAAATTTTACTGATATTAAAAAAGCGTAAAAGTTGGCAGCTATGCCTTCAGCAATTTCCACTAATAAGGAGAATGGTACGTGAATACATTTTTCAACTCGTATATAAGGTATAGAATTTACATATGATGAGTAACATTTAAAAAATTAATCAAATTTAAAAGCCCATACCGAATTTTAAACCGCACACTCCAGCGAATATTATTCAAAGAGAGTACTGTAACCGATTTCTTTTGTATGTCCCTGTACATGAATGAAAAATGCCATGAATGCCCTGTTCTAACATGATCGTAGTGAAATTCAGTGATTTATATCAGTTTCAATACATTTGAAATAGCGTAATGTCATTGAAATACTCTGCAAACGATTTTCCCCCATATATAGCATAATGTAATGGAATACTTTTGAGTGCCCCTGTAATTGAACTATTAATCCTACATACTTCATATACAATACCAAACAGGCTTTGGTGACCCTAAATAACCTTGATCAATTTCATGAAAATCCGAGTATATTTACGGGACTTAGAGCGTGGACAGACGGACAGACAAACCGAACGCATACGCACTTTTCAACTTTGCTGGAAAGTGTTAAAAATAATAAATAAATAAAATTAGTAATTACGAAAGTTTTAGTATGATACAGTAATGACCAGTAATAAACAAAACATATTCTTATCTTTCTATAATTTTTCAACTTGTAATTGCTTTAGAAGCCCAGATAATCAAACTCTGTAACTTTCTCAGCAATGAATATTGCTGCTTCTACTAAATGTAACTGTCCTCCAGATTTTATCTGACCTCTTGATGGTCACATGAGCAGTTTTATACAAGTGGGCAGGAGTGACATAAAAACAGGAGGACAACATTTCTATGTCCAGAATAAATATAAAGCTATTTATAATTTACAATAAGAATTCTTTATTTTACGCTTAAAAACGTACATTTTTATTTTGTATAGTAACATTTCTAAAAATTACGCAGATTTACGTTAAATAAATCAGTTAAATAATTTTAAATAAAAATTCTGGTGTCAAATATTTTTATGAAACTTGAGTAAAATTTCCAGGCGTTCTAATGTTAATGTGTTCCAGAAGATCAGTGCATGAAGTGGAGAACAAGAGACAATTTGAATATTTAAAATATTATTGAAGTAAAATATACAGTTTTTTTCTTGAAAATTCTTTTCGAAATTGTAGAAAAGCAATACATAATGCATTTTAAGCTAACGAAAATTATATAAATGATAGAATGTGGCATTATAACTCCGAGGTACACAAATTACCTTCTTATTGGAGAATTTTCCATACATACATACATATATATATATATATATATATATATATATACACACACAATATGACCAAAGGTGACAAGCCAAGCGAATTTGGACGTTTTGTTAAATATCGAGAGAAACATACGCGAGGAATGAACCTAAAACTCCAGGTGTATAAACAGTATAGTTTAGGCCATATATTTCCACGAAAATTTTTCCCCAAAACCACATAGGGGACCGTCAATAAATTGAAAAAGAACGAATATCTTTTGGATAACCCTGTAAAAGTTAATGTAGCAAAAGCGTTTAAACAGTAGAAAATGATTAAGAGGCTTATTGTAATAAACTGTGATCATCTGTATGAGGACAGCATGTATACTCGCAGAGAAATTAAGGTTTTTATAAAAACAGTCCCGAATTTCGCCAAGTTTTTTGCTTATAATTGCAGACTTCTTAATATAAAAAAATGCTCTTTTCAGAAACGGTCACAAAAGACATTGTACACAATGCTCTGCAATCCGAATTTAAAAATAATGAAAAATAGATGAAAAATGAGCAGGTTTACAAAATAATGTTTCACTGCGCATGGGCGAATGCAATCAAAATATAATTTGTATAATGTATTTAGTCCGGGTGCTACGGTTGAGAAAACTGCAAATCGTGATAAGAGTATACGGATTGGTGAGTATCTACTTTATATTAATACAACGCATTTCAGAGGGGGAGGCATCGCGTAAAGTCGTGGGAATTCAAGATGGCGGCTGTTATTCAAAATGGCGTCATTTTCTGAATTTTCTTACTATCTGTCATATAGATATGTGTTTCAGGTCGATTTCCATTTTTTTAACGTCAAAAATTTCGTTTCTAATATTTTCCGTCATAGTTGAATGAGTTTATGAATTCAGTTTGTCTGTTCGTTTGTCTGTCTGTCCGCTTGCCATTCCATGCTCTAACTCGATTAGATATCGCTACTCGCTTAAATTTTCTCAGATTGTCATGTAATTTATATATGTTACTGAAGTTTACGATAATATGTTCAGAATATAAATTGAAGTGGCTTTTATGGTCCGTTTACAGGGTCCTCAAAAGAATTCCATTACGTTATTGTCTATTAGTCCGGGTGCTATGGTTGCGAAAACTGCAAATCGTGAGAAGAATATACCGATTGGTGAGTATCTACTTTATATTAATATAATCCATATAAGAGGGTGAGACATCACGTAAAGTCGTAAGAATTCAAGATGGCGGCTGTTAATCAAAATGGCGTCATTTTCTGAATTTTCTTACTATTCATCATATAAATATACGTTTCAGGTCGATTTCGATGTTTTTAACGTCAATAATTTCATTTGTAATACTTCCCGACATCGTTGAATGAGTTTATGTATTCAGTTTGTCTGTCCGTCTGCTTGCCATTCCAAGCTCTAATGCGCTTAAATATCACTGCTCGCCTAAATTCACTCAGATTGTCATTTAATATATGTATATGTTATTGAAGTTTATAATAACATGTTCTGAATAAAAATTGAAGTGTATAGCTTTTATGGTCCGTTTACAGGGTCCTCAAAAGAATTCCATTACGCTATTGTCTATAAAGGAAAATCGTTTGCAATGTGTTTTAACCATGTTATACTCTCTGAAACATATTCAATTGACATTATCAGTGAGGTGCACAACAAGATATTTACTATAGAATAAGGTGTGCATAGTATTTATCGTTTATTTACAATGACACGCCAAAAAAAGAATACGTGCGTTTGTAACTCGTGTATAAATTCTATAAAGATCATCAGTTAAATCAACTGTTATTATTATACTCCCTGTAGGAAAAATTGGCTTTTCATGGACAGACGTCCTCTTTTCATTATCCCTTCGTTGTTCCCACCTCTGCCCTTATCTTAGGTTAGTAACTATGGTAACGAAGGGAAAATGAAACGAGGACGTTTGTCCTTGAAAAGCCGATTTTTTCTACAGGTGCTGGTGGTGCTCAAGTGGAGCTACCTGGTATGAAAAAAAACTGCATTTCGTGATAAAGATGTCCTGAATGGTTAGTATCTACTTCATATTAATACAATGCATATAAGAAGTTGAGGCATCGTGCAAATGCATAGGAATTCAAGATGGCGGCTGTTATTCAAAATTGTTTGCATTTTTATTCCTATACATCATATAAAAGTGTCTATGATGTCAGTTTCGATATATTTAACAGAAAAATTCCCTTTTTAATATCATAAATACGCTTAAAATGAAATTAGGACAATTATTAATGTAGTAGCAAACCACGCGGCTTTGCTCGGGTTATATTTGAAATATGCCAAGTGATATTTAAATGTCTAATTTTTATTAAAAGGTACTAACTAAATTTTTATTTTATTAAAAGGTACTAACTAAATTTTTATTTTATTAAAAGGTAATATTTTATTTTATTAAAAGGTAATATTTTATTTTATTAAAAGGTACTTATTACTTTTAGGAATAATTCAAAAATTACTATTTAAAATACAGTTTGATTAAACACCATTATTACACTGCATTAGGCAGAAATGAGGCTTAAACTAATAAAACGAAATAAAACTTAATAAATGATAATTTAGAAAATATTTTGAAACATTTATGCTCAATTAATACGCTCATTTCAATATTCGTTTTAAGTTTTGAATTTTTTAGAAACCCTCTTCTTACATCTTAAAATTAATTATCATGTCAAATTCCAAGTCCTACAACTTCTCTCAACATAAAGGGCTATGTTGAAACAGGAACTGTCACCATTAATTTGTCAACATTAATTTTGAAATCGGTTTGTTATTTCCTAATATTCCACAGAAACGTAATTTAAAAAGCTTTTAAAGCCCTTTTTTAGAACGTTTGTTGTTCCTGTGAACCCCAGGTGGTAGAATCACCGGCATAAAATATAGCCTGTGTAGGATCAGAGACTATTACCATTGATTAGCAACCGAACTTTTATAATCGGATTATATTCCCTGAAATTGAATAGAAATCGTAATTTAGAACTTTTTTAGAAGGCTTTTCGCACCTCACCTTCGCTTCACCCCTTTTTAATTCGAATTTATTTTCGACGTTCCTTCGAGGGCATTTATATTTTATAAGTAACTACCATGTCATATTTAAAGTTTCTAGCCTTTTCAGTATCACAGAAAATCGCAATTTAGAAAGTTTTTAGCTCCTGCAACCCTCTGGTGGTAGTGGAACAGACATAAAATATAGCTTATGTTTGAGCAGGTTCCAAGATCCAAAATTTGTCATCATTATTTTTTTTAATCGGTTTGGTAATTTATAAGTTTGCTTAAAAATTGTAATTTATAATGCTTTTCACTCACTTCATTTTTGTAAATTTGGAATTTTCTTTCGACTGTTCTTAGAAAGCAGTTGCATCTTGTAAGTAAATACCATGCCATACTTCAAAGTGTTAGACCCCTCAATTGTGCAAAAAACGCAAATTAGAACATGTTTTGCTTTTGCAACCCTCAGATGGTAGTGACAGCAACATAAAATATAACCTATGTTATAGCAGGGACTGTCACCATTCATTTCCACCATTACTTTTGAAATAGCTTTGACATTTCCTTAGATTGAGTAGAAATCGCAATTTACAACGTTTTTAGGACGCTTTTCGCGCATTTTCACCCCTTTTTAAATTTCCAATTTTTTCGAAACTGCTCTTAAAGATCATTTATATCTAATAAATATGTACCTTGCCTAATTTTAAGTTTCTAGCCCATACCGATCACAAAAATCGAAATTTAGAACACTTTTTTGCTCCTGCAACGTCTTGGTGATAGTGATACCGACATAAAATAGCGTCTATGTTAGAGCAGAGGCTGTCAGCATCAATTTCCTACCATTACGTGCGAAATCAGATTCATTCTTCCTGAGATATTGCCGACAAATCGGCATTTAGAACGTTTTTAGAACGCTTTTTTGCGCATTTTGCTACTGCATCTCCTCTGGGGTAGTGAAAACAGACACAAAATATAGCCTATCTTGGAGCAAGATCTGTCACCATCATTTTTACACCATTATATTTGAAATCGGTTCAGTACTTCCTGAGATTGCATAGAAATCGCAATTTAGAACGATTTTTACAACGCTTTTTGCGCATTTTGACCCCCTTTTAAATTTCAATTTTTTTAGGAAATGTCGTTAGTGATCATTGATATCTCATAACTAACTACCATTCCAAATTTCACGATTCTAAGCCCTTTCGTAACGCAAAAGCCGCAATTTAGAACGTTTTTCTCCTGCACCCCCTTTGGGGTAGTGGCCCCGACATAAAACATCGCCTTTGTTGGAGCAAGGATTGTCACCATCATTTTGACGACATTATTTTTTAGATCGGTTTGGTATTTCCTGAGATTGTGTAGAAACCACCATTAGAACGTTTTTTAGAACGCTTTTCGCGCATTTTCACCCCTGTTAAATTTCGAATTGTTTAAGAACTATTCTTAGAAATTCTTTATATCTAATCAGTAGCTAATATTTCAAATTTCATATTTCTAGGCCCTTTGGTAACGCAAAAATCGCATTTTTAGAACGTTTTTTGCTCCTGCACCCCCTTTCGGGTAGTGGCACCGACATAAAACATAGCCTATCTTGGAGCAAGGGTTGTCACCGCCATTTTGACACCCTTATTTTGACACCATTATTTTTTTAAATCGGTTTGGTATTTCTCGAGATTGTGTTGGAACCACCATTTAGAAAGATATTTTGAACGATTTTCGCGCATTTTCACCCCTTTCAAATTTCGAATTTTTTAAGAACTGTACTTAGAAATCCTTTATATCTAATAAGTACCTAATATTTCGAATTTCATATTTCTAGGCCCTTCAGTAACACATAAATCGCATTTTTAGAACGTTTTTTGCTCTTGCACCCCCTTTGGGGTAGTGACACCGACATAAAACATAGCCTATCTTGGAGCAAGCGTTGTCACCATCATTTTGACACCAATATTTTTTAAATCGGTT
Organism: Maratus speciosus; assembly: GCA_963932465.1. NCBI lineage: Eukaryota > Metazoa > Arthropoda > Arachnida > Araneae > Salticidae > Maratus > Maratus speciosus. The sequence goes on from OZ010789.1 coordinate 276,276,707, forward strand.
TGGTATTTCCTGAGATTGTGTAGAAACCACCATTTAGAACGTTTTTTAGAACGATTTTCGCGCATTTTCACCCCTTTCAAATTTCGAATTGTTTAAGAACTGTTCTTAGAAATCCTTTATATCTAATAAGTAACGAATATTCAAAATTTCATATTTCTAGGCCCTTCAGTAACGCTAAAATCACATCTTTAAAACGTTTTTTACTCCTACTTCCCCTTTGGGGTAGTGGCACCGACATAAAACATAGCCTATCTTGGAGCAAGCGTTTGTCACCATCATTTTGACACCAATATTTTTTAAATCGGTTTGGTATTTCCTGAGATTGTGTAGAAACTACCATTTAGAACGTTTTTTAGAACGCTTTTTGTTCATTTTCACACCTTTCAAATTTCGAATTGTTTAAGAACTGTTCTTAGACATCATTTATATATTATAATAAACTAATATTCAAAATTTCATATTTCTAGGCCCTTCAGTATCGCGAAAATCGCATTTTTAGAACGTTTTTTGCTCCTACACCCCCTTTAGGGATAGTTGCACCGACATAAAACATAGCCTATCTTGGAGCAAGCGTTGTCACTATCATTTTGACACCAATATTTTTTAAATCGGTTTGGTATTTCTTGAGATTGTGTAGAAACTACCATTTAGAACGTTTATTAGAACCCTCTTTGTGCATTTTCACAGCTTTCAAATTTCGAATTGTTTAAGAACTGTTCTTAGACAGACATCATTTATATCTTATAAGTAACTAATATACAAAATTTCATATTTCTAGGCCCTTCAGTAACGCTAAAATCGGATTTTTACAACGTTTTTTGCTCCCACACCCCCTTTGGGGTAGTGGCACCGACATAAGATATAGCCTATGTTCTAAGTTGGACTAACACCATAATTTTGATACCATTACTTTTGGAATCGGTTCGGTAGTACCAGAGCTTACCTCCTACAAATAAACAATTTTTTCCTCTTTATAATAGGAGTATAGATTTTTGTATTTTATAGTGATGAAAATGAAAGGAATAAATAAATAACAAAAATGCATTTTTATTAATACCTTAATTATACACGATATTAAAAAAATGAATGTTACATTATAGTTAGAGAATATAAAAACTTCAATTTGTTTCATCATATTCCTCACATTGGATTTTGAAGTTGCACAATAACGTGCAAGAAAGTCCAACCTTTCTACAGTCACATTTATTTTTGAAGATTTTGCACAAACATTTTACTAAATAAGAATCAGCAATCTCTGGCAACTCCGACCATTTTATTTTCCGTGATAAATTATCCAACCACCATCCCCATTTTTTTGGAGAGGGTGAACATATCTCACGCTGATCTGCTTGTCCCCAAATGTGTCCAACTTGGACAGCACTGCGTAAGACACGCTGTTGTAAAGCGCTCTTGGTTGGTGGAAGATGTTTAAGAGAACGAGTTTTTGTCATAAACAATTCTTGTCTTACATCATTGACCCTTATGCTGTTGCTTGTTGAACAGTACAACAATACTACAAATTTTTCTAAAATATTTAGAATATTTTCAGGAATGGAAGTTTGTGGTTTTTATATGTATAAAAATGCAGTAGTAGCTTCTTTAAATAGAATGCATGTCTTCCAAGCTGACCTTTTTGTCTTTTCTGTGAAACCAGGATTGCTGCCGAATTCTGTGAAAGCACGAAATACTAATAAAGACATTACCTTTTCTCTTCCAATTTCCGCAGCTTTCAACAGCCACCACCTTGAATTCCTACGACTTTATGTGATGCCTCCCCCTCTCATATGGATTGTATTAATATAAAGTAGATACTCACCAATCGGTATATTCTCACGATTTGAAGTTTTCTCAACCGTAACACCCGGACTAATAGATAATAACGTAATGGAATTATTTTGAGGATCCTGTAAACGCACTGTAAAAACTATACACTTCAATTTTTATTCGGAACATGTTATTGTAAACTTCAGTAACATATATAAATTACATGACATTCTGAGTGAATTTAAGCGAGTAGCGATGTTTAAGCGCATTAGAGCATGGAATGGCAATCAGACAGACAAACAAACATACAAACTGAATTCATAAACTCATTCAACTATGACGGAAAGTATTAGAAACGAAATTATTGACGTTAAAACATCGAAATCGACCTGAAACTCAAATTTATATGATGGATAATAAGAAAATTTAGAAAATGACGCCATTTTGAATAACAGCCGCCATCTTGAATTCTTACGAATTTACGTAATGTCTCCCCCTCTTATATTGATTGTATTAATATAAAGTAGATACTCACCAATCGGTATATTCTTCTCACGATTTGAAGTTTTCTCAACCGTAGCAACCGGACTAATAGTAATGGAATTCTTTTGAGGGCCCTGTAAACGGATTGTAAAAGCTATACCCTTCAATTTTTATTCGGAGCATGTTATTGTAAACTTCAATAACATATATAAATTACATGACAATCTGAGGGAATTTAAGCGAGCAGCGATATTTAAGCGCATTAGAGCTTGGAATGCCAAGCAGACAGACGGACAAACAAACATACAAACTGTATTCATAAACTCATTCAACTATGACGGAAAGTATTAGAAACGAAATTATTGACGTTAAAAACATCGAAATTGACCTGAAACGTTCATTTATATGATGCATAATAAGAAAATTCAGAAAATGACGCCATTTTGAATAACAGCCGCCATCTTGAATTCTCACGACTTTACGCGATGTCTCCCCCTCTGATATGCGTTGTATTAATATAAAGTAGATACTCACCAATCGGTATATTCTTATCACGATTTGCAGTTTTCACCTTATTTTGGCCGTGTAGCACTCGGACTAATTAGCTAAAAATATAAAGCAACTTTTGTAAAAGTCTCAAAAACATAGCTTGGAAATTCTGAAAGTTATCGTTGATAGAATAAGCTCAAATTCCGTTGCAGGGTATTGTGTACAATGTTCATTGTCATGTTTTCTGATAAGAACATTATTTTTATATTAAGAACTCTATAAATTATAAGCTAAAAACTTGGCGAAATTTGTGTCTGTTTACATAAAAACCTTAATTTCTCTACGAGTATATATGCTATCCTCATACAAATGATCACAGTTCATTACAATAATCCTCTTAATCATTTTATAGAGTTTGAACGCTTTTGCTACATTAGTTTTTACAGGGTTATCCAAAACATATTCCTTCTTTTTCGGTTTGTTGACGGTCCCCCATGGGGTTTCGGGGAAAAAAAATCTTCACGGAAATATATGACCTATACTGTTTACACAGCTGTAGTTTCAGGTTAATTCCTCATGCATTTTTCTAGATATTTAACAAAACGTCCAAAATCGCAAGTGGCCGGTCACTTTTGGCCATATGGTGTATATACAGTCAGTATCGGTTTTATGGTCATCCATGCGGTCCTGAAAAAATATGACCTTATAAGCGGGGTGACCTTATATGCGGTGTAAAAAGGAATTTTACTTCAGACAATAAAATATTATTAATAAGTTAGTTATATTAGTAAAATGATGAACAAAGAAACTATGAATATATAATTTATTATATAAGAGGTATAAACAAGAATTACTTTACTCTTAAATTTTCGAATTGATGAGTATACTCGTAGTAGTAAAAATAATCTTTTATGCAGATTTGTTTGTTTTTCATCGTAATTGTTAAAACTACTTTTTCTTATTCACGAATAATTTTAAAAGTTTCCTCTTTGCCTTTGGAATTGGTAAAAAAAATATATCTGAGGATATTTAGTGCTTTGACAGCTTCTGCTCGCCTTGTTGGTTTAGTTTCGCACTCAGTGTCATTCATCATCATTTCCTTCAGTGTTTATATTTAAATCTTCCGAAACGATTTCCAGTATAGAAGCTTCACCATGGACGTTACCCATGTCATGTTAGCCGCGGATATCTAGAAGAAAAATACAAATAGGCATGAAGAACATTTTAACACAGCTTCCCTTTCATCCAATAACCAGTATTTTTCGGAGGGTACATACTCGCTAAGGAGTGACTGTTGACCCTCGTGGGTAAAGTACATTAGAAGCGATTTCATTGTCAACAACTGCATATGTCAATTTGTCTTGTATTGTGCAAACGGCATTCCGTAGTTTTTGTGCAACTTTAAATAGGAGCACAACATAATCATCATCATTGCCATCGTCATCGAACGATAATTCTTCCCATTCTGGAAGCTAAGGATGTCTAAATTAATTTTTAATGGTCTTCTTTGATATCATATTCCAACTCTTGTATACGTAACACATGGCATCTAACATAGTCGCGAGAAACTTCTTTTTTGATCAATGGCAGAAACGAAGTCTTTTAGAAGCAGTTTTTGATAATTTATCCTAAAATTATGAAAAATACCTTGATCTCAGGGTTGTGCCATATTAGTTAAGATTGGAGGCAAGAAAACAAGTTCAATCGAATTTAAATTCCGAATCACACACTGGGCAGTACAGTTGTCTGCAATTATAGCCACTTTTTTTTGTCTGTCCAAATACTATCGAAGCGCCGAATTTCTTTTTCCCAAATGCTTGTTGTGTTCCAGACCTTTTGGTTCGCATCGTCAGATATAGACAAAGATTTGCAGTTTTTGAAACAACGAGGCTTGTGACATTTAGCAATAACTAATCGAGTCAATTTATCTGATCCATCTATATTCGCTGCTAATAAAACGGTCAAACTTGTTTTGCTTACCTCCCCACAAATTCCTTTTTTTTTTCTTCAAAGTAACAGTTTTATCTGGCAAAACATGAAAAAACAGCCCACACTCATAAAAATAAAAAACATAACAATGTTTTACCTACTGAGAATGTCATTTAACAAGTTATCATTCATTCCTCCTATTCTTTTTCTTGTATACTATCCTAAACACCAGCAGCTTCACCACACATCTGTAAAAAGTGAGATTGTGCTGTAAGTTAAACCTTTGTAACCACACTTTGCTAGCAGTAAAATTCAGTTTTCCTAATTTATCAGCAATTTTCAAAGACTTTTATGATAATCAATGATATTGGAACATTCTGTGATCTAGCATATTTTATCCAAGTGCAAAGATCTTTCTCAACATTCTCAAATGTTAAAAAATATTGTCGCTTTCTCTTTTGATTGATCACAACTTCTGCTTAAGAAGATTTGGACCCTAAGACGTTATTAAGTATCGTTCTCTCTATTCCATGAGTCTTCGCGAAAGCTGCTTTCGACACATTCCATTTTTCGAAATTTTCTATCAACTTCTTTTTTCCACAATTGTCAAATTTTTCGTTTTGCTCACATATAGTATTCACAAAAGACAATTAAAAAATGAACGAACACTTTATAGGCAGCGACAAGTATTGAAAAATACAAAACAATATAAACACGTGATTTAACTTTTCTCTACACGGAGGACAATTCTCCTTCGGTCGCAAGGGGTGATGGCATTTTCCCCAAGAATCGGTATCTAATGTGACAGTTGAAGGGGAAATCTCTAGAGCTTTGGAAACTTTTACCGACAGGGAAGAGTTTCTCTTATCGGCTGCAGCCGACAAGAGGAGACCGCTACCTCCTACGAGTATCGGCGAGTATCTAGTCACGTGATATGCAATATTATCGAGATCTCTAAAGTTTCGTTTAAAAGGGAAAAGGTCTCCCTGTCCTTCAAAAGCTATAAAAATGTCAAGTGGTCTTTCTTTACCATATGGAAGCTCGTACTTGTAGTTTTTAACAAAAGTACGGGAGATTCAATAATGGAAAAAAAAGAAGAATGACTATAATTAAAGAAGCTCCTCATTCAGGATGTCCAGCCACTTCTTTCTAAAGCTATTAAAAATGAAAAGCACTGCGTTATGAATACAAAGAGGCCGACAGTTGAAGGTAGTTAAATGATACGTCTATTTGGCACTTTACACCCTAAAAAAGGGAAGGTAAAAGCATAAAACTAAGATATTTTATAAAAAAAGGTTCACAAAATGTGACCGTATATCCGATAGTAGCCATTAGAAACTGACCATATAGGCGGTGTATTGTAACACATAATACTTATTCAGTCAGTCCGGATTTACGAAAAATGACCTTATAAGCGGGTGAGCCTTATAATAAGCCTTATAATACGGTAATGACTGTATATGTTCCAAGAATTGGAAGAAGGATGGTTTAGGGATATAGGGGTCATGATCGGTGAAAATTTATAGACATTTTCTGGAACAGTTGCGCTCCGAATGGCTGGCAACTATTTATATATTTAATCGTGTCACAATTTACGAAAAATTTCGTTTTGTGGTAGATTTGTATTGAAAATACCCTAGCATAAGTGTAAAGCAGAGATTATTTTTCAAAACGTTGCACGAATAGAATGAAAAATAGTCCACTGAGGCGACTATGTCCGGACTCGTAGTCTAAGAATTAAGGGTACTCGACCCCATATTGCCAGTCGGCTACATTTTTTAACCCTTTGCACTCCGCGTCATTTTGAATATGGGCTACCAGCAGTGTTGCCAGATTGGGGACATTTTTGTCCCCAGACAGTTGATTGTCACAGCTTTTTTGAAATAGAAATATTCGGCTTATTTAAAAATAGATTAAAAATTCTAAAAAATAAGGCGAATTATACTATTATAAAAAAGTGGTGACAGTCAAATAACTTGAATTAAAAAAGTTCCTAATCTGGCAACACTGGTTACCAGTAACACAACCTCATTTTGACTGTGGGCTAACAGCAACTCCACGTCATTACACTAATATTTTATTCGGTCGACACCACTTTTTAAAAAGAAGTTTCCTTCAAGTACACAACTTCAAAAATGCTCTGATTAAATAAGGCAAATTTTATTTTCCTTTATTACTGGTGTCAACAACAAATTTTGGAAGGAAAGATGAAGTCGCCGTAGCGGAGACAACGGAGTTTTTCACTTATCTTACCATGTCGCCGCAGCTGCGACAACGGTGTTTTTAATTTACCTTACCATGTCGCCGCTGCGGCGACAACGGAGTGCAAAGGGTTAAAATTCAGATTTCGTGATTGGTGCCACTTTTATGAAATTGTAAAAATCGCCTTATTTAATGATATATTAAGTAATGTAAAAACAGGAGGAATTTTACCATTTCAAAAAAGTGGTGCCAATCTAAAAATTTGAAGTTTAAGAAATGTAACCCACGTGGCTGTAAACAGCATTTTTCTTTAACCCCATGAGGGGGAGTGGGATATTTTATTCCACCTAATTTTGATCAAGATTTGTGACAGAAACTTTTAATTAAATTTTGCTTTTATAACTTTGGTGGAAAAGCGCTGCAGAAATGCTTTTCCTCATTTGGAAATAAATTTTTTCGAATATTCCGGTGTGAATTCAACATTATAGAAATACAATTATTTGCCTCTCAAAGGGTTAAGCTATAGAGCATACTCTCTAGCATGTATGTTCTGCGTGAAGCAGAATAAAAATAGGAGCCAACCATCTTTTTACCACCTTCAAGCGACCTGAGTACTATAAAAGCAGGCGGGTGTAGAGAAGTGGATAATGTGTCAGCTAGTAAACCAAACCAATGTACAGTATACTATGACTATTTTCTATACTGTTCCAGTGTAAATTATAATACTGAACCAATACACTAGTGTAAGTGCTTTAACCCTTTATATACTGAATTATGGATTCATGAAACTTTTACCTTCTAAAGCATTTTTCGTGAATTTTTTAAACTAAATTAGAAGATTTACATAATCATTTATTAAACTTTAGAAGGAGTTTAGAAAGATTGGAGGATTTAGAAGGATTAATTAAATTTGAATGTATAGGTATTTTGTGCAATATTTATAACCCAAGAAAATCTTTTATTTTAAATATTTTTCTTAGTATTTTGTAAAATTTGTAAATGTACAAATATAAAGTTCTTGCAATAGAAATATAGAATTATTTCCGAATTGGAAAATCCCTGCCTCCCCCCACCCCAAAAGCCAAGAAAGCTGAAAAAATGCAAAGGCAAAAGATATCCATTTAAAAATATTTTTGTTTTGTGTAACCAATAATGCTTTTGGAACAATATAAAGTAATGCATCTATAACTCATTCTAAACTTTATTGCTACTAATCGATGTCTTAAATGAATTTTATAACAAGTTATTTTACTGGTACTTATAAGTACCGTCAGTAGATAAAGGGTTAAAACATTTGAAAACCATACTGTTGTGTTACTCTCATACACTCTCATTTTCAATGTTACGAGTGTTTCGTTAATGCAACATAGTGCAAAAATGAATTGACTGATTTTAAAATTCAACGACTTTCAAGTTGTGACAGCTATTAAAAAAATTCTTTCAGGAGGGTTATGTGAGATCTCAGGAGATTTATTACTGCGATTCTCGATTTTAGTTTAAAATAGCAGCGATAGATAGCGGTGCAAGTAACAGGTGCTAAATCGTTGGCCGATTATTGGACTCTCTCTTCTCTCACTATTGATGCGAATGAAGGAAGTTAAATATGTGGAGTGGTTCTCGATAGCCAGTACAATTTTGTTCTTGGGATCCCATTCCATATATTTAACACCCTTCTTTCGCATCAATACTGTGAGAAGAAAGCAGACAAAACCCCCACAAAAGCCCCGATTTAGTGCCTATTGTATGCAGTGCAATCCATGACTGCTATTGTAAACTAAAATCGATAATCGCAATAAAAAAAATCCTGACAACTTACGTAACCCACCTGCAAGAATTTTTTTACTAGTTGTCACCATTTGCAAGATATTGAATTTTAAAATCAGTCAATTCATTTTAGGACACTCGACATAAAAAAAAATCCTTTTCCAGATAAATGAAATAAAGAAATAATTCCACACGAGTTCTTTTCAATTTTCGAATAAATAATTCTGTTACTGAAAACAAAACTTCTTTTGCTGCGATTCTTCCTTTATGACATCGCTTTTCTCGTTTGGACAATACCTATTGTGTTGTACTGCACTTATTATTTGAACTACTCACGTTAAAATATCAAGATTTTCTGATGAAGAAAGAAATTGCCTCAGAAAAGCTTTCCGGCTTTATTGAAAAACTGTCTTTTCCACGTCTTACATCATTTTTCCAAATCAACAGTTTCGTATCTCTGAACATTGATTTAGATTAACCTATTGTTCAGTTTACTATTTTTTATTCTATTCCTACTAGTAAGGAAAATAAGGAAGAGTTCGAGAAAAACTTTATTGTTGTAGGCGTGTTATAAAATAATTCTTTTCAAGAAGGATTTTTATATTGTTTTATGTTTTATACTGTTTTATTTAACTGAACGTGTTTTTATGTAGAAGTGGGATTTTGGAATATATTTTCAACCTTCTTCCTGTTATGCTAGAATTATACAAATTATGAACAAAGACTTGGTTCTGATTACAATACCAGAGTTGAATATTTAAACAACTTAACCCCTTGAAGGGCGGTGGGATATAGTATATCCCACTTAATTTTAATTTTAAAATGCCACATTGACACCAAAATTTTGGAATGATTTTTTTTTATTTTATTAAGTCCTTGAACAAAAGCTTTAACATATTTTGAAATAAATTTGATTTTAATTCCCGATGCATTAAATAATTTAAGCATTTTATGAATAGAAGTACAGTCGTGGAAAAAAAAGTAAACATCCCCTACTAACTCCTCAACAAATCATCGTAGATGAAAGTTACTGGTACCGAACGATTGGAAATAAAGCCTACTTTTAAATGATGTATATAAAATTTTCTTAGGGGGTCATCTACATATTAAAACGAAACCAAACTTAATTCTTTTCAATGGCAATACCCAATTTTAACGAGATATTTCAAATCTTCGGTTCAAACTATGCCTAGACAACAAATTTCAAGTCATTTGAATGATAAGTTTTTGAATTATAAACATTCAAAATTTAGTGCTTCTAATGTTAAATTACATTTTCCTATTTTTATTTTTATCTCCTGAAATTATGCTCCTAATGTGCTATATTTTTTTTTTTATAGCAATAATACTAATATACCCAAGAATAATTACGCTGAATTTGCAATTTTTATAATTTTTTTTATATGAATTATGCATTATGAAATTAATATTCGAAAAAATTATGAATTGCAACCTACATTTTTGTTGATGGATTTAGATTTATTAAGTCCTGCTTTATGGAAAACGAAAATTTCACATTTTTCTACCAAGTAGTTTTCAAAATATGCTTAAAAAACGGCAAAATGATGGTTTAAGGGGCCGTCTATGATGGAAGCGAGTAGACATTTTGAAATTTATTGTGCTGTACTGTAATCTAACAAGCTTCATTGACTCTTTGAGCGGCGCTTAAGCTGCCTTGATCAAGAATGGGGCTCTCTCGGTTAACAATCGAGTACGAAACTTCAATTTGGATACAGCCCGTAAAATACGCTCGTTTTAAAATAATTAATTTTTTGGAAACTTATGGTACGAATTGCATAAAAATTCGTTTCTATGCTAATTGAAGGGTGTAGAGTTCATTTATGCTGTCAGAATTGTGTACTGCCATTGAAAAAAAAAACAAAGTTTGGGTTCGTTTTAATATGTAGATGGCCCCTTAAGTAAATTTTATATACATCATTTAAAAGTAGACTTTATTTCCAATCGTTCGGTACCAGTAACTTTTATCTACGATAATTTGTTGAAGAGTTAGTTGGGGGTGTTTACTTCTTTTTTCCACGACTGTACCTTGCCCCTCAAAGGGTTAAGGGCAGGGGTCGTACTTGTCCTGAAATTTCACGACCGGGAAATTCCTCGGTACCAGCATTTTCTTATGGAAAAATCTCTTCTTAAATAAGGCGCAATTTCGCACGTTTAACCTAAATTTATTAACAAATAGTGATATTTGTCCTGAAAAAAATCTTTTAAGTGTACGACCCCTGGTTAATGGGTCTCAGGACTCATAAAGTTTATAAATTTTCGAAAATTTAATTTTTTCATATGTTAACCCTCTCGCTGCGTAATTGTTTTATCAAAATAGCTTCAAAAATTGCGTACTTAATTCCTTCGCGACGAGCGTCTTTTAAGAATTTTTATTCTTTTGCCACCGGTTTTTCAAAACAAAAATTATCGACTGATTTAATCGGGAAAATGCTCCGATTAGATAAGGCAAAATTTACAATAAAAAGTGACTGGTGGTAATGATCAAGGTGGGTTAATTAGACGGAGAAAATGCATCCCTGATGAAATCTTGGGTTGCTCAAATTTTGCTACTTTTAAGTTGCCCGAGAAACTCTCGTGTTGCGCAGCGAGAGGGTTAAACTCATATCTTTTCTGAACATGTTGATGTAATTATTTTTTCAAAGTTCAACAGAAGTTGTGGCTTTTGGAAAAAAAATACCCGCTTATTAGCTGATGCCGCATTTCTGAAATTTTGAAGTCATTTTTCTCCAAATGACGTTTTCGGGCATAATGCGCAGGATAGCTCAAAAACTTCTGAAAATTTTCTTCATGAAACTTTCAAAATATATATTTCATGTTAGTCTGCATAAACTGAATCGAAAATTTCATTTTTATTGTTTAAAAAAAAATACTTTCTTTAGGTGATTATACTGTTGAAATTTTCAAAATTTTGTATTAGCTAAATACAGTTTTGTATTGAAAATATAAAAAATGCTTTAATCCTCTCGCTGCGCAGCCCGAGATATGCACGGGCATGCATTTTTCCGTTAAATTAATACTATTTGGTTATACACACCAGTTATTTTTTAGCGAAAACTTTGTCTGATTTCATCTGGACCATTTTCCCTGATTACGGTGGTCATAGTAGGAGAGCTGTTGAACATTTTTGAGTAGGTATTTGAGGCACCCTGAAAATGTGTGCAACGCTTCTTTTGTAATGCCTGAATACAAAATCGAATGTCTGGCACAGTTTTTGTGCCGACTAAAGTGTCTGTCATTTTCAAAATATTTTTTTCTAAGCATAAATATTATTCTGCCTCAATCTCAGCGTGCCTCAAATACCTTTTTTGTGGGTAGTCAAAAATGGCACTTGACACGTGTCTGGCACAGTTTTTGGGCCGACTAAAGTGTCTGTCGTTTTCAAAATATTTTTTTTCTAAGTATAAATATTATTCTGTCTCAATCTCAGCGTGCCTCAAATACCTTTTTTTTGGGTAGTCAAAAAATGGCACTCGACACGTGTCTGGCACAGTTTTTGGGCCACGATCCTTCAGCCAGACATTCGATTTTGTGTTCAGCCATTACAAAAGAAGTGTTGCACAAATTTTCAGGGTGCCTCAAATACCTTCCCTAAAATGTTTAACAGCTCTTGGACTATCAAGAATTTCTGCTTTAAAGAACCGTTGATAAACGATTAAAAATTCTGTAAAAGACGCTCATCGCGAAGAATTAATTACGCAGGGAGAGGGTTAAATGCAATTTTACTTAGGTTCATGGTAATTACAGTGAAACCCGCTTAAGAAGTTTCCCAAGGGAGTGGAGGGGAAAAACTTCTTAAACGGGAAAACTTCTTAAACGGGAAATTAGCATTTTTTGAAAAAAATCAATAGTTTAAATATTGAAATTTAGAAGAGTGTTTATTTTACCTTGGTACAATAATACAAAGAGTACTTTCTATAAAATTGAGTTTTCTTAAGAAATTTAAATTAGTTTGCACACTTAAAAAATTAGCTAATAAAGTAAAAATACATAATTACCTTAGATACTCTTTATTTAATCCAAGACAAGAAATTTCTCTTTAAGAGTGATTTGATATGTTTTTGCAAAAAAAAAAAAAAAAAAAAAAAAAAAAATTTATAGTTTTTAGTTTCTGTTTTTTTTTTTGGCAACCTTTAATCAATAACTTTTCTTCCATAACTTCATATTTCCCTCTTTTCACATTTTTAATTTTACGAGATTTTTCAGAACAGTTTAAAATGAGATCTCGTTTTGCTAGAATTCCATTCAGAGTAGCCACTGGTATGTTAAACTTCTTTGCAATTTCAACTCTTGTTGTTTTGGCGTTACTATCAACTTCTTTCAAAATTTTGATTTTGTCTTCAATTGACAAGACTTTCCTTGTAATTGCCTTGCCCGACATTTTTGGGGAAAAAAACAGAATTTTTTGTCCGTGTATTTTCTAACGAGAAAGCTTTGATGTTATGCACTTTACACTGACTTAAAATCTGCGAAATGAATAAACCAAACGCAGATTTGGTACATTACACTTATGGAATATGGTGGTGGGAAAGAATCTGTTGTAACTATTGAACTGAAAGAACCACCCATCGGTAGGGTGGAACAATTCCCTTTTCTCTTATCAGTCACTATTGTTACAGTGACGAGAGGCCCATCCTCTACCAACATTCCATTTCCATCAAACACGTTAAACAGATTTTAAGGTGAAATAGAGGTGACCACATCTGCTATCAGTCTTAAACATTGACCTTTTTGAATAGCGAAGAATAATAAAGAAAGAGATTTCAGCACAGAAAATAAAATAATAATCCAAAAGACAAAATAAACGAGCTTTGAAAGTAAAAATGGAAGGAAAAATAAAACTTTTTAAGCGGGAAAGAGTTTCGAACAAAACTTCTTAAACGATTTATTTTAGTGTTGTAAGAATAAGAGAAAAATGGGAAAATATAAACTTCTTAAAAGGGAAAACTTCTTAAGCGGGAACTTCTTAAACGGGTTTTACTGTACTATAGTCTGAAGTATAATTAGACACGAAAAATTTCATTCTATTCATTTTTCATTAATGACTGAAGCTGCTCAAGTGTAATTTTCAAATGTATTATACTTTCCTAACTGAACTGATGTTTGCATACTATGATGTATATAAGCAAATTTTTAGCTTATATATAGGGCTGAGCAGAAGAATTCGGATATAGTCCCCTCTGGTGATGGTAGTTGAGATTTAAAATATGTTACGCTTTTTTCAAATTTTTTACTTAGATATGATATTTCACCTTATTAAAAGGTAAAGTTTTGTTACAGTATTCTGAAACTGTTGGAAAGTGTTTCGTAACGTATGCATGAACCATAATTTTTTTTTTAGTATTAAAGAATAAAATAATAACAATTTAGAATTCCTATGAAACTAACACTAAGAAATCTTTTTTTTTTTTGTTTAATTTCTACTCTTCATTGTCTGTTATGCCATATAAACATAAAATATATCATGGATAAAACTATTACCATAAATAGTAGTGATTCGTATGATTCGACTCCTTAATTCGAGAGAAATAACCAGCCATTCTGGCTCTGGAAGGCATTTTATTTTCCATTAACTTTAGGGTCGTCTTAAATCAGAGTATATACGGTAAATATCATAAAATTTGTGATTAATTTTATAATAAAAGAAAAGTGTCTACATGGTATCTGCACAGTACAATTAATTTGAATTTAAAAATTCTCTTCAGATTTAAATTTAACTTTGAGTCTCAGAGATGAGCGAATAATACATTATTCCCTCATAATAAATTATCTACGAATAAATATCGCCGAATATCTACAAAAATAACAACTGATATTTGCAATATTATGTTATATACTAGCGATGTTTAATTTTAGTCATACATAAATGCACATTATTTTTTCTCAAATACTATATATATGATACATTCTATTTAATGTACATAAAACAACGTGCTAAGTTCTTATACGATTTAATTTGTTACTTTCATACCGTAGAGCAAAAATTTTCCTTGAATCACATGCCTGCTTTATACAATATTTGGTTTGAGTGACATACAGTAAGTTGAATAGCAGTGAGCATATCAAAGGTTGCATACAATATTAAAGATTTTATTTTCATTCTTGTCACATCTCTAGTCAGCATAATGTGAGAAAATGTGTTTTTGTGCATAACACATCCATCTGTTTCAAATAGAATGTTGAAAAAGAAAATAGGATGCAAGATAAGATAATAAGAATTTCTAAAAGGATTTTACTAGCCATTTCCCAAACATAAGTAAAAATATGTAAAAAAATTGTGTATTTTCAGGCTGCGTGCAATTTTACAACAATTTTCGAATAGGATTTAAATCGCAGAAAAATATTTTAAACTTTCCGAATAATCACAAAAAAATTTCTAATCTGAAATAAAATATGTATATGTGGGAAAAGGCATCAGATCAATGTTACCAAACAATTAGACGTGAAAACATAGATTTATTGGCATGGCAGGACAAGGAATTTTAACACTATTTTAACACTATTAATAATCTCTGTTGTTGAACTATAACATAAAAACAAACCATGTTTCACATTGACGAATATTACAATCACGATTCTCCCGTCGGAGAATAAACCGCCTTAAAACCCCTTCACGCTCGAATCAAATTGCGGTTAAAAAATTCAAATTGCTTATTGGCATCACTTTTATAAAAAAGAAATATTCACCGTATTTAATGACAGGTAAATCCATGCTAAAATATAGCCAATTTCACTATTTTATAAAACTGGTGGGAGTTAAACAATCTGAGTAAAAGACGCAGCCCAAGAATATGACGAGAGCGAGAATTAAGGGGTTAAACCACCGAAAGGAGATTATGTTTCTTTTAGCACACCGTCTTTCAAATTTCATTCTATAGCATTCTATGTACATCCGTTCTTTAATTTCGAAGCTACTAGAGTCAGTTTCAATGGAGGATATTCCATCTACGTCATAATCACGTGGTCAAGGCAAAAACTCCTAGCGTAAAGAAGGGAAGTCTCCGTAGACCTAATGTAAATCCCCGCTAGCCAGTGAAACAGTTCATGGGGGGAAGCAGTAGTAGTTTCCCGTTTCCCTTCTTATCAGTTAGATGTTCTTTGGGTAAATTACCGGTACCACGTGACATTTTTCAGCCTCGCACCCATATTTGGAATATCCTCTATTCTCTCCGTGTGAAAGTGCAGATCAGACCCCCACATATATATAAGTAAAACAATTTGTCATTTTTGTTGCCACTATTTTAAAATAATAATTTTAAGCTACAAATCATTTCACGCTTTTCATGATTTAGGTTAATTGCAAACATTACTTTCTGAATTCTGGTTGTTGTTGATCCTCAGATTGTCCGGAAGAATAAATTTTCACTGAAAAAAGTCTTTGCACACACAGAAGATAACCCAACGGCTGCGTCATTAACTGTAATATGTTTCCGGTGTTTAGAAGATATTGTTTTTTTCAGATGAAATCGTTGCACTCGTAAGAAAACGATGTGATTGGGAGCAGGGCTGCCAGTTTGGCCTCAACTTTCATTTTAAAAAAATACACCAGAAAAATCAAAAAGTATTTCCAGATTTATTTAATGTCAAACTTTCCGTGGCTACTAAATGTAAAAAAGGTACATCAAAAAATTCCTTTCTGAAGTCGAAATTTCGGGATGCAAATGGATGCCAAACTGTCAACCCTGATTGGGAGCTTAATCAAAGCGAAACATTTTACTTCAAAGCAGTAGCGACTTGTCAAGTTGTTCACAATAGCTTTATTACCAGGATTTTAGTATAGAAAGTTTGACATTATTTAAATGCGGTGCGTCCGAACGATTAAACAAGCAGAAATTTGGCTTGCGAAGCCACGAGAAACCGATAACAGTTAGTGATGCACTCCTCAGGTTTCATATAGGGTGGCCTTTAAAATATGCATACATAACACATTAACTAATGAATGACATGTTTTTTCATTGCTTTCAGTTTTAACCAAATTTTAAATAAAAGCTGACGTCCGACTAAGCTTTCAACAAAAGAAATTTGCCCTAAAGTACTTCTGGAAGTTTGAAATCAGAGCTGAAAGGCATAGACAGTTTAGGAAAGAGATTCAAACATATATTCCTATATGATTAAAATAGTCAGGGCCCTCGCTAAGGGTGGGGAGAGCCTCCACCCCAAACTTTCGAGAATTCTGTTACACTTAGTAAATTTGCAAACTTAGTTGGCATATTTGTTTAAAATTTTAATAAAAACTATATGACACTTTCTATTTCTGATAGGCTTGGCAAAAATTACAAATCTAATTGGAAATATTATTAAACTTTTTACAAATAAGAACAATATTACAATTTCTAATCGTGGTAATTTGGCAAAATTACAAAACTAGGTTGGCAAATACTGAAATTTGACTTGGGAATTTAAGGTCCTCTCCCCCACCAATAAAAAGTCTGAGCAATAGCTCTGAAAATAGTTAGAATTACAGATGAGTTTAATGCAGAAAGACAGGCTTGCGATTTCATTTCTTCAGGTTATCAGCAGTCCCTAGGCTAGAACGGCCATGAGATTAATGCAGCCGTTAACCGTTCTCTTTCAAACCACGAATGGAAAATATTTTTAACCCCTTCGAGACGGGAGCCTTTTACGAAATTTTTAATCTTTTGTCACCGTTTTTTAAAAACAGAAATTTGTGTCTTCTTGAATCGACAAAATGCGCTGATTAAATAAGGCAAATTTTACGGTAAAATTTTACTGGTGAGGAAAAACAAGGATTCTGAGCGCTTCACGCGGCACGTATACGTGCCGCTCGTCCCCAAGGGGTTATAATCATTCGCACCGCAATTTTAAAATAGTTTTCTTTGTGGTATATTTCTTCTGATTGGAAATGGGAAATAGAGTTACTTTTGGATAACCCCTTAACCCCCTGAGGACGAGCGACACGTATACTTGCCGTATGAAGCGCTCAGAATCCTTGGTTTTCCTCACCAGTAAAATTTTACTGTAAAATTAGCTTTATTTAATCAGCGCATTTTCTCGATTCAAGAAGACACTAATTTCTGTTTTTAAAAAACGGTGACAAAAGATTAAAAATTTCGTAAAAGGCTCCCGTCCCGAAGGGGTTAAGGGACAAGCAAAAATGTCTCTAAATATTGAATTCTCACCGAAATAATCGAAAAGTTTTATTTCTAAATAAGGAAAAGCAATTTTTCAGCAGTTTTCCTCCAAAGTTAAAAATATAAAATTTAGTTAAAATTTTCTGGTGATAATCTTGTTTAAATTAGGTGGGGTATATTTTATACCACTGCCCCTCAAAGGGTTAACAGGTTGCATCGTTCCACGCTTGCACAAGTAACAGGTTCCAACAACCTGTTATTTTTTAACGTATAAATAATGGCTGTGTATGATGTCAACGGGTGTTTTAATTAGAAGGCCTTTAAACAAAATGTTTGAAATAATTTTGGAACGTACGTATATACACTGTCTTTCGTTAGGGTGAATCCAAACCATTAAAATCAGTTTTTGTTTAAAAACTTAATTTTTACAGGACAAAACTCACCTAGTTATGGTACTTTTAATTTTATGCATTTTCAGCTTTTCTGGTACTAAAAACACGTATTTTGTTTATGGTGACAAAAACGTCGAAAATTCATAAAGTTCTAAGTATCAAAACTCAATAAGTTTTAGCTGTAGGAAAATAAATTTTTTACTGTTTTAGTGGTTAGAACATGGAAAAACTTTTTTTGAATGAAGCTTATAGGACCCAGACGTTGTGAAATTTTTTTTAATTTCCGAACTATTTAAAAAGCACTAATTTTAAAGGAAATTGGATTTTAAATAATGCATAAGAAAATCTGAAACATTTTTGCAATTGGAACAATACCACTAAAACTAACGATTTAGAAGTTAGCTTTTGGTAAACGATAAGAAGGGACGTCCCGTATAAAAGTAAACACAGTTTTAACAACATGATTTGTAAAAAAAAAATAAATAAAAAATTAAAAAAATAAAGAAAGAGGCGAAATTTTATTCCCGATTTCGTTGCTGCCATGTGTATCAACGCATTTGCATAGCGAAAACGACAAGAAAATGAAAATATTATTTATACATCTTTAGTCAGATGCAATTTATCAATGTAATACTAAAAACGTGTTTTTAAATATTTGCTGACTAAAAATCACAAAATTCATTAAATTCAAGTATCTTAATTCAGTTAGTTTTGGCCATAGAAGAATAAATTTTTACTGTTTTTACATCTTAAAACATAGAGAAGCTTATAAGCCCCAGATACTGTAAATTTTTTTTTATATTTTAAGTATTTAAAAATCAGCTATTTTAACGTAAATCGATTTTTATATGATACAGAACAAAATTTGAAATACTTTTGCAATTGGAACTACGCATCTAAAATTAATGGTTTAGAAATTAGCTTTTGGCAAACGATAAAAAAAGACATACTATATAAAAATAAACACTTCTTTAACAACATGATTTATAAAAAAAGAAATACGTTCCCCGACTTCACTGCAGTTATATTTATCAACGTCTATCCAAAGATAATCCACAAGAACCTGAAAATGTTATTTATACACTTTTAATTAAATCTGTCCGAACAGATTTTTATTACGTTTATCAAATTAGTTACAGTTGTATTAAAATTTCTAGCTCTTATTTTCTAAAAACACAGTATTGAGAAACTAATAAATAAATAATAAAAACACATGCCCCCCCCCCCCCCACATTTCTAAAAAAAATATCTACTGACAAATAAAACAAGATGGAAATTGCTCGTCAAACGTGGCAAATGAGGTGCGTTCGTACTATAACTAGTTTTAAAATTATTTTTTGCACCCCATATTGTACTGAATGTATAATTTTTTGCACTTCATAACGTGCATAGTCTGATACATCATTAAAATGCACTTCCAATAATTTTTTCGGAACACTTTTGACTGTCCCTGTAATTAAACTATACATCCGATTTTCCTAAAATTTGAAATAGCTCAACAAAATTTTGCAACAATTATATCTTTAAAATTTCAGACCATTCGGAAGGCTGTAATATCATTAAAATGCACTTGCAATAATTTTCCCCATTGGCCGTAATGTAAAAAAAAACTTTTGGCTGTCCCTGTAATTAAACTATACATCCGATTTTCCTAAAATTTGAAATGGCTCGACAAAATTTTGCAACAATTATATCTTTAAAATTTCAGATCATTCGGAAGGCTCTAATACCATTAAAATCCACTTGCAATAATTTTTCCCATTGGCCGTAATGTAAAGAAAAACTTTTGGCTGTCCCTGTAATTAAACTATACATCCGATTTTCCTAAAATTTGAAATGGCTCGACAAAATTTTGCAACAATTATATCTTCAAAATTTCAGATCATTCGGAAGGCTCTAATACCATTAAAATCCACTTGCAATAATTTTTCCCATTGGCCGTAATGTAAAGAAAAACTTTTGACTGTCCCTGTAATTAAACTATAGATCCGATTTTCATAAAATTTGAAATGGCTCGACAAAATTTTGCAACAATCACATATTTGAAATTTCAGACTATTCGGTTGGGTAGTTTTTGCTCTGTTACATGCGGACAGACGGACGGACAGACGGACGGACTGAACGACGACTATAGGTGCTACGTATTTATATAATTACGAACGCACCTAAAAAGAAAAAAACCTGTCAAACTTCATGAGCAATTACCCTTTTAACCCTAGATCTACCGGGAATTTTATTCAAGTTTTAATAAAACGTTCTACACCAGAATTTTTATTTAAAACTATTTAACTTATTTATTTACCTTATTTTTGTCTGGTTTATATACTTAGTTTATTTTAAAGAAATTTCTGGTTTGAATGAATATTTTGTATGTACCTGTCGGGTCCAATGGACCCGTCTGGTAGACGGAGGGTTAAACATCAAAGAAACCACTAGCACTATCCAATCAAAAATGGCTACCGCAATAACTGTGTCAAAAATACAATGAAATCAAAATTATTCCCGTCCTCTAATCCCTTTTAAGCATTCAAATTCAAATAAACCACTACCAGGTCAAAAATGGCTAACGAGCTAACCCAGCCAACGCAACGAATGTGGAATTATTACCATTCTCTGATATCCATTATTAAAAAACACGTTTTACTTTTCATTCCAATAAATCTCATCAGTAAAATGCTGTTATACAATACTATTTATCTGTGCAACAAATTACAACAGTTTAACGTATATCAGTGTGATGTGTTAAAAAATATTTTGTCTTCGTATTGAGTTAAAGCAGTTACAGTATTAGAATCAACAGTAATGAATATTTGTAATAAAATAACTGTGAAGCTCTATGCGGTTTCTCAGAAAATTTTAACAGTGAGCTTTCTTTTCTAGCGAATGTCAAGGTGTTTGCTAGTGAATTGGGCTCTGGTTGGTTGATTGCGAATTGCTTCATAGCTACTATGCTTTACTCATTGTTTGCAGTGAACGATACATCCAATGGAGGCTACTAAAGTCATGAAAGGAAGATTTTTGACTGTCTGCGGCTGTTGATTTCTTTCTATTAGCTTTGGCGTATCATAATAAACGTTCATAAGCGTTTAAAATAGGACTTTTTTTTTATTTGAAAGTACATTTTTAAGTTCTTTTTTTATAATATCGAAAACAAATTTTGGAAATTTTATTTTTATTATAATTTTAACATCTATTTCTAAAAAACTATTCTTTCAGCTTTTTCTTTTCTTTTTTTTATATACTTTGCAGGTAATGCGTTCCAAATTTAACAGGGACTTTCCGTTAATCTGTTACTAAATAATGCACTATAAACGAATAACATTGTTATTTATCCTAATACGTTAAATAATGCCCATCTCTACTTCTGATAAAACTTATATATGACTGATAAAACGCAATGTTTTACAAAAAATTAGAGTGTCTTTGTAGTAGAGAAGTGATATATGGTGTCCGTGCTCAGATCGGAAGTCTTTGTCCAAAAAATAGCGATTTATAATACTGAACTTGATGATTCTCGCCCAGATGAATTAGGTTCCTTGAGTTAGACAAACAAACAAAGAATATATTGGGAGTAATTTGAGTTTTAAAATATCAGGTTCCCCAAGTTTTTGTCCAAAATTCTCTCGACTAATAAAATTTTATTGCTATTCTTTGAAACATTTTACCATAATTTTAGCAAAATAACATAATTTGTTTTGTTCTTTTAAATTTTTCATCATTTTATATAATCTATATATTTAAAACACAAGACTGTTTTTTAGTCATCTGCCCTAAGCTTTCTACTGAACCAATTTTGCTAATATTTTTTTAACTGAAAGTTGTTCATTTGTAGATGCGCGCACTAGCTTTTTTTAATATCCCTATTTTTATATTTCAATTTAAAAAATATTTTATGAAATTTCTTCATAATAGTGGTATTTAGATAGCTTTCATTATCGCAGAGAAGAAGAAAATAATGAGATTTATTTTTATTCATGCCATTTTCTGATAAAAAATTAAAAAAAAAAAACTTTTTAAAAAAAATTGTATAGATTAAATTTTATTGTATAGGGTTTAGTGGCACAAAATCTCATTAGGGACATGCTGCACCAAAATATTTTGAACGAAAAATGACGTGCTGCTTTTGAAAACACGCATTTTTCCTATAAAACTTCCTTACTTTCCCCTGCTGCTTGAACAGTAGGCGAAATGTTTAAGTGAAAATGACATCATATTTAAAAGAAAACGGTCATTTTTTTTAGAAAAACTAATCCTTTTCACACAAATGCGTCTAAAAAACAGAAATTACAGAAATTTTTACTCTCCCGTATTCAGATTAGAATCTGAAGTTAAGAGGGCGATTGCTCCCATGCAAAGATGTTGCTGACAATCGTGACTTCAAGTTTTCAGTTAAATGATATTAAATGGATCAAATTAAAATACCAATTCTTTTTAAGTGAGGTGAATACGAATATGTAAGGTGCGTATGAAAATTTTGAGAAGGTGAAAATAATGTCGGGTTTAGATTTCACGAGGGAAAAATTCTATGATCGCATCAAAGTTAAATAAATTTTTTTTTTTTTTTCATACCTTAACCCCAAACATAAGAGCCGCAATTGATAACTTTATCATAATAACTGCTCTTTATTATGTTTTACGGATTACATATACGATTAAAGTTTCATTTTAATAATTTGGACAACTGAGTTTTATAGAAATAGTATTTTGTTGACTTTAGATTAAAATAATATTTGTTTGAGAGTTAGACTAACCCAGCAAACACACACCATTCGGAACACGATCGGACCGCAGTGTCGGTGAAGTGTCGGCATGGGTACAGTGATTTCGGTGAAGTGGACTGCATGTCGGCAACTGAAACATAAGTATCTGCTTTTTCGACTGCCAGTTACCGTAATTGGTCCGCTTATGGTTATATATCAGCAAGCAACTTACACCGGCAAGTGACGCAGGATCGATATGTGATTTCTGATCGTGGCCCGATTGGATTTGCCAACATCGGTCCGAATTTGGAATTTTTAGTCTTAGCCGACATTTTTTTTTCTTTTTCTTAATTTTGTTTGAATTTGAGTTTTGATAAGATATGTATATTTCATGTATTTCACATGAAATTCTAGCAGTGATAAACAAAAAAAAATTCAAAAATAGCTTATATATATTTTTTTAAAGCTGTTATTGAATTCATTTTAAAAAGGCTTACAATTTGAATCATCAAAAGAGTTTCTTAAATCGTCCCTTAAAATTATTATTCGTTATAAAATTAATTATTTTCTTAACTATATATTCATTTTAAAAGCAATAGCTATGTTTTTTATTTTATTTAAAAATTAATTATTAAAAAAGTGCTTAAAATTATTTTACAAGCTATAAAAATATAAAAAACTACCCAACTTTTTAGCATTAAAATTTAAAAGAAAGATTCAGAAATCTCCCACTTCTAAAAAACTATTTACCAAAAAAAAAAAAAATAAAAAAATAAAAAGATAAATTAATATTTCTATTTTATTTGATGATTAAAAAATGTTGATAAGTAAAAGAATCATTTTTGCTTCTTAATCACTAAAAATATATTCTACATCAAATCATCAAATGAATAAAAATGAACTCTTATTCAAATTAAAAGTGATTAATTAGCAATCTCTTTTTTTTAATTAAAATTAGCTTTTCTTTGTTACAAATATATATTTCTTAAATTAACCCCTTCGCGACGGGAGCCTTTTACGAGATTTTTAATCTTTTGTCACCGTTTTTTAAAATCAGAATTTTGTATCTTCTTGAATCGAGAAAATGCGCTGATTAATTGTCTGAGCGAAGCGAAGGCTAATAGTCAACGAAATATTACTGTCTGGACACTTTACTACTACGATGGATATTAACGCCATGTCCTACTAAAAAAAAAGCCTATTAAAAACCTTTCGTCAAGCATAACTCAAAAAATATTTGTCGGATTTCGTTTCTGATTGCACCAGAAGGTACCTATGAGGGTCGCCTACTGAATACTATGATACCTCGCCTACTATGAAAAATAAGTTCCAAACCGTTTAAAAATTATATAGAAAAAACTCTTAAAAAAGCACAATTTATCTGCATACGTCACAGAAATTTGGTGTGCGTCACTTTCACCTGTTGATGTTTTCGTAGACAACTGGTTTGAACACATGGCGCAAATAAAAAAAAAATACGCACGCAGTAATATTGAATAGATCAGTTTCAACCACGTGATCACAAACCTTGCAACAACCCGTGGCAACCAGTTTTGGTGGGCAAACAAATAATAATACAGTATTCCGTACCACGGTGACCGTTTTTAGCCTGTTGTATAAAATCTGGCATGTTGTATGACATACAATTGTGGATGATTAGAACAAAAGACATGAGTGTTTATTGATCCGGAGGTTATCTTTCTCTGGATGTCTGTCTGTCTATCATACAGCATGCAATTTTCTTGTAAAGGATGATATTATTATGCAGTAAAACCTCCATAACGGACACACCCGATTAGTGGACACCTCTATTTAGCGGTCATTTTTTCGATTACCAACCCTTAAATAGCTGTGCATTTTTTACTCTCAGTAGCGAACACTACCAAATAGAGGACAAATTCTGCCCTCCCGAGGTGTTCGCTATTCAGAAGTTTTACTGGTAAAACCTCAATAGCGGACACACCCGATTAGCGGATACCTCTATTTAGCGGACATTTTTTCGATTACCAACTCTTAAATAACTGTACATATTTTACTCTCAGTAGCGGTCACCTCTAAATAGAGGACAAATTCTGCATTCTCGGGGTGTCCGATATTCAGAGGTT
This sequence comes from Maratus speciosus, assembly GCA_963932465.1. Lineage (NCBI taxonomy): Eukaryota > Metazoa > Arthropoda > Arachnida > Araneae > Salticidae > Maratus > Maratus speciosus. The sequence goes on from OZ010789.1 coordinate 276,301,645, forward strand.
TTACTGTATATAATATTGATAATTAGTTTACAGGGCCGCACAAAAGAATAAGAATATATGAAACGAATATAAACTAAATTCGGGATTGGTAGATCGCTGATGGTAATGTAATTTTAGGATGTTATTACAGTCATCCGCAGCATGTTTTTAGAGTTTTGTCCATCTAACGAAACCCTACCTGTCTCACTCCTTTGTCTGTCTGTCACAGAGCCCGTTCTCAGAAACTATATATGTCGGAGACTTGAAAATTTGAATACTTATAGCTGAACACCACACATCAAACGGCAAATAATAAAATTTTGTAAAAGTCTAATATTTAACCCTCTGGGTTCTAACTTATGTATTTTAAGCAATTTTTCTAACTCAGCCCCTAATTTAATTAAGTTGGAGACATGAAATTTTGCATACATATAGCTAAACATCTCACATCAAACGACAAATAATAAAATTTTGAAAAAGGCTTAATATTTAACCCTTTGGGCTCTAACTTGTGTATTTAAAGCAATTTTTCTAACTCACCCCCTAATTAAGTTGGAGACATGAAAGTTTGCATACTTATAGCTGATCACTTGAGATAACAATATAAATCATAAAATTTTGAAAAAGTCATATTTAACCCTCCGGTCTCTAACTTCTGTATTTTAAGGAATTTTTCTAACTAAGCCCCTAATTAAGTTGGAGACATGACATTTTGCATACTTATAGCTGAACACCTCACATCAAACGACAAATAATAAAATTTTTAAAAAGTCTAATATTTAACCCTCTGGGCTCTAACTTATGTATTTTAAACAATTTTTCTAACTCAGCCCCTAATTAAGTTGGAGGCATGAAATTTCGCATACTTATAGTTGAAATCCTCACATCAAACGACAAATAATAAAATTTTGAAAAATGTCTGATATTTAACCCTCTGGGCTGTAACTTATGTATTTTAAGCAATTTAACTAACTCATCCCCTAACTAAGTTGGAGAATTGAAAGTTTGCATACTTATAGCTGAAAACTTGCGATAACACGATAAGTCATAAAATTTTGAAAAAGTCATATTTAACCCTCCAGTCTCTAACTTCTGTATTTTAAGCAATTTTTCTAACTCAGCCCCTAATTAAGTTGGAGATGTGAAATTTTGCATACTTATAGCTGAACTCCTCACATCAAACAGCAAATAATAAAATTTTGAAAAAGTCTAATATTTAACCCTCTGGTCCTAACTTGTGTATTTAAAGCAATTTTTCTAACTCAGCCCCTAATTACGTTGGAGACATGAAAGTTTGCATACTTATAGCTGATAACACGATAAATCATAAATTTTGAAAAAGTCATATTTAACCCTCCGGTCTCTAACTTCTGTATTTTAAGCAATTTTTCTAACTCAGCCCGTAATTAAGTTGGAGACATGACATTTTGTTTACTTACAGCTGAACACCTCACATCTAACGACAAATAATAAAATTTTGAAAAAGTCTATTACTTAATTCTCTGGGCTCTAACTTGAGTATTTTAAGCAATTTTTCTAACTCAGCCCCTAATTAAGTTGGAGACATGACATTTTGCGTACTTATAGCTGAACACTTCACATCAAACTACAAATAATAAAATTTTGAAAAAGTCTATTATTTAACCCTCTGGGCTCTAACTTGTGTATTTTAAGCAATTTTTCTAACTCAGCCCCTAATTAAGTTGGAGACATGAAATTTTGCATACTTATAGCTGAACACCTCACATCAAACAGCAAATAATAAAATTTTGAAAAAGTCTCATATTTAACCCTCTCGGCTCTAACTTGTGTATTTAAAGCAATTTTTCTAACTCAGCCCCTAATTATGTTGAAACATAAAAATTTGCATACTTATAGCTGAACACCTCACATCAAACGACAAATAATAAAATTTTGAAAAAATCTAATATTTAACCTCTAATATTTTGTCTCGCGCAATTTTTAAATTTAAACTGTTTTGCAATACTATTTTTTGTTCATTTTGCATAATAAGTGTAATGTGACGTAATTTGTTCTATTTCAGATTTCTAACGCATGTTAATGAATTTATTTTACAATATCCTTTTTCTTTTAAAATTCACATGTAAATATAGTTTATATGGCGTAATTTCCAATAAGTGCCTGCTTTCAATACCTAAATATTTAATTGTAATTTGAAGGTTTTTTTCTGTTTATAATAGTAACGTGTAAATAATTTTTTTATTTGAAGCAAACATTATTGTTTGTGCTGTTTATACAGTTGGCAACAGTTTAAATTAATACCATTTTCTAAAATATGTAAAATATATCTGTCAAAATGCTGAATATTTGAATTTAAAATTGATATAAAACCTCAAAAAATGAGCCAAATTAAAAATATTTAATGAAATCCACAGACCGGGATCTTCTCTTGAATAAAATGATCTAAAAATGATTAAATTCCCATGTATAGCTTTTGCTCTTATAATTTTTTTAATGGAACGATTTTGTCCAACTTTAGCATTAAATATCTCTTAAAATAATTCTTCGATTTGAAAACTGTATGCATTAGTGTGTTGATAAAACATTTCGCTATAATACCACTGATTTTCATATATTTGTATGCAATAGTTTTCTTAATATTAACGAAGAAAGACCTCCGGTCACAAAAAATTCAAAACCGGCGGCGGCGGCAGTGACAGCGTTAGTTACTTTTCATAGAACAGAGAGATATATAAAAATGAAAACTTGTCTATCTGTCTGTTTGTAATTCTATAAAAAATCCACAGTTTGGAAGCCAAAATTGTGAAGAGATACGTACATGTGTATTAAAACATGTCCGAGACAACTAAAGTAATCCGGAATCGAAATAACTTATAGTTAATTTTTAATTAATAAAAAACCACCAATTTAATAGCAATTTCTTATCAAATTTAAACATTTTTCGTTATAGCAGTTGCCAACAATTAAAAAACACAATAAAATTATTACTACAATAATTAATTTTCTACTGCAAGATTTCTACGTGAAAAATGAAAATGAAATAAATAGTTTGCCGAATTTAAAAAAAAAGGTGAATATTACGTCAGACCTTTTCTATTGCATGATATTCACGTGAAATATGAAAATGAAATAAATGGTTTGACGAATTTAAATGAAAGTGAATATAACTTCGTAACTTTTCTATTTCAAGGTTTCCACATGAAAGAGGAAAATATTACATCATATTGGAAATATAATGGGCATGGTGGATATAGTATAACGTCATATGAGTGTGAAAAATATATTGAAGCATAATAAAAACCCGATTAGGGAAATATTGGCGTATTTTAACATTATTGCTCCAATTATAAATTGAAATAAGTTCATTTATAGCTGTATTCTTTTGCGTCTGTTATATACATTTATACATTTTTATATAGCGTTTTCATATGATTCATTCAACAACATTTCGACTGCTTTTTTTAATGTTTGTTTTGTGTTGTATGTTAAATTTTGAAATTGATTTTTCAGAACAAACATCCTTCAAATTCTGGGCAACGCCGGCACTTTATCTTGTAAAAGATAAATGGCTTTTGTATCTGTACATCTAATGCTAATATTATAAAGCGTTATAATATTATAAAGTATATAATATTATTAATGCTTGTACGTTTGTGAGGTGTTATCTCTGAAACTACATAGCCAACTTAAAAAAAAAAATGTTGGTGGCCATCTCTGCTCCGAAAAAAAGACTATTTTATGTCAGTGCAAGAACCTGCATCGCTGCAGGAGCAAAAAAGTTCTAAAATTGTGATTTCTGCGATATCGATTGGGTTAGAAACTTTACATTTGGTGCGGTAGTTACTTTTAAAATGTAAATACTCGTAATGAACGTTCTCTAAAAGGTTCAATTTGACGGATAAACGTAAAAAATTCTAGAAAGGTTCTAAACTATGATTTATTTGGAATACTGAAATTTTTGGGATACTGTTGGGGTTAGAAACTAGAACTTTGGCATGGTAGTAATTAATAAGATGTAAATGCTCGTTGTAGAACGAATTCTAAAAAATAGAAAGACTAAACAAAGCGGAAAAAGATCTAAAGATGATCTAAGTAATGAAGAACATGGAACTGTTAGGAATATAAACATGAAAATTGACATGGCTGTATTTATCATGACGTAAATTCTCGCAATAGAACAATTTCCAAAAATGTCGCTATAAAAAACAGTGCAGAAACAAAAAACTTTCAAAAATTTTCTATTTCTCTGTTACTGCTGAGCCCAAAATCTTGAAATTTTGCTTCTGGTTAGTTTTAAAATATACAATTGTCTCTATGAATGGTTTCTAAAAAATTTAAAATTTAAAAAGATGAAATTAACGGAAAGCGATCTCAATTACCATTAATTTGGAATTATTAGGTACAGCAACTTTAAATATTTCCTAATGCTGCATTTCCTCCGCAAAACATGCGATTTAAATGCAATAAAACAGATAGATATCCACCTAGCATTAAATAAATTGTGTAAATATTGAATAAAGACCTGTAAGAAACAGTGAGTAGGTTGCCCGAAAGTGCTTGTTAAAGTTTTCCTTCTCTAGGCTTTTCTCTCTCTCGCCAAGGCCACTAACAGGGGGAAGTGCCGTTTTAAATGTGATATGAATTTTTTATCCGATTCATTTTTCTAGACATTTTATCATAAGGTCATATTCTCAATTATCATTAGTAGATTTTTTATATATTAACTTATTCTGGCGAAATAATTTAATCGGGTTCATATTGGCGTATGTTAGCTTGCATGATTTGCTGAATAAATATGTATGGATTTCTAAATCACTTCAAAAGACACTTTGACAGCTCAAAAGTTATGCAGACGATATATTCAGATCTTGTGTCATACTTTATGTTGTAATCATTGCCAATTTCTTTTATTTAATACATGCTAAATACAGCTCAACTTGTGCAGAATATGTTTGAAAACAAAACAATACAGCGTATGTAGTGGCCAGCATACACTCATCATTTAAATCCGATCGAGCATATCTAAAACACACTCTAACGAAGCATTGCATGCCACTTTTGATGTATTCGGTACTTAGATACTATATTAGATTTTGAGAAGAGAATTCCTTAAATGTTATCGACAACCTCATTGCATCCGTGGAAAACAGATATTTTACAATATTAACTATTCCGGGGAGCACACACCATATAAAGTATAGTCCATTCTTTTTAAACATCATATATTTGTCATTTAAAGTTACTCAAATTGGTGCGGAGCGTCTGATTATGCTCTTGACATCATTTTATACAGTTAAAATTCCGATATAAGTAAATTAGTGTTTCATTTTCTATTTTACTTTTAATATATTGCGTACTTTCAATTTTATATCCATGCATGGCTGTCTTGAATGGTTTAATTTCCCATTTTTTTAAACAGTGTATACGAATTTATATATAAGATTTTGTAATTCTACAATTCGTTTAATTTCATCTTTTCAATTTTTGGACAATATATATGGACAATTAAAGATAACATCTCATTTTCTTTGCTTCCACATGTTATTATTAAATCTATGTTCTCAGTAATATCGCTCAGACTAATCCCTCTGAGGGAAGTCCTAGTTAAGGCAAATTTTACAGTAAAATTTTACTGGTGACAAAGAACAAGGATTCTGAACGCTTCATGTGGCACGTATACGTGCCCCTCGTCCCCAAGGGGTTAACGCATTTAATTACATTATAATTCATAAAGAGAAAAACCTCTGAAAGTCACTTATTTTATTTAATAAGCATTCTTAAATTTATAAGAAAGATTCAGAAATATCCCTCATTTAAAAATTATCTTCCAAAAGAAAAAAAATGCAAATTAATATTTTTATTTTATTTTTAAATTAAAAATATCGATAAGTAACAAATTAATATTGCAACATACTCATTAAATATATGTTCTGCTTTAAATCATCAAAACGACATAAAATGAATTCTTATTCTGATTAAAAGTTAATAATTTACTAACTTTTTATTTATTAAAATAAATTTTTCCATGTTAAAAAAAAATATATATTATAAATTAACGCAACGCATGTAATTACATTATAATCCTAATAAGAAAATTTGATTAACTGAACAAGACCTCTAAAAATATTTTTTTAATACTTAATTGTTCTAAAATTTATATCTATTCCTATTTATTCTTAATTATATCTATATCTTAATTAAACTTAAAATTATTCTTAAATTCCTTTGCTTTAACAAATTCGCTAAGATATTTATTTCATTCATTTAAATATTAAATTAACTTTTAGAAAAACGCGCGTAAGACAATTATAAATAAATAAATAACAAATAAAATAAAAACACTTCAAAATTCTAATTTTCCCATCTACCACTTACATTCAACGACAACCATTACTTATCGATATGTCTTCCCCTTATGACCTCATATAATCCTCCCATGATCAAGTCTCAGTGGCTGAGTGGTGAAGGCGTCTACTTCCCGTCCCCGGGGACGATGGATCAAACCCCTCCTCTCCCAACGCTGAAACACGTTTCCTCCAAATATACATTCCGCGATGGCTCATAGATGGCGCCATCAAAAGAGATTTTTTTTTCAATTCATGCTGGTGTCGGTCTGCGACCGGCATTCGTATGGATAGCTATCGGCGTGCTGTCGCCATAGTGTTTTGCCGATACTGGACCGGTTGTGCGCCTATCTGTCATGCGTCACTCGCCCGGCGTGTCGAAAAAGATATGGAACCGGTACGGCAGCCGGTATCGATATTTTATACCGTCGGTAACGGCAAAGCGGCTGTCGGCCGATTGTTTATCGATAGCTCTGTGTTTGCTGGGAACCGATATAAGTTGCATTTTTTATTGTACTAATTTTGTAGGTTTATTATAATTCAATGAAACAGTTCCTTCTTAAGCATTTTCTTCCATTGAAAATCGACGGGCTCCACCTCGTTATTAATTATAACTGAATTTATTCTTCTCCCATTTGAATTCAGAGCAAGATTTTTATTTTATTTGTATTAATTCGAATCTTTGACTTCGAAACATATCGTTCTGATATCGAAATTGTAATTATGCTCGAGGATCATTAATAAAATGGGAAGAAACGGAGGTCCCCATTTGGGGACCCAGGGACCGAAGAGGTTAATATATTGTATAAGACTATTTTATTTCTTTTTAAACTCCAGGTCGAGTAAAACGTGATAAAACAAATCGTAGTGACAAATTATGCCACGACCGAGTTTTCTCGGGATAATTATTAATTATAATATGTACGGACCCGAGATAACTCAGGATAATAATGGAAGCGGTTAATTACAAAATCAAATGCTTCACAAACACTGCATTTATAGAAATATTAATCTTGTAAAAATCACATAAACATACTACAAATAAAATTAAAAATAAAATTTCTTGTATCTAACCCTTAATATAAGTGTAAAAACAAAACTCACATCCAACAGAAAAAATTATGCATTTAAGGGTTAATTCCTTACTATTGATTTTCATCCCGTCTTCAAAGACGACATTTGCTTGAACACAATGGAAGTTCCTTGAGCGAGAGCAAATCATGAATGCAATGAATAATATATACATACGTTATTTTTTGTACATTTTCTCGTAGCAACAGTAAACAGATGACAAAAAAAGAAATTTATAAAGTAAAAACCGATAATTTAATCAAAAAGTCTAAAAAAATAATAATGATAAAAAATTCTAGCTACAGTACGTTATCTTTCTTGCTTTTCTTTTTCTTTTCTTTTTTTTCTTTTTTTCTTTCTTTTTTTTTTCCTTTTTTTTTTTTCTTTTTTCTTTTTTTTTTTTTTTTTCGGTTATGAACATTTTTTCATATGCCGTCTTAATGCATTTTAATACCCACATTGAAGCAATTGAAGCCCAAATACTGTTTTTAAATTGGAGTGTTTTATTAGTGGCAGCGCAATTAAACTAATAAATTGCTGCTGTTCATTTTTGAATAAAATTTTGGAATATGGGGAAAATGTGCGTCCTTGTTTTGGAAAATATTTCAAAAAAAATTCCTTCATCTTAATTTCCAAAATATTTTTACCTACTTATATTAAGGCAAGGCACAATATTACAATCCCTTCACAATATTAAAAACTAGTATGTTGTGGCCACCAAAAAACTTTCTTCTATAAAAATCACGTGAATTAAATCATTTAAACGGTACAAGAAATTACGGCAGTATAGCACCAATTCACATCAAAATATATCTGAATTTGAAGTTTTATGAAAATTCGTTCATTAGTTCCTGAGATAGAACTATAGCGGAAATTCTGAAAAATGTAGAATAACAGCGCGACCTGTTGAGCGATTTACACCAAAACATAAACAGCACTAACTGATATCATTTTATACCTGAATCAGAAGTTTGATTAAAATTCGTGCATTAGTTACTGAGATAGAGCTATAGTGGAAATTCTAAAATATGCAGCATAGTAGCGCAACCTGTTGAGCGATTTGCATTAAAACATAAACAGCAGTAATTCATATCAAGGTATACCTGATTCTGAAATTTGTTGAAAATCCAAGCATTAGTTCTTGAGAGAGAGCTATTGCGGATATCGCAAAAAATGCAGCATAGCAGCGCAACCTGTTGAGCGATTTACACCAAAATGCTTAACTTCAATTCATGTCAAGGACTAACTTAATCTCAAGTTTGATGAAAATCCGTGCATTAATTCTGGAGATTGAGCTATCGCAGAAATCGTGAAAAATGCTACATAGCAGCGCCACCTATTGTGCGATTTACACCAAAAACGAATCAGCACTATTTCATATCAAGATATACCTGAATCTGAAGTTTGCTGAAAATCTAAGTATTAGTTCTTGAGATAGAGCTATTGTGGAAATCCCCAAAAATGCACCATATTAGCGCCACCTGTTGAGAGATTCACGTAAAATGTATAAAACGTCAATTCATGTCAAGGACTAACTGAATCTGAAGTTTGAAGAAAGTCTGTGTATTAGTTCTGGAGATTGAGCCATTATGTAAATCGTGTTGAAGGCTGCATAGCAGTGCCACCTGTTGAGCGAATTACCCCAAAAACTAATCAACGTGAATTTATATGAGGGACTAACTGAATATAAACCTTATTAAATTCTGTGCATTAGTTCTTGAGATAGAGGGCCCACAAAATTTGTGTCACATACATACCGACAGAAAGACGGGCAGACAGACAATCACAGACTCACAGACAGACATTTTGTAAAAACATGGTTTTTGGATTCTCTGACTCCTAAAACATGTAAATCCGTCGAAAACCGGAATTCGAAAAATTTCATGAATCCAATACTTTCTTCTTGTAAAGATAGAAGAGAGTAAAAAAAAACTACCATTTTTACTTTGTGCTATCTTTGCAAGATGAAAGTATTGGATTCGTGAAAAAACTCGACTTCCGGTTTTTGAGGGATTAATACATTTTAGAAGGTCCTGAACACGATTTGAAGGTTTTTAGAAAATGTCTGTCTGTGAGTCTGTATGTCACTGCCTTTCACTCTGTGAGTCTGTTTGTATGTTACAAAAATTTTTTGGGCGCCCTATCTCAAAAACTAATAAACGGAATTTATTAAAACTTTAGATTCAGATACTCCGTGATATTAATAGGGGCTGATTACTTTTTAATGTAAATTGCCCAACAGGTGGCGCTGCTATGTTGCATTTTTCACGATTTCTGGAATAACTATATCTCAAGAGCTAATGCACGGATTTTCATATAACTTCCGATTCAGGTAGTTCTTGATATAATTTGGTTCTGATTACATTTTGGTAGGAATCGCTTATCAGGTGGCGCTGCTATGCTGCATTTTTCATGTTTAGATTTTGGTGCAAATCGCCCTATAGGTGGCGCTGCGATGCTGCATTATTCACAATTATTGCAATAGCTCTAGCTGAAGAAGTAATGCACAAATTTTTCTCAAATTTCAGATTCAGTTGGTCCGTGTAATAAATTAGTCCTGATTAGTTTTTGATATAAATCGCCCAACAGGTGGCACTGCTATGTAAAATTGTTTACGATTTCTGCAATAGCTTTATCTCAAAAACTAATGCACGGACATTCATCAAACTTCAGGTTTAGTTAGAAGTTGACATAAGTTGTTGCTGATTAGATTTTGATAATATATGTATTAGGTTTGGCAATGTATGAGATAGAAGAAAGTTTTGGGATTGCCACATCCGACTAGTTAAAAATATTCTGAAAAATAAAATACGTTTTTCCATCCAGTAAGTCTAATGAGAGTAATTGGATGCTACACATGTGTTTCGAAATGAGAAGAGGCCACCAGGGAGCGCTAAGCGCGTCGAATTGTTGACTAATAGTTGCGTTTATCTGAGATCGTCATTAAAAGAAGTGTGTCTTCCTAAGAAATATTGATTTGTCAATTAAAGGTGCTTCAGAATGGCCTTGAAACTATATAGAACAAGAACCAGGAGCAAATTTGTGAGATCAAAAACTCTTGTTACCTCCTTTTATCCTTTTTATGATTAAAAAAGTAAATTCTGAAATTCGATTTTTATTAGTGGTAGCGATAATCCACGAGCTGAAAAATAAAATGTCGCAACGTAGTGAGTTAGATTGATCCAAAAATATGCATAAGACTTTTAGAACATCTTTAACAAGATTATTAACAAAATAACAGAACAATTGATGGTAGAAGAAATCGTTAATGACGAAATTGAAGATCTTGAAATTCAGTTAATCGAAAATGCTGAAAAAGTTTATAAGTTATATTCAGAAATCCATAAACTTATTGATAATTTAGACACAGTCGAAAAGCAATGTAGTATCCGGTCTTGTATTTCGCGAAAAGTTCATGAAAGCTAAAACTAAAAACGATAGACATTTAAAACAAAATATTCCTAAAGAAAGTAAAATAAATTCCTCTATTATGTTTTACACAGGACCTGAAGGATCAAAGAATAATTCTCATGTGAGATTGCCGTATCTCACTATAGAGCCTTTCAATGGCAAATATGTCAATTTGTAGGAATTCTGGAGGTAATTTGAAGTAGCTATACACGAAAATGTACAGTTATCGAATGCAGAAAAATTACACTACTTAAAGGATTTCTGGAAAGGTAGAGTTTTAAGTTGTATTCAAAGGTTATGTTTAGCGCAAAATAATTATAATGCTGTTATCGGATTGTCAAAAGATAGATTCGAAAACAAAAACGAAATTACAGTACGATCACATATAAATAAACTTTTAAGCCTACCTCCTGTAAAAACTGTAGCGAATTTAAGAGGCCTCAGACATTTGCATGATACCCGTATTATTTTACAGCCGGCGTAGAATTAAAAAATTACAGAGAAATTCTATTCGCTATATTAGTCAAATTAATCCCCGAAGAAATTGTTCTTGAATTTAATCGTTCTGCTATGAGTAAAGATTTTTCGAACTGTAAACAAATTGTTAGAATTTATTAAACATAAAATTGAATCTCAAGAAAAAACTTACATGTGCCGAAACGCTTAAGAAATTGAAAAGAATAAATTTAAAGAATTACCCTAGTAAAAACGTGAAACTCATAAAACTATACCTACGACAGTTAGATTAAGCATTTTTAGTAAAAGGTATTGCTTATATTGTTCGGGCGATCACGATATTTCAAATTGTTCTTTAAGCATAAATGAACGAAAATGAAGCCTTTTGAGATAAGTTTGTTGTTTTAATTGTCTTCAAGTATCGCATATATCTAATCTTTGCAGTGAAAAGCTTCGATGTCTCAACTAGAATTCTTAGCACAGTGTACCTATTTCTGAAAGACTTAAAAACAACCCGTAAGGCAGGGTGACGTCACGGCGACGTCGTTGTGAAGTCACACTGTGATTTTGTGACCGTCGATGTGACGTCGATGTGACGTCACAGTGACTACAATGCGAAGTCGTTATGGCCGTTTTAGAGGTCGTTTGTGACGTCACATTGTGACCACTCTGTGAAGTCACGGTGTGACTAATTTGTGTAAAGTGTGTCATTTGTGACTATTTTGGCATTAGCTTTGTGACGAACATGTGACGAAAGCGACAATGCTTTGAAGTCACATTCTGACCAATTTGTGAAATATGTGTCATTTTTTACGAACTTGTCATAAACAATGTGATGATTTTAAATGAAAAACAGATTTCAAATTAATTGCTTAAAAGGCGCTAAGGCCAACATAGTGAAAAAGATTCCGTGCCGGGACTCGAACCTGGGCCATCAATATAGCATACTGACATTCTACCGACTAAACCACATGGAACGATACCCAGCCGGGAAAATTTCTCACTATTACATGTTGGCAAGGCTACAAACGCAGCACAAGATGGAATATTTATCGTGAGCCACCGACATTGAGCAAATACGAAACTTAATTAAATCCAGCATCGATTGAAACTATATTAATACTTGGAAATTTTTCCAAAGAGAACCATTCGCCTTACATACAATATTTCGAATGAAAATCAAATTTCAAATTACATGCTTAAAAGGCAATTTTAATTTTAAATTTGATTTTTATTTGAAATATTGTATGCAAGGCGAATGTTTCTCTCTGAAAAAATTTCTAAGTATTAATATAGTTTCAACCGATGCTGGATTTAAATAAGTTTCGTGTTTGCCCCATGTCGGTGGCTCACGATAAATATCCCATCTTGTGCTGCTTTTGTAGCCTTGCCAACATGTAATAGCAAGAAATTTTCCAGGCTGGGTATCGTTCCACGTGGTTTAGTCTGTAGAATATCCGTACGCTATAGTGATGGCAGGGGTTCGATTCCCGGCATTGAATCTTTTTTACTAAGTTGGCCTTTGCGCCTTTTAAGTAAATAATTTGAAATTTGGTTTTCATTTGAAATATTGTATGCAAGCCGAATGTTTCTCTGTGGAAAAAATTCTGAGTATTCATACTGTGATGGTTCTTGCCATAAACACTGTGATGAACTTTAAAATGCACAATTTTAAAATACAGTTTTGTTTGAAATATAAATTCTTATCTTTTTACCGTACTTTTTAGCAAAATATCGCTATTTTGGAGTTCTATTCTTCTAAAACATTTTAAATTTTTCCACTTAAAAAACAATGCTTATCAACTGACATCTTTTTTTATTAAGTTTTAAGCTTTATCTTGAGTTCAAGCTTGATATTAAGAATGTGTAAAATTTTAATGTGTTGTGATTAGTGATTGTTTTATTAAACATGACATGATAAGCCATATTTATTTAAATTTTTTATTCCCGTGTATATTGTATTTTGTGAATATGAGCTAAATAGATTTGGTATGTTTTATAGGAAAAGACTGATCTGCGAAATAGAAAATAAAAAACAATTAAGAAAAATCATGCGTTAAGCATAGATTATAAAACACTTTCCAACGCTTCCTGAATGCTTTAACAAGACATCGTAATTTAGGGAAATAACGTAAATAAGATAACTAAGTAAATATTTTAGAAAACACATAAAACATTTGAAAAACTGATTTCAGCATTTACCGTCCATAGCCAAATATGTTTTCTAATTCTTTTGAACAGCCCTGCATTTGATCTGTAAGTTGATATACATATTATATAATGGGAAAATTTATTTTTGCAAGAAAACGCATAACAGGTTGAAATTCTCTTTCAGCAATTTATACTAATATATGGAAACATACTTGCATACTTTTGTATAATCTTGTAGTTTACCTAAAACGTTTATTACGCGCTACTGCTTAGTTAAAATTTAATTCAAACACTCTTAAAACTGCTGAAATCACATTTCCAGAAATTATGATTTATAGATGGCCATGTATTCAATTCTTTACGTGACCCTGTATATCATTTTATCTTTATTCTACAAACATTTCTTAGTAAATTAAATGCAGTTCAACGTAAAAATCCATAACTCATTTAAAAACTACCTTTAATCAATTTGCGCATATACCCAGTGACCCTTACGAATACTTTTATATAGTCCTGTATATGAATTATAGCATTTATATATACCATACTCTATGCATAAATATAGTGAATCATAAAAGCGCATATCATAATTAAAAATGCATTTCCAGCGATCATCCCTAAGGAACTTCGGATACAATATAGTATCGGAAATATTTTGTGTGTCCTGTAAATGCTATATACATTTCGTATTATCATGAAATAATGTATAGTGTGTAAACCTCAGCGACTTATATCAATTTCATTATATATGAAATAGATTAACATAATTAAAGTACGCCGCAAATAATTCCCTCCATCCCTGTATAATAATGTATTGGAATCCCTTTTTTAGCCCTGTAAATGAACAATAACTATTCGTTGCACCACATACTCTTCAGAATGCATATTTTAGCGCGTTTCATAAATTCATGTCAATTTTATTCTGTTTGAAAGCGTGTAAAATCGTTAAAAATCATTTGAAACGATTTTTTTCCGTAGGCCGTAGTGTAACGAAATACTCTTGACTGTTCCTGTAGATGAATTAAACACGCTACAAACTTCATTACAAATAGGGGCCGTGCTATGGTAAACGTCAATAACATCCAAAAATTTCAAGGCAATCCGAGTATATTTGCGAGAGTTAGACCGCGGACAGACGGCCAGACAAACCGAAGTCATAAACACTTTTCAACTTTGTTGAAAAGTATTAAAAAGAACATATAAACGTAAAATAAATGATTGCATATTAACTATTTTTATTGTTTAAAAAACATTTTAATGTAGAAAGTAGTTATTAATCGCTTTAAAAAAATATTCAGTCCTATATTATGAAAGTACATACCAACTTTTTAAAAAATATACTAAAGCAGTTTAAGCTATAAACTTGTTATCACAGGCATGAAAAACACTTTATTTCAATGCTTAAATATACTTAATTTTTTTATTCCAGTGATTACATATATCGAAAACGTAGAAAATGAATTTACAATCGAAGAAAATTTAATAACTGATTCTGAGTGTCTACAATTAAATGTTTGATTAAAATCACAAACAGAAAAAAAAAATGCTTACATAATGTTAATTTCTAATCTGAAACAATTTCTAATTTCATATTTAACTCCAAAATAATAATGATGCTTTAAGTGTTAGTAACTAGAAAACATTAAATTGCCGAAAAAAATTCCACACCACTGTTTCAACACATTTTCAATCTCAAGAGACTAAAAATTAATATTTACATTCATTCTACTATGAATGTAGGCACGAATCAGTCTCTGCGCCAGCTTTTTTTTTTTTCCGAGCGATGGCAAATTAAGATACAACAGAATCGAATAAAAATATCCTTCTGAAAACAATACAGACCAGTCTCTTTCTATATGTGTAACATAAAACTACTTAACTCATCATTATAATATATACAAAACAGGAACAAAATATTTAAATTAAATAAGACTTACTTATATGCTTCATCAATAATATCCGTATATTTGTAATATCCTAAAATGGCAGATGTCTTTCTTTTATATTAAAAGAAGTGCTGTAGGCGTGCTGGTGTTCTAAACAGCGGAATGAAGGTGACTTCCCGCGTATTCTCTTGTTTATTCTATGGTAATATCGCGAAGCAGACGATTTGACCAGGTGTGTTTTTATCATTTGTTTTTGTAAACAACTGATTTGAATCTGATATGCGCAATAATTATATGAGAGTGTAACAATCAGTGGAGGATTATTATATTAAATTGCAATGCTAGATAAAATTAAAATCATGAAAAAAGAATACTTTTACTGTCTTAGATATCAAATTGATAAAATATAGCATGAAAATTTAGTTTATTAATGCTTGTATCGTGCACTTTATTTATTATGTCCCCTCCCCCGCCTTTCGTGATAGAATTTACTATTTGCTATCCACTAATATATTTTCATTCCTTATGCCGCTGTAACTCAGGTCTGTTTAAAATATTGTTTAACCCTTAACTGATGTGACAAAAATTGCCGCATAACTATTGTGAGCAGTCTGTGAGACTGCTTAATCCATCAAATTGATAAAATATAACATGAAAATTTAGTTTATTAATGCTTGTATGGTGCATTTTATTTATTATGTCCCTTCCCAATTTCGTGACAGAATTTACTAGTTGCTATCCACTAATATATTTGCATTCCTTATGTCGTTGTAATTCGGGACTGTTTAAAATATTTCTCTTCATTTTCAAAGATTTTTGAAGTTCATATTTTGTCACACTGTGACTTACAATATGGTGGGTTTTTTTTATCACATATGTGACGTGACATACGTTATATGCAGCGACATAATAGTGTCGTCACAATTTTCTTTTAATTGCCAGAAAAATATAATTTTACACTAAATAATATGTTTTGAAGAATTTTTCAATTTTTTAAAGTTTTCTAAGAAGTTCACATCTCAGTCACAATGTGACATCACTGAGTGGTGGCATTTTGGTCACAGATGTGACGTGACCACAGTGACTTACAGTGACGTCACAACGACGTCACCGTGACCATGCATGCTATGAGGGAAAATATGAAAAAAAGAGAAGATCCAAAATCTGCCTCAATAATAATTATTTCTAATGATCTGAATTGCGTAATTTCGAGTGAAATAAATGAAAACTTATTTTTGGAAATGACTGACACTGACTTATATAATAAATCCTTGGAAGCAAAAATAAAATTATCATAATTTCGGCGTCAGAAAAAAAGTTTATAAATTCCTCATTATCTCGTAAATTTAATTTAGAGGTTATTGGAAAAGAAAAATGATCAATTTATGTTTTCGGGTCAAAACCAAAGAAATCAATGTCAGAAAAATATAATAAAGGTAAATTTGAGAAGCATTTATGATCCAGATAAACCTATTTCTGTAGAAGCCATTGACACACTTTTTATATGAGACGCAGAAATTAAAAATCCCAGTGAAGAAATTCATAAATTTTCTAATGAAGGCAAAATACAAATATCTGATATTGAAGAGACCGAAAATTTAAAAGTATCACCATTAATCGGATGTTATTGTTACTGGAAAATCGCTATGAGTAAAATCAAAACTGTGTCCTGTGCTTTGATAGGATTGGAAACTAAAATAAATTACGCATTTAATGGTCCTGAAGAAAAATGAGGATATTTAAAATATATATTAGCGAAATGAATGCTGTAGTACGTAATCAAAATTAAAAAGAAGTAGATATTTTGAAAAGGTTTGGTTTCGAAAGTTTGTGGACCTCGCCTTGTGACAATTTGAATTCGAAGATAACGAAGTTTTAAAAGAGTTCGAAAATTCGACGTAACTAACCGACGGTCTTAAATGACCGTGGAGGGAACATTCTCAGTCTCTACAGGATAACTACAGTGATGCTAACAACCGTTATCGAAAATTCGTTAACATATTAAAGAATTTTCATAGTCAGTACAACAGGGATCGTACACATCAAGGGATTCAGTGGATTTTAGGTATTTCAGTACCGAAATTTCGTAAAGTACTGGTCACTATATCTGAAATTTAATTTTTTTCATTAGCTAAAGCGAATATTGCTTTACAAAAATTCTGATAGAAAGTGCTTGAAAGTACTTTAAGCGTACAAACCCTGAATATTTTTTCAAAGCAGATAACTCAAAGAATAACTGAAAGGTTTAATGAAAATAAAAGTGGTTACAATTGTGAAATCTATTATATACATTGTTAAGTAGAAAAGAAATATTAGAGAAAGAAGGGAAGAGAGGAATTGAAATTTAGATTATTAAAAATTGGAGTCTATAAATATTTATGCAATTTTAGTAGGAATGATAAAAGAGAAATTTTATTATTAAACTGACCAAAAGTTCATTAGTGTTATCAGGTACATTGCGCGTAAGAAAAATAAACAAACATAAACTGGTAATCTTCATGGTAAAAGAAAGAATAACAAAGTGTGACTTACCTGAACTGAGACAAGTTATTTCATCTTGCCTAAAATCGTGTCTGCATATGACGTATACAACAAACTTAATTTCGTTCCCAATGTTAATTTTATACTTTAATAAGTGAATATTAATTTTATTCTCGTTTGTATAATTTATTATGACACATTAACGATGTATACACAAAACACAATTTGAAACAAACAAATAGATATAAATATCAAATAATTTTATTATATATATATGTATAGAATAAAAAGGGGGAGAGGAAAAGGGAAGTGCACTCACCATACAAACATTAATAGAATCAAATTATTACATTTATTTCAAATGTTAACTTTTTATTAACAGAGATATTGAAATTCATTAACAAGCTTTATATTATTATTCACAAGATATTTTATCTTAGTTGTGAAGTATCAGAATCAGCAATTAGCTTAGCTCAAAACAATATTCATAGTTCTTTCAGAAATTAGTTCATGCTAGTAAGTATCCTACCAAGCTACTTGAATTGTCAGTTCTTTGAAATCAAGTAGAGTTTATTTTAAAAGTAATAAGTAAGATAACTCACCACTGTGATGTCAGACATATGCAAAAAGAGTAAGAAATATATTCAACAAACTGTAGATTTGATTTCCAAAATCATGGTGTATACTACGAAGATGAAGATTCACCATCACCACACCAAAGATGATGAACGGAGATAAATTTTACCAATCACTTGAAAAGTGGTTATATTTCAATTTAGAGGCCATTCTGAATAAATATATTCACGACCTCTGCAAATGGATATCTTCATTCCTAAAATGCCATGAATTCAAAAGTGGTGACATTTACTTTGCGAAGACGATCGAAAAAGTCATCTTAAGCATTCTTCTAAAAGCACTGATGATGGTCCATATAATTTATCGCCCCTGAACTTCACCTTCTTCATTACCTTATTTAAATTTATTTATTGAAATAACATTTTAAAAAGATATAAACCGAAGGAAATAATTTTTCCAACGGAAAAAAAAGTAAGTTTTGCGGAGCGACAACGCACCCTTCTTGGCGCGTTGCCGTCCGAAGCCCAAGAGGCTGAAATGACGCTACACTGTAAAAAAAACGGACTAAAAAAAGGAAATACTACTGGCAATCTAGACGCCAGTACTATTTCCGTTCTTTTTACGGAATTTGTACCCATAAATTACAGAAAATTTTCCGTTTTTCTGATTAAAAACTTTACGGATTTTTACGGAATTTTTACCCATAAATTACAGAAAATTTTCCGTTTTTCTGATTAAAAACGGAAAATTTTTAGTAATTTATGGGTAAAAATTCCGTAAAAAAACGGAAATAGTACTGGCGTCTAGATTGCCATTAGTATTTCCGTTTTTTTTTTTTTTTTTTTTTTTTTACAGTGTACCAAAGAACGGGCGTTAGGCGCGAAAGTAGTGGATTCGCTGATTGAGAGCGATGCCGCAAGAAGTGATAAACTTTTAAATAAAAGATCGTTAAGTGAGAATTTGAATTTTATATTTGAAAATTATTATAAAAATATTCTATTTCAGCAGAAAGTATTAAGATTTTTATTTTATTATTGATAATTTTTAACGAACTGTTCTGGAGAATAAATTAAAATTGTTTTTAAGTAAAAAATAACTGAAAACGATCTTTACGAAAATTAATGAATCTTTAAAAGGAGAATTTTAAATTTTAAAGTAAAAAAGTTTATTAATTTAATTTAAATGTTTTAAATTAATTTAAAAGATGTTTTTAATTGGAAAGGATGCTATTACATAACATACATCATCACGCGATAATACGCGAAATTGAAACGACAACGAAGGTAAGAATAGTTTTAGACGCATCGTTGAATAAACCAAATTTTTTGCTTGTTAATGACTGCTTGAGTCCAGGTCCGAATCTAACGCTCAATATTACAATACTTCTTAAGCATTTCCGCCTAAATAAGACTACCGTAACAGCTGATATAGAAATTGAATTTTTGAAAGTTGCCTTGTCTCCAAGAAAAAGAGACGCAGTTAGATTTCTATTAGTTCCGGAAAATGTGCACGCTGAAACCCAAGGTTTACGTATGAGACGTATAACTTTTGGAACAAGATCCTGTTCACTTTCGCAAAATCAGACAATTAAACAAGATTTCGGGAAATACAAGGATGTCTATCCAGCTGCCTTCAGCATTTTGGATAGTAAATTGCATGAAGATGATCTGATTCAAATTTGTTTTCAGATTTTAATAATTTTCAGTTTGTTATTTGATTTTTAAATAATTTTCAGTTTGTTATTTAATTGTTTGTTATAAATGCTTAATTTTTATTATAATTAAAGAGCAGCATTTTAGTGACACTTTAATTTAATCTTTGACATTACAGAGATATGAATTAAAGTTTTTTTTATGTATTTATTAATTTATTAACCCGCGGGCGGTAATTTTGCATTTTATATGTTATATCATTCCTCAATAAACGTACACAAGTTTTGTATTTTTACTATTAGAGTAGTATGAACATGAATATTTCGATTAGAAACAATACCATTATTATATACATTAATTTTAAAAGTAAACACAAATATAGAAAATATTTCTATTAAATTATTAGTTGTAATTGCCATTGATATTTTTTGGCTAAAAACATACTTATTTTGTAAATATTTTTTAATGATAGTATGGAATCTTTACAACAATGTAGATGCTTTATATTTTACAGTTACAATAGTTATTTAGAAGTGTTATATTCAAAAAATAATTTTTTAAGTCAATATAAAAATTATTTGAAAATTTAATAGCATATGATAAATTTTAAAAAGCTGCCAAAAATTTTGTGCACGCCGGTACATTGTAATATATATATATATTTTTTTTTTTGTAATAGAATAAATCAATTTCAGCTGCCACTATTTGCAACTCTTGAATATAAGTAATTTTTTATCAGGTACGGAAGTGTAAATTTCGAAAAGAGAATTATATGAGATTTTAAAAAATTATGTTACTAGACATGAACCATTCCTTGTTAATTCTAAAAATATATTGATAGACTACTTATTACACAAATATAACCTTCAACATTGCTCATCTGTTATGTTAGACCAGATTAAGCGGCTGATCCATCCATTCATTTATAATTGGCAGAATCAAAGATGGAGAAACTGACATAGCTTAAAGAACGTTTTTTGAAGTAATAGAAGATATGGTTAGATTCGAATATTAACAATAAATATATTTACAGGGCAGAAGTAACAATTACTACCAGAAAAAGGTTGGACAACCAAAGAATTTTTTTCTATATAAATGGACCGAAATCAAAAGACAAAACGTGCATTCGTTATCCCTGGAACACAAATGAATAACCACGTGCTACGTGTTTAAAACTGAGACAATCTGGGAAAAAGGATGCTATGGATGTGTTAAAAAACATACAGGATGCCCAGCGAATTTTCAAAATTTTTCCCTGATTTCAAAATTAAATATCTCAAAAACAATGTCAATAGAATTATGCGGTAAACAGTTTTTTTATTAGTTAAGCTGTAAAAATTTCATACAGAAGTTTCAAAATTTAGTTGCAAAAATCGTTAACAGATGGTGCTGTAATCGCAATGCCTGTAAATTGTGCTTTGAAGTCCAGAGCACTAGCATCTCATTCCTAGATGGTTTTTCTATGGAAGGACGAAAAGTGGCAAGTCCGTTTTTTAGTTGGGGTGATGTGCAGAAGCGGAGCCATGTGTTGACAGAATTGAGATTTGTTTCAAATTTTGTTATAAGCTGTTTCGGTCTGGATACCACTATCTCTGTGGTATATCTTTTCTCTCCTAATTGGTAGATCGTGGAATCGAATCCAAGCACAGGAGGATTTGAAAAATTGGAAATCCTTACTTTTTAATATTTATTTAAATTGTGAAAAAAAGTTTCGATAAAAAAAAATCCATAGTTTCTATTTTTATAATTTAATTAAGCAAAAATAACACCCTTTTTAAAATCATTGAGCAGTTATAATAATGTTTCATAAATCATTTTTTTTAAATCGTAGAAAATAGTGTGAATGAAAAAATACAAAGTTTCTATTTTTAAAAATTTAAGTTAAAAAAATCATTTTAATTTTTAAAACTCTTTTTCATTTTTTTTATCATTGAGCACATAAGTATAAATGAAAAGTGCAAAATTACATTTTTATTTACAACAATTCAAGAATAAACAATATTACCAAAATATTATGCCGAAATTTAAAAATATAAAAAATAAATAAAACATATAAAATTATTTTTCTAAATATACGCATTTTGATTTAAATAATTATATGGCATTAAAATTTGAATTTAATAAAATATTTTAATAAATTCTTATATAATGATTTCTAAACTTGCTATTGAAAATTCTGTTAATTGAAATTCTCTAAAATTAAAGCTGGTCCAATAATTCTGTGATCAGATGTCTCCACTTCTGCGCATCATAACGAAAAAGTTGACATTTCCCACTTTTCGTCCATCCATAGGGAAACCATCTGGGAATGAGAGGCTAGTGCTCTGGAATTCGAAGTACAATTTACAGGCATTGCGGTTACAGCGCCATCTGTTAGCGGTTTTTGCAACTAAATTTTGCAACTTCTGTATAACATTTTTAGAGCTTAGCTAATAAACAAACCGTTTACCGCATAATTCTATTGATCTTTGTTTTTGATATATTTAATTTTGAAATCAGGGTCTTATTCGCTGTACACCCTGTATCTGGAAGTTCTTAAAGAGCAACGACATTTTAAAAAATCTTCAAAAAGCCGGATACTTGTCATATAAAAAGGGCTATAATGA
The DNA here is from genome assembly GCA_963932465.1 of Maratus speciosus. Lineage (NCBI taxonomy): Eukaryota > Metazoa > Arthropoda > Arachnida > Araneae > Salticidae > Maratus > Maratus speciosus. Next base: position 276,324,240 of record OZ010789.1, read on the forward strand.
AGAAAATCAAAAATTTATAAAGGGTAAATCCACAGCCGTCATCTACTTCTTACTCTAGATCCATAAAATTTAAGTTCATCATGGAAACTGATCAGTCAATAACAGTAGAATTTCAAATTGTCAGAAATTAAATCTTTACAGCTCTTGCACTAACTGTAGTAGAATTCAATGTTCAGACGTGTGACATAGAGCACAAATTCGAAGGCACAGTGGTAGATAGCACAATGTGCATCATTCTATCTTCAAATAAAGCAACTTAAAAATGCAATGTCTGTAACGGAAAATTCAAAGTGGTGAATAACTTTAAAATGATTCGATAATATACGAATAATACTCACAAGATTTCTAGGGGCTTATCAGCACAACATGCACAATTAAGATTTATGGAATGCCTCTTACATATTGGCTATAGATTTGATGTAAAGAAACAGCAGTTCCGAAAACCTGAAGAAAAATGAGGTACCGCAGAAAGAAAAAAATATATAATTAAAAGATTTAGACTTAAAAGAACTATTATTAAAAACTCCGAAACAAGGGCAAGATAATATTAATGAAGGAAATAGAAAAAAGGAAGATTTTTTAAGGTTGCTGCAGTGGCCGCTAGCATAACAGGTGTTGATAAGCTCTTCTTTAGCTATTTGATATAATTTTACATGACATGTGGATACAAGATAAATATATCTGGCTTTAAGCATTACAAATCATGACATTAACATCTCAATAAAACTATAGAGCGGCTGAAGCACACTGAAGTTTTAACATTTAGACGGTCACCGAATATATAAATAATAAAAGAATAGCAAACAACAAAAAATAACAGTGATTCACTTTATAACACTGGTAACTACAGCAGTATGTAATTAATTAATTACTATTTTTTTAATACAAGAAAACTCTTCTTGTTGAAAATAAATATGTACTACATTTTTAAAATTTTGCACCGAATACCAAAACACTAGGCAAATGTCAACGTATGAAAATGACAAAACATATTTTTATTATGATTATGATGATGGAATAACAATGGCGTAAATTGTACAATGTAATGCGTAAAGATATACACTAAAACCTCCCTAAAGCGACCACGTTTTGTTTCAATAAAAATTGGTCGTTCCGAGAGATGGTCTCTTAATGGGGGTCATGTTTAAATCTAGATTTTAATTGTTGGAAAAAGGTAACAATTAATGTTACTAAAATTTATTTTTCTCATTAGGAAAAAATATGAAATTTTAAGTATCAAAACAAAAGTTAATTACATAAGTTAATCACTGCAGACTTTAAAAAATGAATACACTGACATTTGCTTTGATTTTACGGTTTTATCTTTTATAACTTTTATTTCCAAGTTCTTTCGAAGTTCAGTAAATAAAAGCAATTTTTCGGGGAGGACGGAACAAATAATGACGATTTTATTAATTTATCTATTTCTCTGAGAGTTTCCTGACAGAATAGGGCAGAGGAAGTTTATTGACCGCCATTATTAATTTGTCATCAGAGTTAAATTCATTGGCTAATGGCGCCAAAGGAGTTTAAAAACATAAAAGTTACCGGAATAATAATAAAAAAATTAACTTAGTTTAGAAGTTTGATGAATAATGCGCTTTCCGGAATTCTTTTTGTAATAAAACTTTCTTCAAGCGACCAGGAAAAAAAGGAATTTCTTTCATTTTCTTCCAAGAAATTGATCGCTCATGGAGGGAGACCAACTATATTGGACTCTGAATGGAGGTAAAATTATCAATGAACCTATGAGAATAAATCGCGTTCCATGAAAAAATGGTCGTTCAGAAGGTGGTCTCTTAATGGAGGTGGTCGCACATGGAGGTTTCACTGTATTTTTTCATAATACATAACCATTTTACCTCTAGTAAGATCAATTTTATTATTTTAATATCGATAATTTTCATAAATTGAATTTTGACCCGCTAGATTCGCAAAATCTTGCACTGTGCGGCGTTAATGAGTTAAACCATAGCTGCCAACTTTTACGCTTTTTTCTTACCGCTAAAATTTAACAGTAAAATCTGATTTCTTAAATCGCCGAAATCTTCGATTGAATAATTAAATAATTTTACTAAATTTTACTGGTATTAAAAAAGTGTAAAATTTGGTTAGCCTGGTTAAACCTTTGCTCCTACAGCTATGGTTAAACCTTTGTGGTCGAAGAGTTCCTACCATTCATAGGCATCTCATACATGAATTTATTCGGTTGGCAGCACTTTTTTTAAGAAACATTTGTACTTACACTTTGGCTACATGTGCAAGAGAAATTTATTAAAAATTGTAATTTTAAAATATAGTGCTGCGAATAGATTATAAAAATAAAATCATGTATATATACTATATATTGGGTGAGTGCAAAAGTTCTACCCGTTTTGAAGTTATGTTCATGTCAAGTGGAGTACGGACGTTACAGCTGATGTTTCGAGGACAGGAAAGTGACCAATAACACGTATAGCAGAAGAGTATGCATAGGCATACCGTTTGCCAGAAGAATCCATGCCGAAAGAGAAACAGCACGGCAAGCAAGAAAGACCACATCAGACATTTTTTACTGTAAGAGTATGATAAAGTCATTACTGCAGCCGCAGCATTTGTCAAGTGTATGCCGAGGGTGCCATAGACGGTAGCACCTGTTGCGAATGGTTTAGGAAATTCCAGGACGGAGACAGGAGCTGTAAAAATCATTCCCGTTCTGGACGTTCAGCAATGGTTTCTGACTAGGATCTGGACACAGCCATAACAAATTCCCCACATCCAACAGTCGAAAAATTAGCAGAAGCGTTCTCGGAACACAGAACAAGAGTAGAAAGACTGATGCATGCTCTTGACTTCATTACCAAGCTCAATCAGTGGGTACCACACCACCTTACAGTAAGGCAACGTGAAGGAAGTATCATCATCCGTGTTTCTTTGCTTTGGTGTTACAGTAGAGAACCATTTTTGAACCAAATTGTAACGGATGATGAGACATGGATACTGTACCGTAATGTGAAGCGTCAAAGGATTGTGTGCCGATGATGTAGAACGTATTTCATCGACCTAAACATCCCGAAAATGTTTCGCTCAGTGTATGGTGGGATGCCTAGGTAATAATCACCTAGGAGATCCTCGCACCGAACCAAACGATCAATGCAGACATCTACTGCCAGCAATGGGACAGACTGTGAGCAAAACCTATGTCTAAGAGGTCAGAATTCATAAATCGCAGAGGGGTTCTCTTTCATCATGATAAGCCAGGCCTTATGTTGCTTTAAGGACTCGTCAAAAATTTCTGGACCTTTGGTTGGAAAGTTTTATCTCTCGAAACGTATATCCTCGACCTTGCACCTTCAATTTATCCCCCTTTTTTATCGATACACAACGCCTTCGCTCTTCAAAACTTCTATGATGTGGAGACTGTAAAAACGGCGTTACAACAGCATTTTGATTCTAAAACATAGCAGTTTTATCGACATCGGATTCACATACTGCCAGATAGATGCTAAGATGTCACACATAATGACGGTGTTTTTATGAATTCCTATGTGCTTAACTTTCTGTGTTCACCGCCTTTCTGTTTTCACAAAGAAAACGGGCAGAACTTTTGTACTCACCCAATATTATGTAGCTTGGGTGGTTATTTGCCAAGGGTTAAAATGGTAAGGAATTCGTTTTTAAAATTTAAATTTTATCACTTAAGTGATATGTTGTAGTTTTGTGGGAAAATATTTCTTAATAAAACTTGTCTGATACGCATTTAAAAATATAGTGAATAATTTAATTTAGATTATTAACGATGATTTTTATGCGTAGATGAATCGTAATCAAATTATGTCGTTACTTCAAACATAATTGAATATTGGTTAGTAATGATAAAATTCTAAAACTATTAGAAGAAAAAATAAAAATATTAAACTATTTTTTAACTTTCTCAGAGAAGTTACACTTTTCAATTTTTTGCTTTAGTGAAATTTCTTTGGAACATTTCTCTACTTAAGCTTTAGTAGTTCTCAGAATATCATAATTTGGATTATTTTTCAAGGTCCCCTTATAATATTTATATATTATAAATATTTTAATTCTTTTCCTATTTAAAATATAAAATTCTAAGATATTTTGCTGTATATTTAGAATAAAATATTTCTTCTTTCAGAAATAAAACATTTTGTCGAGTATTAGGATGTAAACGATAATGCGTTAATGTACTTATTTAAAAATATACAGAGTGGCAGAAAAAGTCCTTGCAGCATTTAAAATTGTTTTATGGTAACATAGTAGACAGGTCTTCTGATTTTTGATTATCCGTATTTCCGAAAACAAATATTTTCTTTATGAAATTCGTGGAATTCTACTATTCCATTTTAATGAATATAGGATTGCTTATGAAGAAATAAATTATATAAATTATAAAACACTCTCTGATAATTACAACTATCATCCATCAAATTAAGTTGGTGTTACAGCTCGCTTTCGGATTTTTGTGTGTTTCTTTTCATCTTTTATATTTTGCGTATTACCTACCATACGAAATACAATTTTAAACTAGTCGGATGGGGCAATCCCAAAACTTTCTTCTATCTCATAAATGTTAATACTTCAAAATGAACTATCACAATGCCAAAACTAAATGGCAATCTATGCCCATCGTAGGATATTAAAGATATGAAATTCCGTGCATTAGTTCTTGAGCTATGGCTATCAATAAAATCGTGTAAATCCTTTAAAATGCACCATAACAACGTCACTTGCTGGGTGATTAATACTAAAACCTAATCAGCAACAACATTTGTCAATGTCCAACTGAATCCTAAGTTAAATGAAAATTCGTGCATTAGTTCTTGAGATAGAGCTATTTCGGAAAAATGCATCATAGCAACCTGTTAGGCGTTCTACGTTTAACCCCTTGAGGGGCAAGCAATTACGTTTGTGAAATGCTGAATTCCCACCGGAATCTTTGAAAAATTCTATTTCAAAATAAGTAAAGGCAATTTTATGGCTTTTTTCCAGTAAAGTTAGAAAAGTAAAATTTAATAAAATTTTTCTGGTGTAAAACTTCATTAATCGTAGGTGGTATATAATATATACCGGTGCCCCTCAAGGGGTTAAAGGTAAACAATACTAATTCAAATCAATGATTAACTGAATCTGAAGTTTGATGAAAATCCGTGGATTAATTCTTGAGGTAGAGCTATTGCGGAAATCGTGAAAAACACAGCATGGCAGTGCCACCTGTTCAGAAATTCACACCAAAATGCAAAAATCATCAATTCATGTCAAGATCTAACCTAATATGATGTTTTATAAAAATTCGTGCATTAATTTTTGAGATAGGGTTATTGTGAGAATGGGGGAAAAGGCAGCATAGCAGCGCCACCTGTTGGACGATTTACATCAAAACGTAATTATTACCAACTCATATCAAGAATTAACTGAATCTGAAGTTTGATGAAAATCCATGCATTACTTCTTCAGATAGAGCTATTGCGGAAATCGTGAAAATGCAGAATAGCGCCACCTGTGGGACAATTCACATCAAAATGCAAAAATCATTAATCCATGTCAAGGACTAACCTAATTTGAAGTTTGATAGAAATGCGTGCATTAGTTCTTGAGATAAAGCTATATCGGTAATCGTGAAAAATGCAGCATAGCAGCGCCACCTGTTGAGCGATTTACTCAAAAAATTAATCAGCAATAATGTATATCAGGTACTAACTGAATGTAATTTTTTATTAAATTCCGTGCGTTAGTTCTGGAGATAGAGAGCCCACAAAATTTGTGTCACACACCGATAGACGGACAGGCAGAAAGAAAGACTCACTGACAGACATTTTGAAAAAACATGTCTTTTGGAATCTCTGACCCCCTAAAACGTGTAAATCCGTCGAAAACCGGAGTTCAAAAATTTTCATGAATCCAATATAGTCCAAGAGCTGTTAAACATTTTAGGGAAGGTATTTGAGGCACCCTGAAAATTTGTGCAACACTTCTTTTGTAATGCCTGAATACAAAATCGAATGTCTGGCTGAAGGATCGTGGCCCAAAACCTGTGCCAGACAAAAAATGGCACTTGACACGTGTCTGGCACAGTTTTTGTGCCGACTAAAGTGTCTGTCATTTTCAAAATATTTTTTTCTACACATAAATATTATTGTGCCTCAATCTCAGCGTGCCTCAAATACCTTTTTTGGGTGGTCAAAAAATGGCACTTGACACGTGTCTGACACAGTTTTTGGGCCGACTAAAGTGTCTGTCATTTTCAAAATATTTTTTTCTAAGTATAAATATTATTCTGTTTCAATCTCAGCGTGCCTCAAATACTTTTTTTGGGTAGTGTCAAAAAATGGCACTTGACACGTGTCTGGCACAGGTTTTGGGCCACGATCCTTCAGCCAGACATTCGATTTTGTATTCAGGCATTACAAAAGAAGTGATGCACAAATTTCCAGGGTGCCTCAAATACCTACTCAAAAATGTTCAACAGCTCTCCTGCTAATACTTTCTTCTTGTAAAGATAGAAGAATTTAAAAATAATAACTCGATTTTGACTGTGAAGTTAGCTATGCCAAATTGCGCGTTCCGGGGTTTTACTGATATTACTCAATATACACTCAACAGAGAATACGAATTGTCGAACAATTCTTTCGCGATCAAAAAATTTGGTTCTGCAATAGTGACAGTGACGCAGGGCTGCCACAGGCGACTATTTTCCTATTTCATTCGCACCACTATTTAAAACAAAAAAAAAAAATACTGTAGTACATTTCTCTTGCAAATGTTTTTTAACAGTATGTCAAAATAACTTTTGTTTCGAGAAAGTAGTGTTATAATTAAAAAATAGTCGCCCGTGGCAGCCCTGTAGGGCCGCCGCCAAATCATTTGAGTGGAAAAGCGTATCAAAAGTGGCCAAATTAATATTATGTTGTTTTTGCATGCAAATTGCACAAACATTAGATATGGTGAATAAAGCGCGAAAGAAATTCTTGCCCAGTATGGTTGACGGATCTATTGATAGTTTTCTCCTTCTGTTTCTCATTTTCTTTCTTTTTTTCTCTTTCTCACCTTTTTAGGTGTGTTCGTAATTAAATAAATACGTAGCACCTATTGTCGTCGACTGGTCCTTCTATTCGCATATAACGGCTCAAAAACTAGCCAACCGAATGGTTTGAAATTTAATATTTATAATCGTAGCACATTTTTTTCGAGTCATTTCAAATCTTACGAAAATCGCATGTATAGTTCAATGACAGGGACAGTCAAAAGTATTCCATTACATTATGGCCAATGGCAGTGCTGGAAATTTGGCGCAGAGGTGGAGCCTATTGACACCACTAAATTTTAGTAGTATATTTCGGATTATCTAATGACAGAATTTCTGAGTTTTTCTTAAGGTGAAGAATACTATAAAAATTTTGTGGTATCAATAGACTCCGCCTCTGCGCCAATTTTCCACCACTACAATGGATAAAAATAGTTTCAAGTGCATTTTAATCATGTTAAACAATTTCGAACATAATGCAATCGATATGAATTTATGAAATTGCCTTAAATATACGTTCTGTAAAATATGCGACGCAAAAAATATTTATAGAGCCACACAAAAGATTTTCGTTACATAATGGTATAGAGGGAAATTGCGTCCATTATTTGCGTCGTTCTTAATTAAACTATTTCACATATAATGAAATTGATATACGTTGCTGAGATTTACTGCAAGTTACTTCCTGTATAATAGAAAGTGCATAGTATTTACAGGGATACACAAAAGATTTCGGATACTATACTCTATCCGAAGTACTGTATATTAGCGATGATTGCTGGAAGTGCATTTTTAGTTGCGATATAAGTTTTTAAATGTAACTAAGTTTTTTTATTATTATAACCGCGTTCGGGGTGCCCCTACCTAGGTCGCATTCATCCAGACTCTTTAGCGGAAGTCAGGTTTAAAAGAAAAAAAACTGAAAAATTCCCTTCGCGGTCCTTTCGCTTTTCTATTCCAACTCTCTAGCGGAAGCAAGAAAGAAGGGATTAAATCAAACCGCGACACCGGAGAAATTTAATAGCAAAATTACACAAATAAAACACATGAGCAGGAAGGGGCCTATAAACTATCGGACAAAAAAAAGAAAAATAAATTGAAAAATTCCGTTCGCGGTCCTTTGCTTTCGCTTCTCTTCTCTATTCCGACTCCCCAGCGGAAGCAAGGAAGAAACGAAAAAAAAATCAAACGGACAACACCGGACAAATTTAATAGCAAAATTACACAAATATTACACACACACACACATGAGCAGGACGGTTAGGGATATAATGCTGCATGAATGAACGGGGTTTGCTGAGCTTTAATAATTGAAATTTTTATTTTAATGCAGTAAAAAAAATCACTGGTCGGTAAATGGGGGTTCGAGAATTTTGTTGAAATGGATTATTGTCATCGAGTCACTTTATGGCTAAAATTCTTTAAATTTAAGAACAGTAGAAATATTTTCTCGAAATAAAAGATGTACGTAAATATTTCAATTTTGTAAAGCACTTTTTTTATGCGAGTATGCAAAGTATAATTTTATTAGCCATTCACTTTTTCGCTGTTGTTTTCAATTTTATGAATTCCGATATTTTCATGTGTATTTGATGAAAAATAAATGAACATGTGTAATGTTTTATTTCGACTTAATGCTGAATACTTTCTTTAATTTAATTGCTGTTTTGTTAAACAGACGGTGAACGTACAAATGAGCAAAAAAATACGAATTTTCCTGATTTTGTTATTAACCCTCTCGCTGCGCAACCCGAGATTTCTTCGGACAACGTACGAGTAGCAAAATTTGCGCAATCTGAGATTTCCTCGGGGGTGCATTTTTAACGCCTAATTAACCCTCCTTGATTATTCTCACCAGTTATTTTTTTATTCTAAATTTTGCCTTATTTAGACGGAGCATTTTCCCGATTAAATTTGACAAACATTCTTGTTTTGAAAAACAAGTGACAAAAAAATAAAATTTTTTAAAAGACGCTCATCGCGAAGGTAAATACGCAATTTTTGAAGCTATTTTGATAAAAGAATTACGCAGTGCGAGGGTTAACACTTACGGTGTAAAAAATATTAACCCTTTAATGGGCAAGTAATTGTATTTCTGTAATGTCGAACTGACACTGGTGTCTTCCAAAAATTGTATTGCACAATAAATAAAATCATTTTTTTTTCTACCGAAGTTAGAAAGGTAAAATTTAATCATTTTTTTCTGGTGCTAATGTTCATTAATCGCAAATATATCCCATCGCCCCTCAAGGGGTTAATATATTGTCATAAGTTTGAATGCATGATTTCAGACTGCTAAAAGAAAAAATATCAATACCATTTAATAATGTAGTTAAAATATTCATTCTCGGAAAAAATTTATTCATCTTTAAAATGAACTTTCTGTTTTAATTTTTGTTCAAAATTTTTAATATCTGTCCCACACAGTACAAATTGGTAGATATAGTATCCCAATAACGTAAAGTGCATCCGTATACAAAGCCCACAATTCATCGGAGGTATCTCATATTGCTTAATATGTACATCAAATGCTCTCCGTGTACATGAGAATTATGTTTATTTGACATCCAGACCCGACATAATATCTATTCAAAATTAATGGCTATATCCATATACATCACACCCTAGACATTATATCTACGTATTATATACGTGTATATACATCACATCTACATAATATGGATGTATATGATGTCCATTATATATATACATGGATATTGAATATAATGTAAATTTATGTTATATTGATGCCCACTAACCCGTACTCTCAGCCATTGATTACCGGAGAGTCCTGTGCTACTACACTTCTTCGTATATACTTCACAATTAACAATAAAATTAACGCGTTAAATGCAGATAGAAATTGAATACATTTTATATATAGATTGAAAATATGAAAAAAAAAGTATTAAGTAAAGTATATATATTACATAATAATAATTTTGTTTTACTATAAATAGTAATAAAAAAATTATTCCGTGAATAAATAGGTCGTGATCAAGATAAAAAATCCTCTAATCCTTACATGCACCGGAGTGTCACATTGATTATACAAAATTATGATTAAAATTATATGTATAATTTATAACAATAACAGTGTATAATAATCCAGTGTAAATATTTTTTTAAACGAAGCACATTTTTTTTTTTTTTTTTACTTACCGTCAAATTGTATTTATTCCCCAGAGAGCCAAATGTTCATTTGACATTCTATTTATAATTTTACTCTATTATTACAAGAAATAATTTAATGTGGTGATTTAAAGATATTTTCAGCTAAATAATTTTTGTATTTCTTTTGCAGATAGCTTTCATTACAAAAAGTAAAAAGCTACCTATTGCAGCAGTCCGGAGGAAAGCACTTCCGGAAAAATTTAAAAAGTGGTTCAAATAAATTAAAAACAAGAAAATATGTTTTTAGTAAGAGTTTGACCTTAATACAAGGATTCTGGAGCATGTTTTGTTTCGTCTTCATTTAAAAAAATGGCTGAGATACAGCAGTTTGAATTTCTTGGGTGGCTGACATTTTAAAACAATCTGATATTTGTCGCTCTGTAACTCTCGTATTTATAAACAGGTTTGAATTAGATTGATTGCATGCATAGTACATACTAATGCCTCGACCGAGTTCGTTGGCCAGCTTCATCGGCCATCTTGTTTCAAAATGGTGGCCATTTGCCCCATGCACCGCTGCTCAATGCTTAAATTTTATTAATATCCGTTAGCTTCGAATTCTCGTCAAGTTTTGCGACACTTGGCGACATATCGCCAAATTTGGTGACCAAAAATAAGGAACCATAAATGATGCCAAGTTGGCTATAGCTTACTAATTTCGCCCAATTCTGAATGAAATTCAGTATTGACGAATATTCTCTTATCGGATTCGTCACATTTTAGCTTCTTAAAATATGAGTAAAATTTTCTTCTAGTAAAACTTGTAAAATTTTAAAACCAAGAAATATGAAAGCTATCTCTTCACCCCAGCACATGTCGAAAGGACTTTTTCATTGTGTGATCATCACTGTCTCCTATTTCAGCACAGCAGTGGATTCTTACCAGTGCTGGCATTTTTTAAACACATTTTGCCCGAATCGGTTCCAAAAGGGAAACTATTATCATAAAAAATACTCTAACCAAAAGCGGAAAAGTACAAAGGCATATTATAAAATATTGACCTCGGGTATCCGAAACAAAAGAAAACATCTAAAAATATTAAAATATAAGAGAGAAATAAGCAAATATGTTTAACATTAGCGTTCAAGTTTCTTCGCCTGACCAGTGTAAGCTCTTAAAACTATTTAATTTGACGGAAATCAAATAAACATGTTTTCAAATAAACATCAAATAAACATGAAACCAGAAACTGCACTTAATAATTATAATAAAATATGTACTACGTACACTCAAGGATCATTTTGTAAATACATTTTCTAGTTATAAACGTCTTTATTTGACATGGTCAATTTGAAACTTTTTATAATGATTTATGTAACTGTATAATTTCTAATGCGATACTTTTTGGGATAATAAATTAATTCTATGCTTAATTAGTGTCGTTAATTTCTATAAATGCAGCGTGTAATATGAAGGATTTAAAAAAATGTTTTATAAATTTAGTATAAATTATTATAAAGTATTATTTATGACATGAACTTCTATTGACCATGAACAGACTTAATAAAATAAAGAAATAATTGAATGGTAAACAAAGATAAAAGTGTTGACATTTAGACAAACAAAATTAGTTCAAACATTGTATTCAACATTCATATGACAGAGTCAAAAAGTTTCTACAATAATAGATGAGTTAAATAATAACAAAGTAAATGTGTAAAAGAAAAAATAATGCTTTTTAAAAAAAAACTCTTTTATAGGCACTCAATGTTCGTGTTGAAAATCACGTCTAAAGTTTTTGTGCAATTCCTGTTTTTTTGCCAAAATATCCGTTACAAGGCACTGACTGACCGAGACCGAACTCGATTAGGAAAATTTTACTGTGTTTTTACGCTTGGTACTTACTGTACCTAAATTAAATTTAGAAATAAAATCTCGGGTACTTTAACTTCGGCATATATTTACTGTAATATTATAAGCATAGCACACGGTTTTTTACACAAACGATAAATATATAATTTAACCGCTTAACGGCCGCATTAAATTACGAGTTAAAAATTCAAATCGCTTATTGGCACCACTTTTTTGAAACAGAAATATTCATCTTATTTAATGACAGGTAAAATGATACCTTAATAAATCCAATGACATTAATTTATGAAACTGGTAGGAATCAAACAATCTGAATAAAAGCTACAACCCGTGAATATCACGGAAGTGGGAATTTATCTCGAGACGCAAACAGGATGTCAGAGTTCGACACTTGGAGAGTTCTTTCCTCAGCAAATCTTGCTGTGCAGACAGCGAAATAGTCCTTCTCCAGTCTTTTCTCTTGGACGATGCCGAATGAATTACCATTTCCGGCCCCTTGAATTTGGTATATGGTTTTCAAGCCTCAAGTCGGTTTTTAAGAGATTGGGGATGATTTCAATTATCTAAGAGTTATTATCACTTCAACGCCACTATAACGTCCAGTACTTAAGATTTCTTCAGATTTATGGGTTCTGTAACGTCAGAAAAATACATTAACAGAAATTAAATGGTCTCTTGAAACAAAATTACGATTTTACATCTGGATATTTTCACTCTTGTAACTCAAACTTTCTTTGGGAATCACTATATCTTACTTATAAGATTCTAATTAATCGTAATTGAATAAAAGAACTATGCACAAGCATTACAGTACAAAAGCGCAAGCAAATGAATTTATTAAAAGACTGTTTTTTCTCTGTTTTTTTATGATAGGGCAACATGGAAGAAAAAAGAAACATTATTTAAACTATCGTTTCAGCATTCCTAAATTGAATTATCAACATATTATCGTATATTAGTTAATATTAATCCTTGATGTATTGAATTGTGAATTCATAAAATTTTATCTTCTAAAGCATTTTTGTGAATTTTTGAAACTACATTAGAAGATATAGGAGAGAGTAGCTGAATTTGGAACACTTCACTTATTTTCAGGTGTAACTCACTTACCGTAATTTCGGGTGTATAGCCCGCGGATCAAACAATCGTGTTTCGACCCAGAAATTTTTAAAAATAAAATGTAACTTTTTAGATCACGGTAAATATTGGTGTTCAAATACTGAATAAAATTTCTGGGTCAAAACTGAATTGTTTGAGCTGCGGGCTATACACCCGAAATTACGGTAATTTTTGGAATATCTACAAAACATCATTACACAAGGTCAATCTATTCATCTACTAACTAAATAAATATTTAGATCAATTTCTTTTTGAAAATCTTAAATTTTATTTTAATTTGAAAATTTTGTCAAAAGTGGTCCAAATTCAGCAACTGGTCGCCTAACTTGGATCCCCAGTCTCCTAAATTGGACCAAATAATATCAGGTTGTTTTAATGACTAGGGAATATGACTAATTTTATTAAAAGCAAAGTTTGCGATTAATGAAACAATCAAACAAAATAACAGCAATGAAATCAAATATCTGAAAATAAGAGTAATTGTTTTAAATCAAAATGTATTCAAAATATAAAGCAAAGTTATCAGTAATTAAGAATAGAACTTATGGAACCAATTGTCAGTTGCTTGAATATCGTGTAAGGAGTGATGCAAAGCTTATACATGAATTTTGTTTATTGTTTTTGTTTTCCAGCGCACACAACATGAAACCGTATATGGCAATCTGAACACTGAATCATTTCTGCAATTTTTTTTTTCTTAGAAATTAGGCAAAACCAGTCATCACTGTCTAGAATTTTCTTTTTAGATTCTGAATTATTAGACTATTTTTTTTTTTTTTTTTTGCCATAGAAGTTTTCTTTACATTATGTTTGTAGTTCTTCTCTTCCATCACTTTTTTGCTAATTGCATTAAGCCTATTTTTTAAAACTCAATGTTCTAATTGATTTTGTGCTGTGAAAGCTTCCTTTTTGTCTTTTTTTTTTCATTTTAAGGTTTAGTTTATATGTCGATGATGTTAGCACAAGTGTTTTTTGGCACCCTCTGTACTTTGATTTAACTGAATTTAGCTAGGAAAATAATATTTCTAATGATATTTTTGCTTTTGGGGAGAATTTTTAGCTGCAGCCTTGTTGGGGTTAATTTCTCCACAATTTACTGCCTGCTTTTTGTTTCCTATATCTTTAACAGCCTTTGCTGTCACGGGTTTTTTTCTTCCAGACAGTTTGTCTATGTCTTTTTCAACATTTTCATCAAGGTTTGAGATTTTATGCGTTTTAATGGGGAAAAAAAGTATAATTCCACCATCCAGAACTTTAAAAAATCTTCCATCACAAATATCCTGCAGGAGGAAAATCTTTGAATTCAACTCTGTAAATCAAATATGCCGTAGGAATAAAATATTCAAAGAAAATAAATACAGTTACATACAAGATAAAAGACATTGAAAACAAAATTTATTGCATAGATATGTATAAATATTTTTATGTTTATATGGCCTAAACTGGATAAAAAAAATAATCCAGATATACAAAAAAAAAACTTGCATGGAGATAGTAATCCATTATAAAATATTAAAAAAAAATAGTGTACAAAGCGTACCGTCCTCGAAATTCATTACTTACTTTTCAAATTTATGATCGCATATCTGGTCCAATTTAAGCAACTTAAATTGGCCCAATTACGGCAACTGCGTCATTTTTTTAAACAGTTAATTTCAAGACTAAGAACAAAAACGAAATCAAACAAATTCGCGTGAAAGATATGAGCAACAAACAGATGAATTCATATATGTACATGAAAACATAACAACTTACCTTAGTTTTAAAATATTTACTTACGTTTAGTAGAAAAAAATTAGATCAAAACAGCTAACTTTGGGGGTTTTTTTAATTGTCTGAAAACAGCACGTGGTAGGCGGCTGCTTCTTCTAATCATGAGTGACGTCATTCTGATGAGTAGGATTTCAGTGGTAGATGGCGTCTCTTCCTGTAATTAACGGCAGAATGGCAACGGTCCAATTAAAGCGGCGGTCCAAATATGGCTACTCTCCCCTACACAATCACTTAATAAATTTTAGGAGGATTTTAGAAGGATTGAAGGATTTAGAAGAATTAATTAAATTTGAATTTATAGGGATTTTGTGTAATATTTATAACCCCATTCAAATCTTTTATTTTAAATATTTTTCTTACTACTTTGTACAATTAGGAAATGTACAAATATAATATTCTTACGATAAAAATGTAGAAATATTTTGAATTCGAAAATCCCCCCCCCCCCCTCCCCCCAACTCCAAGAAAACTGGAAAGGTGCAAAGGCAAGAGATATCCTCTTTTTAAAAATATTTTTGTTTTGTGTAACCAATAATGCTTTTGGAACAAGATGAAGTAATCCATATATAACACATTCTAAACTGTATTACTGCTAATTGATGTATTAAATGAATTTTGTAACAAGTTATTTTAATGGTACTTATAAGTGCCGTCAGTAGATAAAGGGTTAAACTTTTAATTGATAAACGAATATAATTTTCTAAATATTGCACTTTTCATTTTTTTATTATTGATGTATGTTTTACTTTTTACCTCTTAAAATGTTTTATTTTTACAGTTTCAAAACCATTTGGCTGACTTTGGCCAACGTTTATTGGCGCATAATTAAATACATTGTTATTTCAACTCCTATAGAATTGTATGAGTTACAGAGAACATTTGGCTATTTATCACCTGTAGCGGGCGAACAGAAAAAATTCTTAAAATAAGGTTATTTATTTGTAAGTGCAATCGAACCTCGTTACCCGAACACTCTAATGTCCAGAAAAAATTGTCGTCATAAGCGGAGTGTCGCGGTAACCGTAGTTGGAGAAAAATATGTTTATAAAAAACTGCATTTTTTTAAAATTTAGGACAGTTTTAAATTCATGACTATTCTTGTAGTTTTAAGCAATAAAACATTATTATTAAACAAAATAAACTCAAAAATCAGATTTATGATGACGTTTTTTTTTTATTGTTACATAAAATATTGATTAATTAAAGTTTGCTTATTCCTAGATGGGATTCCAACATATATTTGTTCAATATTTTGCAACGAATTGTAATAAATATTCGTTGTTTCAGAAATGGATGTTAGATAATTTCAATAGAGTGCAATGCTTCGGTTTTAGTCAGATGAAAAACGCCGTGTAGCCGCAAGAAGGCGCGTCCTGACAAGAACGAAAAGACCGCGAGTAAACTGATACCTCTATCTGGAACTTAAGTGGGTCATTCATAGTGTGTGAGTTTATTTATTTAGATAAAAGATTAAGGTAAAATTTTTCCTTTATCTCAAAGGGTAATTTCGACACTTTTGTGAAAAACAATTCCAAGACATTTCTTACCGCTTAATTGCCGTGCGTATAAGATGGATTATGAAAAATGTACAATTTTTCTAAACCGTCGGGATATCCGGATTTGAAAATTATTCAACGACGTAAAATACGGAGTTTATTTACATTAAAATCATATATAGAAAATCGGGACTTTGAATAACTGACGTGATAATCGGAGTGACGTGAAAACCGGATGTCGGGAAAACGAGGTCCAACTGTATGGTAAAAATTTACTAAAATGTTGTCCGGTCATCGAAAACACACCTGTGAACGCGATTTTTATATTTCTAGCATATCAGAAAATTGGTTAAAAATCATTTACAAAATGTCATCCTTACGTACAAAATCCAGATTGCCTTAAATAAAAGAGTGTAAAACACTTCTAATCTATGGAATCCATCTTATTCCAACAAAGTTCTGTTCTCTTCTTCCAAAAACTTTTTTATCTTAACGGCTTATAACTTGACGTTTTTTCTAAAAATAATCACTTTTAATCTTTCTACTTTCTAAAGCTGTATGTTTCGCAGAAAATTAATTCAAGATTTCGCGAAATTTATTTTAAGCGGATTACTCAGATTCAGTCGGGTGTTTCGCTACATACAGAGTTTGACTGACAAAAACAATTACAGTATTTAAAAGTCTTCAGTGCGATACATTTTAATGAAGTGAAAATAAAATGCTACCTTATTATTTTTGATAATATTTATTATATTTATTATTAAAATTTCATTTGAAGATTAGAATAATTATCATTGTTTTATTTAAATTTCTAATATTTCCTTCTTCCACGTTTTCTGAAAAAGAATGAAAAATATTTGCTCTGTCACATTGCTATTTTTTAATATTTTGATTTGAAACCAGTTTATTTACGTACCATCAGGTAGTGATCTACAGAATGAATGATTTTAATATTCGAATTAATCATTCGGGCATGCGCAAAAACATGGTGTCCTACATTTATATATATGTTTAATCAATTACCACCAGAAATTTTGTAAAAAGAAAGGAAACAAATGCAGTATTGCCAGATTTGGGATTTTTCCCCATCTGGGGAATTTCGAACCTGCAGGGGAGTTTTGGGGGGGACAAGTAGTTCATGGGAAAATTTGTGAGGACTATCAACATTTTTGGCAGAAAACGTGGGGAATTTGTTTCACTATTCCACTTAAAGTTTACGTTTAGTCATCTCTCAACACTCGACCTAAAAGTCGATTTTGAATTGGAAAACAAAAATAAAATACAGAAATCGTATGAATCAATCATTATTCTGGTGGTTGTGTTCGTCGTTCACAACATAACAGTTTTACACGCATCACAGGTGCCATATAATCTGCCTCGACCTATCCCAACCTGAATTTCCCGGTCACTGTATAAATGCGGCAGATTTTCCTAATCATCGCGAACAGATATATATACACATTTGTTTTATTAGTATAGATCTAAACAACATAGAATTGAAATAGAATTGTAACTTTTTGTTGGTTAAGGCTAGTTAATTTGTGCTTCATAAGTAATAGTAGAGCTTTTTGCAAGACATGAAAACTGCGGTATCATTGCTGCCTTTATAACTGAAATTACTCAATGAATTCAGCAGACACACTAACTCTCCTTATAATAAACTTGAATGAAAATTCTGTGGTCCTCAGTGTCATGAACCTTTGCATTACTAAATACGCAGGACTTTTCCGAAACGTTCTTTTACCGCGCTTTTTTAAAGATCTAATTAAAGATGTGGAAAGTAGCTATTTTTCTTTTATTACTGATGAAATCACAGTGATTGATACAACAAAGGTGCTTCGCATTCCGATCATATACTTCAGTCAGATGACAAAATGTTGAAAACAACGTTTTATATAAGTCAGATAGAAATAAGTGTTGCCAATACCATCCCGGATTCTTTCAAATCTCAATTGATTAAAGATGGTGTAAAACTTGAAAAACTTATTGGCATAAGCGTAGACGGAGCTAATGTAATGTTAGACCAGCATCATCCACTGGCAACAATTTAAAAAATAAGCATAAAAGAACTTGTTGTTGTAAAAAATGTATCTCGCATTCTCTTCGTTTAGCTGCAAATATACATGCAAAATTCTGTCGAATATAAATGTTTATTTTTATTGTTTTTTTTGTGTGTAAATGGGGATTTTTTGAAAAAAAGGCTTGATTTTGAGAAAAAAAATTGAGCTTAAATTAGTTGACCCTTTTTTTATAGTGGGACACTGAAATTTGAAAATTTAATTTTTTGTGAAAAAACTGACTTGGGGAATTTTTCGAAAAAAACCCCAATCATTTGGGGGAAATTTCAGAACTTTTGGGGAAATGACTTTGGACTATCTGGCTACATACATGAGTAAAAGCATAATGACCATCCGTTGCAAATTTTTCAATCGTCTTTAGAAAATTTGATATTTTTATGGATTTCTAAATTTAATTCAAATTAAATTAAGAAACTTCTTTTCTATACAAGATATCTGACAGTAATTGACTTTTATAAAACAAAGGTTGGCAGCTGTGTCTTTGCGCATGCTTGAATGATTAATTCAAATAGTAAAATCCTTAGGTCATAATATTTATATGTATGTAAAAAATTTACATTTATTTCCCTTAAAGATATATATTATATATGATTTATATATATCTTAGTCATGATTTCCATGAATTCATTTTTATCCATAAGAACAATAAAAATATTGTTAACTGTGATTTTGCTGTTCTGTTTTTATCAGATTGTCGGAGTTTTTACATGATGTTTCACGGAGGAGATGGGAGAACGGAAAACGTATATTTAACGCTTTAAATTCATAAAATATAATGCATCAAGTTTTGGTCATACAAAAATGGAATTTTTACAATTTTACATGAAGAGAATATAGAAAGTTTTGTTAAATATAAGTTACTAGAAAAACCTGAAGCTTTGCTCACGTAATAGTTGAAATATGTCAAGTGATATTTGTATGTCTAATTTTTACTAGAAGAAATTATACTTTTAGGAATAATTCAAAAATTACTAATTAAGCCAAAGTTTGACTAAACTTCATTATTACACTGCATTAGGTAAAAATGAGACTTGAATTAATAAGAGGAATTAAAACTAATTCCTAATAAATGGTAATTCAGAAAGTATTTTGAAGCTTTTATACTCATATCATACGATCATTTCAGTATTCATTTGAAGTTTTGAAAAAACCGCTCTTAGTACGCATTTACATCTTAAAATTAAGCATCATGTCAAATTCCAAGCTTCCTGTCTATCGGTTTACCACCTCTCTGGGGGTAGTGCACTGACATAAAATGCTATGATGAAACATAAACTGTCACCATTAATTTGCTAACATTAATTTTGAAATCGATTTAGTATTTCCTAATATTCCATAAAAATGGAAATTCAGAAAGTTTTTAAAGTCTTTTTTAAATATTTGTTGTTTCTTCTGCCAACCAGAGGTGGTAGTGTCACTGGCATAAAATATAGGCTGTGTGGAATCAGAGACTATTACCATTGATTCGCAACCATTACTTTGTAATCGGTTTATTATTTCCTGCGATTGCATACAAATTATAATTTACGACTTTTTCAGTAAGTTTTTCGCCCCTTCCCTTCTCTACACCTCTTTTAAATTTCGCATTTATTTTCCACAGTTCTTAGAAGGCATTTATATTTTATAAGTAACAACCATGCAGTGGTGGAAAATTGGCGCAGGGGAGGAGCCTATTGACACCACTAAATTATTATAGTATTCTTCACCTTAATAAAAACTCAGAAATTCTGCCATTAGATAAGCCAAAAAATTCTACTAAAATTTAGCGGTGTCAATAGGCTCCGCCTCTGCGCCAATTTTCCACCACTGACCATGCCATATTTAAAGTTTCTAGCCTCTTCAGTATCACAGAAATCACAATTTACAACGTTTTCTGCTCCTGCAACCCTCATGTGGAGTGGTACCTACATGAAATAGATCCTGCGTCGAAGCGAGGGCGACCATCAATTTCCAATCGTTACTGTTGAAATTGTTTTGGTACTTCATGAGGTTGCATAAAAATCTGAATTTTGAAAGTTTTTTGAAAGCTTGTCGTCTTTTTTCTTCCCTTTTAAATTTTGAATTTTTTAGCAAATGTCCTCACAGATCATTTATATCTAATAAGAAACTACCATCTCAAATGTCATGTATCTAGGTCCTTCATTAACACACAAATCGCAATTTAGAATGTTTTTTGCCCCGTTGGGGTAGTGGCACCAACATGAAATATAACCTATTGTGAGCAAGGGCTGTCACCATCATTTTGACAGGATTCTTTTTTAAATTGGTTCAGTACTTCCTGAGATTGCGTAGAAATCGCCATTTACAACGTTTTATAGAACGCTTTTTGCGCATTTTCACCCGTATTAAAATTCTAATGTTTTAAGAAACGTTCATTTATGTCTTATAAGTAAATACCATTCCAAATTTCATGTTTCTGAGCCCTTTAGTAACACAAAAATCGCATTTTTAGAACATTTTTTGCTCCTGCACCCTCTTTGGGGTAGTGGCACCGACATAGATGTAGCTTGTAGCCTATGTTCGAACAGGGACTAACACTGTCATTTTGATACCATTACGTTTGAAATCAGTTCGGCAGCTCCAGAGATTACCTTCTACAAGCAAACAAACTTTACTTCATAATGAAGACAACGAATATTTCAGCACAATATTTAAGCAGCCGTAACAGCAAGCTAACAGTAAGCAACGAGACTGTAATTGAAATTCGAATGAATAAAAACAATTAATAAGGAACGAGTAGATGAACTTACAATAAAACTGGGGCAATATTGCAAAAAAACGTCAAAATTACATTGGCTACACTGTAAAAAAATTACAATTCTACAGATGGGAAGTTATAGAAATCTGCATGGTTACCAAAATTTTATGTGAAAACTTTACAAAAAAATATACATATATACATAGCTGCCAACTCTTCCGCTTTTTCAGACCACAAAAATTTAATAGAAACTTCTGCCATATTTAATCGGCAAATTACGGCGATTTAAAATGGTAAAATTTACTATAAAATTTTTGTGGTCTGAAAAAGCGTAAGATGTTGGCAGCTATGTATATATAGATCTACAAAACTAGCTTTTGCAAAGCTACAGAAATCTGTAGCTTTACAAAAGAATCTACTAAAATTACAGTAATCTTACTAAAATTTTATCTGTAATCCGGGTTGCAGTTACATAAAAAGTTCTAGGCATCCCAGTTTCTGGAAAAAAATCTTAGTAACCTTAGAGAATTTTTGATTTACGGTGCAAGCCTGTTACATGAATTTTTGTTCTTGCCGTTACATACAAATTTTTAGGAATCCCTGTTTTCTAGAAAAATTTTAGTAACATTACTACTTTTTTTTACAGTATAGGTTTTGAAACTTTGGTCATTAGTATAACACATGGCGAATATAAGAACTATAAACATGTGAAACTGTAAAACATGTTATACATGTATAAAGATGTAAAACATGTGAGAAACTTACCGTGATAACTTAGATTTTGTCAAAATGTACGAAATGTGGCTTATTCTTGCAAACACCACAGTATTTATTTCCAAGTGGTACTGCTTCGCTAATGGTAAAATTATAAAATAAAATATGTACGTTAAAAAAATTTAAATAACTCACAATAGCACAAAACAATACAAACCTAGTTCTTTTAGGCACATTTACTATCTTCAACTACTGTAAAATTTATTTAAAAGAAAACGGAAAAATTATGCATCAAGCATGGATTATGCAACACTTCCTAACACTTACAGAATACTTTTGCAAAATTCCACCTTTTAAAAATGTGAAAGTTGGTGTCTAAAAGTACACAATTAAGAAAAAGCATAATGCATTTAAATAAAAATTTCTGTAATTATCATAAATATTCGGAAAAATATCCGAGTTATTCGTGCCTCCCTGAATATGATCTATAGATTTGTATTTAAACTACGTAGTTTGCTAAAATTATGATCAATTAGGAAACGCATAGCACGGTTTAAATTATCCCTTGATCAATTTCCGCCAATAAACAAAGATAAATTCGAGATCTTTTGTGCTACCATGTATATCATCTATAACATTTTTACATACTATGTAATACGCAAAAAAATATGTTAATTTAAAAACGTGTATCACAATTGAAAATGCACTCTAAATGAACTATAAACTCCACATTCTTCGTTGTCACTACCGAAAATGCCATACTAAACCTTATTAACATGTATCAATTGCTTGACAACATGAGTATATTTACTAAGTTTGAGAACGAGTAGACAGAAGAAAAACCTAATTCATAAACACTTTTCAAATATGTTCAAAAGCGTTAAAAAAGTGCATAAAATTCCGAGAAAACAAATACGATTTAAGTATTTACAACATTCATTACTACACTGTAAAAGAAAAAAAAATGTAAAGTTACTAAAATTTTTCGAGGAAACTGGGATTCCTAGAACATTTTATGTAACGGCAACAACAAAAAATCATATAAGAGGTACACGTTTGCACTGTAAACCAAAAAATCTGTAAGGTTAGTAAGAATTTTTTAGGAAACTTGGATGCCTAGTTCTGTAACTGAAACTCGGATTACAGAAAAAAATTTAGTAAGATCACTGTAATTTTAGTAAAATATTTTCAGGGCTCCCAAATGGTCCGCCAACTGAATACCAAAAAATTTTCACAGAAAAGTTTATGGTAGGTTAGCGCTAGAATTAACTTTCAAAGGTTATTTCGGGGCGGTTTCTAAGAAAATCTAAAAAGAAAGTTTTTTTAACCCCTTCGGGACGGGAGCCTTTTACGAAATTTTTAATCTTTTCTCACCGTTATTTAAAAACAGAAATTTGTGTCTTCTTGAATCGAGAAAATGGGCAAAGAAGAAAATAAGGCAAAAGAAAAAATAAGGAATCGAGAAAAATAAGGCAAATTTTACAGTAAAATTTTACTGGTGAGGAAAAACAGGGATTCTGAGCGTTTCATGCGGCACGTATACGTGCCGCTCGTCCCCAAGGGGTTAAAAATAATATTGGTATTCAGTTGGTGGACCATTTGGGAGCCCTGTATTTTTTAAAGCTACATATTTCTATAGCTTTACAAAAACTAGTTTTGTAGATTTGCACATTTCTTTTTTTGTACAGTGTACAGATAAAATCATAGCCAGTATACGTATTTCCGTAACTTTACACCTGTAGAAAGACGGATTTATTTTACAGTGCATATTTAATGTTTGAGAACGGAGAGACAGAAAAAACCCCAATCCATAAACACTTTTCAACTATCTTCAAAAGTGTTAAAAAAGTATAAACTTCCGAGAAAACTAGATACAATTTAGTATTTAAAACATTCATTACAAGCTGCCATGTTCTTGTGATTCAATCCTTGCCTAGTAATGGTGATTCGATTAGAGATTCGATCGCACTTACATCTGGGAAAACTGAATTTTATAAGCAATGCGGGGAATAGTCGATTACCACACTATATCCTCTGGATGCTATAATTTTGTGAATTCATGCAAAGTAGACAAAAGACATGACACTGCAATTTAAAGAAGAATATTCGCATAAAACATACTCGCTAAATTGTAAATGAATTTTTGAACTCCAATTAAGCTCTAATCTGAGTACTGAAATCTCCATAATATTACGTCATTCGCTGCAATGCAGGCAGTAAAATAGTTCCGTTTTATGAATAAATCTGTATTTTTTCCTTAACACATGATGTCATTTCCACCGATGAATCCATTTTGTATTTTGAAAGTAGGTTCCAATCTCATTACCAGAAAACAAAAATTATCGAATATCATTTCTGCAAGTCTGAATTTAAAAGTAACCTTTTTAACCCTTTGAGGTTCAAGTAATTGTGTTTCTGTAATATCGAATCAACACAGGAACAAAGCGTTATAAGTAAGCGAACAAACTTAATGCTGGAATCAGGCGTAAATTAAAACAGTTGCGCCACCTTGTGGACGGAGTGATAACTCACATACGCGGACTTTTAGTGGGGCGCGTATTTTCTAATTATTTAGTCATTCATGGAGATGAATTTTGTTTGCCACATTTATTGCAAAATAATGGTGTAACCAGAGGGGTATCCAGATGCACTTGGTACCACGAAGTTTTCTTCGCCTTACCAGAAGCACTTCAGTTATTAATCAAGGTGAAAAATCTTTACAATTTTAGTGGTGTGAGTAAGAAAACAGTTAGGTATCTACCTGTAGTTCACACTCCTTCCGCTACGTGGCGCATGACCTTGATTGATGTGACCTCGCTCTTAACCCTAGATCTACCGGGAATTTTATTCAAGTTTTAATAAAACGTTCTACACCAGAATTTTTATTTAAAACTATTTAACTTATTTATTTACCTTATTTTTGTCTGGTTTATATACTTAGTTTATTTTAAAGAAATTTCTGGTTTGAATGAATATTTTGTATGTACCTGTCGGGTCCAATGGACCCGTCTGGTAGACGGAGGGTTAATCTTGCGGTTACTTCTACTATTTAAGATAGGACGCTTACTTATATCGCTTTGCACAGGAATCTGGATAAAGATTTATTACAAAATAAAGAAAAACGACGGCTTTTTTCCACGAAAGTTAGAAAAGTAAAATTTAATAAAATTTTTCTGGTACAAATCTTCATTAATCGTAGGTGGGATAAAATATCCCACCGCTCCTCAAGGGGTTAAATGAAAATACATGTTTTCTATTGAACATGGCATCAGGTTCATTGTATCATTTTCACGCCAGAAAAACTTCCCTTATATGCAATTTGTATCTATACAATGTAAGGGGGAAATTACTAAAGGGTATCCGTTCCTAATCTTGTTACAGCAGGAAAGAAAAGCCAAAGCAAAATTTCATCATTTAAACAATAATGTATAAAAATGGCAGTTTGTAGATCAAAATGGAAGTTTTCAATCGAATATTTTAAATGTTACATCATTTTTAGAGACGAGAAAGAATATCTCAATTTTAATTTTAATACCTAATTTCAGAGCTAATGGAATGGAAAAAAAAGTATTTTAAGCGCCATCATTCACGTATTTCACATTTGCATTCAGCTTACTCATATTATTTTATTTTATTTTTACTTTGATACTTATTTCTATATTCGTAAACATGGAGTAACGTAATCCATAATTTTCCTAAAATTAAGAAAGAAATCGGACCGAGATAGGAAGATCCCACATCAGCCGTACAACACAGGAAGAAGTCCCTCCAAAAGATATCGTGCAATAACTGACCGACGGGCCAGATGGACGTATTCCCCATCGGATAGTAGGCACAGCGCAAACAAACCGTTCGCCACTCGCCAACGTCTAGTGATAGTCCGCCTCAAGAAAAGTCCGTACGCGCTGACTACAGTGGCACATCATGACTTCAGCAACCTTCGACCACACTGCGAAACAGAGACTGCCTTCAGTAAGGAGTATGAGAATGTTACCCGACTTTTGCTTACATACAAGGGAAAACTCGGAAAAGCCCTGTAGCGTCACCGCGTTCGAAGCACATCGCGAGGAAGGCTGCAGACGTACTCCTACAGCGACCAACACGATGCAACAGGGGGACTCCAAGGTAGCAAGAAAGAAAACAATCTCCACTCGCCGCCAACGTTTAACCCTTACCGGCGCGGAGTAATTCTGTTTATAAACTGATGAAATAATGGACTGACATCGCAATTTATAAACGAATTTACTAGAAAATATGAACTTGCTTATTTTCATCTACATTATAACAGGTAAATTTTAGCTAAATATTCTTAGTGCCGTTTGTCAGTTTTGGAATTAAAGTTAGGTGTCCTTTTTTTTAAGGACACCGCCCCGGAAAGGGTTAAGGGTGGTCCGCCATTAGAATCTTCTGCACACGTAGTAGACCGGAAGACGGCAGCACAGACAACCACCTCATCGAGTTGGAGGCTGAAATTCCAGAATTAGCCAAAACTCCCATATTAAAACGCAATCGGCCTGCTAAGTCATATCTTGGTGAAAAACACTTCAAAACCCGATTTTAGTCGTCGACTCGTAGGTTTACCATTGCGTTTTCCTGCACCCAAAAGTATGAAAACGTGGGGGGCTGGGAGCAGGAAAACACAATGGTAAACCTACGAGTCAACTGGTAAAATCGGGTTTTTAGGTGTTTCAGTCAAGATATGACATGGCAGACAGATTGCTTTTAATATGGGAATCGATTATTAGCTAATTTTGGAATTACTCTTCAACTCGATGAGGTGGTTGTCTCATAGTTCCTTGAATTTTGCAGACCAGAAAATGTTTCGGCACCAGTATTATCTTATAGAAAATCTTTTCTTAAAAAAAGGCTAAATTTTGCACGTTTAACCTATGTTTCTTTTTCTATAAAAAGGTACTGGTAGTTTTCCTGGAGAAATAACGGTATTCGTACTGTCTGTGCTGCGGACTCCCGATCTATAGGCTTCTGGTCACCTTTCACACTTGAGTGGCAGAAAAAGAAACACAGAGAAGGTGTTTCTTTCTCCTCCTTGGCCACATAATGAGAGGTTGCATTTACAATATCAAATATACAAGAAAATCCTGTGTGGTCGTCCAACGCACGTCAAAATAACGGCATCTTTGTACTCATATAGTAATCAGCAAGACACATCACCTCCTCGTCTGTAGTGGGACTCTGCTACCCGTCACATTCCCCACTCCATTGGCAGTTTCGGGAACACAGAGAAGGATGGCCGCTCCAATCGTTGGCCACATATCAAGTGGCTGTCATATTTTTGGTAAATTAAATGATGTTGTATCGTTACATATGGAATTCTAACGTTTTATAATTTCAGCGGTTTTTCTTACAATGGAAGGATGGCAAATTTTGGAAGAGAAAATTTTTTGCTGTCATTAAAATTTATTTGGATGGCTTTTACTTGATGTGATCTTGCGAATGGTATGTTTTTTTTTTCTGTTATATTTTACATCAGCTATGCGTTCCGTTTCTCTACAACTAAATATCCTGATAGTCCTGCAAATCTGATAATTCTTTCATCCACTAGCTTTAATGATTGGGGTTACATATACTAATGAATAATTTTCAAAATGAATTGATACTATTTGAGTTCAAATGGTATCTTAACTTTGCAAGGGGTTTAGCTACTTTGCAGGCATTGAAGAGTTTGAGGCTATATTTTAATTACTGACAAAAGTTAGGAAATTATTGAATAGCTAAAGACAATTCTTACATTAAATTTGTTTCCAAAGTTCTTATTATTGAAAAATATCCAGGGTTAATTTATTTACATGTTGTACTTTAAAATCCTCATTAAAAGCAATTCTGAGAATATTATATGAGGTTCATTATCTAAATTATTTTAACTATATACTTAAAATGCTTGTCGCAGGAAAAATCTGTTGCCTAAAATTTTATAGCTAATGGGGATTAGGTGATATTTGGTATAGTAAATCTGTTTCCATGCGTTTTCTGAAAACAGATTTGTCGATAGATTAGTTTGTACCGGTTCGTTAGTTGCCAAAAGTTACTAAATAAAACAATAAGTAAGGAGTAAATAAAACAATAAAATTTTTATTTACAAATTGTCTAGATGTTTCAGCTTCACCCAACCAGCTTTCAAGACAAAAGAGATACATTTTTACAGATATATGTTCTATAATGCAATGGTTTTAAACACCATTAGAAATATTATATCATCGGCGGTGCTTCAAAAAATTATGTTTAATTTCTACTGTTGATTTTGTGCGAAATATATTCTCAATTAAATATGTTAGAAACATTATTTTA
This sequence comes from Maratus speciosus, assembly GCA_963932465.1. NCBI lineage: Eukaryota > Metazoa > Arthropoda > Arachnida > Araneae > Salticidae > Maratus > Maratus speciosus. The sequence continues at coordinate 276,352,431 of OZ010789.1, forward strand.
CGAAGTATCAAGAAAAATTTTTTTGGACTATATAATCGTTAGTATTATAGAGTAGATTTTTAAAAACAAAAGTAAAATTTCACAGATTAAATATTAACCCATTAGCCGCTGACGTTGCGTTCACGCAACAGTCAAAATAATTGCTCATGCAATGAATTAATTACATTGGCACCACTATTTTAGAATTTAAAATATATCTTATTTATTGGCAGGAATTTTGCTATTTTAGTAAAGCGAAATTTACCTTACTGAATTTGTGGTGGGACACTACTTTCAATAGGAAATTTGAAAATCTCTATCGTAATAGTTTTGGCGGTTAATGGGTTAATATTTTACATGCCAAGTGTTTTATCATTGGATTATTTAGATTACCGTGACTTTTTTCCTCCCTCAGAATTATTATAATAATGTTAGCTAAATATACTTTGGTCACAATATATTTTTTAATCAAGAAAAACTTCGGGTTTGTTTTTCAAAATACTGACTATCGACACACAATTTACGAAAATCTCAAAAATTGAACATTTTCTTTTCGCTCAAAACAATGTTAATCTCAATTTTCTCTCTTTTTATGTCAGTGAAAATCCTGATTTTAGAATAAATTCCGTATATATTTGAATAAATTGTTCAAATCTATTTTCATTTCAGTTTGTACAAAACTCGATTGCTTCGATGTTTCAGAAATTCAAACTAAAAGACGATAACATTATATTTTCTATACACTTGGAAATATTTTTCAGTTACAGAAATGTCAATGCTTTATTATTTGAAACAGTTGATGCATCCTTTGGAAATCCTTTCGTTTTGACCATGAAAAATACGCAGTTCTTAAAATAATTCTTAACATACTCATGATAATTGGCGCGAATTCTCGTCTTTTTTATGCATTGTTGCGAAATCTTCCGAATTTACTCCAGAGAACTTTGCATACTAATTACAGTGACCTCTCACTTATACGACTTTCAAGGGACCGTGAAAAAAAGTCGTATAACTGAGAGAGTCGTATAAGTGAGAGACCGCCTTATTATACAAATTTCAAACTTTATAGGCATTAATTATTTTACCTATACTAAAAACGATAAGTTTTGAGTACTAAGAACATATTTTAACAAAATTTGTAAAATGTATTAAAAAATTAAACATAAAATATGTTTAAAAAGTTCACAAAATTGTCCATTTACCACTATGTTTATTTTAAAAATTTACAGATCAGATTTTCTCAAAAAATGCAGTGATATTAGTTTGTTTCTGTCGTAGGTGGAAATAGTAAATGGCTTTCTCTAAGTCTAATAAAGCTTTTAAGCTAGTTTGGGAATAATCATTTTGATGGACATAATTCTTTAATTTATTTAAAGCGGTACTTTCTTTTGAAAAATTTACAACAGCAGGAGCATTGCTCTCATCTTGGTCATCCTCCTTGCTCACGTCTTCATTATTAATATCCTCAAAGATTTCTTCAGCAGTTCTCAGTTCTGACAGAAGACGTTTATCATCACATTCTACATAATCTTTGAAATTAATACCTTCGTCCATAAACATTTTATTTGAGTCTTCGTTATTAAAGGATTCCATACGCTCTCAATATCAGGTTCATTCGTTCAACTAGCAGTTTGGTCTTGTGGGAAAACTGAATTTCCTAAAACAAATTTTAAAATTTAATTTGCTGCAGAAACGGCAGATCTTTTACATCGGGATGTGATGGACATTGATCCATTAGAAGTAAAACCTTTCTTTGTTGTTTTTGAAATTTATCATCCATCTCTTTTAAAAAATCATTGGAAATCTCTGATGCCATCCATGCTTTTTTTAAATTTCTGTAGCCACATGGCAATTATTTTTTATTCTTAAAGTATCGAGATTTTCTTGATTTTCCTATTACTAAAGGTTCTATTTTTTCTGAACCATCACTGTTTCTGCAAAAAAGGATAGTTGATCTTTCTTTACTTTTTCTGCCCCCTTGACATGGTTCTTCTTTGTATGATAATGTCTTATCTGGCATCAGCTTGAAAAACAGTCCGTTTCATCACAGTTAAAAATGTCTTTAGGTGCCTTAATCCTTAATTAACATAGGTAGATTTTGAAACCATTGTCTAACATCATTTCCATTAACACATGCGCTTTCTCCTGTGATACGGCGATGCAAAAGTCGATGTCTTTTTTAGCTTCTCGAATCACCGCAAGACGCTGAAAAATTCTCGATTCCATACTTCTCAGTGAGAGTGTGAGCATTTTCTTTTAAAATCACACCATCTACCGGTAAATTTGAAGCTCGCATTTGGTTAAACCACTCGAATAATGCTGATGTCAATTTTTTTAAATCTGCCACATTGTATCCTGGATCTCTTTGAATAGACATTTTTTGATGCATTTATAATGACATTTTTATTTTTCAGAATTCCTTTTAGTGTCGATTCTGGCAGATTGAAGAGAGCAGCTAATGCCTTCTTTGATTGTAGGAAATTTTTATCATATTCCTTAATGGTTTCAACTTTGAATTGTATGCTTAATGCTTTACGTATTGACATTTTCAGTTTAGGTATCGACATGCAGCAAACTGAAAAAATTACAGCGAAATGAATAACCTTTCACGCGTCTAGTACGGAGGCTTGTAGCGATTTGCTTTGACGTACGCGTTTTTTCCCCTTCGCTGTGCGGGCTGTACGCGCATGGGTCTTTTGGCATGATTATAGCTTGGGATGTGCTTCCGATATGTTCTCGCTTTAGTATTTTTTTCTAGTGATGTTCAAGAACTGCCATTTTCGATTTGTTAAGTTTAAAATAAAAGTCTATTTTTATTAAAACAACCTCATTCCTAAAAGACGACGCATTCGTTAAAGCTGTTAAAATTTTCCAGGAAAATGCATTTTGCAAAAACCCTGATTTCTCTACCAGTGCCATACAGAGATATGATCTGCAGGTAGTCATTTGGCTTTTGTTAAATGGCAGACACAAGAGAATTCCATACAATCACCCTTCCTCCATAGATTTCATCATTAATAACAAACGAAGGTAGATAAGAAATGTTATTCATTATTCATAAACACTTTAACAATAATGAAAGGATAAATGTAAGAAAACGTGAATGATTTGTACTTTAAAGATTATAAAAATTAATTCTAGAGTGAGAAATGTAAAATCGCCTGAACCGTTCAAAGCGTCGTATAAGTGAGAGAAGCAGTCGTATAACTGAGAGAAGTTTAGCATTATTTCCCATAAAGCGTGGACGGGACCTAGAGAATTCGGCGTATAACTGAGAGTCGTATAAGTGAGAGGTCACTGTAGTTTTAAAACACTGACGAAATGTTTATAATTTTATAAACCCTAAATAGCTGTTCAAAATTTCTGGTGAGATTCGGAATATCTAGATTCTGAACTTTTAATCAAAATTCTCAATTACCAGAAAATTTTGAATGATATTTTTTTTTATAAATTTTATTCCTGAAAGGATAAAACGATTATTCATACTTTCTGATTAGAATTGGAAATCCATACCAATAAAAGAAAGTTCCGCTCTGTGTGTCTATCTGTGTGTGTGTATAGGATGGTTATTGAAATCTATGACACACACGAGTCTGAAAAGGTTTGTAAGGCCAGCCGTTGACATCGAAATAGTCAAGGCCTGAGGACACGAGTTGTGACGTCATTGCTAATCGACCGACTTCCCACTAGTGTTGGAATTCACACCGGAAAATTTTGAATGGCAATTTTCTGTTATTTTATTTGTGAAATATCTATTATATTATAAAACAATAATAACCATTTAAACTTACTGGTGAGAATTTGGAATGCCTTAATGAAAAATCAGCCAGATACGGCAACACTGTGACATTCCTCATTTGGCTGAATTTTTATTTAGGGATTCCGAATTCTCACCAATAAGTTTAAATAGTTATTATTGTTTTATAAGATAATAGATGTTCCACAAATAAAATAAAAGAAAGTTGCTGTTCAAAATTTTCCGGTGTGAATTCCAAAACTTGTGAGAAGTCGGTCGATTAGTGATGACGTCACAACTAGTGCCCTCTGGCCTTGAGTATTTCGATGGCAACGGGCTAGCTCAAATTTTTCCTGATGCACCTGGCACCGAGAATTTTAAATTTCTAATAATTAGCTTAGTTATTAATAAAAAACTCCAATTACAAGAATGGAAAAGTATTCATAATTCAATTGAAGAATATATTTTTAACAATCCGCAGGAAATTTCTTCGAAGAACTTCAAGAGAAGGGGAGAGGTTTATAGGATTACAGCACTGCTAACGTGATAAATGTAGTGGGCCTTTTTAAATAGGGGGCGTATCTTAAATTCTACTGGGACTAAAAGCTCGAACAGACGGAAAAAAATTTCCACTTCAGAAATTACAATAATATCTCTTTACTACTATAAAAAGTTTAAAAATCAATTAAAACTCGATTTATAAAATCTCTTTTTATTTATTTTTTAAAAAATACAATTTTTGGGAAATCTTTTATAGCGAGACAAGGTGTTTATTTCAAACGCAGAGGACTGTCGGGGGAGGGTAGTGGCGTTTATAAATGACCTATAAAATTTCTCAAATATTCAATTTATAGGCTTAATTTTTATGCATCCATGTGTATTTTTTTTTTCGATGATTACAAATATGTAATTTCGTTACGATCGGTTAATTAAAAGCTCAGGAATTAATTATTATTTCATTAATTGGATAATTCGTTTCAAAGTCTCATTTTAAAAGTCAGACACGTGATACGGAATTAAAACGATAGATAATTTTTAGACTAGCATTCTTTTGAAGGTATCAAATTTTTAAAAATACAGCATTTTGAGATTTTAAACTTATGCATCTGCTCCTAATTTTTAACGCTGATTACGAATATGTAATTAATTCATAAGTAACTTTTTGTTTTGCCGAAAAATCAATTTTTAAAAAGAAAAAGAAACACTAGGCAACGGAACATTATTTAAACCTAAGCATCCTCCACTAATTATCTTTATTTTACTTGCGATGTTTTTGGATCGACTTAAAAATGTCAGATATTTGATAATACTTGAAAATTTTAATGAAAAAGGTGGAGTTTAATTTCCGAGGATTGGGGCGAGAGAAGAAATTTTTAAAACCGTGCGGTTTTGTACAAAAGCATTTGTCTACTAATTATTACTTTACATCCGATTTTTCCGATCGATTTTAACATTTGAGATATTTGATAATACTTGAAAATTTTAATGAAAAAGGTGGAGTTTAATTTCCGAGGATGTGGGCGCGGGAAGAAATTTTTAAAACCGTGCGGTTTTGTACAAAAGCATTTGTCTACTAATTATTACTTTACATCCGATTTTTCCGATCGATTTTAACATTTGAGATATTTGATAATACTTGAAAATTTTAATGAAAAAGGTGGAGTTTAATTTCCGCGGATGGGGGCGCGGGAAGAAATTTTTAAGACCGTGCGGTTTTGTACAAAAGCATTTGTCTACTAATTATTACTTTACATCCGATTTTTCCGATCGATTTTAACATTTGAGATATTTGATAATACTTGAAAATTTTAATGAAAAAGGTGGAGTTTAATTTCCGAGGATGTGGGCGCGGGAAGAAATTTTTGAAACCGTGCGGGTTTGTACAAAAGCATTTGTCTACTAATTATTACTTTACATCCGATTTTTCCGATCGATTTTAACTTTTGAGATATTTGATAATACTTGAAAATTTTAATGAAAAAGGTGGAGTTTAATTTCCGAGGATGGGGGCGCGGGAAGAAATTTTTAAAATTGTGCGGTTTTGTACAAAAGCATTTGTCTACTAATTATTACTTTACATCCGATTTTTCCGATCGATTTTAACATTTGAGATATTTGATAATGCTTGAAAGTTTTAATGAAAAAGGTGCAGTTTAATTTCCGAGGATGGGGGCGCGGGAAGAAATTTTCAAGACCGTGCGGTTTTGTACAAAAGCATTTGTCTACTAATTATTACTTTACATCCGATTTTTCCGATCGATTTTAACATTTGAGATATTTGATAATACTTGAAAATTTTAATGAAAAAGGTGGAGTTTAATTTCCGAGGATGGGGGCGCGGGAAGAAATTTTCAAGACCGTGCGGTTTTGTACAAAAGCATTTGTCTACTAATTATTACTTTACATCCGATTTTTCCGATCGATTTTAACTTTTGAGATATTTGATAATACTTGAAAATTTTAATGAAAAAGGTGGAGTTTAATTTCCGAGGATGTGGGCGCGGGAAGAAATTTTCAAGACCGTGCGGTTTTGTACAAAAGCATTTGTCTACTAATTATTACTTTACATCCGATTTTTCCGATCGATTTTAACATTTGAGATATTTGATAATACTTGAAAGTTTTAATGAAAAAGGTGGAGTTTAATTTCCGAGGATGGGGGCGCGGGAAGAAATTTTTAAAACCGTGCGGTTTTGTACAAAAGCATTTGTCTACTAATTATTACTTTACATCAGATTTTTCCGATCGATTTTAACATTTGAGATATTTGATAATACTTGAAAGTTTTAATGAAAAGGTGGAGTTTAATTTCCGAGGATGGGGGCGCGGGAAGAAATTTTTAAAACCGTGCGGTTTTGTACAAAAGCATTTGTCTACTAATTATTACTTTACATCCGATTTTTCCGATCGATTTTAACATTTGAGATATTTGATAATACTTTAAAATTTTATTGAACGTGGGAGAGTTGAATCTCAAGCGAGGGAGGGGGGGGGGCGATAATTTTTCTTAACACCATAGCATTTTCTACAATAAGTATCTGTTATATTTTGTTTTCTGACTGCGACCACCAATAAATATTATTTATTAAATATAGGAATTTCAAACAGGAGGATGGGTAAATTCCTGGGGCGCGAGAGTTGACCCACGGAGGAGGTAATTTTCAAATTGTTTTTCAGAAAATCTCTATGATATATCGGAAAGCCATAGAACCGCTTTTTGATATTATGAGCCCCTTACCCAAATACGAGTAATATTCGGTAATATTAGCGATATAAATCCGAAGCTATTGTAACATTTACAGTATCTCGCCGGAAATTGTTGAGGAAATTTGGTAACAATTTTGAAAATATAAAAATTTATTTTTTGGCTAATTCTATTGAAAATGACCTCAAAAGGCACAGAATTTTACTTTCTGTACAAATATTAGTTAAAAAAATCGAATGATTGCCCTTTTTTTTGTAAGCGTTTTTAGATTACTTAAAGATTCTTTAATTAAGCTATTTATAAAACTTTTAAATATATTTGTTACAGGAATCATAAAACTTTTAAAACTTTCCGATTACTTGTAATCATACAGTGTTAGCCTAAATGATTCTTCGAGTTTCAAAAACACTCTGTATTTAGAGGTGTGTGAGTGCAAAGACGGGTAATACATGTCATGATACATACACTCACCAAACATAAAAGCCTGCCTCGCGGCTCGCGTGCAGGAACGCATCACTACTGCTGTGACGGACATTGACAGAAATATGCTATTGAAAGTATGGACGTAACTGGATTACCGCTGGGATGTATACCGGGCGCTTAAGTGTCCCCACGTTGAACATTTGTAGTATGTACCAGAAACTTGGTTAATGTATGTACCTGTTCATGTATCACCTGTCTTTGTATGTCGCAAACTTGTACAGTCTTTTGAAATCCGATGAATCATTTATGCTGACCGTGCATGTACGACCAGTAGCGGTTCGTGACTGAACTTTTTCGGGGGCACTAAACGCATGGCTGCCAAATTTATTATTTTATTACCACTATTTTCAAAATAAATATTTGTATTATTATTTACAGATCTTTATGCCATTGAACAAGGCAAATTTCTTTCTAAAAATAATCGTAAGAAAAGAATAAATTTGAGAGGCCACTGTTGCAGCTGTTTTATATATTTCCTGACAAATGGCTACTTTTTAATTTTCCCTTAGACTTTTTTTTATCTTCTTATTACTGAAAATAAATGATTTTAAGCTAAAGAACTCCTTAATTCCATTTATATTAACATTTGACATATTTTATTTTAACCTGACATACGTTACCTGTGTCAAATAAACAAATAAATAAAGTTAATGTAAATCTATCTGTATGGCAGACATTTTAATATAATGAATATTATAATGGATCTAGCATGTGTGTGGCGTCAAGAAATATTGTTTTGATATTAATTCATTTAAAATTACATAAGAAAATCCTTTTTGAATCTTTCGCTTTTTACCATAAGGTCATTTTTAATTTGAATTTTTTTAAATGTGAGTAGATTTGCTATGACAACAAAAGAAAATAAGCGAGAAAATATGAACGTATATGGGTTCTTAAATATAACTGAGCATGCTTATAATTAATCGCAATTTTGTCAAAATAAATTAGTCTAATAAAAGTTATACTACATACCAAATAGTAATTTGTCACACATATACTGAGCCATAACAGGGGATCTGTTGAACATCTTAGGGTAGGTATTTAAGGCACCATAAAAATTTGTGTAACACTTCTTTTTCAATGTCTGAATCCAAAATCGAATGTCTGGCTGAAGGATCGTGGCACTTAGTCCACCCGTGAATTTTTAAATTTCCAAAATTTTCGTTGAAAAAAAATATCCTTGAGGCATTTTGAAATTTTAATGCCTTCAAATTTAGTATTTAATGAAATAAAAAACATAAAAGCCAGACACTTTAATCGACCCAAAACCTGCGCCAGACATGTGTCAAGTGCCATTTTATGACTACCCAAAAAAGGTATTTGAGGCACTCTGAGATTGAGACAAGATAATATTTATGCCTAGAAAAAAATATTTTGAAAATGCCAGACAATTTCGTTGGCACTTTCTACTTGCCAGACAACATAGAATGTTAAACGCGAGTGCCAGTAAAGGTGGACTTACGGTGCCTCACATAAGATCCATTTACTGACTTATCATACAAACAAAGCGTATACCGCGTTGCATCTTAAGATGAATTTCAACTGGATGCGTGCGCAATCACAACAAATCTAACTGCGATAGGTTCTCGCAAGATCAAGTGACTCATAGCAAGAATGCAGTTGTTTAAAAAGTTTTGGTGTAATAAAAAGATTCTCAATCGCAGTATGCATATTTTTTTTAGAATTTTCATATATTTAACATTAAATGTTAAAGATACGATGTATATCTATTGCCACACGATATAACAGAGAATTTCAGAGAATAAACGAAAATGTACTTGAGAACTTTTGTGCAGCCCTGTATATTATCTATAGAATTTATACACACCAAGCATTTTTAAAAAGATAGTTCACTTCAAAAACGCGTCTCTAACTTAAAATGCACTTTCAGTAATTATTGCTTATAGGTTTAATTGTTCAATTATTATTCAATTTCTTCTGTAGTAAAATTGTTTTGTGTGTCTCTGTAAATTAACGATAAATTTTATGAATGCATATTATACAATAAGTTCCGTGAAGTATACCTCAGTACTATATATAAATTTATGTATGTTTAAAATAGTGTAATATCATTAAATTACATCGGATACGATTTTTCTTCATAACCCGTAATGTAACGAAGTTTTTTGAGTGTCACTGTAAACGAGCCATATATGCTACACAGTTCATTTTCTATGCCGAAATGCCATAGTGTTACCCAATAACATCTATGAAGTTCATGGCAATCGGAATATATTTACTGGAGATAGAGCACCGAGGGACAGACAGGCAGGCAAACCAAATTCACAAACACTTTTTAACTTTGTTGGAAAGTGTTTAAAATGCTTATCAAACTTATATGCTTATTAAATGCTTATTATACATACGTATGTTTTAAAGCACCAGAAAAATTTAGCTGCAGAATTTCAGTAGAAAGCCTTTAAAAAAAAAAATAATAATTTCGATTATTTGGCGCTAAAAGACGAATGCGCACGCACTTTGGCAGGCAAAACTTTTCCTCAACAAACGCGAATATTTTAATGCATCTGAAAATTGCTAGTTAAATGATTATTCGAATGCGCGGTACCTAATGAATATAAACTTAAACAATGAAACATTTTGTTATTTTTTTCTATAAGCTTATGTAATATATACAAGTTGCGTGTTGCTGAAGTTATTTAATTTTCGGACGGTTTAACCGGCTGGATAAATTTAAGTGAACTTTAAAAGTAACTGTATGATTAAGAACTATTTCATTACATTTCGACTTTAAATAAAACGTTGTTTCTATGACAACAATACTTTTCCCATGTCGTCTCCGACACTAACACTATCGAAGTCAAATTGACAGTGTTCAGAATCGGCCCTTAACTTTGAGTTTGAAGCAATTTTAATCAGTTTAAATTTTGTACTAACCGTCATTAAACGATCGTTAAATTTCAATACATGTACATATAAATGTATATAGCAAAATCATAGTTATAAAAGTACTTCACAATATTTCTGTAGCGTTTTTTTTTACGAAAAACAGTGATTTTTTCGACGCTTTTTGCGCAAATAACACATTTTTTTTTTTTTTTATTTCCATGATTACTACTCCAAAATCTTCAGAACAACTGCATGCTTGCTATGAGTCATATCGTCTTGCGAGAGCCTATCACAGTTAGATTTGTTGTGATTGCGCACGCATCCAGTTAAAATTCATCTTAAGATGCAACGCGGTTTACGCTTTGTTTGTATCGCAAGTCAGTAAATGGATCTTCAGCGAGGCATCGCAAGTTCAGCTCTACTGGCACTCGCGTTTAACATTCTATGCTGTCTGGCAAGTAGAAAGTACCAACAAAAGTATCTGTCATTTTCAAAATATTTTTTTCTAAGCATAAACATCATTCTGTCTTAATCTCAGTGTGCCTCAAATACCTTTTTTGGGTCGTCATAAAATGGCACTTGACACGTTTCTGGCACAATTTTTGGGCTGTATAAAGTGTCTGGCTTTTATATTTTTTTATTTCATTAAATACTAAATTTGAAGGTATTATAATTTCAAAATGCCTCAAGGATATTTTTTTGTAACGAAAATTTTGGAAATTTAAAAATTGACGGGTGGGCTAAGTGCCAAGATCCTTCAGTCAGACATTCGATTTTGTATTCAGGCATTGCTAAAAAAGTGTTGCAAAAATTTTCAAGGTGCCTCAAATACCTTCCCTAAAATATTTAACAGCTTTTGGAGTACAAGCAATATCAAAATGAGTCTCTTCCTCTCAGCGTAAAGAATAAGCTAATTTCTTTGTTGTTAGGTGTATTCATAATTATATAAATACGTATCACATGTAGTCATTGTCTGGCCCGTCCATCTGTCCGCATATAACAGCGCAAAAACTGCAAAACCGAACGGTTTTAAATTTAATGTGTACAATCGTTGTAAAATTTTGTCGAGTCATTTCAAATTTTATGGAAATCGAATCAAAACTTAAAAAGATATTAATAAAAGATTTCTTCATTCTGTTAAATGCTATCACACGTAATTAATTCTATGATATCCCATGATAGGTAATGATTCTCGGTCCATGGTGATTATTCTATTAAATCCTACCATACGTAGTTAATTCAGTGAGATTCCCTGTTAGGTAACGATTCTAGGTTGCCATGGTGCGGACGTCCTGCACTGTTAAAAATTTTGTAGCATTCTGGCAGATTACTCGACCGTTTTTTGAAAAAAAACGGTTTCATAACAATAATTTAACTGTATTCTGACCATAAAATGGCCAATAATATGGTCAGAATACCTGTTAAATTACGGTTGTGTAACCGTTTCCGGAAAAAAATGGTCAAATGACCTGCCAGAATGCTGCAAATTTTTAACAGTGTGTTTAAGATGGAGTCATATTATTTCTGCATTGCTAAATTTAATGTACGAGGATATAATCGTAATAAATTTTATATACGTGCATTTTTCGAAAGAGTGTAACATCTATAGCACCAAGATCTGAATCTTTATGAAACTAGTTACAGTACGAATACACCTCATTTGCCACGTTTGACGTACAGTTTCCGATGTGATAAATCTTAAAATACACACATCAGATTAAATACAAATTAAACGAATGCGTCTCCCGCATACTAAGTTCGCTATTTCGGCGAGAAAGATAACTTCAGGGTAATTATAATTTGCCTTACAAATACAATAGAATGGATCAAAAGCAATTATATAAAAAATGTTAAGAATTTGTTGAAATCATAATTAAAAAATACTCCATAGGCTATAATGCATTTGGAACGCTCAAACTATGTTCAAAGTCAAACCATTCTATAAAATCCATTGAAATATTTTGCTTGTCACAATAAACGAACTATTAGAGCCACATACTCGGAGTGCTTATAATTAATCGCTATTTTCAGACACTAAATTTGTCTAATAAAAGGGATATTAGAAACTGAATATCACTTGGTCACACATATACTGAGCAAGCAATATCAAACCTTAAATATGAAACGTACTTGACAGATCAATACGCTGCGTCAATTAGGTTCCTATGGGTTCAGTATTTCGGAGGTTATCGTGATTACAAGTTTTGCTTGTTTTGCTTTTGTGTGTTCCTGTAAACGAACTATGAGAGCTACTTACTTAACCCTCGGATGACCAGGTGGAAATTTGAATAACGAAAGGTCATGTGGGGTCATGCAGTGACCCCATAGTTAAAAAAACACATATTTATTTATAATATCAAAAAAATTCCAAACTTAGCTATTAAAATTAATTTAATAATATCCATAACAGTTGCAGCCATAGAAAGAAATAGAAAATGGAATATTATTGGAACAAAGGATATTAAAAGTAAAATGATCATTAATTCATATTAGGATTGAACTTGCGTTGATTTCGCAAAATGGCCCCACTTGGGACATCCGAAGGTTAATTAATGAACTCATCCAAGATTCTTGCAAGATCAATACATTGTCGCAATTAGGTTCCAATTTGTTCGATATTTCGGGTGTTATCGTGATGTCAAAATTCGCGTGTTCTCTTTTGTGTATCCCTGTAAACGAAATATTTGAGCTACATACTTGATTAGCAACCTCATCTAAGATACTAATAACCTGTCAGAATCAGGTCAGAATCATGTCAGAATTATTTTAGGCCCTATGATGAAGCAACTTTTTCCATGTCTTCTGCTTTTGTGCATCTATGTAAACTAATTAAATTAGCTACAAGTTGGCTAATGAACTCATCCAAAATACTATCAAAGTATGCTCTGTCCGAATTAGAGACACATTGGTTCAGTATTTCAGAGGTTATCGTGATGACAAAATTTACATAATATACTCGTATATATGTAAATAGATAGATAGATGTCAATATTTTGGCATTTTCAGGAGTCTGATTAAATTCAAATATATTTTCAACCACAAATTTTCTTTAATCAAAAATTATAAATTGTAATAAGTCAACATAGAATGAATACACATTTTTTAAAATGCGCTTTCTGATTTAAAACACGTTTGGGCAGTGTTGCCAGATTAGAGATTTTATCTGCATTTTGGGGGATTTTGAACCTTTAAAGGAATTTTTTGGGGACAAATAGTACGTGGAGAAATTTTTGGGGACTACAAAAATTTTGGGAAAAACTTGGGGATTTTTTTATTTATTATTTTCCGTAAAGATTTCTTTTAGTCCTGTAAAAAAACTAGATCTGTCTCGAACTAAATTTTGATTTGAAAAACGAAAATACAATCCAGAAATCGGAAATATCGATCATTATTCTGTGCGTTCATTGTTTACTACATTGCAGTTTACACATATTACAGATACATGAGACTCTAAAGTCTTAAGCAGCTTAAACCTGCACGTGACTAAATCTGCAGGACATTTAACGAAAAATTCCTTCGTCGTACTTTAAAAAAAAATGTAATTTAAATATGTGGAAAACATATATTTTTCTCTTATGATAAAAGCACATCGATTGATACAGCGGAAACACTTTGCATTTTGATTTTGTACTTCAGTATAGAGATGGCAAAAAAATTAAAACAGCGTACCATCTCGGATTCATTCAAATCGCAACTGATAAGAGATTCTGTAAAGCTATGGAACTAATGTAACAGAAGCCCAATATTTTTAGACAATACTTTTAAAAACAAACGTAAAATAACTTGTCACTGCAAAATATATCTCTCATTCTCTTAATGTAGCTACAGAATATCATTCAGCCCAGTTTAAAAGTTTGTTTTTTGTCAATGGGAAATTTTTTCAAAAAAAAAAGGCTTGATTTGAGGAAAATTTTTAAGCTTAAATTACTTAAATATTTTTTATCGTGGTAAATTGAAAATTTAAAAATACCCTTTTTGAGTAAAAACTGAGTTGGGGACTTTTGCGGAAAAAAACACTGATTTAGAGAAAAGTTCAGAAATTTGGGGGAAATTGACTTTTGACTATCTGGCAACACTGCGTTTGGGTTGAGTTTGATTTCGGACTAACACTAAATTATTGTCATCTGTTATACATATACAGGGTTATTCTAAATTCATGGCACAAACTTTAAGGGTTGGTACAGTACACTGTAAAATTCATTTATTGTATAGGAATATATGGGCGCGAGTGTTACGCTGAGGTACAAGCGCCAGGGACCCAACTTGGCCGTTTTGTTATTTCAAAATTTCTTATTCATACCAGAAAATTCCTATACTGTTCTTTTCTGTATTTTATACAGGTACTGAACAGGTACTGAACAGGTAATCAGCATTGAGGGGTTTCCTAGCTGTTATCAGCTTAACACCCAGACTAGGAAATTAGAATGTCTTATGTTTTAATGAGCCATTGGGATAAAGTTAAACTGTAGCAATGCTACTATAAGAAAATAGAAGTTTACAAGAGAAGAAATAAGAAAATTAAGGAAAAAAGGAATAAAAATAAATTTAAGTAAAAACTTAAGAAGAAAGTAAGTTAACAATAAATCTTAAGAAAATTTACATGAGTCTTAAAGTAATTAAAGTCTAACTGTAGTTGTAGAACTACTATATGGATAATTGAAAGTTAAAGTTAGTACTGTTCAGTGAAACACTCACCAAGCAAGGGCAAGAAAAGCTAGGGTGGCAAGACCACAACATCCAACCAAAAAAAGGGACAATTCAGGGCCATACATTTTATTTTTAAGTTTTTCTGTTTTTATGGTCTCTATGTATATAGAGAATTTTTTTTTTTTTTTTTTTTTTTTTTTTTTTTTTTTTTTTTTTTTTAAGAAAAGTAAATAAAAGAAAAAAAGAGAAGGCAAAATTAGCGAGGAGAACTCAGATGTTACTGAGTGTCCATAATTATGGAGAACCTGGGCCGTTTCCGATGGTGGGGTTCAAAAGCGTCATAATCCGGTAGCTCCGCTACAATTTCATTAGGGAGGTCAAAAATTTTTTCATAAAATTTTTTGGCTAAGTCGTTTATGCGTTTACGTAATGTAGTAGTTTTAAGGTCTCTACGGACCGTGGAGTTGCGAAGGTAACGAGATGCGTTACGGACAGTACGCAGGTTGGAATTGTGCAAGCGACTAAGGTTGTCCATAGTGGTCTTACAAGTGAAGCCCCAGACCGGACTGGCATAGGTGATGATGGGAAGGATGCATGAATTATAGAGGATTAATTTATTGTGGACAGACAAGGTTTTACTGTTAAGGAGAGGTTTTATAGAGTTAAAGGCTCCGGCGACTTTACCTCTGATGGAGAAAGTGTGCTTTTTCCAGGTTAGGCGGCGGTCCAGAATGACCCCAAGATACTTTGCTTGGTCTGACCAAGGGATAACAGTGTTGTTAATAATGATTCTGTTAGGGAAAATTATTTTGCGAGAGAAATATACTGCAGTAGTTTTAGTTTCATTTATGACAACGCGCCAAAGCATGCACCAGTCCATGAAGTCATCAACATGAGTCTGTAGGTACCGGTAAAGAGTATACGGGTGGTGTGCCGAAGCGTAAATACAGGTGTCGTCCGCATAAAGTGCGAGACATTTCATTATTATATAAAGAAAAAAGTCTTCTTTGAAAATTTCCGGTATGAAATCGAAATTTTTGAAATAAATAAAATAGTAGAATCTACAGTTTTTACTAAATCTTATTTTTCCCTCTTATAGGAAAGATATGAAAATTTAAGATAAATAATAATGTTCATTTAAAACGTATATTTAAGATTTGGAGAAAATTCAGTACTCGATTCAGTTTTGTGTTAATTTTGTATATTCAGCTATTATATTTTGAAAAAGTTTACTTTTATCCATTTTGTGAACTTGTATTTTTATATTCATTTATTTAAATTTGAATAGATTTAAGTTTGAAAACTATAATATTATGCAATGTATTGAAGAATTAGTTTTGAATCATATTTTCTGCAGAAAATCCTTAAACAAATTTATCTAATATGTATATAAAGTTTGCAATTGTGCAATAAATAAATAAATAAATAATTATAAAACTCGGTAAAATTAACTTTGGTATGTTTTAACAATTTTTATTTGTTAATTTTATGTTGGTCGCCCATATCCTATTATTTATTTATTAATTAACTTTTAAATTATAAATCAAATGAATGAAAGGAACATATTTCAAATGTAAAATGAATGCAATATGAATGTTGGCGATATATCACCTACTCCCGGCAAATGTAAACAAAACTTTTATTTTATGTAAAGTTGAATATTAAATACGTGAATAATCACATTGCTAACAAGTCGTAAACCAACTTAGTGAAAAATGTCCAAGCCGGGAATCGAACCCGGGCCCCTGGAATAGATCTCCAGTGCTCTACCACTAAGCCACAAGGACGATGCCCAGCTTGGCATCTCTCACTTACATAAGTCGGTAAGGCTGCAAACCGCCACACAAGATGGAAAAGTCTTCATGAGCACACATTCTAGTGGCGAAACATGAGACGCAAATTAACCCAGCATCGGTGGATATATACAATTTTAATTAATTTTTCAACTACCTTTCAGCAGTGAAATTACGCTTGAAATTATTGAATATTAAATACGTGAATAATCACATTGCTAACAAGTCGTAAACCAACTTAGTGAAAATGTCCAAGGCGGGAATCGAACCCGGGCCCCTGGAATAGATCTCCAGTGCTCTACCACTAAGCCACAAGGACGATGCCTAGCTTGGCATCTCTCACTTATATAAGTCGGTAAGGCTGCAACCGCAACACAAGATGGAAAAGTCTTCATGAGCACACATTATCGAAATTATTGAATATTAAATACGTGAATAATCACATTGCTAACAAGTCGTAAACCAACTTAGGGAAAAATGCCCAAGCCGGGATTCGAACCCGGGCCCCTGGAATAGATCTCCAGTGCTATACCACTAAGCCACAAGGACGATGCCTAGCTTGGCATCTCTCACTTATATAAGTCGGTAAGGCTGCAACCGCAACACCAGATGGAAAAGTCTTCATGAGCACACATTCTAGTGGCGAAACATGAGACGCAAATTAATCCAGCATCTGTGAATATATATCGGCTTGGACATTTTTCACTAAGTTGGTTTACGACTTGTTAGCAATGTGAATATTCACGTATTTAATATTGAATAATTTCAATCGTAATTTCACTGCTGAAAAGTAGTTGAAAAATTAATTAAAATTGTATATATTTACCGATGCTGGGTTAATTTGCGTCTCATGTTTCGCCACTAGAATGTGTGCTCATGAAGACTTTTCCATCTTGTGTTGCGGTTGCAGCCTTACCGACTTATATAAGTGAGAGATGTCAAGCTGGGCATCGTCCTTGTGGCTTAGTGGTAGAGCACTGGAGATCTATTCCAGGGGCCCGGGTTCGATTCCCGGCTTGGACATTTTTCACTAAGTTGTTTTACGACTTGTTAGCAATGTGATTATTCATGTATTTAATAGTCAATAATTGCAAGCGTAATTTCACTGCTGAAAAGTAGTTGAAAAAATTAATTAAAATTTATGTAAAGTTGTCATTTTTTCTGCCAAAACGTTAAAGCTCGAATTTCTAACTGTAAAACTTAGCAGTGGAATTTTTTATAGAGGTAAATAACGCTTTATTGTACATAAGTAACTATAATAAAGTTAGGAGACAATAGAATAGGGCTTACTAGCTTACTTGGGTAATGTCTTTGTGGCAATTTACTTGAATAAATTTATTCAACAGATATTGAAGATTTGAAAAAAAAAAGAAGAAAATGATAAATATTCATATAAGAATGTATTTTTTCTACAATATTGTGAAGTATATACGTATATTAAACCAGATGTCCGGTTAGCAAAATAGGAAATCTGGCTGTTTTCATTAATATTAGTATATAAAATTGTCAGAATAAATAATAGTGATACGGAAATCTAGAATAAAATGTTAATAAAATCACCTTTGGTTTACTCTTAAAGTTGCAGGTATGTTGTAGCATATGATCACAAAATAATTTTAACTAAATTTTCATTTTGGAGAATTGTAACTGTGTTTTTAAACAGAAAAGGGAAACGTTCACTAGTTTTTTAGGCTATTCAGGCGATTTCATAAACGTACGCTTCCGATTGGCTAATACGTGAGAGAAGTTACATATTCAGCCAATGGGCTGTTAGATGTCACGAGAAAATAGTGCGATATATTTTTTGTGATTTCTAATTAATGTGCAACTTTTGAATCCAGAACTTTGACAATTTCAATGTTTAACACGTTCACGCCGGCGCGGTGGGTCACACTCGACTGTCTCAGAGCTGGCAAGTCTCCGGCCTTTTGGATACCAGTATTTTAATACAGAAAATGTTGTTTTATTTAATTAGAACAATTGAGCGATTTAAAGGAACAACATTTTCTCTAAAATAACAGTGGTGTGCAAAAAGCCGGAGGCTTGACAACTCTGAGACAGTCGAGTGTGACCCACCGCGCCGGAGTGAGCGTGTTAAGAACTTTTTATAACATAAAAGTTTAAAAATAGGTTTCCTCCCGAAAGTTGCAACGGAAGTATGTTTCTAAGCTTCATTTCCAAGATCGTCTCACGGCCTATATATCGTTCAGCTGAGAACAAGTTACTAGTCAAAAGTTAAATTCGATTTTCATTCAGTGAAGTTAAACTGCAACAACGGGTTGGGGGCTATGCATATATAACGTTATCATTTTAGGGGGGAGGAGGGGGTTTGGCACATGATATCGTAAGATTTCTCTAGGGGGAGGGGGGATTTGCTTTTGATATCGTTATCATTTCTGATCCAACCAAATTTTTTACTTTCTTCTATCTTCAATAGAAGAAAGTATTGTAATCGAAATTTTTTCGACTTCCGGTTTTCGACGGATTTACATGTTTTAGGGGTAAGAGATCCCAAAAAACATGTTTATAGAAAATGTCTGTCTGTCGCCATTGTACCATCAAAAAGTGTATGAAGTTATGCATAGAATTGAACCAAATTTTTTTTTAAGTTTCTGGCTATGGCAAGCAGATTCTCCCTCCATTTTGAAAAAATTCGACGGTAGGGGGCGCTGTAATAGCTATTTTTGTGCGATTTTGGATATTGTACCATCCAAAAGTATATGAAGTTATGCATAGAATTGAACCAAATTTTTATTTTAAGTTTTTGGATATGGCAGATAGTTCCTCCCTGAATTTGGAAAAAATTCGATGGTAGGAGGCGCTGTAATAGCGATTTTTGTGCGATTTTGAATATTGTACCATCCAAAAGTATATGAAATTATGCATAGAATTGAACCAAATTTTTATTTTAAGTTTTTTGATATGGCAGGCAGGAACTCCCTGAATTTGGAAAACATTTGCCGCTAGGGGGCGCTGTAATAGCGATTTTGCATATTGTACCATCGAAAAGTGTATGAAGTTATGAATAGAATTGAACCAAATTTTTATTTTAAGTTCTTGGCTATGGCAAACAGGTCCTTCCTTAATTTGGATAAAAAGTGCCGGTAGGGGGCGCTTTAATAGGGATTTTTGTGCCATTTTGAATATTGTACCATCGAAAAGTGTATGAAATTATTCATAGAATTGAGCCAAATTTTTTGTTTTTCTTTTTGGTCATGGCATGAAGGTCCTCCCTGAATTTGGAAAAATTCCGCTGAAAGGGGGCGTTATAATTACGATATCTGTACCATTTTCTTTATTGTACAATCAAAAAGTGTATAAAATTATGCATGCAATTGAACCAAATTTTTTGTGCATGTTTTTGGCTTTGGCGAACAGGTCCTCCTAGAATTTGGAAATATCGCGCGGCAAAGGGGCTCTGTGATTACGATTTTTGTATACTTTTCTTGATTCTTCGTAGTTCTATTGTCCATCGGCGGCTCGTGCAAAGGCGGGAACTCATTTCCTGCTAAGTCAGCTATTCGCAAACATCTGATAACAACAGAATAAGGAAAAACTATTAATTTTAACAAATATCATGATATAGATTAACTCGTTTTAGTTCATTTAATTGACTGAAGCAGGAATTTAAGAGGAAAATCAAAGTTGGTATAGTAATGAACTAATAATATTGAAGTATTAACATGTGTAACTAGTTTTTGAAATATTAAGATGTATAAGATAGAAGAAAGTTTTGGGATTGGCACATCCAACAAGTTTCTTTTTATTTGTAACTTGGTTTTTACATCAAAATAGTATGTTCATTACGATGACCTTTTACAATTGTCATAAACACATAAACACATGTTACAATTATCTACTTTTATGAAAATACAAAATTATTACTAAAATCATTAAATGATTATAAAATTATTTAATTCCAAAATATGGAAACCCCCAACCTTTGGAATTCCTATTCTTCTGTATGCATACATAATCCGCTGTTCGACAAATCCTATGTGAAGCATGTTTGAAATGCTACTTGTGTTTACTACTAAATAAAACAGAAGAATGTTGTCCATCTGTTTTGTTGATAAAAATTTTTGTCTGCCCCATCAGCTGCAGTAAAGTTGCAAGAAGACATTTTCACGTTGAATGCATTGTGTAACAAAAAGATATTATCGAATACTTTTTAAATAGCAACTAATTTCGTTTAAGTGTTATTTGATATAAAGTTATTTCAGATATAAAGTGTCATTTTATTGGCTTCTCTTCATTTGAATCAATAAAGTATGTGAAAAATAAATGCAACCATATCTGCTTATAACTTCAAGAGAGAAAAAAAAATAATCCAAAAATCTAAAGAATTTTTATACATTGATAACGATATCATTATCATCCTGGGGGGGGGAGGAGGGTTTCGAGGAATGATAACGTATGATATCTTAACGGGGGGAGGGGGTCCAAAATTTCCAAAAAGTTGATAACGTTATATATGCAGTTATATAACCCTTGCGTTATATAACCCTTGCTAGTTTAGTAACATTTGTATAGTTAGTGAAGTTGTGAACTAATAATGCCGTCGGTACCATGTCAAACTATTCAATATGAAAACAGTGTTGCCAGTGGGCTACTTTTTTAAAATTCAGATTTCTTGATTGGCACCAATTTTCTGAAATGGTATAATTTCCCTTGTTTTCTCCGTAATTTAATATGTCATTAAATAAGGCGAATTTCACTATTTCAAGAAAGTGGTGCCAATGAAGAAATCTGAATTTAAAAAAAAGGAGCCTACTTGAAACACTTCTTTCATATTGGACAGTTTGACATGGTATCGGCGATATCTCTTTGCAGTGATAGCCAGTTATGATATCGAAGCTGTTTGTGATCTGAGCCGTCAGTGTTCTATATATAAGTGATTTTTTAATTCAGCAATCTCGCAGTTATTGTATTTTCGAGTGCTGATCTAAAGACTAGATTACTTTTAAGAGCAGCGATGTATAGGGAAAATTAAAGAAGCTCCATCGTAGCCATTCTTAATTTGATTTAAATAAGCAATGTCTTAAATCTGAAAATAGATTATGTGTGCATTTCGATCTGGCGGTGGCTACGCTACAATGTTATATAGATAGATTTAGAAAAAAATAGAATTGTTTTAGAACAGTAGTATGCCGTTAGACACTTTGTTTTCTAAAATTAGAAAGCGCCATCAGTTTTCTGAACGCTTCATTTCTGACATCAGAATATCGTCACAATCGTGCATAACGATGAAATTATAGTAAATCGTACATGTATTAACGCTAGAACTCCCGAAAAGTTGCTCAAGTTTCATAAAAATATTTGACACCAGAATTTTTATTTAAAATCATTTAACTGATTTAATTAACGTAAATCTGCGTGGTTTAAATTAAATTTTTTTTTATGAAAAATTTTCTGGTTCCAATTGACATTTAATTACATGGTCGGAGTCGAATCGACTCCTTCCGGACGTTCTAGTGTTAATGCAGTATCTGTGAAATCACATAATACTTAAATTTTGTAAATTTTCGATATTTCAATACAAGTCGGATAACCTTTTCATGCATTTTTATAGAAATTCACATATTTTGTAAATATTCCTTAAAAGAATATAATCTTTAGATTTCATGGCAAAGAAAATGTGCTGTTTAATCCTACATATTTTTAAATATACTTTAAAAATAAATGCTTAAAAAAACTAAAACTGAAAAAGCAATTTACTTATGCAAAGTACATGTCATTTTCTATTTTTCAAAAAACTTTTTCACATTTCCTCAGTAAGATATGTAGGCGTTAAGAACTTTTCTTCTTACATAAACATTAACCTAAACTGAATTTGTGCCAAATTTGCTTGTGGCAAGCTGAACAAACTTCATTAAAAAGAACTTTTCATACATTTCAAAGTTAATCCATTTTTGGGGTATTTCAATACAATTTAGAGACAAAATATATAATCTTGAACATAAAACTTTTATAAACAACAAAATAGTTGGTTAGTGTATACAAATTACTTTTGTCTTATTTATATATGAAAACAATTTAAAGTAAAAGCGAAAATAACATATCACTAAGATTATTATTATATATTTTTTTTACCATTAAGCATTAAAAAAATAGTCTCATTATTTACATGAGTTTTTGAAACTGCAAGAAAGAATTTAAAAACAAGGACGAAAATCATGCGTCAAGCAGAGATTATGAAAATCTTTCCAACAATTCCATAATGCTTTAACAACATTTCACCGTTTAATAAAGTTAAAGATGATGTCAACAAGTTGGAAAATGCACAGAAAATTTGTAAACACAATTTCAGGAATTACTTTAAATTTTCAGAAAACAGACTAATTATTTTGTGCAGCCCTGTATAATTTATAGACTTGGTAGTATACTACATAGTACACTAACATTTAGAGATCAGGTAGGAAATGCATAGTACACTTGTTAATTCCCCTTGAGCAATTTCCGTCAATAAAATGGATGGACAGAAAGATAAACCAAATTTATAAACACTGTTCATTGTTCAACTATATTGGAAAGAGTTAAAACATTTATCGGAATCTTCTTCAATTTTTCCTCAAAAAAATCTATATGACAATGGAATTGGGATGCCAACTGTGGATTAATAGCTCAAGTTAGGATTCAGGTAATTGGAACTAGATAACGATACCTAATAATGAGTTGTAATGTCTCCAAATTTTTAATACCTGTATTTTCATTCAGAAAATTTTGTGTTATTTAATCGGAGTTTTCTAAGGTTAAAATATGCAACATTTTATATAAGAAAATATTGATATTAAAAAATCCGTTGACCAATGCGAAAGGAAACCTGTGCGACAATCGAAATGTTTGGTTTCTGTACCGAAAGTTATGTGCAGAATGAAAAATTTTAATATTCGAATGAATCATTCGGGTATGCACCATGGAGGAAAGAGATATATGGAGATGCAGTATGCCGTAAAAAAGGTTTGCAATATGAAACCATTTATCACTCAAATTTAAATGTCCAAGAAGGCCCAAACAAAACAAGCACGTGGAAGGGATTTTGTATTAATAACGCGAATTCAAAGAGTTGAATTACAGCTGAAGTATATTTTAAGAAAAAATGGTACATTTTTTAAACGGTCTTTGTTGTATTGTTATTTAGTAAAATAAATGTTTGCTTTTAAAATAATATTGAAATTTGAAAATTAGCATTAATAAAATGTCAAAATAAAATAAAATGAAATATTTAAAACATTTGACATGAACTAAAAATTGTAATATTAAAAGTTTTCTTCTTTACAGTAATTCTTA
This sequence comes from Maratus speciosus, assembly GCA_963932465.1. NCBI lineage: Eukaryota > Metazoa > Arthropoda > Arachnida > Araneae > Salticidae > Maratus > Maratus speciosus. Next base: position 276,376,411 of record OZ010789.1, read on the forward strand.
ACACTTTCCAATATAGATGAATAATGTTTATGACGTTGGTTTGTCTGGCCTTCTGGCTGAGATCTAACTCTTGTAAATATACTCGGATCACCCTGCATTTTTATATGCTATTGACGTTTACTATAGCATGATCGCTATTGAAAAAAAAAATGTGTAGCACTGATAGTTCATTTGCATGTACGGTCAAAGGTATTCTGTTACATTACGGTGAGTGGGAAAAATCGTTTCAAGTTCATTTTAGTGTTGTTAGACCATTTAAAACATAAAGGAAGTGATATGCATTTATAAAGTGCAATAAAACATGCATCCTGTAGAATATGGGGTTTGCAAAGAATTTATTATTCATTGATTACAGGGCCACACAAAAGAATTCCGTTATATAATGATATATGGGGGGGGGGGGGGGGCTATTTACAGCGAAATTATGTTACTCAAATATAATGAAATAGACATAAGTTACTCAGATTTACTACAATGTACTTGCTGTGAAATATGATGCGCACAGCATTTGCCGTTCAATTAGAAGGGCACACAAAATATCCGGATACAATACCGTATCTAAAGTACTCTATATTATTGATAATTGCTGGAAATGCTATATTATTTATGGTATTCGTGTTTAAGCTTACTTTAATTTTTACTTGCTGTGTGAAGTGTATAAATGCAATAGATCATATACATGGCTACACAAAAAAATAGTAAGCATGGAGAAGTATCAGCGTGAATAGCAGGGCGGTTTTAAATATAGTTATGCACTTTCTAGTTGAACTATATTTAGTATAGTAAGATATATTTGCATAATATAAATAAAATCATATACGAGGCCACGCAAAAAAATTGGATACTCAAGTTTCCAGTAACTAAGGATAATATTATCTGAAAGTCTGCTTTGAGTAGTTTTAACAATGGTTTAACAATAGCCTGGATTAAATTTTAGCTTAATATGTGGTGCTTATAAAAATCTGTTGGTAATATACAGGACTGTACAAAAAATTCCAGCATTTTCCGCAAATTGGTAGAAATTTCTGGAAAATCTGTTGGTAATATACTGGACTATACAAAAAATTCAAGTATTTTCCACATATTGGTAGAAATTTCTGAAAGTGAATTCCTATTATGGATTTACTTGCTAAACTACGTTTTGGCATACAATATAGAATTTAGATCGAGAGATTAACCCTCGGATTATATGAGCAGATTAGAAAACAACATTTATAGCTCCAAAACACTTTCACTCGTTGCAAACTAGTTTCGCTAGCCGTAGCAAACCGTCATCAGTGCAAAGAATGATTCTTTTTACTGACTATGGCATGCTATGGCTACTAATACTAGTTTGAAACAAGTGAAAGTTTTTTGGTGCTATAAACGTTGTTTTTTATCTGCTTGTATTGTACTGCGTCAAGTAATTTCTTATTGTAATTAAACCCTCGAATATTAAAAAAAAAATTCAAGTTTTTACGAGTTTAGATCGAAAAATAGCTGTTTACAAACCAATTTTTTAATTTTATAACATTCAGCTGGATTTTACTCTATTTGAACTAGTTCACATTTTCCTGTCAGGTCCATTGGACCCGTTTGGTAGGCAGATGTTTAAATGCACAATAAAATTGAACTACTTTTTCGGCTACGGACGGTAACTGCTGAAATTTGGTTTTCAAATGTGTCATGCTTTTCTGAAATGTTTATTTAGATATTTTTTTTAGCTTATTATAAACAGAGAAATTTCGTTAAGGCTGTTCTCAAATCCAAAAGGTCAACTTTCTGATATAAGTTTTAATTTATTTTTGTTCGGAAATGCCTGAAATTAGCAAGTGTTGTTGTTCAGAAACTATGTAATCGAGCTGTTTTTTCCTTTTTTTTTTGCAAACGCAATAGATCTTTCAGAAAATAGTACCTAAGTGGGCATTTTGAAGCGAATTTCCGCGCGAAAGAAGAATAAGTACTCAAGAAAGGTTGAAAAACGTGGTTGTCATGTGATCAAAATCGCTTATAATTCAATAGGTAATTTATTGATCAAAAAATGGGAAACACAGTTCGATTCTAAATCGTTTCCATGGTCAGGCTTTCCAATTTTATTCAAATTTTATATCATTCCGTTAAAAAATGAATTTGTAAAGGTGTCAAAACGTTTTGAACTTGTTGAGCAGAGCAGTTAAGAACAGCCTTAAAGAATTCTGGAAGTGTTTCATATTCTGTACTTGATGCAGAATTTTTCTTTCTTGTTAAATACATTATTATGCCCCCTCGATCCCGAAAATATAACAAAGTCTGCTGCTAAGACATACTCAATGAGTGAACCAAATATAATCAAAAACTAAATTGGCGCTGATTATGTTGGTGCATATCGCTCAACAGGTGGCGCTGCTATACTGCATTTTTGCGATTTCTGCAATAGCTCTATCTCAAGAACTAATACACGGATTTTCATCGAACTTCAGATTCAGTTAGTCCATGATATGAATTGGTGCTGATAACGTTTTGGTGTAAATCGCCCGACAGATGGCGCTGCTGTGCTGCATTTTGCAGGATTTACACGATTTCCGCAATAGCTCTATCTCAAGAACTATTGCACGGATATTCATCAAACTCCAGATCCCGTTAGTCCGTGATATGAATTAATGATCACGTGTTGGTGTAAATCGCGCAATAGATGGCGTTGCTGTGCTGCATTTTTCACGATTCTCGCAATAGCTCTATCTCAAGATTAATGCACTAATTTTCATCTAACTTCAGATTTAGTTAGACGTTGACACAAGTTGCTGCTGATTAAATTTTGGTGCTAATTGCCCAATAGGTGGCGCTGCTATGCTGGGTTTTTCACGATTCTCACAATAGCTCTATCTCAAAAACTAATGCACGGATTTTCTCCAAATTTCATATTCAGTCCGACGGTGACATAAGCTGTTGCTGATTAGGTTTTGGTATAAATCACACAATAGGTGGCGCTGTTAGGCTATATTTTGCTGGATTTACACGATTTCAGCGATAATCATATCTGAAGAACTAATGCACGGAATTTCATATCTTTAGAATCCTCATGAGGGGCATATATTGCCATTTAATGTTGACAGTGTCATAGCGAATTTTGAAGAATCAACATGCATGAAAAAGAAGAAAGTTTTGGGATTGGTACATCCAACTAGTATTTATTATTATTACTACTATAGGGGATAGATGCAAGTTTTGTTTTTCTTTTGGTGTCAATTTTCTGAAAAGAAAAAGTTATTCTTGGGAAATGTATAATAATTTTGTGAAAAATAAAATTTTGTATCGAAAGGTCAAGTCCAATTACTCAAATGCGAGCGAAGCATTTATTGATAATAATTTCATTTTTGCAGCTATAGTTTTCCTATCAGGTGAACTTTTTTCTTTCAAATAATAGTACGTTTCAAAACTCAACTAATTCAAACTAATTAATGAAGAGTTTCTTTGATAGAGTGAAATTTTGTGATTCCGCTTGAAATAGGGCCCCATTTTCGCCTAAATCAATCGCTGCTAATTTAGTTAACGTCTTATTTGTTTTTAACAACATATTAATAATTGCATGTAAATAGATAAAATAAAATAATGAAACCATTCTTTTAAAATTATGTATGAATACTTAAATTACAAATATTAATCGAAAATCTAGATTTTCAAGTGCAAACGATTTCAGCAAATTAACGAAAGGATGTTACCATTTCAAGAAAAATCTTAAAAGTCGCTTCTGATATTGATACTTAGACCAATGTCAGAAGGGAGTCTTTTTTGCTGCCTTTTTGCATATAGTGAGCTATAGCATTGTGAATGGATAATACCTAAGCAAAAAAGCAGCAAAAAAGACGCCCGTCTGATATTGGTCTTAAAATGCATATGATAAATAAATCAAATAATTCTGTGAAGTGATATATTAGTGTCTTTGATACATTCTTATCTAGTACTACATCCTATGACAGCGCATATGGTCATTTTTTATCGAAATTTTAATCATATCTTGAATAACAATTTCCGACAGTAAAAAGCGAAAGCAAAGAAGTACAGGTTTAAATTGGTTTGAACTGATAGCGTGTCAAAGCACGTAGTTTTGTTTGGGCCTTCTGTAGCGAATTTTAGGGTTAATGATTTGGCGTCACCCACAGCCACCTTACTGCATCTCCATCTATCTCATTCCTCCATGGGTATGCACAAAAGCAGTTTCCAACGTTTCTGTATATTTTTAATCAAATTTGTAAAAAGAAAAGAAGGAAAAGCATAGTTGCTAGCCTTTAGAAATTTTTAAGTTAAAAAGTATTTTTATAGCTTTTTTGGGCTCTTAAATTAATTTTAATTAAAATAAGAAACTCCTTTTTTGATACAAAATTTCCAGTAGAAATTTAATTATAAAAAACAAAGGCTGGCTGCTATGCTTTTGAGCATGCCGGAATGATTCATTCGAATAGTAAAATCATTGATTCGGCCCTTCACTAAGTTACATTGAGGATCTGTTCAAGATGCGCGCGCGCGCGCTCAGGAGACAAAAATACGCAGTGAGTCTTTACCGTGGATGGAATAAACGTTCATTGCTTTCAGGAACAGATCATGATCTGTTTTTTCTGTGTCATGATTATTCATTCATGATCTGTCATGAATTTGATTATTTATGATGCTAATTATAAAGATAATCTGTTGCAAATGAAAGGTGAGCTAGATGGTTGAATGGATAGAGCATTGAAATTTGGGGCTATGAGTTTGCATCCTTCGCATCATTCCCACCAGTTACTTTTTATTGTAAATTTTGCCTTATCTAATCGGAGCATTTTCCCAATTAAATCAGACGAAAATTTTTGTTTTGAAAAACCGGTGGCAAAAGAATAACAATTCTTAACCCCTTGAGGGGCGCCGTTTGCAGCCTGCTAACGGTTAATTTTAATGCCAAAATTAACAAATGAGACCAGAAATTTTTTAGTACAGTTTCGATCTCATACTATACGTGTGGGGGGGGGGAGGCTTTTGATTATTTTCAAATAAATTTGTTCTTAAATTGCGGTGTGAATTAAATATTTGAACATTTTTAGAGCAGAAATGCCTTGCCCCTGAAAGGGTTAAAAGACGCTCGTCGCGAAGGAATTAAGTACGCAATTTTTGAAGCTATTTTGATAAAACAATTACGCAGAGAGAGGGTTAAATAAGGCAAAATTTGTTTTTCAAAGATACTGGGAATAAAAAGGGTATAAAAACTTGTAGCTGAGGTAAAATATATGTAGACTGGCATATTTGGAGTTTATTTTCTTCCCTTTGAATGTTCTGTGCGCAATATGTATTGAAATATATTGTTTTAAACCGGAAGAATAATTTGTAATCACACTGTCTATATCATTATGTGCACTTTTTACTTCAACCTGTGTATGATGTATGTTGCTAATGTATAATACGATGGAAATATGATGAAATACGAGTAATAATAAAGTTTTTGCCAATGCAAATAATCTTTGCAAATAGTTCCTTTGTTATACAAAACGTTTTAAAGGAAATTTCTGCGTTGTTAAATTTACTCGTTAACTAACCTGAAAATTATTCATTTCCGATAAATATTTGTAACAGAAACTATTTGGTTGAATGCCAAAATAGGTTTTATCTGCTAAGCTATACCCTTCTTTGGAATTTCAAATGAATCTAAAGTTGATACTAAAACGGATTGTAACTTTAATGTTACACTAACGCGAAATTTTAACTTTCTAAAAATGTTTATTTATAGGTGCATTAATAAAAATAAAATTATCTATTAAAATCAGGGCTGTTATCATCGGATTTATTTTAAAATTTATGCTTTTATATTATTAGTATCAAAAATTTTGAAAACTGTTCTGATCAGCGTTGTGAACGTTACAAAAATAAATTTCTGAAACAAACTACCAGAATTTTCGAAGAGTAATCTTTGCTTTACTTCATGACGTGCTTAAATCAGGGGTGGAAAAATCTAGGCACCAGCGGGCAGTCTATCATCACTAAATTTTATTAGTTTTCTTCCCTTAAATTTTATTAGCATTCTTACAAAGAACTCAGACAAAATATACGATGGAAAATATCTAATAAAATTTAGTGGTGAGAGACTGTCCGCTGGCGCCTAGACTATTACGCCCCTGGCTTAAATGAAATAAAAAATACTATTTATTTATTCTGATAAGACTTTTAATTATAAAACTCAATTAACATCACTCATTAGCACAGTTTGCAAAAGTTTTGATTCTACTAATATATATGCGTTCATTTTCATATATAATTCATTACATATTTTGTATTATCAGATCTTGTATTCTTTTATCTGTTTTTTCCACCATTTTGACATAGCTATCAACTTTTATTATCGTATGAAGTAACTCCATAAACAATATCTTAAGAATATTAAAAAATAATTTGTTTTTTTAGAGAAACACAAAGTTAAAAAATCAAAAACAGTATTTAAAACAAACACGCTTTTATTAATGTACTTAAAAGTAGAAATACGCCGAATTTAAAATTCGTGTTTTATAAAGAGAAATTCCCATTCTTTATAGGATGTCACATTACGATGTAAAAACTGTCTATTTTAGGCAGTGTTGCCAGATTGGGAACTTTTTGTCCGCAGATTGTTGATTGCCACCGCTTTTTTGAAACAGAAATATTCGGCCTAATTAAAAACAGATTAAAAGTTCTGAAAAATAACCCGAATTATACTATTTAAAAAATGTGGTGACAGTCAATTAATCTGAATTTAAAAAGTCCCCAATCTGGCAGCACTGATTTTAGGTTCCAAGTAAATGCATTCTTATAAAAAAAATAATTTTTGCTCAGTTTCTTTCTAAAATATGGTAACAGGAAAGACAAAAAGAATTTTTATATAACTACAAATGTTACATTACGTTATCGTATACTTGCCAACCTTCCGTTTTTTTTTTTTTTTTTTTTTTTTTTTTTTTTTTTTTTTTTTTTTAATAAAAAAAAATAATAAAAACAAATAAAGCAGAAAATCTATTTAATTAAGCGTGTCTTGATTGTAAGCGGCAAAATTTGGAAATTTACTTGTATTCATATTTAAAATAAAATTTCTGGTTCAATAGTGTTTTTTTAATTTTGAAAGAAAAACCAACCATGAGGTTGGCAAATATGCTTTATTGTAACAAATATTTATTGTTAGGTTAGGTGAAGTTAGTTTTAAATAAATAATATCTGAAATTTATTTAAACTATTTAGGATTTCTAAAATGTTTTCTCGGCATATAAATAAACTTTAAATAAAAATAATCTATTAATTGACAATAAAGTTCAGAAATTATTCTAATACGGTATTGTCATGAAGAACAAAGTTTACGTAAGTTTTAGAAATTGAGCACTGTCAAAAAGTGGGGTGAAATCATACAAAAAAATATCTTTATATGCTTGGTCCAAGTTAAGTTAAATAAAAACATTTAAAAATAAATAAGACCTTTACCAACAACTTAGCACACATGAAAACATTCTTCTTTTATTTAATAACATAACGTATAATTAAACTTTAATTAAAAACAACGCATTAATTGATATTAAAGTTCAGATATTATTCAAATACTAGCATATGGCCCCGTCAAAAATGACGGGAAAGTGTTATTGTAAGTTTACAACATTAAGTCAGACTCAATTAAACAGGTGATTGATATGCATGATTATTCAGATAGTGGCAGGTCCTCAAAAGTATTAAAAAATATAGTGTTTGTAAAAGTCAACCTTCAAATGAAGAAAATATGAACCACCTCATGCGGGGGGGGGGGAGAGCTTTTTCCAACAACCCTATGGCAAAATTCTCATTTTTTCTGCACATCTTTGATGAAATTCGTGTTTTTTTCGCAGCCTTTTGACGAAATGAGTGTTTTTATCGGGATTTGTTGAAAATTTTGCTTTTTTTCTGCGCCCTTTTGACGAATTACACCTCTCGCGTTTCTTTGACAAAATTCAGGGAAGAGTGCCACTTGGCAAAAAAAAAATTGTTCAAAATCTTGCCAAAAATCTTTTCAAGATGGCAGAAAAACATCATTTTTAAATCTTTGTTATTTATAAATCAATGATTTTGCCCAAAAAATAGAAAATGATGTAAAAACATGGATTTATAAATAACAAAGATTTAAAACCGAAGTTTTTCCGCCATCTTGAAATATTTGTTACGAATGCCGGTAAAATCTTGCTCACAACTACCAAAAAACTTACTAATATAAAATAAAAAGATAAATATAAATAAATACCAATAAATGAGACGGCAATTCAGGAAAAAGGGGAGTTTCATACAGAAAAAAATATATAAAAAAAAAACTAAAAATACTTACACAAAAAACAAACAATCAGTTAAAATTTACAAACAAAAAAAAATCAATAATTTAATGTTTATGGTAAAATTCTCGTTTTTTTCTGCACATCTCTGATGAAATTCATGTTTTTTTCGCAGCCTTTTAAAAAAATGACTGTTTTTACCACAATCCTTTCACGAAATGAGTGTTTTTATCGGGATTTGTTGCAAAATTCACGTTTTTCCTGCGCCTTTTTGATGAATTACACCTCTCACGTTTCTTTGACAAAATTCAGGGAAGAGTTTCGCATCCTGTGCCGCTTGACGAAAAAAATTGTGCCAAAAATCTTTTCAAGGTGACGGAAAAACTCAATTTTTAAATCTTTATGTTATTTATAAATCAATGATTTGCACAAAAAAATAGAAAATGATGTAAAAACATGGATTTATAAGTAACACAAAGATTTAAAAACGAAGTTTTACTGCCATCCTGAAAAATTTGTTACGAATGCAGGTAAAATCTCGCTCACAACTGCCAAAAAATTTATGAAACATAAAATAAAATTAAAAGGATAAATATAAAGAAATACCAATAAATGAGACGGCGATTCATAAAAAAAAGGGGGGAGTTTCATACAAAAAAATTTTCAAATATTTACATAAAAAACAATCAGTTAAAATTAAAAAAAAAAATCAATAATTTAATGTTTAGAAAAAGGGATCCTAGTCAGGGTCTGAAACATCGTCAAGGTATGGTACTTCTCTTCTAACTGAATTAAATTTAAATTTTGATGGATGTTTGGTAATACACCCTCGATGTTTTCAGACTCTGAATTTTTTCGGCAGCCGTTGGCTGAATCGTCTGTCTCTAAAACGGTAAACAATGTAAAAATCGATATATTCACCAATAAAGGGTGCATTTTAAACAGCTAATGCAAAAATCCTAATTAAAAAAAAATAAATAAACAGCAGAGCAAGCGAGACTTACCTTACAATCAAAATACGTTGACAGAAGCACAGGTGCATCCGAATGTATGCAGCAAATTAGTTACGTAACAGAAAATTTAGCTGACTAACGGTTCACCTGATACTGATGAACCAATAAGCTTCAAGATCCCCCGATTTCAAAATTTACATTTTATTTTAGGTTCTTATGTTGAAACTTACACTTTTGCAACCTTTCGATGAAAATCTCGTTTTCTCTGTGATCCTCTAATCAAAACATATTTTTTCTGTGATTATTTGACGAAATTCACGTTTTTCGCGATACTTTGATCAAATAATGCATTTTTTCTGCAGTCATCTGATGAAATTCATGTTTTTTCCACGATTATTTGGCGACATTCACATATTCCATGATCCTTAGACGAAACATGCATACTAAAGGACCCTTTGGGAAAAATTGTGCTTTTTTCTGCGATCCTTTGATGGAATTCATATTCGTTTGATGACACCACCCTTTTTCTACGATATTTTGATGATTTTTGCAAGCTCCTGGCTATATGTTTTTTTCATCCTGTTTGTTTCTATACATGGACTAAATGCACAGGTCATGGGAAAGGATTAGAAATAAACTCAAATTGCAGTTGCTTGTACTCGCATTTTTATTTTGTCAAATTCTGCTACCCCCCCCCCCCCTTCTCGTCCTAAAAATGTCAACAAATTTTAATACTGATTTGCATCAATCCCAGGGATGATAAATTGTGCCGAAAAAATGGAATTCACTGTTTTCGCTGGAAAGTGGCATGTCTGTAAATGCTTTTAAAAATGTATGCATAGTTGAAAAAAAAAAAAAAAAGCTGTTGCATTTTTCAAACAGCAAAAAATAATTCACAGAAATATATTAAATTCAGCTTAAAAAATGCAGCATAGGTGAAATAAGAAACTTAAAAATAAAACAAAAAACATATGGCATTTCTTTAAAAAATCATATGTTTATTTTTTAATTTTAGATGAAACTTTAAAATTTGATTCATATATTTGGCCAAAACTAAAACACCATTATGTGCATTATTGAAAGTAATACACATACAAAAAGCTATGTTTTTTAACGGTACAAAAATTTAGTAAAATTAAAAAAAAAATGTAATTTTGATTTTTAAATCTTTATTATAATGAAACGTTCCTGTGAGTGATAAACACTTTATGAGCATGAACTTAAAATATGCATAGTTTAGATAAAAAATAAACAAAAAATTGTGCATATGGGTGTTTAATTCTGTTCGGTGTAAACTCAGCTGAGTTTATCAGGCAAACTGAGAAATCCGTTGATTGCCGCGATCGCGCAATTCTTTTCCTGGTCAATTGGCGCCTTCTTTCCGAAAGCCCATAATAAAAATTAAAAAAACTTTTAAAACATTCAAAAATAACTATTGACAGATGAAAGCGAGTAGTGGTGAAAAATCAGCACATTTATCCCTCTGTTGTTTTTCCTAAAGAAACAGCGTTTCACTGTTGCCACTACAGAAGAGTGAAATACATGAATCATTGATATGAATCAATATTCATATGAATGATTCATATGAATAATGATGAATAATCATTAAATAATGTTTTTAAAAATATTTATTCAATAAATTACGTAATATTTCATATGTATGTCGTAAACTGACTGCTTGTAAATGTAAACAGTCGTAAATAAAATTGCTGCTTATAAATGTAAACGCATTGAAAAACGCATTTCAAAAAATGAAAAACGCATTTCAAAAAACTTAAAAGCTTTAATATGCTTTAAAAAATATATTTAAAGCAGAATCAGATGTTAGCCGTATTTTTTTTTTGATGAATCGTCAAAGAGTCATTCATTTGTTTCTTAATTTGCTGGAATTTAAATCTGAATGGCAACAGTATCGTTTGTTTAGATTTGATTTCTAATAGCTTAATTTTAATTTAGAACTTAATACATTATAAATGGATATGATACACATGTTTTATATGAAAATATGCTGAACAGACATGATTTTAAATAGAAAAAATTATCATTTAGCTGTCATATGTTAAGATATGTTTTTCATTAAGCCTAACATGGCGTTTAGCTACGGTCGTTTCGCAGACCAGAGTGGTTCGCACCGGCATCGTTCCGTCGGTCACGTGCACTCAGCTTTTATAATAAGTAGATTTTATTGTCATCTAGAACACACACTATACGTAAGTTTTAGAAATTGAGCACAGTCAGATTGTGGAGTGAAATCAAGCATAAAAAACATCATTATATGCTTGGTCAAAGTTAAGTTAAATAAAAAAGTTTAAAAATAAATAAGACCTTTTCCAACAACTTAGCACACATCAAAACATTCTTCTTTTATTTAATAACAAAACGTATAATGAAACTTTAATTAAAAATATATTAATTGATATTAAAGTTCAGATATTATTCAAATATGGAATTATCATCTAGAACAAGCACTGTAAGTTTTAGAAATAAAAGAGCATTAGAAAGTAGGGTAAAATAAAACATAAAAAAAACATCTTTATAGGCTTAGTCCAAGTTAAGTTAAATAAAAACTTTTAAAAATAAATAAGACCTTTTCCAACAAGTTAGCACACATCAAAACATTCTTCTTTTATTTAATAACATAAGGTATGGGTGCACAACGTTTTTCAGAGAAGGGCCACTTACAAAAATGTGTGGGTTGTTGCGGGCCACATCAGTAACACAGAGAGAATTCTATTTCAAGGAGGTGCTCTGTGGCCTATAATCAAATAAACACATGATTTCAGATGGTAGGGGGAGTTTTACCCCTCTAGTTTCCTCTACCCAGTCAACATATCCATTTCGGTTGTTAAGGATATATCAACAGTGTTTACGTTTGTATATATATCAGATATAGCAAGGATTATTTTCAAGAAGTGATAACATTGCTTGACTTTATCGGGCGAGTAAATTTTGTTTTATTAAAGGCACTAAAAAACAAACATATGCATGAAAGTGGCTAGTGCTGAAAAAAATTTGTGAACTTTATGAACGAAGAGGTAGGAGTACCCAGTCAACGAAATTTTAGATTTTTCCGTGCATGATCAACGAAATTCGCAATTTTTCCACACCCGATCGACAAAATTTGTTATTCTCCAGCTCCTGATCGACGAAATTCGCTATTTTCCGCGCCCGATTGTCGAAACTTGCGAATTTTTCGCGAGTGATCGACAGAATTCCCGATACTTTCGTGTCCGGCCAACGAAATTCGAGATTTTTCGGAGTCTGATCGACAAAATTCGCGGTTTGTCCACTCCCGATCAACGAAATTCGCAATCCTTAACTGCCTATGACGAAATTTGCAATTTTTTCCCGCGGCAAATTGACGAAATAAACTGACGAAAACTCGCGATAAACTGACGAAACTCATGATTGTTCCGCAGCGCCGTAAACGAAATTTGCAATTTTTCCACGCATGGTCGACAAAATTCGCGCTTTTTCCGTGCCCGATCAACGAAATTTGGGATTCTTCCGTGCCTGACCGACAAAATTCGCAATTATTTCGTGCCGCCCGAGAAACGAAATCTGCGTCATGATCGATGAAATTTGCGATTTTTCTGCGTCTAATCGACGAAATTTGCGATGTTTTCCAACCTGATCGACGAAAATTGCGATTTTTTTCGCACCCGATCAACGACATTCGCGATTTTTTTCGCACCCGATCAACGAAATTCGCGTTTTTTTTCGCACACGATCAATGAAATTCGCGATGATTTCTTGCGATAAACAGACGATACTGGCGATTTTTCCGCAGCTAATGAACAAAATTTGCAATTTTTCCGCGCATCATCAACAAAACTGAAGATTTTTCCATTCCCGACCAAAGAGATTCACGATTTTTCCGAGCCCGATCAACGAAATTTGCAATTTTTTTCCCACGGCAAATTTACGAAATTCGCGATTTTTTCTCATGACAAACTGACGAAACTCACGATTGTTCCACAGCCAATCAACAAGATTTTCAATTTTTCAAATCTACAAAATTCGCGATTTTTCCTTACCGATCATCGAAATTTGTGATTTTTCCGCTCCTGATCGACAAAATTCGCAATTTTTTTCGTGCCCGGCCAACGAAATTCGCGATTTTTCCGCACCTGATAGACGAAATTAGTGATTTTTCTGCACCTGATTGACGAAATTTGCGATTTTTCCGCGCCTGACCGATGGATTTTGCGATTCTTTCGCACCCGATCAAAACAGGCGAAACTGGCGTTTTTTCCACAGCCGATGAACAAAATTTGCAATTTTTCCGCGCATCATCAACAAAACTGAAGACTTTTCCATTCCCGACCAAAGAGATTCACGACTTTTCCGAGCCCGATCAACGAAATTTGCAATTTTTTTCCCACGGCAAATTTACGAAATTCGCAATTTTTTCCTCACGACAAACTGACGAAACTCACGATTGTTCCGTAGCCGATCAACAAAATTTTTAAGTTTTCAAATCTACAAAATTCGCGATTTTTCCCTCCCGATCAACGAAATTTGTGATTTTTCCGCTCCTGATCGACAAAATGCGCGATTTTTTCATGCCCGACCAACGAAATTCGCATTTTTTCCGCGTCTGACAGACGAAATTTGCGATTTTTCCGCGCCTGATCGACGAATTTTGCGATTCTTTCGCACCCGATCAAAACAGTCGAAACTGGCGTTTATTCCGCAGCCGATGAACAAAATTTGCAATTTTTTCGCGCATCATCAACAAAATTGACGATTTTTCCGTGCATCGTCAACAAAATTGTCTATTTTTTCGTGCTGACAAACGAAATTCACGATTTTTCTGAGCCCGATTGACAAAACTCGCGATTTTTCCTTCCCAATCGGCGAAATTTGCGACTTTTTTCGCACCTTATCGACAAAATTCACGATTTTTTTTCGCGCCTTATCGACAAATTTCGCCATTTTTCCGTGTTCGATCAGCGAAATTCGCGATTCATAACTGACTGACGAAATTTTTAATTTTCCCGCGGCAAATTGACGAAATTCAAGATTTTTTCCTGCGACCTATGGACAAAAATTGCAATTTGTTCAGTTATAAATTGACGAAGTTCGCGGGCCACACGTTAACCCATCGCGGGCCACAGGTTGTGCATCCCTAACATAAGGTATAAATATACTTTACTTAAAAATGATAAATTAACACTAGAACTGCAGGAAATTTGAGTCAAGTTTTATAAAAATATTTCACGCCACAATTTTGATTTCAAACAGTTTAACTTTATTATTTAACGTTTTTCTTCTTTATATCTTTTAAACTTTATTCATCATCAAATTTCTGGTTTGAATTGAAACATATTCATATGGTAGCCGTCAAAATGAAGGCTCATCGTATTTCTACTAATTGATAACAAAGTTTAGATTTTATTAAAATATGGTATTGTCATCTGGAACACACACTTTATATAAATTTTAGAAATCGAGTGCATCAGAAAGTGGGTGGAAATTGAACACAAAATACATCTTCATGCCTACCAACTTTTGCGCTTTTTGCTACCACTAATATTTAATAGAGATTTTCGCCTTCTTTAATCATGAGTTTTTACGATTAAACAGGACAATATTTATAAACAAAATTAGTGGTAAAAAGAAAGCGTAAAAATTGGAAGATAATCATATTTAAGCATGGTCCAAATTAAGAGAAATAAAAACGTGTAAAAACAAAAAAAAACATTTTCCATCAACATATCACACACCAAAACATTCTTTTTTTAAATTTCATAACATGAATCTTTAATTAAAAATAATCCATTGATTGATAACAAAGTTCAGAAATTATTCAGACATGGTATTGTCATCTGGAACGCATACTCGCAAACTATTATTAAGGATTAGACACCAGAAATCTTAAGACAGATTTTTAACTTTATTTAGTAGCATAATTTTGTAATCTTTAGAGGAGTAGTATTTCTATATAAATATGGTGGTTCTAAGAACTTAATTTATGTATTAAAAATTAAATAAAAAGGTGATGGAAATTTACATCACTATGCATTTAAGGGTTAAGGACTGGTTTATTATTGAATCAATAGTATAAATATGTTAACCCTTTAGGTTACTCTGTAATAACACAGTAACCAGAATCTGACCAAAATATAAAGCCGGTGTGACCTAAATACATTTTTTCATGACCAAATTGCCATCACGTGATGTGAAAAAAAATCATAAACATCATAAAAAAAATCAATCAAAGAAAATCATAAAAAAATCGACGTCATTGTGAAATCGATGTGTCGCCTTCTGTGATGAGCAGAGTCTCCAATTCAGCGCTTTTTATATCTACTTCTATTTCCGAATACTAATCTTCGCTTTATTTACTGATTGATATGCCGCGACATCTCATCAGCCGGATTTGCTATTAGGGTTTGTGTTCTCTTTCACTGTTCTTGTACATTGTATACATCTCATTGTCAACTTTCGTTTGATACTCACTGAAGACATGATTAAGCTGGGATTTTTTGTAATTAGGCGTTGCTTCCTTGCTTCATTTGAGTTTTTCTTGTAACTGTATTTATTCCCAACTTTATTTCTATTTTAATAATCATATATGTTTTTTTTCTGATGACAACATCCTTTTTTCTCAACTAATAAGTAACTTATAATGATGAATGAGGTATGACTTATTAGGATTTTTTGCTCGTCTCTGACTATGCATTTCGAATTTTTGTGACACTTGTATGTTAAGTGGTTATATACGTTCTCGGCGGCAAAAAATTGATATATTTTGGATTTTGTTTTGGGAAGTTAATAAAATTAATTGAAAAACTAGTAATTACACGTTGTTGTTTATTGCTTTAACCCCTTAAATATTGCTCCCGTCATATTCAAGGTCTGTGCCTTTTATTCAGATTTTTTGATTCCCACCAGTTTTATAAAATAGTGTAATTGGCTTTATTCTGGTGTCATTTTACTTGTTATTAAATAAGGTGAATATTTCTGTTTCAAAAAAGTGGTGGCAACAAGCAGTCTTAATTTTTAAAACTTAATTTAATGCGACCGTTAAGGGGTTAACTATTTAAAAATATATTTTTGTAAATTTGATCACCTATTACGTCGGAAACCTGCAGCCGTGCTCACCTGCCATCCAAAAATATATAAATGCTAAAATATCCGGGGTCGATGGAGAGCATCCTAACTTCCAATTGAAATTTGAAAAAAATATTAAAATCTCAGATTCTCCTTGTATAATAAGGTTGTAGCTAACGGCCATCGGCTTAAATTTTTTGGTACTTCTTAGTTAACCCGTCGGCCAATTTCGCCAAATTATGTAAATCGCCAAACCACTTGCCAAATTATACACATTGACATAATTTTTATTTTAAATAACGAGAGAACAAATAAATTAGTAAAACATTAACCCCTTCGGGACGGGAACCTTTTACGAAATTTTTAATCTTTTGTCACCGTTTTTTAAAAACAGAAATGTGTGTCTTCTTGAATCGAGAAAATGCGCTGATTAAATAAGACAAATTTTACAGTAAAATTTTACTGGTGAGGAAAAACAAGGATTCTGAGCGCTTCATGCGGCACGTATACGTGTCGCTCGTCCCCAAGGGGTTAATAAAAATACAAATAAAACGTCGAATTAATGGTTTTATTGGCCATTATTGGCATTTAATCTTACAATTAATTAATTAATGGCAACCATCATTGGCATTTAATCTTACAATTTGGCGACAGTAATTTGGTCGACGGGATAACTAAGAAGTACCAATTTTTTTAATTTATAAAAATAAAAATGTGCTATTAAAAAATTATTTTTCGTTTTAAATTTTGACATTTAAATTTATTGGAAAAATATAAAAAAATAAAATTTTCAAAAAGTAGCTCTTGAACCTTAGACAATTTAAGGGGTCTCAGGACTCTTAAAGCTTTAAAATTTTCGAAATTTCAATTTTTTCAGATATTAAACTACTATCTTTTCTGAACATTTTGGTATAAATGTTTCCTTGAAATTCCTATTAGAACAGAAGTTATGGCTTTTAGAATTATACACGCTCAATAGCTGAAGCGGGGTTTCAGAAATTTTGAAGTCAATTTTCTCCAAATGACGTTTTTGGGCATAACGCGCACGATATCTCAAATAATTCTGAATTTTTTTTCATGAAATTTTCAAAACATATGTTTCATGGTAGTCTCTATAAACTGAACCTTAAATTTCCTTTTTATTGTTCAGAAATACATTCTTTATAGGTGATTATACTGTTGAAATTTTCTAAATTTTGCATTAACTAAATACAATTTTGTATTAAAAATAGAAAAATGCTTTAAATACAAATTTATTTAGGTTCAGAGTAATTATCACAATATGAAGCATAAGTTGGATCCAAAATTTCCCTTCTAGTTGCAAAATTTATTTTGTAATCGTGCACGTAATCTGTTATGCCGATTTTCCTCTCGTCAAATGTCTGACATTTTGGAGCCCACTGTAAATTCTAATTCTGCATCTTGTAATTTTTCAAATGCATGAAATGAAAGAACATACTTATATCTTTCATCTCAATATAAAATTTTATCTTAAAATCAATTAAATTTTAAGATATTACATGTTGAAAATGTTCTTTTTTTTACGATTTTTCCAATTTTAAGAGTCCTGAGACCGCTTAATTATGCGTAGAAAATTTTAACCAAAAATGTTAAAAATTGTAAAGATATCATGCTACCCATGTTGAAAAATGTAGTTTCCAGAAAATCTCGTTTAAAATTTTATAGTTAGAGAGCCGGCAGCACAGACAATCGCCTCATCGAGTTCACGGGTGAAATTCTAGGTTTAGTTAAATCTTGATTCGCATATTAAAACGCAATCGGTCTGTCAAGTCCTATCTTGGTGGAAAATACTTGAAAACATGATTTTAGCAGCTGATTCGTAGGTTTACCATTGCGTTTTCCTGCTCCCAGTCTTCCATGATTTTATACCTTTTGTTACGCAGGTTAAACCTACGAGTCAGCCGCTAACATCGGGTTTTCTGGTGTTTTCCACCAAGGTATGACTTGGCACACCGATTGCGTTTTAATATGCGAATCAAGATTTAACTAACCCTAAAATTTCATCCGAGAACTGGATGAGGTGATTGTGCTGCCGGCTGCCGGCCTAATATATTTTGACCGTGCGCACGCTCAGATTTTTGCTCATATCTTTCTTAATAATTTAGATATAAATTTAAATCTTTTTGCCCATAATTATGCATACTACAAGGATTGCATTTATGTCAAAAACAATAAAAAAAATGATTTTTTGAAATTTTAAAACATGTGTAATTCCTTAAAACATTGAGGACGCGTCACGTGAATTGACATTTTCGGTGATTGATAGAAGAAAATATTACTGGTACCGGAAACTTTGTAAGGATGAGTAAAGAAGGTGTAATCCAGGAATTCCAGTTTTGATTGGTTGTGAGCAGGTTTTAAGTTCTAACGACATTTGCAAATGTAAATTTCGTGCTCTTTTCCGAAAAAAATGACCTGTTTTCAAAATGGAGTTCTGAATAAAGAGTAAGAGACGTATAATGTACTGACTTTTAGTTGCGAGTGAGGTAACTGAGGAGGTTATCACAAGATGACAGTTATTTTTTTTTAATCATGTCAACAGTTTCTGATTATCGCCATGCCAAATTTCCCACCAGTAAATTTAAATGGAAAATTTCGTTTTATTTAAACGCCTTATCCATGAAAATATTTACTTACCGAAAATATTATGCTTGTTTTTACTGGTTTCAGTTTGCCCCGGAATTGTAATCTTTTTTAACGAAACTGACAGGAGGTTGAATAGGTTATCAAACAATGGCGGAAACGCAGGGTCTGACTGACGCCAAAGAATATGTCCACCATTAATTAGGAATATCTGTTTCTGCCATTATTTATGACTGAAATTCTGCATTTAATAAGACGTTTAAATAAGAAGAAAATGTGTATTAAATTTACTGGTGGAAGTGTCACCCTGCAGTAATCAACACATTCGAAAGCGGTTACAGTTAAAGCTTCGCTATTTTAAGGATATGTCAGTTCCTTTTTACTAATAGTTCTATGGAACTCAATGTGTTAAGTATCATCATACATATTATTTCTGATGCCAACATCCCTTTTTCTATACACATACAAAATGCTAAACCATGAATGGGGTAGACAATATGAAAGGCTCCTGAACTGAATTTTGACAAAGTACTCATATATTTCGTAAAAACAAATTATTTGATTGAAAAATAATGCAGTTAATTATAAATTAATGAATAATGTACCAGAAAATAAACTCAGAGATTGCAGTCCGAAAGCCTCTCACGGATCAATTGCTATATATTATTTATAATGTCAAAATATTTTTTACTGTGTACGTACATACTAAACGCAGAACGATGATTGGGGTTTCACTGAAAATATTTTTGAAAAGGCTTTTGAAAAAAAGGTATCTGAAAATAATCTGAACGATCGAATTACAAAAATCTCGAACAGACTATTGACTGACATACACTTCTGACAAGGTAACCAATTTTGGTGCTGCTCGCATCTAGCATCGAGACCTAGTGCATTTTGTAGCCCTATACATAAAAGTTAGAGAACTGACACAATTTCACTGCTAAAATCATATTATATATATATATATATATATATATATATATATATATATATATATATATATATATTATTGGATTTTTATTTGTTTATTTACGCCAAAAGTGAGTTAAGTCGCTAAATATAGCGCAAAATATTTTTCGCCTGCTTTATCCCTCTAGCACCTTGAGGGGCAAGAAAAAAGGTCTCTAAATATTGAATTCTCACCGGAGTAGTCGAAAAATTTTATTTTTAAATAAGGAAAAGCAATTTTGATTTATATTTTTCCAAAGCTAAAAATATAAAATTTTGTTAAAATTTTCTGGTGAGAATCTTATTTAAATTAGGTGGGGTACATTTTATCCCACCGCCCCTCAAGGGGCTAGTGTCTAGTCTATGTACCGTGCGTATTAAAATTAAATCAGATTGCGATTTGTTTGATAATAGCATAAAAACAAAAATACGTTTTTTTTCTATGCAGATGATAAATGTATAAATAGTAAATATATATCTGCCAAAAGCTTTCAAGGTCATTGAAAACTATTTGTTTTTTTAAATACAAAATAAACAAACTATTTTCTTTTGAAGTCAGATAGAATAAAGTTTCGAATGTTTAAAATATAACGTTGTGTCAAATTAATTTTTTTGTACAATTTTGAAAATTTACTTACTTAATTAGGTTGGGCATTACAATTTCTTGCAAGGTCCAAACTACTGCTCACTCACACACGACAAGCAGCTAAGATATCTGGATATGGTTTCCGAAAAGCTCTACTTTTCATAAAAACGCACACTTTTCCCCCACCAATAATTTGAATATAATGTTGTAATTTTTCCAGATGAATTTCGTAGTTTCATGAAGAAATTTTTAAAAATTTTTCAATATTTTATACTTATAATTGACTAATTTGTATTTTTAAATGATTTTCTTAAAAAAAATTCTATATTAATAATAGTTTCGAAAATTGCATTTTCCGAAGGTTATGCTGCTGTAATATATATATATATATATATATATATATATATGATCTTAACAGAAAATTTTTATCGATTCTCAAACTTCCTAATATAGGGCGTTAAAATGCACTAGTTGTCAATTATAGGTGGAAGCAGCACCAAATATGGTTCCCTTGTGAGCGTAAAAAATTGATTTTAAGAAATTACAGCAAAATGTTAAAAACTTGAAAAATACAATAATATTTTTTATGATAAACTTTTTTATTTCATCGCAGTGTTTACATTTTAGCTCTTTTTTTCTTTAAAATGGCTACCAGAATTTTTGAATTAAAATGTTTTTTTTTATTTATTTAATCACGGATTATCTGTCATTAAATAAAGCGAATATTACTATTCGAAAATTTATGTGGGTATTTTGAATAAAACAAATATTGCAAAATGTCACTGTGTAGGGAAGCTAGGGGATGAATGGGACAAGGGATGGATGGGACATTCTCAATATTTCAAACAATAAACATTTATTTTAAATTGCTTCCTATCCCCATATAAGGCTCTACCAAAGCGTGCTTCAGAACTAAAAGTTGCTTAAATAGCGTGTTAATGTGTTAAAACAGACCACATTGCTGTTTTCATTTTCCTTCAAAGTTGCATTTTCTGAAATATCTGCTTAAAAGTAAGTTTTTTTTTACATTTGAAGATGTGAAATATCTTATACAATATAAAAAATTAAGCTACGCTGTAGTTATTTATTTTAAGGTTCAATATCAATAATTAAAATGAAAGAATAGTAACCATTGTGACAAAATAATTTTTGAGGCAAAATGGCTGAGAAGGAATACATGCATCATGGGGATGGTTGGGATATTTCAAATGGGGATGAATGGGACATTCTTATTTATCCCTAGAGATGTTGAAAATTTTATTTATTAACTAAATAGCATTATATAGGTTGATAAATTAATAATTTACGTTAAATAATAGTATTATATAGGTTGATAAATTAATAATTTACGCTAAATAATAGTATTAAATAGTATTTATATGAGTTGATATTGTTCAAAATTTCTGAGTGTTATTTATTGTATTATAATAATTATTAATGGATTATCAAAAAATTGGTACTAAAACTTAATCAAAATAGATAAAATTGTTAAAAATAGCATATCTTTATTCATCAAATGGGGGA
This sequence comes from Maratus speciosus, assembly GCA_963932465.1. Lineage (NCBI taxonomy): Eukaryota > Metazoa > Arthropoda > Arachnida > Araneae > Salticidae > Maratus > Maratus speciosus. Next base: position 276,398,319 of record OZ010789.1, read on the forward strand.
AATTATATTGAATTTTGAAATGTTGCAGAAATAAATCCCCACTCATAACATATTGGGTCGATCGGAAAGTCGTGTCGTGGTGGGAAAATCAATTCGTACCGGAAAATTCTATCATTTAATTATTAGACATTGATCGACTCAATGATTTCCGTTCTGCATGTTTCTAAGATATATTTAATTAATATTAATTAATAAGTTTAGATTGAAAATTATTAGCTATGCCATATCTAAAAGACATTTTGCACTTTCATTTCAAATCTAAAATGCCTCATAAGTGGGAAAAAAGAATAGATTGATAGCGAAGTCTGCATTAAAGGTTAAAACTGCAATAAAAGAAGTTATTGAAAAAAACACATCGATTCGTGCTGTAAAATTATATATTACAAATGTAATTACATATAAGGTTATAATTATAAATTTTAATTTATTAAAATTGAGTACAGGGAGGAAAATCTTTGCGTCCCATCCATCTCTATTAGTGTCCCATTCATCCCTGCTGTAGGGATGATTGGGACAGGGAGGAACGTTTTTTTTTTATTTCATAATATTTTTCTGAATAAATCATAATATACAATAAATATTGTTCATATATATTGTCAAAAACCTAATGTATGAAATATGATATATAATATTGATAATAACTTAAATAAAAAAATATAAAAAATATTTTTGTGAAAATGTCCCATTCATCCCCCATCTCCCCTATATTCAACGCTAACAACTGAAATAAAAAAGTGATGATTTCTGCATCAAAAAAATTGTTTTAGGTGAAGAATGCTACTATATTTTAGAAATTCTTTTACAGAATTATATGGTGGCAAAGGAAAGAAGAATAGCTTGTTAACCTTTGAGTGGCAAGTAGTTGTGTTTCTGCAATGTTGAATTCGCACCGATTAATATAAGATTTATTGGTAAATAAGGAAAAGCAACTATACGACATTTTTTCCACCAAAGCAAGAACAGTAAAATTTAATAAAATATTTCTGGTGCGAAACTTAACTAATCGTAGGTGAGATAAAATATATCCCTCCTCCCCTCAAGGGGTTAAAGTAATTATAACATAATGTTTGAAAATAATTATTGATTTTTTATAACTTAATTTAACTTACCTATAAATGAATGTTTAGAGAAAAAATACAATGTTGAATCTGTGACATACTGCCTCTGAATTTCCCTGCTCAGCAACGCGAAATTTTCTGACAGATATTCTGACTCATTTGTAAACTAAAGTAATAAAATTTCCAGATTGCTATTACAGCTATTACAGCTAATAATGAAATTGTAAATCGAACTGCGTTTTTCATTTTTTGATAAATGAATTATTTATTAAGTGATAAGCGATTCTTGTAACGTGACGACAAGTTTTTTCTCTTTTATCACGTCGCGGCGTCAGGAATTCAGTTTAAAATGCCTATTTTGAAAGTATTTTCTGAAAGATCTCCTGCCTTTAAAAAAAATTTAAAACGCCATTCGATTACTTATTTTGTGAATAAGAACAGACTAATTCCACGCGTTTCCGAACAAAAAATGAATTCAGAAACGTGTCAGAAGTTAGCTCCTTTGGATTTCTGAACAGCCTTCATTAAACTACAACTTTAACCCCTTAACGCAGGCATGTCAAACACGCGGCCCGCGGGCCACAACTGGCCCGCCGACAACTTCTCAGTGGCCCGCCATTCCTTTGGCATTTTACCTTTCTCTAATTCAGTTACGAGTTGCAATTTTCCCACTGTGTGATAAAGTTGGCAATGAGGCAAAGAGAGCAATTAGGTATATATTAACTATGTTCGGTAGCAAAATTTTTCTGATAAAAACAACATAATTTGAACGAGAAAATGTGTTTCATAAATGAAATAAAATGCGTAGCGCATAGATACAATACACAATTTATTAAGGCTGTTCTTAAATCCAAAAGGGCAATTTTCTGACATAAGTTTAAATTTATTTTTGGTCGGAACTACATGAAACTAGCAGGTTTTGCTGTTCAGAAACTATGTCATCGAGCTGTTTTTTTTTTGTTGTTTTTATTCGTTTTTTTGCAAACGCAATAGATCGTTCAGGAAAGAGTGTCAAAGTGGACGCTTTGAACCGAATTTCCGCGCGAAAGGAAAAAATCCTCTCAAGAAATGGTGAAAAACACGTTTGTCACGTGATCAAATTCGCTTATAACTCGATAGATAATTGATTGATCCAAAAATGGAAAAAAACATTTCGATTCCAAATCGCTTCCATGGTCAGGCTTTCCAATTTTATATCTTTCCGTTAAAAAATTAATTTTTAAATGTGTCAAAACCTTTTGCGCTGGTTGAACAGAGCAGTTAAGAACAGCCTTAAATATTTTTTTTTTTTCAAAATATGTTTTAAGTTTTTACTTGAAAAAAATCCGGAAGATTAAATGTTATACCTTTGCTAGATTAACAGAGCTTGTGTAAAATAATTTTTTTTAAGGTAATACAATTTAGAAAATCCAATTGAACTTTGTAGATTTGGTTGATAAAAAGTAACGTCAAGTATTTTTTCGAAAAATAAGATAAAATATGAATTATAATAATAACTTTGAAACTTTACTTGAATATTTGCTTAATATGGCTATGTTTTGTACGTACAAATATTGCTGTGTGCAATTCTAATAATATTATCTACTTAGTTTGATGTGGCCTGCGTCTTTGTATGAAATTTTTAATTTGGCCCGCGGCGTTAGACGAGTTTGACATGCCTGCCTTAACGGTAGCCTTAAATTACGGTTTAAAAATTCAGACTGCTTACCTTTTCTGCCACCACTTTTTTGACAAATAAATATTCACCTTATTTAAAAAAGCCAATTACACAATTTTATAAAACTGGTGGGAATCAAACAATCTGAATAAAAGCCACAGCCCATGAATATGGCGGAGAGAGATTTATGGAGTTCAAAAACAAATAAAAAACAACGTGTAATTACTAGTTTTTCAATTAATTTTAATCCCTTCCTAAAACAAAATCCAAAATATATCAATGTTTTGCCGCCGAGAACGTATATAACAACTTAACATAAAGGTGTCATAAAAATTCGAAATGCATTGTTAGAGACGAGCAAAATTCCTTAAAATCCTGCAAAAGAATTCTAAAGTCATACCTCATTCTTCGTTATAAGCTATATATTAGTTGAAAAAAAAGGATGCTGTCATCAGAAAAATATATATATATGATTATTAAAATAGAAATAAAGTGGGGAATAAATACAGTTACAGGAAAAACTCAAATGAAGCAAGGAAGCAACGGCTAATTACAAAAAAATCCCAGCTTAACACGTTCACGCCGGCGTGCATCACCGGTGGGTCACGCTTGACTTCCCCATCGGGCGGCGTGCGTCACCGATGGGTCACGCCTGACTGTCGCATCAGGCGGCGTGCATCACTGGTGGTCACATTCCACTGTTAAATAGAAGGCGTGCACTACAGGTGGGTCACACTCGACTATGCCACAGAAAGCGTGCACTGCAGGAGGGTCGCACTTTAATATTCGAAAATTCAGTAGTAAAAACAATTCAATATTATAAACCTTGTACATTCACGACGGGAAACGAGAATTCTCGTTTTCATTCGAAAGATATCATTGAGTAAGGGCGTGGCTTCTACCTTACAGAAAATGCATTTATATCATGTTGTCCATATTTCTTTAGATTTTAAGACATTTTATATTAAATTCGTACATATGTAGTCAATAAAATCATGTCTCTAAGTAATTGGCTTACTCCTTACGAACTTTCAGACATTCACAATCAACTCTGCTTGTTATATTAAAGTTCAATTTAATAAATATGACAGGGGCGTGTCATTACATACAGTGTGTGAATAAGCAAAAGTACCGCGCCGCCAGATGAAGCAAAACATGAATTACGAGCGCCGTCTCCCAGCGAAAAACATGAATATAGGCGCGGCGTGAAGGTGTTAATTATGTCTTCAGTGAGTAAGAAACGAAAGTTGGCAATGAGATGTATACAATGTACATGAAAAAGAACACAAACTCTAATAGCAAAGCCTGTTGATGAGATGTCGTGGTATATCAATCATTAAATAAAGCGAAGATTAGTATTCGGAAATAGAAGTAGATATAAAAAGAGCTGAATTGGCAATTCTGCTCGTCACAGAAGGCGACACATTATTGATTCCATAATAAATCAGTCCTTAAACGGGGAAAATTTGAAATTTAATCTTTTAGTAAGTTTTTTAATAAATGCTATTCGGAATTATGGATGTTATCGTTTAATGGATAATGTTATGAAATAGAAGACGATTGTTTTGATGTGTTCTAAGTTGTTGGGGAGAGGTGTTATTTATTTTTAAGAGTTTTTATTTAACTTAACTTGGACCATGCATATAAATATGTATTTTGTGTTTTATTTTCCCCCTACTTTCTGATGTACTCGGTATCTAAAATTTATGTACAGTATTCACCTTATTGAATGGCAGGTAAAATGATTCCATAATAAAGACAATTGCATTATGTTATAAAACTGAGGTGGGAATACAACTAGCTGAATAAAAGATACAGCCTGTGAATATTACGGGAGCGAGAATTAAGGGGTAAAATTGAAGAAGATTCCCAGACGCTTTGCAATGAAAAGCGACGTAAAGAGAAATAATTTCCCTCCCACTATTTTTCAAAATGTTTTCCAAACTGAAATATTCAACCAAAGTTAGTGTTGTTATTGGGAAAAATTGGTAGGTGAAAATGCAACACTATTTCTGCAAAGGAGTCTCCAATATTAGCCTTTAACTGATGTGATGCGGTCTCACAGACCACTTGAATAAAATAAATAAAAAAATATAACTTAAATGGTTGAAATTACTTAAATTTTGTCCTAACAAGATCGCTGTACTTCTCTCAAGAGCATGTGAATTAAATTGCATGAGAAAAGTATTTTATTCATATTATTTAACTTCAGTACAGATTTTTTTTTTTAAATAAACGTAGTTTGTTAATTTCGCTAATTATATATAAAAATTAATCGTGTCCAAATTTTTTTTACAAATTATCATTGCAACAAAGTATGAAAATTGAAATTGTGTTTATTTAAAAATATTAATATTTACCCTACGAATATACAACAGTCAAAGTACATCATTACTGCTGTCAATACATATTTTTCATGTACTTTCAATGTATACTGGCCTTTGGCATGAAAGGCACTTATAAGATGTTTTTCCATAACCTATTTTTTCTGTGATAAAAATTATGTTGAACTACATCAGAAATGTTTATATTTTCACCATCGGAAATTTCAGAATTCGTATGGTGATTTCTTTCGTTAGTAAAATCTGCATCATCAGAACTTTCAATATCGGAATATTCTTGATTTGACCAGTTGCTCACAATATCTTCTAGTTCCTTCTGGCTGAGGAAAGTAGAGCGTTTTCCAGGTTGCGACGACATCATATCACACATGCACACACATACACACAAAAAAAAAATCTCCAAAGAAACGAAAAAAAAAATGTGCAACTCACAATATCTTCTAGTTCCTTCTGGCTGAGGAAAGTAGAACGTTTTCCAAGTTGCGACGACATCATATCACACACGCACACACACACACAAAAAAAAAATCTCCAAAGAAACGAAAAAAAAATGTGCAACTAATGACGAGTATTGTACTACAGTTTCAAATAGTCACACGTCTGATGTGATGCGGTCTGACAGACCACACCGTAACTGATAACACGTTTAAAATCATGGAGAAGCGGAGCACGTGATATATATATATTTCTTATTCAAAATAATTACTAATACTGGATTATTACAAAAAAAAAAAACTGTTCAATTTTTGTAACAAAAAAACTGCAAAATTCATGGACCATCAATTATGGACTATGGTCACTACAGTGGCTGTTTGCACGCTTATCTAGCCTGAAATGTCCACTACCCCGGTACTGAGACGCAATAATTATGACACCTGTAGTACCCGATTAGCCAGTTTGATCTTTGAGTGTGCTATCCAAAACAGATGTCTGAAACTATTTTCTGCTATTCCAGAACAGAGGTTCAGTGAATGTTGCCTGCTATACAAAAAAAAAGAAAAAAAACTGGTTCCCGTGATCCTGAATTAAGGTGAAAATGAAAGACGCCCTCGTACAGCACTGTACCGCAGATTTCCTGGTGGTCATCGGAAAATCCATGCATCCCCTTGTCGGGGGATTCCGCCACAAAGTCCGCCAAACACCTCCTCTTTATTTCCAGCAAGAAGAGAAAAGAATAAATTATCATTCACGATGACTCAAAGTATATTTTTCTCTCGCCGCCGAAGCAAGATTTTTGTTTTTTTTTGTGTGTTGGATGGATGCGCCGTTTTACAAACTTTCAGTAGTCGCAGCCTTTTTAATTATTCGTCGCTTCTGTGCGTTGTGTTTTGAGACATCTGCAAATGAACGTGTGAATTTAAGCAACTGATTGATTTCACAAAATTAACATGAACGTTTATTGCTAAAAAAAAAAAAAAAAAAAAAAAAGACTTTAAATACAAGTAAAATTCACTGGGGGCGCACACAAATAAATAATTTTCCCTTCTCTATAAAAATATAATATAAGGTGAAAACACAAGAAATTAATTACATTAAAAAAAAAAAAATCATTTTTCTTGTCTTTAGTGTAACAGGTAAGCTATTCTTTTTTTCCTTTTACAGTATTCAAGTCATGTTACTCCCATAACTACATTTTATGGCTCCTATGATATAGAGGCATGCTAAATTTAAGTAATTTAAAGTGGTATGGACTCTGGACAAATACATCATATAATTTTATTAAAAAAGGGCCAATGAAAAGAAATTTGAAATATTACTTTTGGTTCTTGTACCTGTATTTTCTTTAATGTATAAAATTTGATAGTTAGATGGCAAGTTTTATATATATTTACAGTGTAAATTGTAAAGTATTTTTTTTCTTTCTTGCACTTTTAAAGGTAATGTTTGCTCTCTCCTTACCAGTTTTGTGCTTGTGCTAAAAGCAGAATTATACTTTTATGTTGATTCCTAAAATTTTTTTTTGCTACCTTTTAACAGTGGATATTGAAAATATTAAAGTATTTCAAATAATGATGTTTTAGTTACGAGGATTCATTTTGCTATATATATATTGAGATAAAAAAAAAATATGTAAAAAAAAAAAAAAAATCCTCATGACTGGATTATATTGCTCTTTTAATATATAACTATAAATATAAGTTTTGATGGCTTCTTACTAAAATTAAGCATTTATTTTTATTAGTAACATGCTAAGATTTTGTATGTCTAGGGATGCACTTCATATCCAGTTCAGTTTCAAAGTTTTTTAAATTTAGATAAAAGATTGTCCAAAATATTTTTTTTTCTTTCTTTTCACATTTCCGATTCTTATTTAATTCGTTATATATATTTTTCGGTGTGACACAATGTTGCAATTCTGAGATGAGATGTTGTTTTTCTTATCTCTATTGGCCTAGGATTGCTGAACATGGTTGCTCTCGCTTAATTTCTTACATCTTGGCGCTGGTCGCAGTTTTTCCCTATTAGACATTATGCGTCTGCAACAAATATGTGCCACATTGCATTTTATATAAAAATGTTATCTATTATGATCACAGACAAAGTTTTTATTATTTTGGTTCGTGTACTTTTAAAACTCAGCAATCTTGTTGTAATGAGGCAGTCTGATGGTGAAAACCTTGTTAGATAAAAAAAGGGGCATAGTAAAAAAAAAAAGATAAATAAAATAACTTAAGGTAATTCTTTTTTCACAGAGTTTAATGTAATTTTGATACAAAAAAATGAGGTAAAAAAATGAAAAGGCTTAAACTGATACTGGACTGATATTATTATTATTATTGATTTTTTTTTCTTACTTGTTGTGCTTAATATGTTTCTTGTTGTAGCACTTCCTACAGGTAATTTCTTTTTATATATAACATTTTATATGTTTTTTTATGTGTATATAATGTTTTTTTTATGTGTATATTATACGTTTTATCAGTCATCCATATCAATAAGATATGAAACTTTTAATACTCTAGATTACTATAAATATAGGTCTTGCAACTTTTATACTTAAGGATAAGCACTAGTGACATACATAAAAAAAAGAGAGAGGATGGGTAACCAGTGAGAGGACCAGTAATGGCAATTAAATTTGCTCAGTAATTAATCTTTTTCAGTTGGTTGCTACTAATTTGAGAAAATTACATTTGCGATCTATACAGTACCCAGTCTGTTTATATACATCTCTCATAGTCCAATTTACACGGATTTTATACATTTTTATTCACGTCTCATTAATTTATTTCTATAGCATAAGTTAGGCTCCTTCGTTTTAAAATATAGCTCGAGTCATCATATCTTAAATTTTTTTCATAAAAAAAAGTCTCTTTTTCCTTTTGATTTCAATTTCTACTTTATAAAAATTTTTATAACATGAGTCGTAAACATTTTATACATGTGTTAGATATCAGTATGCTTGTTACTGCATACACACACAATTTACACGCACACTACATTTTACATGTGATTATATTACTTGAGGTTAATTTTTAATTATTGTTTCCTGTGTTGTGTAAGTGCTTTTTTTCATTGCGCTATGATCCGGAAATGGCCCAATGATTAAAGGTGTATGTTTCAGTTTTGGCTAAGTGGATCGGCCGTCCACTTTCTCAAAAGTGGAATATGTTACTTACATGATACAAATGGTCAATACCTCACACTAATTTACAAGGCGTGCGCGCTCTATTTTCTTAAAGGAATAATGATGTTTCATATTATTTGATACTACGTACATGATTTTTTCCCCCCACTCTAGCTTACTATGGGCAGATAGTGAAGTTAGATGGTGGTCTTCATAATTTTTTTTAATCTCATGTACACATTTATTATGATTTTAGGTTTAACCTGGTACTACATACACACACATATTTACATTTGCACTTCATATGGTCTTGTTTTGTAATAATTTTATGACACTCACCTTGGTTAAACATGGTCATGATTCTGTGTTCTTGTACATTTTTTTACATACTTTCTCAACATTAGTGTACATTTTCACAAATACATAGTTTTACACTATTTTAAAGTTTGCGTATTTTTGTTGCCTTGTCATTTTTTTTATTTTCGGAATGTTACTGAATTTTTTTTACATAATGTAATTCAATACAATATTTGCACATGCATCTTAAATTTATATGCATGAGTTAATTTCTAGCTGGTATTTTTTTACACATTTGTTAATTTTGTTGTTTACGCGCGGCTGGTGACTCGTTGCTATTTTATTTATAACATAAGGTATTTTATTATAACTGACATGATATTTGATATCGTTTAAAATGTTGTTTTTATAAAATTTATTCAAATGCATAATGTGAGCTGTTATGTACACTTTATTTTTTTTTAAAAAAAAGGCTATTCACATATAGTCATTAAGCTAAATCCTTGGCAATTTCTCAGATTAATTTTTTTTTTAGTTTGTGAGTTATAGTCTCACAGGTGTCTTGTGACGGATACATACACTCATATACCATAAAGTATAAAGCTTGGTATTTTGCTATTCATTTTTTCTCTTTTCCATCCCGTTACTTGGAACATGCGTGCCTTGGCATTACTTCTACATTTTAGCGTAGAGTTATGCAATCTGTCGTGCACTCGTACATTTATGCACACTTCTTTTTAACGTGATACAGTAATAACTTTGGCAGATACACCTTTATTTTAATTTTTAACCCTTAGTTAACCATTTATGCAACTTTTTTTTTTCTTTTCACAAGTAGTTCATGTGTTGGATATTTATTTATGTTACACAAAATTTGCTCAGTTTGAATACAATTTTGTTCATTCATATACATACATTACACTAGTTCATGTGTTGATTTACATATTTTGTTCATTTGCTTTTACACATTGTACTTTGCTTACGATCTATTTGACAGTATTCCTTTTTGTTTTTTTTTTTCCCACAAGTAGTACATTGTGTAATGCACACTGGCTGGTTTAGAGTATAACCAGAGTTTTCACACATTACACGGAGTTCATTGCCTTTATTAACCCTTATTCATTACATTTTGGTGATTAACTCACTAATTATGTAATTGAATCTCACTCGTATGTTAGTGTTTTGGGTTATTACACACCTACTGTCCGTATATTTTGTTGGCAAAGTGCATAAAAATGGTAGTTCATTGAGACATTATTACAGGTAGTTCACGTGGAATTATACAATTAGTTCATGTGTTTATTTACACGTTGTGTATGCTTGCGTACACACTTATTCATATGTTTTATTTCAGGTAATTCATGAGTTTGGGGTTGCTTTTTTTTCCCTCCCTGCACACATACATTTTTTTCAGTTACTTTTCTATCTTTTAAACTTTACATCATGTTTTAATATTAAAAATATTTCATCAGTTTTTTTTTAGATTTTTTTTAATTTTAACAAGGTTGTGTTTTTTTTTTTTATGTGTTTGCATAATGTCATAACATATCAATGACACATCACTTTGTCTATGTACAAAGATTTTAAAGTTACTAGGAGTTATCCGTCACATGACATATTAAATTACACACACATTTCGAATTTGTTGCCTTTTAACATGTAACATTTTTTTTAACACTTTCATTAGATACTTCTTACTTGAAGGTGGCAGATCGAGTAAGGTATCTTGTCACACTATATTAAATCGTATGCAATTTCTTAGTAAATGTTTTTAATATTTTTGCCAGGGGTTAAATTTTAATAAATACACAGATGGTCTATACATGAAAATTCAGCAAAACTAAAACCTTTACATATCCTTTTTTTTTTTTTGTGGCAAATTTCATTTACTGTGTTTGATTCTCACTGGTTACCGAGGGAAATTTCTTTTCTTCTTTCACACTCATATGTCAGGATTTTAGAGATTTCTTTTTGGTAAACAACACTTCTTTTTCTATATTTTGCAAGAGACAGTTTATCTTTTGCGGTAACACTCCTTTTCCTTTTTGTTTATTTAACGTAAAGGTATGGATCCTGTCAATTTTACACTGATGCGTTTGAGTAGATATATATAGATATATATATTTTTTTTTCTTTAACGAATGCTGCAATATCTTATGAAGTTTACAGTAAAAAAAAAAAAAATTAAATATAACCCTTTGGTAGCGTTTTTTTTTTTAAATACGGTACACTTTTTTTCTCTTCAGTTACATTTTGCTGTTTGGTTCTTGGTGCATGTTGAGAATTTTTGTTCATAGTTAACACACACAGTAGTTCATAGTTTATCTTAGTTCATAGAAAAAACCCTTACACGAGTTCATTGCTTTGTCAATTCTTTGCGTGCATCAGGGACTAATTGTCACTTTTTTTACAACTGATTTTCAAAACACTTAGGCATTTTACTTCATTGATACATTTCTTTGGTTCAGTGTTATATTTTTTTCACTTCAGGTCACTGTGATACACTTCTAGTGTTCATTTGTATACTAGCACACGTTTTTTTTTATGCTAGATATTTAAAAAAAAAAGGGTTTCCTTTTTTGGTAACTTTACAGGATTACACTTTACTTTTATTTTTTTCATACGGTACCTTTCTTGGCTATTCAAGGTATTTCACGTGATAAGGTAGTTTTCTTATGCACGATTTTCCAATCACTCAGTACACAGGTGTGCATTATTTTTTTGGTTTTTGTTATGCTCATTGACACACGTGGTTTATTACTGGTATATACCAGTCGTAACACCTAACGGTGTTATTTATGACTACATTCACACACACACACATACTTTTGTGTCACCTGTTGTATAATGCTTATTAAATTTCATTAAATTTAATGTAAATCTTTTTACCATTTTTTTTCAAGGGGTACTTTCTCTGGAAAGTTGTTACTACCTCTTGTTTATACCTTCTAGGAGTGCAATATGTTTTAAAATTCACTTTACTTAAATTAGGTTCTCAGTAAAACACATTCAGTCCTTGTTTACTAGATAACATTATGGCAACTTTCAATTTACAACAAATAATTTAACCCCATCTTCCTCTCCTTTTACTAGTTACACTACTTTTAAAAAACTAGAGATGTCACAACTAGTGCTGAAAAGGTTACAATTTTATATTTACTATACTATGGAATCTTTTGTCTTTATATACAGTTCATGTCTCAAAATAATTTTATAAGTTGGAGTATGACCAACTGTTGTAGCAATTGTGGAAATTGCTCTTGCTTGAAGTGAATGTTCAAGCAATTTTATATATTAAAATCTTCTGGAAATAATTTAAAAAAAAGATAACTGTGTGCACACGTTAAAAAAAAAATAATAAGAAAATAAGAAAACAGCTGTCCAGAAGTATTAACTGCAGTTCAAAAAAATTTCAATATATTTTATTTTGGCAGGTCTTTGATACCAACTTGCTTTGTCATGCTTATAGGCATGCTTTTTATATGAGACATGATTTATTTGTTCTTTACATATTTAGTATTTCTGTATATGTTTATAAACTGTTGGTCACCGGGTTCCCTCTACAAAATATTACATTTTTACATATTTTTTTTATGTGTAATGTATTTGAGGGAAGACATGGGGTAACTTTTTTTTCTCTCGCGGTTCACTTCGTTCTTTTTCGGCTGTTGGGGAGATATATGTGAAGGCGCCTACCTTCACATATTAATATTAAGACCTTTCCTCTTTCCCCCCTTTAAAATTACATTTTTTTAAATTCTTAAATTTAATTATCTGTCTGCATTCGGATTCAGTCTGTTTTTAGCGCTCTTTTCCCTTCATAAATTAAGCATTCAATTCTCAGTCTCTTTAATATTTTAACCGCAGCGCACTACAGTTAAAAGAAAAGAAATCATTTCCTTTTCTCGCCTAATAACTGGATTCTAATTTTCATCCTTCTGCCTTAGTTTGATGATATGCAGAAATTAGTCAGACATATTACTTCTACATTTTTAGCCGTTGGTCCAGATGTTAGATAGATGTGTCATTTCAGTTATTAACCCTGTCTTTATTTTGTTTTTGTTTTTTTAACGTGCTCTTTCGGCCGCTTCAATCCCATGAGAACTTTAGCAACCCCTATAGAATGTCTTTCGCGGTTTATGAGCTAAAATTCCAACACAGCCATTGGCGTTAAATATTTCTTATTACTCTTTTACATTCCCCATTCAATTTCAATTATTGTACTTTGACCACATGTCTTCCTCTCTTTAATCTCGCCATATAGTATATATATTTGGCGAAATTGTGTATGTAAGCTTGCCAACACTCCAGATTTCGAGAAAGTGTATTTTTGAGTGAGACTAGCTTCGGAACTCGCATGATGTGAATAAAAGGAAATGTAACTTCCGCTCCCTTCTCCAACATTGGCCGTGTAATTCTCGGCGGTGGTGGAAACGATCCCGGTGCACAATAAAGACCTTCAGAAAATTTCTGCCTTTTATTATCTCAGCATTTCCCTGCCTTCTTCTTAAAATAATTAACAATTGATTTTTTTACCTTAGAGTCGGTATTGAAGCTTAGCAAAATGAACCACCTGTGCAACAACAAATAACTACTTTACAAATACTGGACACCTACTTTACACTGCTAGAGGAAGGTACTCAAAGAAGGTGCTAGAAGGAGGTGTGGGCAAGTAATATTCGCACTTTTAACCCTTAACGGCGCGAAGTAATTCTGTTTATAAACTGATGAAATAATGAACTGACACCGCAATTTATAAACGAATTTATTAGAAAATACGAACTTTCTTACTTTCATGTACATTATAATTGTAAAATGTTAGTTAAATATTCTTGGTGCCGTTTGTCAGTTTTGGAATTAAAATTAGGTGTGTTTTTTTAAGGACACCGCGCCGGTTATGGTTAAAGAGTGGAAGTGTGGATAGCTGGGAGTCGCAGGGTCTGTGAGACCGCGTCACATCTGTTAAAGGTTTAAAAACCGATTATGATTATCTAAGTACAATGATAAGAATTGGATGAAAATAAAATTGTGCTGTAATTCGAGGAGTCACAATATCGAAATTATGGGCCGTCTATTTTAGTATTTGAAAGGGAATGTTGACCCGTTCAAAAACTTTTCACGATTTCATCACATTTCTCAGAAAACTTATAAATCTATTGAGTTTATCATTGAAATATCTTCATTATTGTTAAAGTGAAGAACTGTTGTATGATCCTGCTTAAATTAAGACACCCTGTATTTTTGACTGAACTGCAACACTAATTTCTATATACAAAAAATTTTTTACCATCTTTTGAAGTTTTTCCCTTCTTTTATACACTGTTTTCAAATTCTTAATTGTATTGAAAAGTGTAAAAATTAAGAAGTACTGCTGTAGCTCATTTAAATATCATTTTATGTTATACTAAAAAAATATATATATATTTTTTTTATTACGCAAACATTTATGGAACATTTACATTATGCATTAATCTAATAAATTATTGCTGCGCCTTTAATACCTTTTGCCAAAACTTTGAACATAATTTCTGTGTTATCTGCAGTCTCAGCAGAAACATTAATCTTTGATTTAAGGTATCTGAAAAGAGATACTGATAGGAATAAAGATACCTTGGGGAAAACTAATACATGATTTCTGATCTTAGAAAAAGCAAAATGTCTATGACTATACAGCCGTTTTACATTAATAAGCGGTACTATTTTTAAATTGCTGAAAACTTTTAAGGTATATATATTTTAAAGGAAAATGATTGGAAAAATAAGTGATATTTATGTTTTAAGTTAGGGAGGTTTTACGTATTAAAACACCTTTCTTCTGAATCACAAATGTTTTGAATTCTGTATTTATAAGTATTTTGATTTTTTTTTTTTTGTATTTATTTGTTTATTTATGAATGACCTGGTGAAATCCCCTTTTTTCAATCTGTTCCTTTGTGACTAATATTGTGAAAAGTATTAGTACTTCTACAGATTAAGAATTACATTTAAAATATTGTATTTGGTACAGTTTCCCAGCTCCTTCAGTATTGAGTGGTTCAAAATATTTTTTTAAGCCTAGTAAAAATGCTTATTAAGTCGGCACTTGACGCTTTCCTTTAGGTCCCTTTAAAACTGTGACCTTGATCTTTTAACCAGGTACAGCATTTCTGTGAATGTAACAGCGTGGACTCTCATTTTCATTAACATATTATGAGCGTCTATTCCAGCTCTATTTAGATAAGGCTTGTAGCCACTTTTAACATTTCAAGTGATATAGTTACATTTTGCAGAGGAAAGTTCAGTCTATTTCAGATTTCTTTAATATACCTTTATTTCTGTTAAAATTAGGATCAACGAGTATGCTGTGGCCATCACAATACTTTATTTTGTGTTATTTTAATATATTAATTTAAATAGCACTCATTGATTAATTCCTCTGGTGCAAAAACTCTAAATTGAGACTCCTAGCTACACTCTGAGAGCGCCTTTATAACACTATTGTTCGTAAATAATTGAGATTCTTCTAAGATCAATAGAAGCTGCATCAGTTTCAGCCGGCTAGCAAAAGATTTAGAAAGCCAGGAAGGGGCATGCTCTCCAAATGAATCAGAACTTGGCGCAACTTAAGAGAAAGGAGACTCAAGGTACCTGGACGAAGTTCGGCTGCTGACGAAACCCTTGATTTAACACTAGAACGTCGAGCTGGTGTCGATTTGACACCGATCAAATGATAAAATGTCGATTCGAACCAGAATTTGTTTCGTAAAATCAGTTTAATTATAACTTGAGAAAACTCAGTTAAATAAATAATTGAAATTGTTTTAAATACAAATTCTGATGTTAGAATGAATTTTTATTAAGGCTGGGTAAAATTTCCGGACGTTCTAGGGTTAATAACATATTATTTTTGCTCATGGACATTTTAATACAGAGGGTGTACCTGTATTCCTATTGAGCTTGCTTCCATTAACAGTGATTAGATTCGTTGTGACAACATGTCACTTAGTGAGATAACTGACCATATAGGAATAAAAAAACTTTGGACAAAATACCCGCAAAAATCAAGTTAAACAACATATTACGAAAATTACACTTTTTAAACTCACTATGAACACACATTCATTTAGAATGATATTTTACAAAATTCCCGCAAAAATCAAGTTAAACAACCTATTACGAAAATTACACTTTTTAAACTCACTATGAACACACATTCTTTTAGAATGATATTTTACAAAATTCCCGCAAAAATCAAGTTAAACCTATAACGAAAATTACGCTTTTTAAACTCACTATGAACACACCTTCTTTTAGAATGATATTTGGATAAAAAGCGTTTCTAGGGAGAAATTTTCGAGTGATGGGTGTTGTGATTCCTGTGGCCTCACATTGGCCACATCTCGAACAAGAACCCTACTTTCTATTGATCTTCCTAAGACCTTAAATTTCCTGCTCTGGTCCCACATTGTGATTCAGTCCAATTTTTATTGGTATTTATTTATGACTGCATGTGTGTTAATTTCTATAGGCTATTTTGTCCACCTTATTGTGTAAATCAGAATTGTCGGATCCAAAGTTATAAATTTACGTCGTAAATGTGTCAGTTTGGGTGGTCCTCTTCACCATCCTGCTTCGGCTTCTCGCGCTATGAATAAGTCTGTATCAGACTTGGTATGAACACACTACAACAACATTAAAATATTAAATCTACATGATAATAATACAAATCTATACATAATATATATATTTTTTATGTAAAGTAATATATTTTGTTTGAAACAATAGATGCGGAGTGTAATCGCCAGAAAACTTCATTATGGACAGGTACAGTCGTGCGGAAAAAAGTAAACACCACCCACTAACTCCTAAACAAGTTATCGTAGACGAAAGTTATTGGTATCGAACGATTGGAAATAAACTCTACTTTTAAATGATGTATATAAAATTTGCTTTGGGGGCCATCTACATATTAAAACGAATCCAAACTTCATTTTTTTTAATGGCAATACCCAATTTTAACGAGATATTTCGAGTCTTTGTTTCAAACTATGCCTAGACACCAAATTTTAAGTCCTATCAATGATAAGTTTTTGAATTATAAAAATTCAAAATTTAGTGTTTCTATTGTTAAATTACATTTTCATATTTTTATTTATATCTCCTAAAATTATGCTCCTAATGTGGTAATTCTTTGTGTAGCAATAATACTAATATACCCCAACAGAAATACGCTGAATTTGCAATTTTTATAATTTTATGATATAAATTATGAATTATGAAATTAATATTTGAAAAAATTATGAATTACAACGTACAATTTTTTTGATGGATTTAGATTTATTAAGCCCTGCTTTATGAAAACCTAAAATTTCACATTTTTCTTCCAAGTAGCTTTCAAATTATGCTTTAAAAAAGGCAAAATGATGGTTTAAGGGGCCATCTATGAGAGAAGTGACCAGATAGTTTGAAATTTCTTATGCTATACTGTAATCTAGCAGGCTTCATTGACTGCGTGAGTGGCGCCGAAGGTGCGTTCATCAAGAAGAAGGCTCTCTCGGTTAACAATCGAGTACTGAACTTCAATTTGGCTACAGCCCTTAAAATATGCTCGTTTTAAAATAATTAATTTCTGGGAAACTTATCGTACGAATTGCATAAAAATTTGTTTTTAGGCTAATTGAAGGGTGTAGAGTTCACTTATGCTGTCAGAATTATATACTGATATTGTAAAAAACAAGGTTATATTTCGTTTTAATATGTAGATGGCTCCTAAGCAAATTATATATATGATACATCATATAAAAGTAGACTTTATTTCCAATCGTTCGGTACCAGTAATTTTCTTCTGCGATAATTTGTTGAGGGGTTAGTAGGGGGTGTTTACTTTTTTTCCCACGACTGTACCCCACTTAACAGTAGAATCACCGGGAATTTTGCTCAAGTTTTATAAAAATATTTTATACCAGAATTTTTATTTAAAGCAATTTAACTTATTCATTCAACTTATTTCTCCGTAGTACATATTTAACACATTTTAGAAAAAAATTTCTGGTTCGAATCGAAATATTTTTGTTTGGTACCGATCAAAATGACCGTTATGGCGGTTCTAGTATTAATTTCATCGAATAATCGTGAGCTTATTTGGGCAACAGCCCTAAGCAAGAAATGGATTACTTTTGGTATATTACAGGTCGGCTGTGGAAATTTCAGAAACCAAAGAAAAGGAACTGGGCAGTAGTATAAAATTAAGTTCAATATAAGTTAAATAGCAGCGTTACGCACCAACAAGTATGAAGTAGTTTGGGTTTCTTTGAATTTAATTCGGAATTACAGTGGTCAAAGAAGAAGAAGAAAAAGACAGTTCAACAGCGCCCGATGTTGGGTATTCAAATGGAAAATTGAATGAACAGGTGTATTTTTAATTTATAACTTCTAATATAAAATTTGGTGCATTTTTAACGAATAGAATCTGAAATACTGCTGACATGTTCGTAATAAAAATATAGTATAACAGCGTAACCCTGTAATATATAAACCTGTAATGTTCAAAATCAAAATTGAAACGACATAATTTAAAATAAACTTTTTACACAATACATTTGGTGAAATTTCATCCCATTTAGATATGTAGACATTCATTCTTGGACATAGCTGGAAATCGTTAAAGATGCAATATAGCAGTACCAGCTGTTGAGCAAATGGAGCCAACACCTAATCAGTACCAACTTATGACAAGAGCAACTTAGACCGACCAACTTGGAATCCCGATTAATTCAGATTAAAAATGATTTACTGCACGTTATTGAATTATTAGGCATTTATTAAATGTATTATCTTATGGATCAGAATGAAATTTATTATAAAAAGTATTATTCATTATTCAACTTGGCTAAACTTTAGTTACATTCCAACCAATATTTAGAAGAAATATTTTTGAAAGGAGAGAAACGTTTATTGTAATATGCGAGTCCATTGTTTTCTCTCAAGTCCGTAGTTGTCAACTTTTACGCTTTTTTCCTACCACTAAAATTTAATAGAGATTTTCGCCTTCTTCAATCGTGAGATTTCGAGG
This sequence comes from Maratus speciosus, assembly GCA_963932465.1. NCBI lineage: Eukaryota > Metazoa > Arthropoda > Arachnida > Araneae > Salticidae > Maratus > Maratus speciosus. The sequence continues at coordinate 276,417,292 of OZ010789.1, forward strand.
ATTAAATAAGATAATATTTACTATAAAATTTTACTGGTAGGAAGAAAGCGTAAAAGTTGGAAGCTATGCAAGTCAAATAAATATATCTTGAACTACAAAATTTTACTTCATACTTACAAGAAAGGCTTGTTTACCGGGCATACTCAGAATAATTTTTTTTAAACTAAACTATTTATGTATGTAATAAAGGATCAGTCAAATTTAGCGGCAGAATTACAGTAGAAAGTCTGTAAAAAAAAATAAAATATTTTCGAGTATTTGACGCGAAAAGACGAAAGCGTCACGCGATTTGCCGAGCAGTACTTTTCATCGCCAAAAGGAAACGACTTTAATTCACCTGAAAATAGCTTATTAACCCTTTGAGCGGCAAGTAATTGTGTTTCTGTAATGCCGAATTCACACCGGAGTTTGCAAAAAGATTTACTACAAAATAAGGAAAAGCAATTTTACGACTTTTTTCGACCAAAGTTAGAAAAGTAAAATTTAATAAAAATTTTCTGGTTCAAATCTTTATCAATCGTAGGTGAAGTAAAATATATCCCACTGCCTCTCAAGGAGTTAATTGACTTTTAGAATGCGTTTAAACAGTATTTAATGAATTTTGACTTAAACAATGAGAGAGTTTAATAAATACATTTTTGTAAAAAATACATTTTGCATGATTCTTTTTGGCAACTATCTTATTAAACTTTTAGAAAGAAGGTAAAACTTGCTTTTCTCTAGTTAATAAATACAAATATTTTTGAGCTAAATCTTTTTGTACACAAAGATAGAACTAAATGCATTGCGCAGATTTTCATATTTATAAAAATTTATTTCTATAATTGTTTATGAATATACTCCCCACCTAACGCTATAAAAATTCTCTTTATAACATTTTTGAATTGATTTTTTCATGATAACTACTAAAAAGAAAATCACAGTTGTGCATTCTTTTTCTTTGTCATACTTTAACATTTTTTTTTTTTGTATTTACTTTTATATCTATATATATATAAGTAATGTATTCTGAATCAGCGTCCTTAGAATTATAAATAAAGAAAGTGTCTTTTATGCAATATTTTTGGAAAGTACTTAAAATTCTTTTTTTTTATCTAGCTGAAGGCAATATGTAGTTTTTTTTTATCCTTGTAAAATATTTGTTAAGTATTATCTTTTTTATTTAGCTTAAGGTGATATAAATTCTTTTCATATACAAGGTATTATGTACAAAATGAGTTACAATTGTACTTTTAATATAAACGAGTAACATTTTTAGTGAAATTGAATTCATGTGTCTATTAAAAACCAAAAATAGAATTAAGTATAAAAACGTGTACAGGGAATCTCAGAAACACTGACCCATGCTTTTATTCTTTAAATATTGATGATAGACATATATTATAAATCATATACTAAGGTAAGAAAAAAAATCCCAGTCAAGTACGAGTATTACTCGCGCTCAGAGGGTTTCGTATAATAAATATATGAATTATCAACTGTATTATTAAACAAGTAAGAAAAATCATGCGTTAAGCATAGATTATGAAACACTTTCCAACACTTCCTGAATGCTTTAACAAAACTTCGTTATTTAGGGAAATAAGGTATATAAGTGAACTAAGTAAACATTTTAGAAAACACATAAAACATTTGAAAAACTGATTTCAGCAGTTACCGTCCATAGCAAATATGTATTCCAATTCTTTTGAACAGCCCTGTATTTAATCTGTATGTTGATATATATACTATATAATGGAGAAATTTAGTTTAGCAAGAAAACACATAACAGGTTGAAATTTCTCTTTCAGCAATTTATACTAATAGATTTAAACATACTTGTATACTTTTGTAAAACTCTGCAGTTAACCTAATACCTTTATTACACGCCACTATTTAGCTAAAGTTTAATTCAAAGTAAAACACTCTTAAAACTACCGGAATCACATTTCCAGAAATTATCATTTATAGACGGCCATGTATCCAATTCTTTGCGTGACCCTGTATGTCATTTTATATATATTTTACAAATATTTCTTAGTAAACCAGATGCGGTTCAGCGTAAAAATGCCTAACTCATTTAAAAATCACCTTTAAGCAATTTGCAATCATACCCAGTAACCATTACGAATTCTTTTGAGTAGCCCTGTATATCAATAACAGCATTTATACACACCATATACAATGCATAAATATAGTGAAACATAAAAGCACATAACATAATTAAAAATGCATTTCCAGCAATCATCGCTACTTTACAGTACTTCGGGTACAATATAGTATCTGAAATCTTTTGTGTGTCCCTGTAAATGCTCTGCATTCCGTATTATCCATGAAATAAGTTATAGTAAACCTTAGCAACGTATATCTATTTCATTATACATGTAACAGTTTAACATAATTAAAATACGCCGGAAAAAATTCCCTCCACTTCTATGTCATTATGTAAAGGAATTCTTTTGTGCGGCCCTGTAAATGAATAATAACTATTTTTTGGGCCGCATATTGTACAGAAAATGCCTATTTTAGTCAACTTGATAAATGCATATCAATTTATTATGCTTGAAAGCATGTAACATCATTAAAAATCATTTTAAACGATTTTTTCCCATAGGCCGTAATGTAACGGAAAACTTTTGACTGTCCCTGTAAATGAACTAAACATGCTACAAACTTCATTTGCAATAGGGTTCGTGCTATGGTAGAGGTCACTAACATCCAAAAATTTCAGAACGATCCGAGTATATTTACGGGAGTTAGAGCGCGTACAGACTGCCAGACGGACAGACGGACAGACTGACAGACAAACCGAAGTCATAAACACTTTTCAACTTTGTTGGAAAGTATTAAAAACCGTTGCTAAAGAAATAATAAAATGTAAAAAACTATACAACGTAGAGTTGGGTATAGCTGTATATACTAGAAAAGTATGAATGTGTATACCATAAAAGTTCAAAGAGATATGAAGCCTAAATAATATCAAATATTGCTATTCTCTGTAATTCTTTTATTAATCTTATCCTAATATATTTGTGATGAACTTAATTCGGTACTGACAATAAAAGTAATGAATATTTAAACTTCATTTGGCAGTTCTTAAAACTAAATTCACCGTAGTAATAATATTTTCTTTTTACAGTGTAGCTTAAACAAAACCTTTATTGGAAGTTTGAATTTGGCATAGTACTAAGCGCGCTTCGAAAGGAGATCGAAAAGTTGCAACGCCGCCTCGGTCCGTGTCGCGTTTTTCCAGATACCTTTTTAATTAACTTCTAAAGACACGGGAGACGTATTAAGAGATCTTCTCAATGCAAACTAGTCGCGAATCCCATAATATTTTTGTGATTAATGCTATTTAAATTGGTCTGTTTTTAACAATTTGACGTTTATTGCTTTTATACTACTACATTGAGCATTGCATTACACAAACCTGTCATTAAAAGTTGTTATCTAGGCTTGAAAAACCGATGGTATATAGATTACGCCGCCGCTGTCATTATATATGTCCATACCGTCCGTGGCTTTAAGGGTTAATTCTCGGTTAATTACCAACGATTTTTTTCAAAAATCATTATAAACAATGCTTGGATACTTCTCGTACGATAGGTACCTACAGAGCTCCTTAACACCTTTTCTGAATGTCCGCAAATCTGTGTATAACGAAAAAAAGCGTTTTTCTCAAAAACTATGTGGCCTAGGGTAATCGATATAATTTTGCTGCAATATCTAGACACACGGCAGTGTGTCAGCCAAGTTCGCCTGACATAGCCGTGTGTTATTTACACGAACCATTTCGAGCTGTTTTCGTCAAATTTCAATGCTCTACTAGTGGAAATCTATGAGACCTACGTACTTGTTATACGAAATGTGTAGTAAGGCCACCCTAATTACCTAAAATCCAAAATTTTATAAATAACGCATAATTAGTTTCCGAGATAATGACATTTGAAAATGTCTGATAATCGATAATTTTACCACTGACTGACTGACTGACTGACTCACTCATCAAAAAGATCTGGTATATCTACTGCAGCTACAGACTTCAAATTTGGTGCGAAGTTCGTTTACACGATAAAACTAAGGAAATAAATAAAAAAATTGTGAAAATCGATGAATTACCCACCTGGGGGTGCCCATTTTTACTTTACCATTGCACCTATTAGGCGAAATTTTAATTTGCCGTAGGAGGGGACGCTGTTCTGTCACCAAATACCGCCAAGTTTCTCGCCAACATGGCGATATATCGCCAAATTTGGTGACCAAAATTAGTCGCCAAAAGTGACGCCGATATCTCTAATGACTTGGCGATATCTCTAATATTTCGCCAAATTCCCATAGACTTCCATTGTAAACCAAAGTAATACTTACTGGGGGTTTATCTGGGTTTACTTGCTTACAGAAAATCAACAAATTGAGATATTCTGTCCGTCACAGAGCCCGTTCTCAGAAACTATACATGTTGAAGGCATGAAAGTTTGCATATTTACAGCTGAACACCTTAAATCAAATGACAAATCATAAAATTTTGAAAAAGTTGTAAATTTAACCCTTTGGAGTCTCACATGTTTATTTTAAACAATCCTTTCTAAGTGAGCCCCTAATTAGGTTGGAGGCGTGAAATTGTACATACTTATAGCTGAACACCTCACATCAAACGACAAATCATAAAATTTTGAAAAAGTCGTACATTTAACCCTTTGCGCTCCCATATGTGTATTTTAAACAATTCTTTCTAAGTGAACCCTAATTAAGTTGGAGGCGCGAAATTTTGCATACTTATAGCTGAACTAACATCAAACGAGAAATCATAAAATTTTGAAAAAGTCATACATTTAACCCTTTGGGCTCCCCTATGTGTATTTTAAACAATTCTTTCAAAGTGAGCCCCTAATTAGGTTGGAGGCGTGAAATTTTGCATACTTATAGCTGAACACCTCACATCAAACGAGAAATCATAAAATTTTGAAAAAGTCGTACATTTAACCCTTTGGGTTTCCACATGCGTATTTTAAGCAAGTCTTTCTAACTGAGCCCCTTTTTAAATTGCAGGTTTGAAATTTTGCATACTTATAGCAGAACACCTGAGGCCAGGCGACAAATTATAAAATCTTGAAAAAGTCTTACGCTTAACCCTTTGAGCTACCACATATGTATTTTAAGTAATTCTTTCTAAGGAAGTCCCTAATTAAGTTGGAGACATGACTTTTTGCATACGTATAGCTGATACATCAGACCACACGACAAATCATAAAATTTTCAAAAAGTCTTATATTATTTACTCCTCCGGACTCTAACTTGTGTATTTTAAGCAATTTTTCTAACCTCCGCCCTAGCACTTTTCCAACTTTTGCCGACACCCCTTTGACCATTCTTTCATATTATGCACCATAGTATTATATATTTTAGTTCCACTTTTTATCGCCAGGGGCGCCTACTTATCTCGGGTGCTATGGGCTTAATCCCCTCGACTAATATATCTATGGATAGTATGTAAAACGGAGTTTCGATCGGATAGAGGCTGGTTTAGAATAGAGTGCGCCCCTGGATGCAAAATGTGGAACTAACAGATTTTTCAAAAGGATAAAGTGTTTTGAAAGGAATATTAAATGAAACCCTCTGTGTGATCTGTGATCACACTTACCCACTTGTTATTTTCAAAATCATCAGAGAAAAGTTTATTTAGTTAATTAAATTTGAAAATCCAGGGAGGGGCAATGTCCTTCCTCTGCATTGCCTCTTTGCCCGCACCCATGGATGAATGATCCATAGTGTGGCATAAGCACATAACTTTATTTTTCACTTTCAGTACAAAAAAGCAGGTCCAGCTATAGGATATTTAATTGGAAAATTTAATAGGAAAATTTAATATAGGAATTTAATAGGAATTGTTGCTTCAGAAACAATAAAAATTTCGATTCAATACATTTCGTTTCAAAACATGCATTCAGTGTAGCAGTATTAAAATATAGATTTCTGACGCAAATTGACAGCCAAATAGTTTGTTGTAGGAAATTTAAATCAAAATTGAATGTTGCTTGGTGAATAAAATAGTCTCATGTAAACACATTAAAAAGCATTAAGTAAAATGTCTAAATATATTGTGACTTTACAAAAAGTAATGATATCTAACAAAAACATAGCTATGAAAAAAGGGAGCCAAGTTCTGTAAAGACAATGGCAAGAAAAGAAGTGATATCTAAGTGGGTGCCGAGTTCAAATAAAATTCACTCAAACTTACCTACTGAAGTATTATAGCATTTTTTAAATTGTTTTGAAATAAAAATTATTGATAGCATATTAATAATAAATCTAGAACTTGGCAAGTTTTTGATAAATGTTATGCCTATCAATTTCATGTCTTAATAAAATGATGATGTTAATATTAACAACAATGTCATTATAAAAAAATTAATATAGTTATTATTATAAACAAATGATGCATGTTAAAGATTTGATAAACCAATAAATACACAAATACATTCCCGCTCGTCTTTGGTTATGACTCTAGCACCCACCCTTCGGAAACCTCAATGCAAACAGACTAAAAGGCCTGAGAAAGAGACAGATACCTTTACGCTTGTTCTTGGTCATCCCTCTAGAGACTGCACCCCTTTAACCCTTCAGGAGCAAAGATCTTTTATTCGTGACATGCTGAAACGATTCAATCACACCAGAATTTTAAAACAAATTTATTTCAAAATGGGTAAAAGCTTCTTTTCACGTATTTAATAAAATTAAACTTTTTAGTCCTGAATTCTAGTGCCAATGTGGCATTTTGCAGTTAAAATTAGGTGGGATATATTTTATCCCACCATCCTTCAAGCGGAAGGAGCTCACTCAAATGAAGGCTTCCAAACATGAAATAACAAGCTTAGATATAATAATGTCATTAATAAAAATAAATGACTTGTAGGTAAAAACTTGCCAAGTTCTAGATTTATTATTAATATGCTATCAATAATTTTTATTTCTAAACAATTTAAAAAATGCTATAATACTTCAGTAGATAAGTTTGAGTGAATTTTATTTGAACTTGGCACCCACTTAGATATCACTTCTTTTCTTGCCATTGTCTTTACAGAACTTGGCTCCCTTTTTTCATAGCTATGTTTTTGTTAGATTTAAATTAACGTCTACTATCTCTATTTTTTTCATAATTTTAGGTTCAGTGGATTCGGAAATAGAGGAGGGGGGGGGGGGGGGTGAACATATTTTTGCTCGACATTTTCGACGATATATCTGAAAATATAATACCTAAAATTAAAAGAACTGTATTTTTTTAGTTCAGCGTTACGAAAGCTATCACACGATATCCCCTTCCCCCGACAGGATATACAAAGAAAAAATTTTCTTTTTAAGTAACTGAATAGCCACCTCTATATTTTTCCTAAATACATTTATGAATGTTTAATAATCTGTAAATATGCGGGTCAATAGTCTTTATTACTTCCCCTAATTTGAACATTCCATGTTCCACTGTTTTCGAATAAAATGTCTGTGACAGACAGACAAATACAGGATTGATCTTATAATTTACTTTTTAAGTACGGGACACTAAAAAAATCTAAAGAATGTTATGAAGTCGATTACAATTTTCAGGTATTAAATTTCAGGAAATACGAAATTTAAATTTGTATGCCTTTTTTGTAAAACAAAATTTCCCAGTGTGTAAAATGTGTCTCATACACTAATTATGTAATGTCTTCTGTAAAAACTTCATCCTTTTATCAGAAAAAATCGCAGAGATATGAAAATACATAAATGCTGACTTAAAGAACTTTTCGATGACTGGATATGAGTTTCCAAATGTCATCTCATATGATCGCGTTTCAGGGGTCGTACACAAATTAAGAAAGAAAACAATGATTGCATAAATAAATGATAATTGTACTTTTTATTGGTACAAAAGTATCTAAACTGTATAGAAATAATATCTTTACGCAAAGGTTACAAAGCTTATTCAAAATATTTTCCATCCATGCCAAAACAGAGCTGTATTCCTCTGATAACACTTGTGTGCACTCGATCAAGTTTTTCTTCGGTGATATCACGGCAACCATTTAGAATGCGCTGTTCCAATTTTGCATCGCGTCAACTGCTCTCTAGCTTTAAACATTTGCGTTTCAATTTATGATTAACATTTTATATACTGAGGGTACTTATAAGTACCATTAAAATAACTTGTTATAAAATTCAATTAATACATCGATTAGTAGTAATACAGTTTAGAATGAGTTATAGATGCATTACTTTATCTTGTTCCAAAAGCATTATTGGTTACAGAAAACAAAAATATTTTTTAAAATATGATTTCCTTTTCCTTTGCATCTTTTCAGCTTTGATTGCGTTGGGGAAGGGTGGGGGGGATTTTTCCGTTCGGAAATATTTCTGCATTTTTATTGTAAAAACATTATATTTGCACATTTCCTAATTCTACAAAATACTCAGAAAAATATTTAAAATAAAAGATTTGAGTGGGGTTATAAATATTGCACAAAATCCCTATAAATTCAAATTTAATAAATCTTTCTAAATCCTTAAATCGATCTAAAATCCTTCTAAAATTTATTAAATGATCATGTAAATCTTCTAATGTTGTTTAAAAAAATTCACGAAAAATGCTTTAGAAGAAAAAGTTTTCATGAATTCATAATTCAGTACATAAAGGGTTAAACACATCTCCTTGACTTTTTATGATAAAATGCTGAATTTTTGTACATGCCCTTATTACTGTATTAGGCCCATTTTACTCATTGGGAAATTTTTCATAAGGGTGCCGAAGAAAAATTTAAATTTTGTATTTCTGAAAATTCAATCCCTTGAAAATCTTAATCGATTTCATAAAATTCTGAAGTTATTTTTACGTAACTTTGTAACTTATAATATATGTTCATGAATAACGTTCAAGGAATAAAAGCCGAGGTCAGTGTTTTTGGGACAACCTGTATAAACTTCCAATTTTCCAATGGTCAGTTACAAAATTGCTAATGTTTCTAATAAGGTATCATTTTTATAGAACTTTGTATACGGATTATTTGGTTATAACATATTTGTATGGTATTTTGTATTAGCAATAAACAATAACAAAATGAGAAATCGCGCCAGGAAATTCATTTCTTTAACCCTTTATGTACTGAATTATGAATTCTTAGAAATTTTATCTTCTAAAGCATTTTTCGTGAATTGCTTTAGCTACATTAGAAGATTTACATAATCATTTAAAAAATTTTAGAAGGATTGCAATGCACAAATGCAGCATCAGCCTCTATATTGTGGTAATTTTTTTACATCAAAACTAATTGCTAAATCATTTGTTAAATAAAAAAAAATCTAATCTCTTTTTAAAGATTACAAGTTATATCTAAATTGAGGTACAAGCATTTAACATAATAATAATAATAGTAATAGTAATAATAATTTCATTTATGAGTTTTTAAAAGAAAAAAAATCAAACTTCTTTTTTTCATAAAAGCAAAATACTTTCAAAATTGTCGTTTTGAACGAATTCTTCAATGCGACAGCACTGAGAATAATCGTCCTGAGACAATAATCGGTCAGAAATAAAGATGTAATTAATTCATCGATAAATGAAAAAATCTTTTCCACTGCAAATCAGTTCAATTGTAATTAATCGCTTGCACATTCTTGCACACCCGCCTTAACATTTTTTTTTTCTTTTAAGAGCCGCCCTTAATTTAACTACGTACGTGATAGTAAAAGATTGGTGACCAGTTTTGAATTTAGAGATTTTTCTCTTGGCGGGAATTTGCAGATTGGGGGGGGGGGGGGACTTTTAATGTAAAAATGTGCAATTTCCATTTTGCTTCTTTAATCTCCATTATCTTCATTTTCTAAATCTCTATCACATGATCCAAATAATATTGCAACTATTTCTTATTATATTTCCCCTTTCCCTTACTTGTATTAATTTTGAATTAAATGTAATTAAATAATTAAATAATACCGTTCATAAATAACAATTTTCAGAAGTAACGATATCATATTCTTGAAGTAAAAAGGTTTAGAAAAAGAAAAATGTCCCTCAGTAGAATCCTTTTAACTACTAAAACAGGTAAATATAAACTACAAATTAATATTCCACCACTGTCATCCGAACAAAGCAGTCGGCGACAATGGAGACACATCCATATGGAAGGAGTGAAATTTTCCATTCCCTTCACCTCTAAATTCTTCAGTAAACGGCCCAGAACGGCCGAGCTAGGCGTTAAGTTACAGGGCCGTTATTTGCCGTCTTAGGTTTTAAAGGGCATGCTTTTCAGCATGATTGAAACATAGTTGCCAGTTTGGCCTCCAATTTTATGCAGAAATTTCGAGTTTGTACCAGAAATAAAGCATAGTATTTGATGCTTTATTTGGTGAGACACATTTATGAATCACATAAAGAGAAAATTTTTCTTTCGAAATTTCCGTTGCGAAATTGAAATTTCGGGTTAAAATTGGAGGCCAAACTGGCAACTCTGAGTTTAAAAGTGTTTATTGCTTCAGTTTGCATCCGTCTGTCCACTCTCCAACTCTCCTAAATATACTGGGATTGTCCTGAAATTCTGTATGTTATTGAAGTCTACTATATCATCATCCCTACTGAAGCTGAAATTTGAAGCATATATAGTTCAATTACAAGGACAGTCAAAAATATTTTGTTTCTTAAAGGCCAAATGGAAAAAAGCCTTTCAAGAGCATTTAAATGATGTTACACCATTTCGAACATAATGAAATTGATATACATTAACGAAGTGCACTGAAATACCTATTCTGTAGAATATGCGTTGCAGAGAATATTTATTATGCATTTACAGGGACACACAAAAGAATTCCGTTACATAACATTATGGGGGGGGGGGACAGAGTTTGCGGCGTATTTTAATTATGTTAAACAATTTCATATATAATGAAATTGATATAAGTTGCTGAGGTTTACTACAAGTTACTTCCTGTATTATATGAAGTGGATAGCATAGACAGCAAACAGAGGATTCCTAATCAGAGGGCACACAAAAGATTTCAAATAATACTGTATCTAAAGTACGATACATTAGCGATGATTACTGGAAGTGAATTTTTAATACTTTCCAACAAAACAAATTTCAGTTTTTTATTTAACGAAAATTATATGTTTTTAATAAAAAGGATTTTTAAATTAAGAAATATTTAATTTCTTGAAAAATTTCCCTGTATGCAAATATTTTTGTTAATTATAAATTTTATAACCATTAAAAATTTTTCAATTTCTTAAAGAATTACATTCTATACGTTTATCAAAAATACCTAATAAAATGAATATTTTTTTCCTTTAGCTGCTTTTGACTGATCGCTTTAGAGAAAAATAAGCTTTAAAAGAAACACCGAACAATGACTTGTAGTTGACTACGTAAATCCTTAATTTTTTCATAGGAAAAGTTTTTTCTGACCTTTTTTTACCGAAGTGATTGCTATGATTAATGTTTTTCACTTGAAAGTATCAAAATAAATAGCATGAAAAAGTTATTTTTAAAAAATCTCGTTCCTTACAAAAAAGTATTCATGATCGTGTTTTATTAGTCTTAGGGCTTGAGATTTACTTTTTTGAAATACATATATATATATTTTTTCTTTTTGGAAAACTCCTTTTAATATACTATAATTTTTAAAGGATAACTGAAGCTACATTATACAAAAAAAATTATTTAAAAGAAGTAATGCCGATTAAAAAATTAAAGTTCATTAAATTAGAAAGACCACAAGATTATTATATATTATGTTCACTGAATCTTGTCATTTTCGATTTATTCAAAATTATGTGTAATATTTTTCATTTTTTTCCCATTTTTTTTTAATGTTATGTAATTATTTTTTTTTTACACTCTTTTATTTTATTATTATCTTTATTTTCGATTCAATTAAAACAGTTTTCTTTTTCTTTTTTTCCATTTTTATCGAGTTGTATTCATTTTCAAAATCTTATATAAATATTGTTTTATTTTAATTTCTTTTATTTAACTCAATTTTTTTAATATGCAAAGATGGAATTTTGTACGATTTTTAATTGAGATATATTTCCGATGACAATACAAAATTTTAAAAATTGTAGAATTTAATTATAAATTAATGCATTTATTTAATGCACTTTTCAGCTAGTGCGTCACAGGTTATAAATTGCCAAATATTCTCTGTAACTGGCACGAGTGGTTACGAGTTGAAACTACGATGGATTTGAAAATGCGCTAATACACGCTCGCCAAAATGTACCAAATGGCTTTGAAACTACAACAAGAAAGCTTTTCTCCCGGACTTTTTAGAAGCCCGAGAGACAGCAACAGTTTCTACTTAACCATTTTATACAAACTGATTTTCAAATGTTTTATAGATCTTTTTTAATTAATCAAGAAAACAGCCATCGTGTGTTGCGGCAGATGATGAATGCAGCTTTGGGGATCATAAAATTCCCCAATCAAAGGAAAATGAAGGGCTACTTGATTACAGAAGGTCGATACTTGTCGTGATAATATCAATATAAAGCAAGATAATTCTTCCCTCCGATCTATATTATCATAGATGCCAACATCCCTTAATTATTCCGGAATCTGATCAAAGACAAGAATGTTTTAACCTTTTAAAGGGCGGTGATGCCGCTGTGGCATCACATAATTTTAATCCCTAATTGTCACATTGGCACCCGAAAATTTTAACGAAAATTCCACTTTTATTAAGTACGCGAAAATATGCGGTACTACTTAGTTATCCCGTCGACCAAAAATCTATCGCCAAACTATAAGATTAAATGCCAATAATGGTTGATCATAAGTGTCACATTCACTTGACTTTAAGCAAGTTACACGTGTTCACGTCATCAAATGATTTTAATTTCGACATTTTATTTGTATTTTTATTAATGTTATACCAATGTACTTGTTTTTTCGTTATTTAAAATAAAAATTACGTCAATTTGTATAAGGCGATTATGTTTGGCGATTTATATAATTTGTCGAAATTGGCCGACGGCATAACTAAGTAATACCTAATTACATTACATTTTCTTGTTACAAATAAATTTTCTTGTAAATACTGCTGTCATTCAATTATTTCAAAACGTTACGAATACAAGTACCTTGCCCCTAAAAGGTTAAACCGCAAAATATATACAAGAAAATGTGTCTTCTTACTATAAGGTAAATTTTAGATACCATTTTGAAATTTTTAATTAAATAAAATTTCCGGTTGAAAAAATGTTCGTCTTGGATCAGACTTCGGAATATTTAAGAGATGATCATCATCTCTGATGGTCATCAAAGATATTACTATTATTTTTAACACAATCTTACTAATTGGTAAAATTATACGAATTGAATATTTCCAGCTGAGCGAAAACTCTTTTTTCGCTCAGTAAAAAAAATAAACATCGAAGTAAAAAAAAACAAAACAAAACAAAACAAAAAAACAACGTGCGTTACTGTTCGTTTTCGAAAGCCGCGCCTAGCACTCTGAGACGATTCTATTATCCAAAGCAGTGTTAACGCTGAGATGGGTATTTTCCGAAGTTCCACTTGTACGTTGCCACTAAGATTGGCACTCAGCCAAACATAGCTAAACAGCCTCCGATCATCCCTATTTTGATAAAATCAAAACAGACCTGACGCATGCGCATAAACGCGGAGGGTTTCGCTTTCTGAAAACAAACAGTACATGAAAAAATGAATGATGGCGCTTCAGATCATTGCATCATAACCCTTTAAGACCCGGAACATTTTCATATTTAAATATTACATTCTTCTAGTTATTAACTCTATACTGACCCTAATGACACTTAAAAAAATAATTTAAAAAAATTTCGCCACCCCCTGGAGCATGGAGCCCAACCCGCACGAGCGTGCGGATTGGGCTTTTTCTGAGAAGGCCACACCCGCACGATCGTACGGGTTGAGCTTTTCCTGTGAAAGCATTACTTATAAGATGATTTGGGAAGTATTGGCTGAAATACTGCAATGGAAATCCTTACTGGCTCTAAAAGCCTAAAAAAGAAGAAAAAAAGTTAATATTCGAGATGTACTTATCGACTTCAAAAAATTCATATTCTAATTAATTTAAAAATGTTTGCCATATTTTTAAAGCTTTTTCATAATATCGGTTTTATTTTTTCTATAAGTCTATAACTTTTTAAAATTAAAATTTAAGAAATGAAAGACATATCTCCGATTGCGTTAAATCTAGGATGAGGTACAGAAATGAACTTCTTAACATCCTGCTTGTATTGTTTTTTATTTTTATGTTTTCATTCTATTTGGTTTGGATGTAGAACTTTGGGGAATGAGTTCAGAAGACTTTGATAAGGAAGAATGATCCAAAATTCTGATTTCTTTAGAAATATTTGTAAATTTTTCTTCATCGAGCTCATCTGAACTTGACTATCATTCTAATAAATCTGTTTCAAATGTTTTGTCCGCAACCTCGTTCTCATCCGAGAGATCACTAAATTTAGAGTCTAATTTATTCATCAATTGCAATATTTCTTCTTGTGTGAGAATTCTTTTCGGTTTAGACATCTGAAAAAGTGTTTTATTTTGCTTTGTTAAAAGTTAACAAAGTGTTCCATAAAAAATAATAGAATGTATTAGAAAATTTTATTAATTGAAAAGAAAAAAAAGTAAAAATTAATGGAAAAACAAAAAAGAAAAAAATAATTCATCCATGACAACACCCAAGAAAATAATATGGCATTAATTACATAATAACATACTTCATTTTTATTCTGGCTGTCAGCAGAATTATTGAAACAGGAATCAAGATGAACATTCAGAAAGCTCATACCTTTGCTGTAGCACTGACTAACGTAACGCCCAAGTCGCACGATCGTGCGGGTAGCGAAATATTGAGTCCTACGAGCAACATAAATAGTGTATAATTAATATTTTTTATTATATTACACTTATTTAGACATTAAAGCAAAAATATTTATCTAAGCAATTAGAAATCTACTCATAATTTCCTTTGTACGACAGATAAAATGATGAGCTGTATCCGTTGTACTTGTAAACAAAGCTAGTCATGCCGGCTAAAAGTAAAACATCTACTACAAC
This sequence comes from Maratus speciosus, assembly GCA_963932465.1. NCBI lineage: Eukaryota > Metazoa > Arthropoda > Arachnida > Araneae > Salticidae > Maratus > Maratus speciosus. The sequence continues at coordinate 276,432,342 of OZ010789.1, forward strand.
TGTCATCTGTTGATAAAAAATGATAATATATTCTTTTTGCAAACCACAACAATCGTCCGATTCGGTTTTTTATTACATACGACTCTTTCAGAAGCAAAAATTTACATGAATGTCTGACCCGCACGATCGTGCGGGTTGGGTCTTAAAGGCATACACAGTGCAATTTCAGAATATGATTATTTATTTTGAAATTCACTCGTGTAGGGTCAAAACATGTCAACAGTCAAATAAAACTATTTGACTGTTTTTAAAGTTTTAATATTACACCTTTTTAGCAATCAGAAATAGTATATTATTACAAGCTGTAAATCTGTTAGATATTCTGATAATATCATCCAATCTTTCGTACTCTTTCAAAGCGCAGAAATATACCAAACTAAAAATAATCGAGTTTCTTACCACGATTATAATGATTTCCTTACACTGTATGTATTTGAAAAGTAAGAATGAAGAAAGAAAAACGGAAACAAACTTACGTTATGATTAACTAAATGCAAATATTTCAGTAACATGGGTAATAAAAATGAGCTAATAAAAATTAAAAACTTCCATTACTAACATATACATGCATATGTAGCAGTAAAATCTGTCGAAAGATATATCTTGAATGAGTGTTTTATATACTTTTTTAAAAATAGAATTGGAAATTTTTAGTCAATGGTGCTCCAAAAGGAAATTAGTTTAGTATGCTTTCTATAATTTTGTATTTACAAATCAATGGTTATTTTCTTAACCACTTCACTGCACTTACGTATCATGGGAATCCACGTATATGGAACATATTTTGAACGGTCCTTTAATTTTAGTACCACTATATCAGGACCCTTAAAGCTTAAAAATTTCCGAAATTTTAATTTTTTTAGATATTAAATTTATATATTTTCTGAACATTTTGATATGATTGTTTCCTTGAAATTTCCATTAGAACAGAAGCTACGGCTATTTGAATTATACTCATTTAATAGCTAAAGCGGCGTTTCCGAAACTTTGAGGTCATTTTTCTCCAAATGACGTTTTTGGGTATAAGTGCAGGATATCTCAAAAACTTCTGCACATTTTTTCATGAAGTTTCCAAAGCATATGTCTAATGTTAGTCTGTATAAACTGAACCGAAAATTTCATTTTTATTGTTCAAATAAATATTTTTATAGGTGATTATACTGTTGAAATTGTCAAAATTTTGTATTATCTATAAAAAACTTTGTATAAAAATATAAAAATGCTTTGAATACAAGTTTATTTAGATTCGGGGTAATTATTACAATCTGAAATATAATTAAGCACGAAAAATTTCATACTTGTTGCAAAATTTATTTTGTAATCCTGCGCGTGAGCTGTTATACCAATTTTCTGCTCGACAAATATCTGACAGTTTGGAGCCCCCTGTAAATACTAATTTTGCATTTTGCAATTTTCTAAATACGTGAAATCAAGGAAGATACTTGTATCTTTTAATCCCAATAAAAATTGTGTTGTTAAATCATATACATTTTAAGATATTAAATGTTGCAAATTGTCTTTTTTTAGGGTTTCGTTCATCTGACGAAACCCTATTCGTCTCGCTCCCCTGTCTGTCCGTCCGTCTCTCCATCTGTCTGTCTGTCACAGAGCCCGTTCTCAGAAACTATACATGTTGGAGACTTGAAATTTTGCATACTTATAGATAAACACAACACATCATACGACAAATCATAAAATTTTGAAAAAGTCGTATATTTAACCCTATGGGCTCCCACATGTGTATTTTAAACAACTCTTTCTAAGTGAGTCCCTAATTAGGTTGCAGGAGTGAAATTTCGCCTACTGATCTCGGGTGCTATGGGTCCAATTCCCTCGACTAATATATCTAATGATAGTATGTAAAACGGAGTTTCGTTCGGATAAAGGTTTGTTTAGAATAGAGTGCGCCCCTTGTTGCGAAATGTGGAACTAACAGATTTTTCAAAAGGATAAAGTCTTTTGAAAGGAATATTAAACGAAACCATCTGTGCGATCTGTGATCACACTTACCCACTTGTTTTCATTTTTTCCAATTTTAAGAGTAATGAGACCCCTTACATTATTTAATGCCAGAATATCTGCGATTAAATTACACAAAGCTTACTATTTTGAAGTTTGTTAATAAAGCGTAAAATTTAACGAATACCGCTACGTGAATTTCTACGACGATGTATTCAAGTGATTAGTGCACATAACCGTCTTTGACCTAAATTAAAAGGAAAAATTAAAAAATAAATAATATGTATGAAACATTCACAATCTGAAATCCTTATAAATGACTTTAACCGAAAATGGAAAATAATAATCTGAGTTGAACTGCATTAGCATCTAAACTTGCATATCGAATCATCATATAAATGATGCATTAATTGACAGAAGCTGCCAAACTCAAAATATTTGCATTAGTACTGCAATCATTATTTCTGTCGCTTTAATGATTCATAGGTATACCTGCTCGTTAATATGTTTGGTTAGTTTAAATAATCAGAACTGTTTAGTACATTCATATGTAAAAGTGTAAATAGAAAAGGATTTATTTTGTTTTACAATCTGCCTATGCGATATCGTAAGCTCAATAATACGTCATAATAGAAAAAAATCGTATGGGAGAACACTGATATGTACGTGCAGGTCTTGCACTAATCATGTTTATGCTTATAGATGGTCTCGCTAACTCTGAAATTTGTCCTGAAATTCGCTATTTGAATACAAGCAATATGCGACCAAGCAAAATGCATAGGCAAATGTGCAGTGTCTGATTATAGAATTATAAGTAAGGGAATGTTTAGAAGATAGGTTAGATTGTTACACAGGCAGAACAAATGTGCACTACCAAGTAAATAGTAGCCGGTCATCTGTTGTGAATAATGAACTGGTTTGTCAAGTTGATGCGAAAATTTGTCAGAACAGACATTTCACGATCTTCATTCTTGCGTTGTGGCGTTTCACAAAGATTCGTGCACCGTCTTGTAAGAAGTTGTTACTGAACGTTTGTGTTATTGAAAAGTGTGAACATGGTGGGTACGGGAAATGTTGACCAAGAAGCATAAAGGCAAACATTTTGCTAGAACTGTTTGTTTTCAGAAAGCGAAAACCTCCGCGCATTTGCACATACGTCAGGTCTGCCTTGATTTTATTAAAATAGGGATCAGCGGTGTTTCTTTATCTGCGATTTTTAAGGATGCGCTTTTGGGAAAAAAATATTGATTTATGTGAAAACGTTTTTGTAGTTGATATTTATAAAAAACGAAAACGCTTAAATAAAAAATTTATACAACATTTATGCTTTTCGCGATGCAAAAGAAAATTAACTTTTATTTATTTATTTTTCAAATTACATTAAAAAAGCTTATTTGTTAAAATAGACCTTTAAACAATAAAATATAACTTTAGATGTACAGTTCGTGTAATAACGCTGTAATCGAATTCATCTATAGCTGTTTTTGTAAAAACATCCTTTTTAACACTTTTTTTTCAGGTGAACATAAAACAGGATTACGCTCAGCTACTATTTCACGGCGAATCTTTTTAATAGTATTACTGGAAACCCCATCAATTTGACTGGATCGTTTTGTAGAATGAGCTATCGGAACAATTAATTCTTCTTTTCTGCTTCTTGATCACAAAATTGAATGACATTATATAAAATCTTCTTACTACCACATCTGAAAGATTTATTTCCACTCATACTAGCCATTTGAACAGTAAATATAGAAGTTTTAATTTGAATTAAAACAAGATATTAATAAATTTTGAACTTTGATCGGAAGTAAAAAATAACAAACAAGTAAGCGCATTCTTAGTAACAATGCAAACGAGAACGCAGAAGTAGAATTTCGGAAAATGTCCACCTCAGCGTATCCAGGGTTGTCACGCTTCAGGGAATTTTCCAGTCAAAATATCAATATTTTTTTATAGAAAAATATATCTAGATTAACCGCATGAAATTGCGCCTGATTTAAAGAGAGATTCTCTGTAAGAAAGTACTGGTGCCGAAGAATTCCCTGGTCTGGAAATTCCCTGTAGCGTGGCAACCCTGGTATCATCCCTTTGGATAGTAGTATCGTACCAGAGCTTCCAAAAACGAAAAGTAGTATGACCTTTCTGAGCCGATACAACGCCGAGGGTCACGAACAAGTTTGAACCAGATTGTGACTGACGATGAAACTTGTACGTCCAATATCACACCGTCATAGAAACAGCAATCAATGAAATGGAAGCAAGGAAAATCGGCGAAGGCTTATACGGACTATTTCTACAAGCAAAATCATGTGGACTGCTTTCTTTGACAGAAAAGGTGGCATAATCGTGGATTTCACACCCAGAAACAAAATCGTTAATGTTTCTACTTACATTGTAAAAGCTGCGACGTGCGATTCGAGACAATAATAACAGCTTTTTGAGTTATGGTTTTTTTCTTTCAAGGCAATGCCAGACGACATACCGCTCATCTGAATCTAGATCTCTTTGAGTAATTCAGTTAGGAACAAATTATTTATACGCGCATATCCCCGAAATGTCGTTATGTCAGCTTTGTCTATTTTTGCACTTCAAGCTCTTCTTCAGTGGGTAGCATTTTCATGGCGATGAAGGAGAGAAATGTGCCGTAATACGGGACTGCCACGGGCGACTAATTATCTATTCTATTTGCTTCACTATTTTTTAAAAAAAATTGTAGTATATTTCTCTTGCAAATCTTGTCAAACGGTACGTCAAATATTTTTGTTTTGAGAGAATGGTGCGAGGTAGAATTAAAAAATACTCGCCTCTGGCAGCCCTTTAATATCTTGTCTAACCCCAGTTGGCCACTATCTTTGATGCTGGAAAGCAAAACCTCCTATCTCGATACAATAATGCTTTAATGTGCTAAGTAACTATGTCAAAAAATAGTCGAATGTTTTAAAATCGATATTAACTATGTCTCTTTGCGCACATCTGCTTCCTTTTTCTTTGACACAGTAACGTAACTTAGACAATGAATAACCCTCATAACTTTATAAATATTAAAATAAAATAAAAATGTTTTGGTGAAAACAGGATACTTACAGTTCTATAACAATTTTCGATAGCAATTTTTCGCTTTATTTAATCTCAAGAAAATATTGCAAATCCTACTATAAACGTAGCTATTATGCTCATTCAATGTTTGTAGTACTAAATAAAAAATTTCTTATCCTTAATAGCGGTGTAAGACTCTTTGGAAATTCCAGGGAGTGTACTATTCTTTCAGAAAAGAAAAGAAAAAGAAAACTAATCTCAAAATTTCGACTGTTCACATGACGTAATCATTCACTTACGAAGAAAAACCGTGAACAAAACAGGCTTTTTGGCGACGAAAGATACCGTAATTTCCGGCGTATAATCCGCGGGTCAAACAATTCTGTTTGGACCCAGAAGTTTTATTTAGTTATTGAAGCCAAATATTTACCGCGATTTACAAAGTTATATTTTATTTTTAAAAAATTCTGGGTCGAAAAATTATTGTTTGATCCGCGGATCATACGCCGGAAATTACGGTAATCTCTCTTAGGTATCTGCTCATAAGAACAGGGATAGACACACTTCTCTTGGAACTTCATATAGGTATTTTAGCCGGTGACATCGGTCGCGGAATTGAAATTTTTTATGTAAATGGATAGTAAAAAGTCATATGAACAAAGTGAGCTAGGTATGGCTAGGTTTGACAAACCAAGAATATGTTTAATTAAATAAATTATTATTAACCCTTTATCTACTGACAGTACTTATAAGTACCACTCACTTTAAACTTTCATCCCATAGTGAATATTATTAATATTCTAGTGGTACTTTGCAAAAACATTCTTTTAACTCCACTTTGTCCGGTTACATGGCAGCAGTAGTTCTAGGTTTGTTACTTTAGCGAGGAAGGAGGGTATCTTTGACACAGTCGATGCGTTTTGTGCCGACATTTTGTAAAGATTGTCAAGCTCGACTTTTTATTACTGCAAACACAGTAAAGCATATAAGATGAGTGTTGGGATTTTTTTATGTGTTCATTATGATCTTAGACTACAGTTTGACTAGCTATTTTAGGTGAACGGTGTATGTATTTGATTTAACAGTTGAATTACTCGGTGGTACTTATAACAAGTAACACCCCGCGTACCGTCAGTAGACAGGGTATTGGAGAAAAACTTCTTGTTTACTTTTCGTCTGTGTAGTTACCCATCGTTTTCATTTGCTTTAAAATGTAATTACTAAAATGTAGGGCAGTAATGATCTCCCTGGTATTTCTTTTCTGTAACATTGTTATTTTTCATAGGAAATCGAAAAAGTTGTGGCACCGGTTCTTTTTTGCTATGGTAGAAATGGCATATAAAAATTCATATATTGCATATGTGGAGATGCGAGAGAATATGTTTTCCCTGGATTATAGACGTTGCATAACTGAAGGACTGCTAACAAGATCGAAACCTAAAAAAATATATATATATAGTTTTATTAACTCTTTTAGGAGCAAACCATTTTCAATTGTAGAGTGTCAAATTAAATGATTGGCACCGGAATTTGCCAAAACATTTATCTGTAAATATGAAAAAAAAGCCTATATTTTCTATATTTGTTAAACAGAAAATATTTTCTTGTGCCATTTGAAATACCTTGTGTGTTACGTTATTTTAGTCAGTGGACAGAAGGCTCTTAAAGTAGCACTTTAATTAATGGAGGATATTCCATCTACGTTTTGATCTCCTGGTCAAGGTAAAAACTTCTAACGTAAAGAAGTGAAGGCTCCGTAGATGTGTAACATAAATCGACGCTTGCCAATGAAACAGTTCATGAGGCAAAGCAGTAGTATCTTCCCTTCTTATCAGTTAGAGGTTTCTTGGGCAAATTACCGCTATCACCTGACTTTTTTCAGCCTCGAAACCAGATTTGGAATATCCTCCATTACCTCTAAGTAATTAAATTTCTCACGGGTGAGGTTTTTTTTATGTTATCCTTTAATATTCATTGTAGTAACTGAAAAAATATTATTAGTATAATTGCAGTAGATCATAATGCAGTAGATAAAGGGTTAAAATGTTACAATGTTTTACCGTTATTGCGGATATTGTTCACTCTTTATTAGATAATTTCATAGAACATTTTGTGCTCTTTCCAAAATCTTAGTATGACAAACTTTATTCTGCCTGAAAAGTCTGTCATACCTATTTTAAAAAGGAGGATGATGCAAAGCGATATAAGTAACAGTCCTATCTTAAATGGGAGAGGTAACCGCAAGATTAAAGGCAAGGTCGCACGCCACGTAGCGCACGGGGTGAACTACAGAAACGTGCCTAACTGTTTTCTTCTTTATAGATAATCTATTAATTGCACATCTCTGAAATAACTGCGCAAGCGCAAACGTCGTGTTTTCATTTGTTCGTAGCATTTATATTCTGAGAGTAGTAGAATATTCTATTAATTTTTATTCATGGTTTTTGACTTATTTATTATAATTAATTATTTAAATAAAAACAGTTCTTTTCAGAACTAATATTATTTGTTAAAATGGCAAAATATTGGCCATCGAATAGCTGGTGTTTTCCAAATTGTAAGAAAATTATTTTTCTTATAGAATTCATATCTGTCCTTATCCAAAAAGTAAAACAAGTTAGTTGCGTATTTTAACTTTAATTTATTAAAAAAGATAATATATTATTTAATACATATTATCAAATGTTGTTGATTTAAATACGCTCGATTTTAATTATTTTCTTTACATGAAATGAAAAATGACGCATAAAAATTAGTAAGTAATTAATGTGTAAAGATTGAATTTTGTAGTCTTATATTTTACTCAAATCTTGATGTGCTAAAGTTATAAAAAATTATATACACGGTTGTATTTCCGATGAGAATACAACATATATGAATGTTTAGAATATAAATAGAATTTAATTATAAATAAAATATTCAATTTTAAGTCCTTTTGTTCGCTATCAAGCGCAGACGATAAATTTCCAATATTCTCTTAATCGCATTGCAATCATCTTATTTAACTAACAAATGCAGTAGAACCCGGATAAGACGTTCACCGTTAATACGCGATCCCGCTTAATACGCGGATTTTTTCTGATCCTTTGAACATCGCCCATAAGGCTAATGCAAAAAATCGCGTTTAATACGCGAACGGTTATTACGCGATCCCGCTTAATACGCGATAGATTTTTGGTCCAATGAGGCAAAAGAAATCACGCTTAAGACTCGAATTTATTCATCAAAATCGCAGATTAGCAGATTTTCTTTATTATTATTCAGATAAAAAAAAACTGCTTCCGAATAGTAATGTTTACTTTATTTAATAACAGACCAATTAAGGCGAACATTATTAATTGGAAATAGTGGCAGATAAATGATTTTTTTTTTTATAAAAAAACAGCTAAATTAGCAAAAATGGAATTCTTCTTTGATACCGCGTCTTAACATTCTTTCTCCTTGGCTTCGTGTATCTTCTTACTACAGTAGAGAGACAGACGAATGCAGGAACTCAGATACGTAAAAAAATATATGTTACTCTATTATATTATACATGTTGTTAGTGCGGTTTTAAATGCACATTAAATCTCTGTTATATTTTATAATGCATAATATAGGCAAAAAAAGAAGAAAATGAAACTCATAAGGATTAAACAAATACGACACCGGTTGTTTAATTATTTTTCTTTTTGCTATACTAACAATGTTTTTTGCACAAATAATAATAAAGATAGTTCTTATATTAAAAAAGATGGGCACATTATAATGGTACTCATTATCACAAGCACTAAATGTGATTTTAAAAACTGGATTGTGCTTCAAAGATTTATTTTTTTTCTTTCTGTTAAAAAAATTAGTCTTGCAGGAAAATAATTTTTGTTGTTTTATTTTTGGTCGCAGTGTATCAATTGACACTAAAGCCATGTTGAAATCCATATTTGTATTCATTTATCATTCCGTTTTGTCCTATAAAAGGAAACCAGGAGTTAAAGTTGGATACAATTAAAATTTTAACATAAATATACGTAAAAGACACAATTTGCACACTTAAACATATAAATAAAAGCTCTAAAGTTTATTTAGATGATTAAATGTGTAAATAAGCCCAGTTCCTGCAACATTATGCAAATCCCGTTTAATACGCGATCCCGCTTAATACGCGACTTTTGTCCACTCCCTTGAAACGCATCTTAACCGGGTCCGACTGTATTTCATTCATTTAATTTAAAACTCATTTCATTTTAGATTCGGAATCGCTTTAATTTAAAATGCTTGCATTAAATGTTGTACTATTAAACGAGCAAGTGTTGTTCATTTATTTGTTTAAATATTTTGCGAGTCTAGGCAATAACTTCAATAATTTTCTTAAAATTGCCAGATTAGATTTTTTCTTCTTTTGAAACAGACATAGCCATTTAGAGAATCCCTTTTAAAAATTCAATTACGAATTTCAGATTGTTACTTACTCACAAAAGATGAATCTTGTTTGCCAGATTTATTGCAAAATATTTTTGTAACAGCTTGTTTTGATAAAAATATGTCTATTTAAAAAAAAAAAATGTCGCAATGTCATTTTAGTTTAAGGGCAAAAGACAGTAATGCTTTCGTAGCATTAGTGCTTTTCTCCCGAAATTAACATGATATTGCGACTATTTTTTTTAATTGTACATAATTTTATCAAAACAAACTGTAATAAAAATATTTTGCAATAAATCTGGTAAACAAGATTCGTCTTCCATAAGTGAGTAAAGATTCAGAAAATATGCGCAAGAGATGCGCAGATAGTATATATTATGTCATATATGACTTCATACTGAAAACCCGCGTATTTGCATTATTCACCCTGTCCACCAGATGGCTCAGCTATATCAATATACTCCAGATTTCAGTATTGACATTGTACGCTTACTTATATCGCTTTGAGGATGATGATAAAATTTCAGTGTTATTTTGTTTTGCATTTTTGCCGGTAGTGGCTTTATTTCGCGTCTGGATGCTAGTGAAGTGTTAGCAATGACGTATGGAGACATTTGATGGATGTACTCCCGCCTACTCTGCGAATTTCGGCGGTGTTCTACAGTGTGGCGCAAAAGTTTATGCACAAGCTAAATGTTTTACTAAAATGAAAAATATACACCGGAATGCTTTGAAATTTTTACTGTATCCGAACAATTGGATTACAAATTAATGTTTCGAATTCGGAAACAATTCAATGTAAGGAAAATAATAAATTATAAAAAATGAAAATTGTGATGTCGCAAAAGTTTATGCACAAAAACGAAATATTTACATTTCACAAAGCAAAAAAGTCCTTTAGTGGTCTATTGTGTATCCGTTGCACCTTATGAGATCGAATACGCGATATTCCATTGATAACATGAGACTATGGAAGGTTTTGGGAGCGAGTTTCTACCAGGTTTCCTCGTTGGCTGATTTGAGCTTTTGCACTGAGTATTACAGCTGCCCATTCTTTTAGACGTCACGTGAGAGGATTCCCCAGATATTCTCTATCGGACTCTGAGATCTGGGCTGAGTGCTGGCCAGTTCATCACACTGATATTCTGAGATCTAAGCCATTCTTTCGTGCAATTGGGTGAGTATCGATGCATTGTCTTGCTGAAATGCCCAGTTCGGACCCCCTAGGAGTTCACTAAACGGTCACAAATGTTGATTCAGAAATTCCTGATACTTTTGTGAATTTTGTCTGCCATTAAGGAAGCAAAGAGATGTTTGTGCATTGTAGCCAAAAGCGCTGCATTCTATGGGCGAACCACCACGTTGTTGCTTTCTGAATATGCTCTTCGGAACTTTCCTCAAGGCAAGCCAATAGAATGAGAAGCCATCTGGACCATCCAAATTCCATCTTTTTTCATTAGAAAAAATAACACTAATTCATTTGTCACGATAGCACATGTTCTGTTTTGCCCATTGAAGTCTTGCTTATTTGTGACACGGTTTCAGAAAGGCTTGCGAGCTAATTTTTGTTTTTTGATGAATCCTGATTCGGTTATTCGTTTGCGTATGGTGTCAGGTGATATTATTGATCCAAGTCAATTTTTTTATCTGATTAAGAGACAAATTGCTAGTTACAACCAATCTTTTAAATATTTTATCCCCACGAAATGTGGTTTTACTCGAACTTTCTGAGTGATAAGCTTTTTTGGATTGCTTTGGATTGCAAAACACAATAAATACCACGTTTTGACCAATTTAAAACAAGCGAAATTTGCAAAATGGATTTACTTTTAGCTTTCAGCTTCTAAACTTCTACAACTTTTTCAGGCGAGAACTGCAGAGATTGTGGCTTTTTCATATAACTCGTACAGTGATCGCTACACCTCATACTCTAGGAAAGAAGTCTCGTCAGTCCTCCACCTATCATGTTTAAGGTGATATTTGCATAAAATATAATTTGTGCATAACTTTTGCGACATCACAAAAATGTTTTTTGTGATTTCTGATTTTCGTAACGATGATTTTTTTCCAAACTTGAGATATACATTTATGATTATAGTATTCACCTACAGTGGATATTTAAAAGCATTCCGTTGTACAATTTTATTTTTATTAAAATATTTGCTTTGTGCTTAACCCGGGGGAAGTCGCGCATAAATAGGGTATGAACGGTTTTCGGTTTGTCACCAATAAGTGCAAGTAATAATCGTCACCTTATTCAGTGGGCGACAATTGTTACAAATTATGCGATAAAGTAAGTTGAAGATTACTCTTCGAAAAATAGTGGTGACAATTGTAAAAACCGTACGCACCCGGGGTATGTCATACCCCACGCGACTCCTCCCGGGTTAAACTTATGCGCCGCACTGTAATATAGTTTGTTATACCAAGTATTGGGTCAATCGGAAAGTCTTGTCGTGATGGGAAAATCAATTCGTACCGGAAAATTCTATCAGTTAATTATCAGACATTGATTCCGATATCTAATGTCTAATTATTACCGGGCAGAAATTTCCGGTACGAATTGATTTTCGCAACATCACACGGCTTTCCGATCGACCCAATATTTCTAAAGAACACAAAAATTTCTATAAAATTCTCTAGGAGCAGGGGGTCGTACTCTAAAGGAAAATTTTCAGGACAATTAACATTATTTGTTTAAAGAAAAATAAATCTAGGTTAAACACGAAATATGTCGCCTTATTTAAGAAGAGATTTTCTATAAAAAAATAGTGGTGCCGAAGAATTTCCTGGTCGTGAAATTTCAGGACAAGTACGACCCCTGTCTAAGAGTGATCAATATCCGCGATAACGGTAAAACATTATAGCTTTTTAATAATAATTAATTTAATTTAACATATTCTCGGGTTGTCGAACCTAGTCATACCTGGTTCATTTGGCTCGTACGACTTTTTACTAATTGAAATTTTTTAATGTAAATCGATATTTACATTAAAAAATTTCAATTCCGCGATCACGAGGCTTTCGATGCCACCGACTCCCGAACAAATATGGACATTGGAAATTTCACAACACAGGGTTACCAGTTTGCCCTCCATTTTTATTCATAAATTTAGTGTGCATGCCCGAAATAAAGAACAGTATTTTTTGTTTCATTTAATAACAGACATTTAGCGGTGGCATAAAGTAAAAATTCTTCTTTCGAAATTTCCGGTGTGGATTTGAAATTGGAGGCCAAACTGGCGACTCTGTCTCTTCATTATCTTTTCTTAAAGTTTTTAAAAATTCATATGAATTCCAATTAATGATTAATCATGAATTCCAACATTTATTTTAATAAATTCTCCAAATTATGCACCGTACAGGGATATAATATATAAGATTGGATGAATAAGGTATTGAATAGACACTGGTTGATAAAAAAAAAATGAAATCTCATTTTCTGTGATATGGATTAAAACTTTAAACAAAACTTTCAAATAATCACGAAAAAATTCAAAAATTGCTGTGCGTATTCCGAATAAACTACGCATTAAAAAGGCAAAATCTACTATATTGGGATAAAAGATTGCATATATGCAAACAACACTGTTTTGAATTTAATATATATTTTTTATTCGCATATACCGAATTCTCACCAGAAAATTAAAATAGCAATATTTGCTTTAATTAAAAAACAGACATTCCATATTTAAATAAAGCGAAATTAATTATTGAAACTTTCTGGTGTAAAGTAGGATTCTCTGAACTTCGTAATTTCTAGAACGTATTCTATTATGGGAATTAAATGGTTAAATGTCAAGTTTTATAAAATAAATAGTTATATAAAATAAGGTATTTGGAGATATACTTATTAAATTATTTACTAATTTGCATTATTTTAGCGTAAAACAGCCACACGACAGTACTTTTTACTTATATTGCAGATGTGCAAGAAAGGAAAAGATTGACGAATCATATGAAAAATATATCTCTGATTTTTTTTCAATATTTTTCCTGTGTAATAAGCCTTTCAGAGAATCATACATAATTTTTTCGAAACAAAATAAAAAATCGCACATTTAAGGGTTAAGGGTGGCTTTAAGTCGCCGGCAATGGTAGAAAATCAGAGAAGCACGCAAATTTTTCTGCTCAATAAAATACTTAAAAAATATTTAATCGAAAAGTTGAAAATCTGAGACTTAAGAACGAATTTCAATCACGGGCTGAAAGGAAGACTCTAATTTTAAGTCTATGGGGGAGTTATTTTCAAATTGTTCGCTTTGATTTTAATGTTTTTGAAGGATTTTTTTGCATAGCATAGCTGAGGACGATTTACAACCGGGCTAGTTTTCACTTTTTCGATTTTGGTTTCAGATTTTTTTTTTTAGAAAAATTACTTTCTCTTTCCGAACCGATTCTGAAATTGAAACTATCCTAATATAAAAAAAAAAACTATAACCAAAATCGAAAAGTAAAAACTAGCCCGGTTGTAGATCGTCCTCAACTATCCAGTCCAAAAAATCATTGAAAAATATTAAAATCAAAGCGAGATATTTGAAAATAACGCTTCCATAGACTTAGCTTTAGCGTTCGAGTTTCTCCGCGTGACTAGTGTGGCCTCTTAAGTCTCTAAGTCTATCCGTAACCAAATTCGCAGGCTTTTTGCGATATATTCTCTAGTCATTGCGCAATCATAGCCAACAAACATGTTTCTTTTATTACTATCGATTCTCTAACTCAATAAATTCACGAAATGTCTTCAATATTTCACTGAGAATAAGAAATATGCTCTATATGTCATATGTGAGCACTATGCTTCTTAAAAAAATTCAACCTTGTAATTGACATTATGAGATCATAAAGCCGCATAAATCCAGTAGGTTTTCCATAAATTTTAACATCAAACAGAATATTGTTTCATTAGTAAAAACCAATTTGCCGCATAGGTTGAAATTTAAGACATTGGAAGAAGCGGATTCTACACTTGCATCAATGTAATGCTTTTGTAGTTTTGGCTTAACTTTGAATTTAGCATAATTAAAGCATTCGGCACTTTTTAATACATTTATAGCAGTTCTGGACGTTACTGGGAATTCTAGAGCAGACTTTATAGTAGAAGGATAAGCACAATCTTGAACAGTCTTTCTAATAACGTCCCGTTTACACCAGGGTGAGAGTTTTGATAACCGTCCGCTTCTTTTATTTCTAACATAGTTCACTGAATCACAAATAAAGTAGTGTACAGCAGTTTTAAATTTATTGATTTCTTTCGCCAATTTGCCTTTCAGTTAGTCCGTAGGCCTAAAAAACCCTTATTTTACCCATTTCCTCTTCAGTCAATAATTTCCCGCGATCCACGTTCAAAACAGCAGTTGCATATTGCAAAACATGAAACCTAGCGACTACTAACCTATAAACATTATCACAAACGAGTCCCACCTAAAATAATGCAGTCCTGATGTCACCTCGTTATGCTATAAGAAGCTACTGGTCCTAAACTTATTTCCATTTGTTAATATTACAAGACTTTAACACTTGTAGATAAAAATACGTTTTCAATTTAGCAACTGAATTAATTCCACATATTATATCATATATATGTGTCTAAATTCAAGATATATACGAGGGTGGTTCGATAATTATTGTCCCGAGTGTGCATAAAATATTTGTACTGCGATGGTTGATGTGGAATATTGAAGCCAATAAGCTCTTAGATGCCTATATGCTGAATTTCAGAACTGTAGCAGCAATATTAGCATATTTCTTTTTGTGTTTGGTGTGAGAGGTTGCATCTAGCTTGAAAGGGATGTTGGAGATGTCAGTGAATGAGATGTGGATAATTGTCTTCTGGACCAGGGATGTAGCCACGTCTGTGATGTAGCCACGTCTCATCCACTGTCACAAATCTATCACAGAACTGCTTCAGGTCTGGCCCCATCAACTCCAAACCAGCCTTTCTCCCACAACCCCCCTTTCAAGTTAGGTCCCACGTCTCACACCTAAAACAAAAAAAATATATATGTCATTATAGCAACTTCGGTTCTGAAATTGAGCATATGGGCATCTAAGACATTAGACTTCAATATTCCACATCAAACATCGCAGTACAAATATTTTACACACACTCGAGACAATAATTATTACCACCATCGTAATTCTTTTCGGAATTTTTTTCTAAACAACAAAATTAGCATGTGGTCTTAAACTTTTCTTCAGCACTGTGTGTAGAAAAAAGAATTACAATTAGATTGGCGCTAAGCGCTATGTAATTTCTACTTCTACCTTCACTCTTAGAACACTCCCAGGGTGCCTTTTTTTTTTTTTTTTTTTGGAAACAGATCGCAAGGAACGTTGCTTTATATATAGAATGATTTGTTACGATTGATAATGTGACTTTATTGTCAACATAAAGATGATTGACGCATTATGTCTTCCAATGGAATGATTTTGAAATTGCTTAAATATGTAATATAACTGTAAATAGTTTTATTCTAAATTAAATGTTTAGTCAAAAACGAAAGTCAGTAAATCGTAGTGCGGAACATTTTTTTTTAAATCCTTCAGGGGTGGTGGGATAAAATATATCCCGCCTAATTTAAACAAGATTCTCACCAGAAAATTTTTACTGAATTTTATATTTTTAGCTTTAGAGGATATTTTCCTTATTTAAAAGTAAAATTTGTCGATTATTCCGGTAAGAAGTCAATATTTAGAAACATTTTCGCTTGCCCCTCAAGGGGTTAACTAAACATTTAATTGGGAATAAAACTAATTACAATTATATTACATATTTGCACAATTTCAAAATCATTCCATTGGGAGACATAATGCTCCACAATCATCTTTATATGTTGACAATAAAGCCAAATTTTCAATTGTAACAAATCATCTTATATCTTAAAGAAACGTTCGTTGCGTTCTGCTTACAAAAAAAATAAGGCATTCTGGCATTGTTCTAGGAGTGAAAGTAAAAGTAGAAATTACATAGCGCTTAGAGCCAATCTAACTGTAATACTTTTTTCTACATCTGTATTACGCAATATAAATTTATTATTGTTTACTATTGTTTTATTACACGCAATATCAAATGTCAATAAAATATGACAAATATAAAAATATAAGTGCAGAATGTAAGGTATTACTGTGCAATATAATATAATACAATGTAAAAATTGTACTTTTCAATTTTATGTCCCGTTACATTTCGCTGGTTTTTAGATATAAACCATTTTATTTTTTCAGAAATTAAAAAATCTATCTGATCACCTAGCTATTCGATATGAAAATAGGCCAGGTGTAAACCTCTGAAAAGTTTGTTTTTTTTGCGTATGAAGTCATTTTGACCATTCATAAGATGGAGCATATCGAATGCGTCTAGATGTCCCATTCACATTTTGGTCATTTTTTGATACCCCCCAGTCCCGTTAAATTGGATTTGACAATATTATTTATTCTACATTATTTATGATAACGGCAAGAATAAAAATTGTATCATTGGTGATATATTATTAACATTTTAGTCACTGTTTAGTTATACTTTGTATAGGGAGTACGCATGGACGAAAAATATTAGAAGAAATATAGTACATAGTATTGTACAAGAGAAAATGTTTCAATATTGCTATAAAAATGCCATACTACAAATTTACTTATTATTTATTTCGGCAGTGTCTATTACAAGAATCACTTTATCGCAGGAAAATTCTAACAGTATTTCTGAATTGTAATCATGCCTTTTTAAAACTCATAAATTTTGACAGGATTAAGGGAGAAAATGCTAGTCTAAAATGGTTGTGGAATTTTGCGCCTACGGTAATCAGGCTCTGCTTATTAGAGTAAGCCAGTGGTAATAGAGTGTGATTCGAAAGACACCGTAAATTTTGTCATTAAACAGATTTTATTACATAATATGCAATGGTACTAAAACTTGTGTGACAATAAATGGAGTTATGAATAAAGAGAAGGAGACAAACAGTGTACTGTATACGAGTTGCGAGTGAAGTAAGTGAGGAGGTTGTCAGAAGATGGGGTCTGCTTTCTTTTATCGGATCTACAGTTTCTGAATGCCGCCGGAACAAATGTTCCACCAGTAAAATTTAGTTGGAAATTTTGTCTTATTTAAGCAGATGATTCATGGAAATATTTTCTCACAAATATGGCAAAAACTTCTATTTGTTTTTGCTGGTGTCAGTTTGCCTAGTACAACAGTCAGTTTGTTTCACCGGTTGTCACAATATGGCGAAAACGCAGGGCCTGACTACCGCAAAAGTAAACTCCCACCAGTAACAATGAAAATCTATTTCTGTCATGATTTATGACTGAAATTATGCATTAATAAGGCCTTTTAAATACCGAGAAAATTTCCACCGGAGGTAATCAGCCCATGCGAAAGCGGTTACAGCATATTTTAATGAAATGTAGGTTCCTGTTTATTAATAGTTCCATGTGATAATTTGACATAGTTTGAATACATTTCAATGAAATCTCTATGGATGTTTAGACAGAACCCTTAGCGCTCCTCTGTACACCTAAAAACTTTCTCAAGCAAAGCTGATGTAAGCACAGCAGCTGCAGCTAGAATCGACAGTGTTCAGTGCAGCGAATCTTCACCTGGTAAACCTTAGACTTGAAAAACCCACGAGCAAAAACAGTGTAAGGGATTCAGGTCAGGAGAGCGAGTGGCCCAAATCTTTGGCGAGGCAGGACCAATCGCATCTTGCACACGTTGCGCGGTGTCTGGCGTTATTCCCGGCCTCCCTGATGTTTTTGATCTGCAACATTACCAGTACGTTGGAATTTATTGATAGGGTCTATATAGCCCTCCTGGTAGGGCGTGGTTTCTTAAATCTACTGGAGGAGCCTGCTCGCACCTGTTCTTACGTCATTCCACGAAGACGAGCAGGAACAACAGCGATTTGATCTTCTTTGATCTGCCTTCTGCCCCATTACCTGTGTATACCTAATATAGCTACAAATGAGGAGAGAAGATCTTGATAACATAACACATAAGATATACCATGTTGCAAACAGTAAATCATTTAATAAAGGGAAAGACCCAGCAAAACAAATCAAATGCTTTAGAAAAACACCATTTTCAGACCATTTATTAGTACTTGAATCACTACATGAATTCAAAGAAATTCTAAATGCCAGACAAGATCAAAGCCAGGAAATTGAAATAAGTGATGGGGAATATGGATACTCTGAAGATGAAGATGAATCCACGGACAGATCCTCCGGAGACAGCGATTTCTCCACTAGTAGTGATGAGAATGACAGTGATAATGACAGTGACAACGGATCCGGGCAGAAAGGAAACAGAATTAGGTTGCATTCGGAGCATAGTAATGATGAGAACGAGTGTGACCAAGAGACTGACGAGGAAGAAGGAGATGATTCCCACCATGGTGATACCGATCCAGAAGCATCTGAATACCTTACCAGTAGCAATGTAAAAGAATTAGAAAAAGAAGAAAATAAAATTAGTGAACTGAAAAATAGTGATGAAGAGAATGAATATGAAGAGGAGACCAGTTCCAGGGATGCGTCAGGATCAAGATCTAATGAAGAAGATAATACTTCTGAAATTATAAGTGATCTCCAAGATATCAATGAAAAAGATAAAATGCTAATAGAAAAACACCAGGAAATATTAGAATACATACATCTACTAAAAGAGAAGGAAGAAAAACTAAGGGAAAAAGATGAAAAAAATAAAAGAAAGAACAGATAGATTTCAAAAATACATTTATCTTTTAAAAGAAAAAGATGAAAAGCTTAAATAAAAAACAAATGAACTTCAAACTCTGGAAGAAAATTTACAAGAAATAAATAAACAAAAAAATAAAATTAACATACAAATGCAGGAACTTAAAAAGAGTTACAACGACAAAAAGAGAACTATATACGTTTAACACATAACTCAAAGAAAATGGAAGAATTATTGAAAGTAAATCAAAATGAAATAACCAAGAAGATTGAAAATTTACAAAAAGAACTAGAAAACCAACAAAATTCTAAGAAAAAGTAAAAGGAATTCCATAACAAAGAAACAACAACTGGTATAAGATACGCAACAAGAAGTAGTCGGACAGTGACTAACATAGAAGAAATAGCAATACAAACGGATAATAACGCAGAAAATGATATTGAAGAAAATATCCTGCAAGAAAACTCCGAAATAAAACATACAGTGAAAGAACAAGGCACATACTATATAGAAGAAAAATTAAACAAACTAGAAAAAAATATTAGAGGAAACAAACAGCAGATAGAAAACAACTACATAGAAGTAAGTATGGCACAATACAATACAAAAGAAGAAATATTATATGCAAAAGCAGCAATCCTTATTAGGAGTAAAGACATTATCTCAGTGACTGTGGTTCAGGAAATTTTAAACAAAAAACTAGTAAACAAAAAACAGTTAACATCCTACTTCAGTAAATTCTCTCGCAAGAAGAAAATAATAATAATCAAAGCCAAAATAGAAGAAAATTTACAAACATTACTACAAATTATAGAAAAAATTGACAAATTAAACACATAACAGAAATAACGTACAAACAAGAAGACATAAAAAAAAAATCATAATAACTGGAGTCCCAGACTACATTGAACATAAATGTCTTTTAAAACTAATACCGCAACAACAGCAAGATAAAGCCTCGGTCATTGAGATTTAGAAAGTTATACGCAAGAAAGAATCTAAACGTTATTAATTAGTAATACAAACAGACAACGTAACGTCGAGCTTAATACTAATGAAAGGTTATCTTCAGGTGGGACAGTCTAGGGTCAGAGTTTCTACATACAGGCCTGTGTTACGTTGTTCGAACTGTCAATTATACGCACACAGCAATTCATTGCAAAAGGGAGTCGATATGTGCGTGTTCTGCGAGAGGACACTGAACATCTTTATGTCCAAATATTGACCAACCGGAACTTATACAATGCACAAACTGTAATACTCAAGAAACTATTTCCCACATAGAGCGGATTCAATAAAGTGTCCAGTCTTCCTTAATCAAACCACAAATAGACAAGTCTATTCAAACTCATACATAAACTCTTTCATAAATACCTCATTCCAATAATAGTTGCGGGTAACCTATAAACCCCCAATTAAATGTTATCTTTTACTAGTCACTATATTCATACTGTTTTAAATTTTATGATTATTTTTAATAATGCATAATATAATGAGTTAATAATGCTTTTTTCTATTCACTGTGGTTCTAAGTGCCATCTGTAAATATATACATCTGTTACTCTATCTTAAAAACTTTAAATATTATCTTAGAAATTTCATGTACATAGTTAACGTTTGTTTTTGTCTTTAACGAATTATCATAGTATATTTATACATTATCTATTTTTGTTTATGTACAGTATTTTTCCTTAGCTGTGTAATTGGTATATCTTAAATACTTAAATTTAACAACTTGCACTGTTTATTTTAGTGTCAATCAGTGAGTCAGGCATGTCTGATTTATCTCATAAATTATCTTTAAGTTTTCTTAATAACTTACCTAGAAATTTTCTTTTCATGGTAACTCTGTCGAATGGATCATCCGGGACCCGGGGCTCCCATGATTTTGTACCTTTGTTCACTCTCTTGCCTCCAGTTATGGGCAGTGGGGTTGGTAGTTGGACATGGTTCTTTATAAATTGGAGGCTTGGCTTACTGACTTATCTGTAATATACTTTATTATACTATAATATATTTTTTGGGTTGGGGTTTCGCAGGTGGTAGAACTTTTCCCTGCTCTGGGCTCGGGGTTCAAACCTAACCATAAGCCAAAAGCGGGTTCCCAGGGTGGGTGCTTTCCTTACCTATTACCTGCAAGAAAAAATAATTATCAGTACATATATAACTGAAATGTATAGTGACTTTAGAATCATCCTGTTTTATTACACGACATTTCAGTATTAGGATTAAAAAAATATGCTCATTAATAAAAATTAGTAGTACTAAAAAACAAAATTTCGTAGCAAACAATGAATCTAATTATAAGATTATAAATTTATATAAAATACAGCTAATTTACTTTAGAGCCATAATACTCCTTTATATAAAATAAATCCCTCAACTTTTATTATCCCGTTCTCTTTTTTATTGCTTGTTAAAATATGCCCGGAAAATAACTTTTCCCTCAATAATTTTCAATCCCATTTAATCCTATTGCTTAAAAATAATTCCAGATTTCACCGCATTTATTTTTAAGCCGATTATAAAAATTCTGTTGATTATTTGCACTTGCGTAATTTTCTCCCCTTAATAAGTTATATCTTAAAAAGATTTTGGTCATCTACATTTTGTTATGTAATATATGTTTCTAGTACCTTTCCATTTGCTTTCGATTGGTAGCACTCTAACATAAATATTTTCTTTTAACGGCGATATTGAAAAACGTGAGATTAATTTAAATAAAATATTAAAACGATTTTTCTGGATCTTCAAGATAAAATAAATTGCCTTAGCAAAAAATTATAAGAAGCTGAATTTAGCTTAAAAAGTTTTTAGTGTATAATTTGCTTCTTTTTTAACACCTTTTAATATTGGTACTTTTCCATTTATTTTTAATAAAATATACCATGCATTAAATATTGTGTAAATTCTTGCATATAGAATGCTGTTATAACTCATTTAAAATCCGTAGATATGTAATTTATTATATACATGTATAGATTTCAATTGATATATTTATTATATATCGTAAAACTTCGTTCGACAATCGGCTATGCTAACATTTGACTGTGTATTTTTATTTCTCATCTAGACCTTCCAGGATGCGATGAATTATTAGTTGAAGAGAATACCAATTATTCGTAAGAATCCATGACTGTCATAATAGCTCACGAAATTTCCGAAACCAAAATTAATTTCCGAAATATTTATTTATTTTCCATTATTATTATTAATAACGTTAATGCGATTCCTGTAACAATGGCAGTTTAGTTGCTAGGTTGAGCAAAAAGTTCTGGGAAATTTGTGAAAGTTGCGTTTTTATGTGCAAATTAACAACAAAAACAACAAGGACAATTCTTTAAAGTAGAGACCATCATAGTCCACGACTTTCTGCTACCGTTCTGCCAGATTCCGGATTTGCTGGCGAAGTTACTTTCATCCTCATTAACCCCTTCACGGGCGCTTAATATTTGGAAAAACCATAAAAAAGTACCTATTTATTTCATTTCAGAAATTGAATAATTATAAGGATTCTAAATAAAATATGCAATTAGTTTTTTTTTTTTTTTTTTTTTTTTTTTTTTTTTTTTTTAAAGGCGAAAAAAAAGATGTTACAGAACAAATTCATATTTGTAGAAAACCATCATGCGAGAATTCTGTGTCTTAATGTTTGTTTTACACCGTACAAATTAATGCGAATAAAACCTTTATTTTTCACATCTTAGATCTTTATTTATCATCATCACACACATTTTTACAAATAATATTTGAAATAATATATATGCATTAAATTTTTATTATTAATAATTTTTTGAGTGTTACATAGTATTCCGAAACATGCAATACAAAGCCCAACATTACAGTCAACGCAAAAGCCAAACCCAAGCGAAATTATTCAAAGACTTCACACCGAAATGCCAGTTAAATTTTTCTGGTTTCAGAAGTTTTTTCCAGCAATAAATCTCCAGCCCGGAAATATGACGGGAGCGAGAAATAACGAACGACACCTCAGCCCGTGATATTGACGGGAGCGAGAATTAAGGGGTTAATCTCATCGACGGCTTTCAGAATTGTTAAGTCTTTTCGCTAACAATGCCGGGTCAACACACGCAAAACATACTGTTTAACAGGCATTTTGAAGCCAAATTTCCCGTACTTCTTTAAATATACCACTAGTACTCCTATATATGATACAAATTCTGGTAACTATTAGATTAAAAATTTCCCAAGACTTTTTGCTCAACCTAATATTACAGTGTTGTGGTAAACATCCAGAAAAAACAGTAAAAG
The DNA here is from genome assembly GCA_963932465.1 of Maratus speciosus. NCBI lineage: Eukaryota > Metazoa > Arthropoda > Arachnida > Araneae > Salticidae > Maratus > Maratus speciosus. The sequence continues at coordinate 276,455,701 of OZ010789.1, forward strand.
AGGAAATAATGTGTATAGCTGCCACCTTTTTTCCTACTACTATATTTAATTAGAAAATTTTGTCTCACTTACTCGTCGAAAATTTAGGATTACATAAGGTAAAATTTCTTGTTGAAAAAAAGCGGTAGCAGAAAAAGCGTAAACGTTGGCAGGTATGATGTGAATTTACAGGTGTTTGCTGATGTCTCTTTTCATAAAATTTAAAAGAAAAATTGTTTTCTGTTTGACTACCATTTGAGAAGACAGAGGTTACAATTAACTTTGATTCATCTCGATAAAACAATAAATTCTCTTTCTATTATAGCTATAATGCATTTTATTTTACAACAGTAGATATTATTTTCAGAAACAAACAATATCAAAACTTATATCCGTATTCCTAAATTTTACATTACTGACATATTTAGAACGAAAGGACATCTTTCCAAACAACATTTTGAATTCGATGCGCACTTTATTTCGTAGCATGACGCTTAGGCTTGAACAACTGTTTACACATGAGAGGGCAACGTACAGCATTCTTTGCACAAATGTGGAGACTCTTAAATCTATGCCTACGAAGTCATAGAGGCTGAGACACCACGTCTGAGAAAGTTTTATGAATCTTGATTGATTAAATTCTTTCGAGAACATTTTATGAAATATCTATCATTCTATTGAATCATGTATCTCGGCTCTTATTGTGAAATTCTAGAAAATTTGTTCAGATTCTGAAAGCAATTCTTTTCTCCAAATGTTGCAAATAGTGGCAATTTTGGGGACATTATTTCATTTGGCACCAAACGGGTATTTTGGAATTTAAATCTTGAAAATCGATTTTCCCGTCTAATCTCCCTAATGTCGCCAAATTTACAAGTTCGTTTACTGCAAACTTCTCAAGAACTTAATAATTTTTTTAACCTTCATTCCCATTTAAATGCATTGACTCTAGTGATCCCAAAGTGGCACACTAATCGAATTTCTTGAACATTTGACTTAGCCCAATGGAACAAATGGTATCAGTTTGGAAGAGATTTGTGCAGAATTATAGATGTTATCGTGTCCATAAAAAAGTGATATACATACTATATAGAGAGATAGATAGATTGATAGATAGATAAATTTTGAACTGGGAGTGGTTTTGGGTTTTAGGTGTCATAATCGGTGTAGATCTGTAAAATTATTTTTTATGAAATTCCAACATAGGGGAGAGTGCAATAGGTAGTATTTCTTACGAAATCTATCTAAAAGTACACACACCAATATATTTAAAACCTTTATTTATGCAGTAAAAATACATTTCTTATTATAGGTTGATTAAGTAATTTAAGGGTGTATTCCAATATCCAAACTGCTTATTTTCTGATTTATTTTTAAATTCATTTTTGCTCTCAAACGCATTGAATTAGGAAATTCTCTTATTTAGAAACTACATAATGTGCCGTGCTTCTCTATTTTTTGATAAATGCAGAAAATATTATAAAAAAATGCGGTCAAAGTTTTGAACCGAATTTTCTGAAGAGGGAGACCTGGGAATGAAAAAAATGGTCATACTGAAAAAATAATTGTTTAAAAATCAAATTCTAATTAATTGAGCGAAAAATGAAATCACACGGACTTTAAAACCTCTCTTCAAAAATCACCTCAACAAGTTTCATGTTTTTACTTTTAAAAATGAGTCTGAAAATGCCTCCGAAAATTTCGAGCTGTTGAGGATGCAAAAATATTTTTTCAAATACACCCTTAATTCAAATTTTCGTTTCACAATCGTTAAACAAGTTTATTTCTAAAACTCTGAAATTTTGCTTTCTCAGTTCTCTTATATTAATCATATGTCAGTAAAATAACTTTTCCAGCAGAAAGTACTATTTTATCCCATTTAATCCCATTTCTCAAAAATAATTCCAGATTTCGTCGCATTTATTTTAAACCGATTATAGAAATTCTTTCGATTATTTGTTCCCGCACACTTACCTCCACTTAATAAACGATATATTTAAAATATTTGTATGTTGTCGCGTAACATTTATTACTATTTAATAACTTGAGAATATTTTCTTTTCATTTTCCCGTGAGTTTTATAACAGCACAAAAATTTTCTCTTTAGAGGTATTGCTAAGGGAAAAAAAAGACTTAATATTATAAAATTTTCAAAAGAATTTTTGCCTATTGAAAATAAAATAAATTGAAGTTATATAGAAATAGAGAAAATAATGATCTATATAATTTAGCGTTAAGATGTTTTTGTTGTATATATTGAAAACAAAATTCCATTTTTATGGTAAATATTGTTCTCTGGATTATTAAAATAATGTATGCATAAAGTTGTCTGCATATTTTAAAATTTAAATTGTGTTATTTTTATTTTGATCTATTACCATACAATTTATTTTCCCTACATTTCAATTTGGATTTATGAAAACTTAAAAAAAAAAAAAAAAAAAAAAAAAAAAAATCACTCCGTGTCGACCATTTAAAATATTCTATTTCCAGTTTCATAAAAATGCATTGAAATATTTCGTAAGCAAAAATCAGATTATTTAATTTAATCCTATATCCACCATTCTAAAAGAAAAGAATTATTAAAAAACGAATACCGTGATTTTTATACTAAATTAGTCAATAGTAATGAAAAAAAATAGTAAAAATCATGTCCAGACAGATTTTGAATTTTTTTCCCTTTTCATGTCACCCTTTTTAACTACCACCATTACCAAATATATTTCATATGTTCATTTTAAATTTCTCTTGTAAATGTTGTCGAAATTTGCTACACAGCTTATTGCTCGAAAATATTCGCAGTTAAAAATGTAACCACACGGACTCTTGGTTTTTCTAACGTAAGGCTGCCCTTCGTTATGAACAAATAAGCGGATAAAGTCAGTACGATTTCACAATAATAAAATCTCAGTTTCAAGACATATGAAAATAAAATCTCAGTTTCAAGACATGTGAAAATAAAATATCAGTTTCAAGACATGTGAAAATAAAATAAAAGGAAATATGGAGAAAGGGATTATTATAAGGGAATATTATACACTGGGCAACACGGCATGAATCCCCATTATGAAACACCTATGTTAGCGCGTTGGTTACGGTTCGTGCTGAGGCAGGAGTTATTAAATTATGGCGAGAAATCAGTGAACAATTATGTCGTTATGAAGCAATACGGTATTTTCTTCGTTTTATATCAATGAAAGCTTTTCTATTAGTGTTTAATTAATTTAAATCACTTAAGGAAAATAAATAATATCTTTTTTAACTTTGATGCATTCATATTTTAAGTATACCTGAAATTTTGTAGTACCGCAATCACAATAACGCGTATATCGGCGCTTCATTCCCATGAAAACCTAAAAAAAGAATAATAAATATTCGCTGGATAAAACTACATCATCACTACGTCGTACATCTACTCTCAAATTACAATGCGTCGCGAACATTACTTAATTGGTGACTTTTTTCGGTGGTTTTGTAATTGATTATGCAATTTTCGGCTGGACTATACTTTGTATATAAAGATATGTCCCTTGCATAAATATAAGTTTATAAATGCAAAGAACTTCATAAATTCCCATCTGTGGATGGGAATTTTTTCAAGAGTATTTTTAGTAGTGCTATACGTTTTTCGCCTCAATTCAACTTTACCTTAATATCTTACGAATCTCTACAGGGTGTATCTGAAAAAATGGGCAAGACTTTACGGGGTGATAGGTAGCAGCTATACGAGCAAATTTCGTCATAGAATGTACTGGTCGGAACGCGAGCGGTAGAAGTTAAAATGCAGTTTCCCACAATGGAATGGTCGAGGTGGTCCCATACCTTGCCCACCAAGATAGCCGGATCTCTCGTATTTGGACTTTTTCCTGTTGGTCCATATGAAAATCCGAATCTACGAGTGCCTCTTGAAGCCGATGTGGATCTGGCAACCAGGATTGCCTTTGTTAACGGCGATAAATATGGAAGTGCCTGGTGTCTCCACAAATGTGCGCCAATCTCCATCCCTCAGGTGTGAAGCGTACATTACAGCTGGAAAAAGACCTTTTAAGCAATTTCTTTGAGCACATACATTAATTATATTCCTATTAATAAAATGTTTTCTGAAGTATCTCCTCTCATTCTCGTGCTATTTCTTTAACTGCGACAGTGGAAATCTACCTTTTAACTTCTCACCGCTTGCATTACGACTATACATCCTATGAGGAAATTTGCTCGTATAGCTGCATTCTATCACTCTGCAAAGTTTTGCCTCCTTTTTAAGATACACCCTGTATAAAAATTTGTAGAAATTCTACACAGCTGTACAAAAGAATTTCAGTACAATACAATCTATTGGCAGAAAATGCTGAAAGGGAATTTTCGAATGTGTTATGTATTTTCTAACTAAATTAAAATTTACAGAATACTATGTAGAATAAATACAAATCTATAGTTCATATACAGGGCTGCACAAAATAATTCGTATACTATTCTGTCTGTGAATCGTAATTTCTGAGATTTGGTTTACAAATGTCTTATGCGTTTTCAAAATTGTTCGCTTAGATATCTTCATTCACTACAGTCATTCGGGGTAACTTAGAACCACGGGGTGTAACTTTGCACCACCTCCTATTTTTCAATATTTTTGACTCCAAAAGACTAAATAAACTCCAGAACTGAGCTCTGTTGGCAAGGTTCTAAACTGGGATTTCTACTCTTTATTTTAGAAAATAAATTAGCAACATTATGCGCTATTAATTGCATCATCTAACCATTTTTGTGAAGTACTGTTTTCAAGCTAATTTTGAATGCTGTTTTGAAGTTGTTGTAATCCAACTAAATTTTCACAGTAAGTAGCAATATACTCATTTATCAGACATATTATTGTCCAAATGTTGTAAATGTGATAATATTTTGTGATTATTTATTTATTAATAGTTAATAAAATGTAAAATAAGAAGGCACTAACATTTTATCCCATTTTCAGGGTAACTTTGAGCCGGCTCAAAGTTATACTATTGCTTATAATTTACTATTATAGGTGCTACTGTCAAAAATTTCCCATAATTTGCATGTATATTTTATATAAATGCCGAAAGTGAACATTAGATATAACATATAAATATTTTCACAAATATGTGTAAAATACATACAATTCATTTAAATGCGTTTTTCGGGGCGGAGCTACTCAAATTTGACATTTCATACATTCGACATTTTTTATTCATGTTTGAATAATACTAGTACTAGTATGTATTACTGTAACTATGGATACATTATTGAGATAAAATATTGAAAATTGTTTTCCACTGCATTTTTATGTTTTATATGAACAATAAACGGTTTTTTTTTATTTCTAAATGTTCATGGTTCTCTTCTTCCACTTTTCTTATGCCTGATATTTGTTGTAATATCATAAATTATACAAATCTTGTGATGTTGGGAAATGTTAATTCGGAGTCTTTACATATCTGAAAACATTTTTTGGTGTTTAAATTTGTCCTAACAATAATACTTTTTTTTATAATGAATTATTTTCGATAATATTTATCATATGATGCAAAGTTACCCCAAATGGCTGGGTAACTTTGAACCAGGCTAAAAATTCATTTTTTATTGCTTTTTTCCTTATTATTCCTTAATGTTTGATAGTCAAACAATAATTTAGAATAATTTCTTCTCGTTTATGCACCTAGTTGCAACAATATTCTTAAAATAAGAGTGTGGCATATGAAAATAGAGAAAATGCGGGTGAAAGTTACCCTGAATAACTGTATATTAAATGGTGAAGCTTCGTTAATGTATTCTAGAAGTTTTGGAAAGTGTTTCATAATCTATGCTTGATACATGATTTTTCTTTCTTGTATATAATTATTAATAATTATTAATGTATATCAAATGAGAAACACATCATGGTGTAATATCTATTATAATCTGCACAACTGTCACAATTAACTAAATCCGATTACCGCATTCGGTTAATAATTATACTATACGTAATTTAAAGCTCCTCTGATTTGATATAGTAGCATATCAGAAGCTTCGTGCTAACGTATGGGATTAAATTAATGTACGGCTTCTATTGGTAACACTTAAATCTAGGCACTATTAAGCTACTGATCTATATATCTATTAGTAATACGCACTGTGTAATGTAATAATTACAGAAACGTGCACAACTACCCGACTGTACTGTTGTTAACCATGGGAGTCTTCCGGGTATAATATAAAAAAATGAAATAATACGGCGATCACAATAACGGGCATCAGTGCATTTCTCCCCATAAACTGTTAAATGGACAATCAGAGAAAATGACGTTACTTTGACGCAATTATAGGAAATCCTTGAAATGTGAATGTGGGTTTCCTTTAGAGCGTGGAAGAGAAAAATATACGATTTGCTTGGCATCACTAAAAATAAAATACATAAAATTCAATCAAATGGCGTCGATTTTAATGAAATTCTCTTTCGTATGACATCAATTTTAAATGGAAACTTACATTTTCATTCATAAAAATTAAATTAACACTATTTCAAAAGGTCTCAAATGACATGACCTTTTAAAGTTTTGATTTAGGGGAGACTAGGGACGGTTGACCATACGGGAGGCTTGACCCACCCATCAATTTTCATATTTAAAATATTTTCAGGATTTTTCAATGGTTGTCAACCAATGCTCAAACAACAGTCTTCGTTTCATAGAGATAATGGAATTAGGAATGGAAAAAATCAATTGTGAGGCGTTTTCAACATAAAAGTTGCGTTTTAAAAAAAAAAACTTTAAGCTTTTTGCAGATAAATTACATCATAGAAATTTAAGTAAGTAGGTTTAAAGTAATGCAGAAATATCGAGCTTTCATTCCAGGCATAAAGATTGGACAGTAATTTAGGCTTAACATAACAATGTGTTATTCTTTAGAAAAGGTTTGTAAGGTTTGTACATTTGTAAGGAAGCTTGACCCAGTTAATGTGAGGGAGGGTTGACCAGATGCTCAAGGCTCCCTTAATTAAGTGGTTTAGGAAATATTTTTATTATACACTGTGCATAATGTAAAGTTATTTGTTATGTATATAAAAGAATGTAAATTTATTCTGTAAAGCTACAGTAAAATGGTGAAATGGAAAAGAAAATGTTTAAAACTGACTAAAGAAAGACGTGAAAAATTGCTAGAAAAGGGGAAAGTGGATAGGAACTTTTTTCCATTTAAATATTACATACAATAGGTAAATAGAAACAGTGGGAAAGACGAGAAAGGACTAGAAGGATTGAAAGCAGCAATCTTAACCATTTCAGAACAAATGGTATGTTTACAAAACCACTTAATTTTAATTCCGAAACGTCACAATGGCACCAGGATTTTGTTAAAATCTTTTCCATTTGCTATGTTTGTGAAATACAGCCATTTTCTTATTTGCAAATAAATTTGTGCGTAATTTCCGGCGCCAGTGATTTTTTTCAACATTTTAGTCCTGAGATTACTTTGCTCCTTAACCCCTTAACCTACAATGATGGGCATAGCCCGCGTACGATAATCGAGCCAAATGTAAATTCTTCTTACCACTAAAATTTCACAGTAATATAGTTTAATTTAATCGTCGAAATTCCATGATTAAACAAGGCGAAAGTCTCTATTAAATTTTAGTGGTAGCTATGGATTTGCCAAACCGTGGAGCTGTTCAGACGTAAATCGTAGGTTAAGGGGTTAACCCGTTGAATGCCACGTCAGTCACCGGTGACTGACATTGATCTTTCCGTTTAGGCCGCAACTTACAGATTCTGTAACGGGAGTATTATTTCGTGGCCTAAACGAATAGACAGACAGAATAGACTTGGCATTCAACGTGTTAACCCCTTCGGGACGGGAGCCTTTTACGAAATTTTTAATCTTTTGTCACCGTTTTTTAAAAACAGAAATTTGTGTCTTCTTGAATCGAGAAAATGCGCTGATTAAATAAGGCAAATTTTACAGTAAAATTTTTCTGGTGAGAAAAAACAAGGATTCTGAGCGCTTCAAGCGGCACGTATACGTGTCGCTCGTCCCCAAGGGGTTAAAGGCTTAAATAATATTAATGATAAATTAAGTGCTCATGCGGCTGCAAAAGAACATAGCATCGATCGCAAAACCTTAGAAAGGTATGCAGACAAATTTCACCAGGGTTATTACAGTGAGATGAAGCCAAACTGTGTGACAACTAGAGTATTCATGTCGAGTGTCACAAAAAATAGGACAAGGAGACAAAAAAAAAAAAAAAAAGAGGGACAGTGGCTCCTAAATCCGGAAAAAATAACATGAAACACTATGAAAATGGAACCTGTCTCTAACAGAATACTGCCTTAAATGTTAAAATTTCATTTTTCCTGCTGTACAATTATACCTGTTGGGACAAAATCCTGTTTAAAACAAAAATTTTCTCTCTGAGTTGCGATTGCGTCTGTACAGGTTTTTTTTAAAGCATCATATTTTAAAAAAAATATTTTTTATAATAATTAAAGCATATAGCATAAAGTTATTTTGCTTTTTTTAAACTTATTTTATTTCTTTTCACAAATATTGCAATATAAAACAAAGTGGGTCAAGCCTCCCATATAGTGGATCAAGCCTCCCATATAGTGGGTCAACTCTCCTATATGTAGGAATCCTTGACCCGTTATTTTTTCATGATTATAATCAATCATTTTTCAAACGTCTTATATGTTACACTTATGTAACAATTTTATTTTAATAACTGATTGTATAACGAATAAAATGATATAGAAAACTTTATTCTACGTTTAATATTTAAAAAATAAAAATCATTTTGTAAAAAAAAAGGGTCAACACTCCCTAGTCTCCCCTATGTTTATTTTGCTTCTAGTTCATGAATGAAATAAGCATTTAAAAAAAGCCTTTAGCCCCTTAACGGTCTCATTAAATTACGGTTTAAAAATTGAATTTGCTTATTGCCACCACTTTTCTGAAAAAGAAATATTCACCTTGTTTAATGACAAATAAAATGATACCATAATAAAGATAATTACACTAGTTATATAACTGGTGAGAATCAAGCAAATCTGAATAAATCTAAAAAAAAGACACAGCCCGTGAATATGACGGGAGCGAGAATTAAGGGGTTAATGTAATAAAAATGATTTGTAACTGTTTCAATATAGAAAATTATTAATAAAAAACCATAAAGCGAAATCTTTTAAAAGGTGTCATTTTACACCAGTAGAAATACTGTTAACATCTATTACATGAAAATGACGTCTTATTTTGATGCTTTTCTTATGTCTCTCATGATGTTTGCTTTGAAAATAGGAAGAACTGACTCTAAAAAAACAGTTGCCATGTTTCGTTTCGTATTTAATGCAAATTGTAGCAAATATTATCACTACATCTAAATTATGAGATATCGCTATAAGACATAGATGTAATATAAAAAGGTAATACGAAATAAAACTTTGTGCGAAAAATGTGTTTAGAATCAGTTTGATATTATACTGAAAGCATCCTGCCGAGAGTGACGTCATAAATTGGAGATTATTCTTTATTTTATTTTGTCCTGGAATATTTTTCTTAAAAGAAAGCAGCCTGTTTTTTCTTTATATGTAAAAGTCGTTCTCTGAGTGTATGTCCCTTATACAAATCTTCAATTTTTGACCGATTTGCACGAAACTGGCTGTACATACATTTTAGAACGTGGAAAAGGTCAATGTCAACTTAAAAAAATTATCAGACCACTCTTTATCTTCAAAACAATCTTTTTTCTATACCTTTCAAAACTTAACATTTCAGAAATATCCCTCTTTTTAAATTGTCTAATTCAATCATTTTTTTTATGTTGCCACACCCTACAAAATGGTACAATAATTAAAAAAGTGATAACATGTGTACAAGCCAATAACAATTCAGAATCGCTATATTTTTATTACAATATTTATTTTTGCAATTTCGAAATTAAAGTAATTCTAAGCAGAAAACGCACATTTTTTATATATACATTAAAAACTTTAACTATAAGTGCGGTAAAATGACGTAGTATCTTAATTTGAATGTTTTTCAATTAAAACATCTACTTTAATATTGACATTTCAATTTCAAGAACGCAATTTAGGAAAAAGAACAAAAAAAAAGGCTAGACATGATGTCACGTTCTATCAAATCTTTTCACCGTAGTAGTCAAACTGACTTTAATTAATTGGCTTCTATATTTTATTTACTACTTCGATTCTATATCACATACATATCTTATATCCAAGTGTCATATAGCTATGAGTCATATTTGTTTACACACAGTTGCATTATTTTCTGTGATTTATATTAAAAAGAATGCAGTTATTTCCTTTTTCAAACAAACTTTAAGACTGACGTCACAACTAAAAATTCATGGAAAATGACACCAGTTCCATGTAATCATTGTAGATTTAATTGCTATTAATAAAACATTTATGTAAACTTTTACATTTAAGAATGGTGTTTTATAATGAGTGAAACCCCTCTATATATAATCCTCTAATTAAAAGTTATAATTACACATAAAGTGGAGGCTTTAATTTTAAGCAACGCCAAATTATATTTCAGTAAATGCAGTGGATGCATTTATTCTGGGGTCAGAGATGGGTCAGAGCTTATAGGACAAATTCTATTCTTACCAGTATCTTTTATCAATAATCCTCATGATCCCTATTGCATTGCATATCTTATAAAAATATCTTTTGAAGATTATTGATAAAAGATACTGGTAAGAGTAATAAAATTTGTCCTATATGCTCCAATACCTGACTTATTGCCGTATTATGAGAAAAATTGTATACTTTTGTACACGTGCCAAAGAAAACATGTATTTAAATTGTATATAAATTATTGTAATGAAAATGTTTACCACAATCGTGTCAAAAGACCATCCTTCTTTCCGAATTTATATTTTGCGAGTCCTAAAATGAGCATTAAAAATTTGAGTTTTTTCATAAACTTCAAGTTAAGGCTATTCTCGAAACCAATGGAACTACTTTCTGACAGATTTTTTTTAAATTCATTTTTGTTCGGAAACGCATGATATTGGCAGGGGTTCTTATTCAAAAACTCGAAATCGAAAGATGTTTATCATTTTTTTGTAAAGGCAAAAGATCTTTTAGAAAATACTGTCAAACATGGCGTTTTCAACTCAATTTCTAGATGCAATACCGCGATAAAGAAGAAAAACCGGTCGTCACTTGACCACGATTGCTCATAACTCGATAAGTAATTTCTTTATCATAAAATGGAAAACTCATTTCATTTCAAAGTTGCTTCAATAGTCAAGCCTACGAAGTTTAAGCAATTATGTTTAATAAGTCAGAAAATGTGAAAGAAAGTTTCGCGTTGTTGAGCAGGGAGCAGGAGAACAGTATTAAGAATTATTGCAGGATAGTAATTTGTAATCAAGTTGCATACCAAATATTCGCTAAAAACATGAATGAGGCTATATTCTTTTAAACAAAAATGCATGTCATAATAGGTCGGTGTGAGGTACATTCGTTAAAATACTAATAAACCAACTAGCATACCGCCCGATTACCGAAGATTACCATCAACACTTAAAGATAAAAATAGTTCTGCCTTTTTTATTCAGGTAACATTTCACAGCGAAATTAGAACTTCATCAAAAGTAATAAAAAACAAAATAAAAGGTTGATAGGCATGTAAAATAACTGCGCACTTAAACACTGAATTAATTAGAATCCATAAAATCCCAATACTTCTTCCTCCGGAGCTTCCTATCCAAGATTAATGTTTCTCAGAGCAGATATAAAATAACAGCAGTATATATCTGGAAAAAATTGAAATTATGCTTAGAACCAAATTGATGTGTTTTATAATTAATCTGATCTTATAATTAATCTTCCGAAATTGAACATTATTGAACAAAGCGTATTTGAACAAATGTTATTTGGCACAAAGGTGTTGTTGAAATCTTCAGTGGTATTCACATCCACTTCAAATGGCAATGTACACATAATGATAACACCCGGAAGTGGACCTAATTACGGAAGATTAATTTTAAAAAATAAAGAAATCTTTTTTTTAATTTTCTGTGTGGAATCTATTCCCAAGCTGCAAATAATCCTTGGCCGAACTTCCGCCGAAAGATCTAACTCGACTATATTTCGTCCTGGCGACCTCATTTTCCGGGGTCGGTAGATATGACTTTTTGTCCGCAAGGCAAATCACCTGTCGAGAATCGCCTCCCGATTACGATTGAATCGGTTTTGAAGCCTTTGCTTATTAGTTTTCGATAATTTGGACACTTGGTAATGTTTTACCGAGTACATTGCAATATCAAATGATCTTTTGCCGATTAGCTAATCATATCGAATGGAAGAATGTGTACGATGCAAAAATAGTACTTAAAACGTAAAAATATTCGTTTAATTCAAAAAATAAATATTGTTAATTGGGAATATTTTCCACTATAAGATGGAAAAATATTTCCATAACGAGGATTTAACTAATTGAAATGTAATAAATCTTGTTTTGTTTAAAGTCAAAATATTGCTGTTAAATAATTTTACAGTGAAAATTACAATTAAAATTAGAATTAATTTTCTATTGCAAGATACAATTAAAATTACATTTAATTTAAAGATTATATTCTTGCTTATAAGTAACTCAAACTGTTGATATACAAATATTATTGCATCTTACAAAGAATAATTAACTGTAATTTTCATCCCAAGATCAGCAATATTTAGAATTTAAATTAAACAAAATGTCTTACCTTTTATTTAATTACGCCCTCGATATGAAAACATTTTTGTATTTTATGGCCGAAAATATTTCCGTCTATCAATATTTACTGTTTGAATTAAAACGAACATACATTTTAATTAGATAAATTTTTAATCTTACAATTTAAAATATTCTCATTTAACATTGCGACCTAACTGTGAAAATTCTATCATTTAAAGCGTCTCATTAAATTTTGGTTATGTATGGAAGAAATATTTTTTTTCTTTTTTCAATATCTAAATAATTATTTTAATTTAAAAAATTGTCAGTAATTTTATTTTTACTTTTAAAAGCTATAAAATAAAATTTATCACTATCTGGAGAAAAAAAAAGAGTATCAAATTCTTTATAATTTATACAATAACATTATCTGAATTTTTTCCAAATAAATTAATTTTTTAATCAGAAATTTCTAATTCATAACTAAGAAAATACATTTAGCGCAAATATTTTATTGTTGTAATAGTCTAAATTTCGAGATATTATCCTGATATAATCTAAATTTCAGATCTTATAATTTTCAATTTATTCATCTAATAATTATTTTAATTAAAAAAATTGTTAAGTAATCTTTTTTCAACTTTTAAAATGTATAAAATTGAATTTATCACTATCTGGGGGAAACATTGATCAACTTCTTTATAATTTATACAATAACATTATTTGTATTATTTCTAAATAAATTAATTTTTAAATCAGAAATTTCTAATTCATAATTAAGGAAATACATTTAGAAGAAATAGTTTGTTGTTGTAATAGTCTAAACTTCTGATATAATCTAAATTTTAGATCTTATAATTTTCAATTTTTTATCTAATAATAATTTTAATTAAAAAAAATGTTTCGACTTTTTTTTTTTTACTTTTAAAAGGTATAAAATTAAATTTATTACTTTTTCGGGAAAAAAAGGGAAAACAACTTCATTAAAATTTATACAATAACATTTTCTGAAGTTTTTCTAAATAAATTATTTTTTAAATTAAAAATTTCTAATTCATAACTAAGAAAATATATTAAGAGCAAATAGTTTGTTGTTATAATTGTCCAAATTTCAGATATTATTCTGATATAATCTAAATTTCAGATCTTATAATTTTCAATTTATTTATCTAAATCAACAAAACAGCAAATATCGCTAAACATTATATTAAGTATAATTTTAAGTATGGATGTCTATTCGTAATTATTGGAAAAAAGAAAGAAAGAACAAACAAACGCTTTTAAATTGTTAGTTTACGTTTACACTAATTGCCATGCTATCTTTAAGTTTTTAAGAGATTTAACCCTCCGACTGTCTTGGAAAAGGGCAAAATTGTAATGTTGTTTTCTCTGCATTTTAATTAAATGCTAAAAAAAATTATTCTTTGAACATTTTATAAAAAAAACCTTAATAACAAATATGAATGCAATCCTTGGAAGTATTAATCATTGTTCAATGCATTAAAAATACATTAAATCAATAGTATTATATTACTTTAAATATTGCTTGTATTGCAGTGAAACCTGGAGCTTAGTGAACGTATTAACACGGGCTTGTCAGTGAGGGGGTTAAGTTTACTGATTTGCAAATAATAATGTATTCTCACCAAAGAACATTTCTTGGAAAGTATTTTTCCCCTATATTCCTTCGACTGACCGTTTACAAATGATGTCCTTGAAACCTGAAGTATTATTTTGAACGGGAGGGAGATAAGATATTGCAGTCATTGGACAGTTTTATTCACGTGACCCCCCCCCCCTATAATCACTGCAGGGGTATCTATACAGCGGAAACAAACAATAACACCTTAGTAAAAAGATTCATTTTTCATTACTGTCCGATTGCCGGCCGATTACATACATAAGAATATTTTTCCGATTAATTGACTTTTAAAAGTAATACAATTACTTGCCGACGTTTTCCCACGACGTTATCTAGATAAATCCCTAGATTTTGTTCAGACGATATTATGTGAAGCTCTCCATTCGACTACACATCATTTACCGACAATTCTGGTATTAGGCTGAAATTTAGCCGATATCTATTGCTATTGGAGTTGCCAATTGTGATAACCTATCTACTACTAGCTATTCTTCGTTAGTTTAGAAAACAAATGTACATTCTTGTGACAGATTAGAAGAAAAATTATGCTTGAAAAACTGTTATGAACCATAAAATATCACTAAATCCGGCATCAGTTTTCAAAAAAAGTCATTAATAAAATACATTTTTGTTGCTATACGATGATAAAAAAATTGAAATGATGCGATTACAAATAATGTAAGAACAATAATGTCATATCGCCGGCCGTTGCTATAATTCTTATGCAGGGTGAACTAAAAATCTTGCCCAGATGATAATAATTCATTACAAATTAACCGTTTGTATAATAATGTAACTTGTATCATTGGATAGGTCAGTTTAGGTCCGTTTTAGTAGTTATTTTGTGCAATAGATGGCGCGATTGCAGCTTCAAGAGTGACTCAGGGAAGGAAGACTTTGTGAGGCTTCCGCGCTCTTCAGATATTAATCCTCTGGATTTTTTCTTTTGGGGCTATATCAAGGACATAGTCTTTGCCACATCAATTGCTGACGTCTTAGAACTGAAGACTAGGGTACAAGCTTCTCTGTGTACTGCAACAAAAGACATGTTAAAGAACACTTGGCGGGAACTAGAATACCGCTTATACATTCTCCGAGCTACCAAGGAGGCACACATTGAAATTTACTGAGGTATGTGGTCTTATAAAAAAAATTGTAACAGTACTTACAATTAAATTAGTACTTACAATGTATCCAAACAAACATATGTCTAATTATAATAGTTTGAGCAGAATAAATATTTATAATCAGGGCAAGACTTTTGGTTCACCCTGTACATTTCTGAAAACCGCTATTGGTTTAGCAAAATTTTAAAAGCGAATTACGATTTTTTGGAGGCTACAGAAAAGTCCGTAGTAAAAGAAATAGCGCTTTGTCATTAAAAAGGTTGCTATGAATGATGACATTTTTGAAGATTCATTTGCTATTAAAAATTAGCATAATGTTCTGTTTTTACTAAACTTCTAAACTTTATTTGATTTCGTAATTGTTATTTTTATATAAAAATAATAATTCTTGGAATTTTTCATGAAAAATTCAAAAAACATATGAAATATAAAAAAAAAAAAAAATACTGGAGTTTTCAATTAAGAATATACCAATACAACATTCTAATACTGGGCAGTGCGTTCTGTAACCCGGTAAGGCTGGATTGCATTACCTTTGTATGTATAATCTAAGGGTTAAAATGAAAGAAAAAAAATGGTTTAAATTCTTCATTCTTTCTTTACCCTCTGCCCTCTCCTGTTTAGTGCATATTAATGGACGGCTCAAAAAAAATCGAAACCTCTGATTAAACTATAACGAAAGGAATAGTCATTTTTGTTCTCTCTGTAATATACTGAAGAATTACGAGCAACGCCGAGTGATACTTCTAGTAGTAGATATTACCACTGCAACTATTTTCATTAGAACACCTAGAATATACAAACATTAAAAAATTAGATTTTGTGTAGGATGAAAAATTATTAAATGACTTATGAAGCCAATTAACTGTACCAAACGCACTTTAAAGCACTGTAGATAAAGGGTGTACAGTACATAATTACAGTGCATGTCAAGAGTTTAAGCACAACATGGAATTTCAAAATAAAATTTTATTATTGACTGAAAGTTACTTTCCTTTTCACATGACCTACAAATTGTAGTTTTAAAAAAGATATTTAACAGAGTTATGCTTTTAAATTTATCTCAAATAATCGAATTTATCAAAAGAACAAAAATGAGTGTGTCAAAAGTTTAAGCACACTAGTTCTTAAGTCTTTAGTAGAACAAGAAAAAAAATAATGATTATTGCTCCATTCTTTCGAATTACTTTAAATATATGGTCTTCAATCGATAAAATGAGGTTTTGCATTGTTTCTGGTTAAATTTTAAATCACGCATTATTAATGGCAGGATTTTGAATCTATGGCCACCTCGATCTCCAGACCTGAATCCATGTGACTTTTGGCAGTAGGGGAGAATTTAAAACATCTGGTAAGTCGTGATAACCCAATAAATTTACAAAAGCAGCTTTTCATGACATGCTGTTAGTATTTCTAGATTACACTGCGGTCAACTGTGGAAAAGTGCTCTGTCTGGACCAGATAGTAACTGAATTCCAGATGGTAACTGAAAATTATGACCATCACGTGGAACATGTTTTGTTGTGTGATGTTTCATCTGAGCTCATGCAAAAACCAGATGACCACTTAACTTAGTAAACACTTTTTAATTGGGCCCTCCAGATGCCTAAACTATAAGTCGCATGTCAATGCATTCACTATCTCCAGATGTGAGGTTGTAAACTGATTTTAATGCTGTAAATAATTCTCGGTGAAAAGTGCTGGCTGGCACTTGGAGAAATAAACTTTTTAATAAGATGAATCAGACTCCCTCGTGGTGACAAATTAAGACGGACTGAAAAATCGAAGAAGGCTCCCCCGTGGATTAGATGCGTTTCTGTAACGACGGAGGACGGTCGTTTTTGGGCCGACCAGAGACGGGCCAGCAAGCTCCGACAGACTTTAAGTTTTTTATATGTTCCTGTGATGCTTATGTTTATGTGTGCTGTGTTGTGTTGTCCAAGCGTGATTAAAAAAAGTTTAAAAATGAACGTCAGTTCTTCTGAGTTAGATGTCTAAGTCTCAGTCTTCGATAGCTTTTGTTTTTTCACGTTACAGTTGTAATAAAAATTGTAAACTATCGTACATGTATGCTAAATGTATAATTAATTAAAAACGCCATCTGGCGAATGAAATTTTGAACAATTTGTTTTCGCACAAACGAATTTCTATCCCTTCCTTTTGTCTGAAAAATCGAAGAAGGCTCCCCCGTGGATGAGATGCGTTTCTGTAACGACGGAGGACGGTCGTTTTTGGGCCGACCAGAGACGGGCCAGCAAGCTCCGACAGACTTTAAGTTTTTTATATGTTCCTGTGATGCTTATGTTTGTGTGTGCTGTGTTGTGTTGTCCAAGCGTGATTTAAAAAAGTTTAAAAATGAACGTCAGTTCTTCTGAGTTAGATGTCTAAGTCTCAGTCTTCGATAGCTTTTGTTTTTTCACGTTACAGTTGTAATAAAAATTGTAAACTATCGTACATGTATGGTAAATGTATAATTAATTAAAAACGCCATCTGGCGAATGAAATTTTGGACAATTTGTTTTCGCACAAACGAATTTCTATCCCTTCCTTTTGTCCTCCACAAAATGTCACAACTTTCTGAACAATAGTTTCGTCTGTAGAGAGTTTTAAAATAGTATTGTTTAGTTATGGATATCTTGTATAATATAACATCTTAAAAACTGCGTGCTAATTTAGAAGTTGCTATGTATCGTGATATTTAGAAAGTCATGCATTCTCAGTGTTTTCCTTTCACTAAAAATGGAATGAATTTTTAGAAAGATATGTATAATATTTCTTTGTCGTTAATTGCATTTTTTTAAAAGCCTTGGGAAGTACATTATATATAAATTCTTTGATATTTTTTATATATAAGTAATATAGTCACTCACCAATATTTTTCCAAAAAGTCATTAAATACATTTTAAAATTTAGAACTAGAACCTTAGTTGCAACTGTCTCTTTTTTTAGAACAACTATGACTAGTGATCTGTACTTTACTCAATCGTAGATATTCTGACATTGAGCAAAACGAATATTTACATTTAGAAATAGTTATGTTAGCAAAAGGCAAAAATTTTAAATAAGTTATAGAAGTGTCAATTTTACGATCTAACTTTTTTATCTCTCACTATCTATAAAAAATGAATATTTAAATCCTTTAACTGCTACGTTTGAACGACGGAAATGCTGGACGAATTAACATGCTCTTTTATTCAAATGTTTGAATAGTGCTATTTTTCAATAGTGATCTTTGCTTTATTTAATGACAGATATTCTTCAATAGAAAATTCCGAACATCAGTTTCCTGAAAATTCAATATTTTACCCGTGTATTTTTTTTCCTAGTAAGTTTTAAGAAATTGTGTAAATTGTTAAGATGTGAATAGGTATTTCGTAAATAACAATATTGAACCATTAATGACACTTTGCATAAATATATTTCGTAGTAGGTTAGTATTCTTATTTCTAAGTTATAAAGCATTAATTTAATTTTTATCCGCCTTTGAAATTCTGTCTAATAAACCAATATTTTGAAATAAAACATTTTCTAAACTTTAAAGAAAAATTTCATTTTTTAAGTATAAATTCAACTACTTTTCTACACATAGGTAGTACATATTGCGCAAAGCATTTGGAATTTTATACTTGACATATTCTAACTAATGCATAGTACTCCAAATCCAAACTCGTTACGTTTTGATAAAGACGTGTTCACATCAATTCATATGTTACATAGCACAGCAACGTGATGTCCAGAAAGACATTAATTTCTGATTTAAATTAATCCGAACTTTGATTTGTAATAAATTATGCTAGCTGCGTGGCAACCCAATGTGCTGAATTTGTATTCTATGAGATCATTCGATTTCTTGAAGGAAGGAAAGAAATGCAATTTTACCGCACATTTGGACCATATTTATAACATTAATTTTTATTAAATACTACATTATGAGTAGATTTAAAATTCTATTAAAACATTCAAAATCCGTTTTAAAGGAAAACTCCGAAAATTACATTTTCCATATTACGAGATTATCCACTTCTTATGACATGTAATTATTATGATATCATTAACGTTTTCTCATTTATATTCTCGATGACGTTAGTTTTCCATTTTCTTTCGTTCCCTTATGATTTGGTTTCTAATATCCGAGCTGGATGAATGAAAATGGCATTTTGACAAAGTTATGCAATCATTTTTCAACTTTTTTGATAAATACATGCATTAACACATTCACTGCCATGAGCATCACCGGTGGACCTCATTTTTTTTTCTTTCTGTACCATGACCATCATCCGTGGGTCACACATAGCTTTCTATGTAATCTGTCCTAGTAATATCTGTGCGCGTATCTTTGTAACCTGAAGCACACGGAAACTACAGGGCGCATGGCTAAGAAATTTGGCACACTGGTTGCTGGTACGGGCCCCTTGAATGATTGGGGCAAAAAATCGAAAATTTTAAAGTTTTTTTTTTTATATATAACGAAATTTTTGCCTTTTCTATGCTCAACTCGTATTTGTGCGAGTTCTAACAAATTGTAAATGTTTACTGAAATGTGACACACATATTATGTACGCCACGCTGCAATACTAAGAAGCTGTAGTGGGTATTATGATAATATTTTTACCTCGCATGCAAATAATTAGAGATTATTTAACTGCGCTTAATTATTACCTTTTTTAAAAAATATAAAAGAAAACATTTTATAACAAAAATCAACAATTTTTCTTCTATTTATTCCCTTATTCCAAAGATATCGTTTTATCATCTGCTGCTATAGCACTATATAGTAAATTAAATTTCTTTTAAAAAATGCACCGTTGTAGAAAAATATTTTTATAAATCGGATAGTTCTTGAACAACTGAACACTTTAACAGGGAAATTCTTATTCTCTTCCGCGCGTAGAAAGGATTAACCAGTGTTGACAGATTGGGGACTTTTTTGCCCCCAGATTGTTGATTGTCACCGATTTTTTGAAATAGAAATATTCAGCCTATTTTAAAATAGATTAAAAATTCTGAAAAGTAAGGCGAATTATACTATTTTTAAAAAGTGGTCATACTCAAATAATCTGAATTTTAAAAGTCCCCAATCTGGCAATACTGGGTTAAACAGCTATTATTAAATAAAAATCTCTCAGAATCCTTGATTGTTCTCACCAGTAAATATTTATTGTAAATTTTGCCTTATTTAATCCGAGCATTTTTCCGATTCAATTACGCAAAAATGTCTGTTTTGAAAAGCGGGTGATAAAATATTAAAAATTCTGTAAAAGACGCTTGTCCCGAAAAGGTTAAAACACTTTAATTAGTCTTTTTAAGTTTGGCCCCTGGTGATCACTTTAAATTCTTATAGGGGCAGTGAACTTGTTAAAAGATTATCAAATACGGGGTGTTTCTAAATGAATATCGGGGTTTTAACGTTTGTTAGTATTTATTACATAAAACTTAAAATTATAATTAATACGTAAATGAAAGAGCAACTCAAACAGTTTTACCTACAAGGTTGCAAGTGTTCAGTGTGAGCATCTTTTGACACACGGCACTCATCAAGTCGATAGCTCAGTTCTTCTCTAACGTTGATTAGTGTTTATGGGGTCATTGTTGCCACAGCTGCTATGGTCAGCTGGTAGTGGAGGCACATACACACGATCCTTTATGAACCCCCACAGGTAGAAATTACATGGCGTCAGATCGGGTGAACGTCTGACCAGAACTTCTTTGCTATTTAACGTTTGGGAAGAACTGAGCTATCGACTTGATGTGTGCCGTGTGACGAAAGGTGCTCATATTGAACACTTGTAAGCTTATAGGTAAAACTGTTTGAGTTGCTCTTTCATCTTATGAATAAATTGTGATTTTAAGTTTTATGTAATAAATACTACCAAGCATTAAAACCCCGATCTCAATTTAGAAACACCCCGTATTACATGGTTTTTTTATTTAAAAATTTTCTTATTAACACTAATGCAGACCTCCCAAATGGTTCGGCAACAGAAAATACTTTTTAACAGAAAATTTCATGTTAGGTAAAAAACATTTGCTCTGGATATAACCTGAAGGTGATCTTTAAAAAAAATTCTAAGAAAATACAGGGATTCAAAGAGAGAACCATTTTAGTCGAGCTCTAATGTATTAACCCTAGAACTACCGAAAATTTTACTCAAGTTTTATAAAAATATTACACATCAGAATTCTTATTTAAAACTATTGAACTTATTTACTTAACTCATTATTGTTTGGTTTACATATTTAGTTTATTTTAAAGAAATTTCTGGTTAGAATAAATATTTCGAATGTACCCATCGGGTCCATTGGACCCGTCTGGTAGACGGAGGGTTAAAGCCTTTTTTTTTATTTAAGGGAATTTTTCATTATTAGATAAGGTAAAATTTTCTACTAAAATTTAGTGGAAAGAAGATAGCGCGAAAAGTGTCTCTTATAAAACGATTTATAAATTATATTTAAGAAATCACAACATCTTTTAGAAATAACTAGTTGAATAGCTATTTTTTTTCTGTAAATTAAGTTTTTGTAAATAGGGACAACAGCTTTTCAGTTAAATGGAAAGAGCTTAAGTCTTCCTCCTTGGTGCACCACTATCATTTTTAGGTGTCAATTTATTTTCTGAATAAGAGCGAAACGATTTATAAGAGATTTTTAAGAAATCACAACATCCTTAAGAAATCACAAAATCTTTACGAAATAACTAGTTGAATAGTTTTTTCTTTAAATTCAATTCTTGTGCATAGGAGCAATGTCGTTTCAGTTGAATGCAAAGAGCTTAAACATTCCTCCTTAGGAGAATGTAACAATTTTTAGGTGTCAATTTGTCTTGTGAATAGCAGCAATTATTATCCAGTTGAATGCTAGTAGTCTAAACCTTTTTTCTTAGTTGAATGTAATCATTTTTCGACGTCAATTTTTTGACAGAAGATTTTTATTTTTAGTAAAAATTGATTAGTAAAGCTTCCCTACTTGAAGTTATTTTTTTCAATGTTTTCATGAAAAATATCATTTAATCAAGTAATTATTTTCACTAACTATAAAATTGGAAAGTCTGTTTTCAATATTAATTGCAAAAATGATGTCAATAAAAAACAGAAAAATCCCTATTATCTTCCCATTTTTAATTTTTTGTACCAAACAATGGAATAATTTGATTGCCGTCATTTAAAAAAATGTTTTTAAAAATTACAAAGAAAAATATTGTTATCTTTGAAACTAATTTAAATTTCAAAATTTTGAGAGTTATCACTGCGTTGCCAGGTTTCACGCGTAAATCGGGTCTCCAAATGCTCTGGACACCAGTATTTCAAAGTAATTTTCTTCGACCTTATCTAATGGCAGAATTATCTGCGATTAAAAATTAGTCCTTTCGGCATATGGCAGGAGAAAAAGGTAGCTTTCAGATATGTTGGTTTTAAAATTTTGCAAATTTTACTCGAAGTTAATTTTACTCAAATTTTAAGAAGCTAAAACGCGACAAACCCGATAAGAGAATATTTCTCAATACTGAATTTCATTGAGAGTTGCGTAAAAATATTAAACTATTGCCAAGCTGTCATCATTTATAGTTACTTATTTTTGGTCGCAAATTTGGCGATATTTCGCCAACTGTCGCCAAGCTTGGCAAGAATTTGAAGCTAACGGATATTAATAATATTTAAGCATTGCGCGGCAATAATTTTTTTTTCTTTTAATGAATGCCATTTTGAAACAAGATGGCGGATGAAACTAGCCAAAGATCTCGGTCGAGACATTCACATGTACTAAGCACATACTTAATCTTATCCAAATCGGTTTAGAATAACGAGAGCTACAGCTTGGCAAAAATCAGATTGTTTGCAAATGTCAGCCACTCTAGAAATTCAAACTGCTATGTCTCAGCTATTTTTTAAGATAAAGACAAAACAAAACGCGCTTCGGAATCCTTGTATTAAGATCAAATTCTTAAGAAAAAAATATTTTTCAGTTTTTTATTTATTTGCACTGCCTTTTTAAATTTGTATATATTTTTAAATTCTTTAAACGGCCGCCATTTTGAAACAAGATGGCGTATCTAGCTGGCCAACGAACTCGGTTGTGACATTGGCATGTACTATGTATACAATTAATTTCATGCAAATCGGTTAAAAAATTCGAGAGTTATCGCATGCCAAAAACAGATATATATGGGAGGAGGGCGGTGTTGTCTGGATAATTTATACGCAAATGTTGATTTTATATAAATTTATTATAATACAAAAAAAAAGAGTTGCTGTCCTTAGTACTGTATAAAAAATTTAAATTAAATTAATTTACTTCAATTAAAATATTTAATTTAAATTAATTTACTTCAATTTAAGTCCCTTCTATAGATTCACTTCAATATATTTCCCTTGGTAATTCTGGACGCTAATACAAGTTATGATACATGTATTTATATGTTTATAGAAATGTTGTTATCTGTAGATATATACCCCACACCCAAACAGGAAAGAAACATTACTTATATTAAGTGATAATAAACAAACTTTTAAATTATTATTATAGTAACTTATTTGAAATTATTATTAATTTACTTAATTTTACATAAATAATAAAAAATAAAAAATAATTATAACACATTATATTAAAGATG
This sequence comes from Maratus speciosus, assembly GCA_963932465.1. Lineage (NCBI taxonomy): Eukaryota > Metazoa > Arthropoda > Arachnida > Araneae > Salticidae > Maratus > Maratus speciosus. The sequence goes on from OZ010789.1 coordinate 276,479,726, forward strand.
CTAAATGATTATTATCTATATTCAGTTGTACTGTCTTAAAAATATCTTGTTGTGCCGTCTTAAAGTAAGTTTATAGGTTCAGATATTAGAAATATTTTAAATAAGCATTTTCTACAATTTTTCTACCGTTATATTTGGTAATATTCAATAGATGGCAGCATTATATAATATAACTACTGATTTTGACGTGAATTTATTCATATACAGACATTTTTAATTTTATGTAGTAACGCTTGATGGCAGCATTAAATAATTATTTATTTAGTTCTAATATAATATTGTTGCCATTATCTACGATATTAAATAATGAGTTTTAATTATTTTTTGTTTAATTTCAAACAAATACTTCTTAATGTATTTTTATTTAGAATTTAAACCAGAATCATTAAAATTGCAAGTAATAATAATTATTATATGGGCTAAATTTATTAATTATAGTTGTTATAATTCAAGAATGTAAATATATTAAGCGGCAACCGCAGGACTTCATTTTTTACTGTGCCAGTTATTGGGTAGGATTTTTCCAGTGATAAAATTGGTTAAATTTTTGAGTCGTGGTCAATATGGTCATACAGTTCTCTCTCTGGGTATGTCTTTGATTTAAATTGTTTCATTTTTTAATGTTGTTTATTGATGCATTGATTAATAATTTTTCTTAATTCAATTTATTTGGCATGGTGGTTTTATAATTATTGGTGTATAGTAGATAGGGTACATAATTGAATTCAATTTTTAGCTTATTCCATTACAGAAATCTACTATGGTTTTTGCTTATATATGTATTTTATCTACCCTTGAAAAAGTGAAATACTGTATAAGCTTCCGGCTTCATTCATCTATTTAATCTATTGTTTGTTTATGGCACATCTTTTTGAGGTTCAACATTTTTTAGCTGGTTATTTGTATCTTTTGTCTTTAATAGGATATTTTATCAAAATTTGGTGGTTTTTCATATGTTTATATGGATTTATCGTCCGCAATATGCTAGTGAATTACTGAAAGTGGGCTTGATTCTGTATTACTAGTTAAAGGTTCCATCTTTATTTTGTATAATGTCAGTGTTATGAATTGTAGCTGAATTTATTATTTAATTTTAGTAATAGGAAGTCGATGATGATTTATAATGGTTATATATATATATATATGAAACGATAAAAGCTAAGCCCCTTTTTAAAATCCCCTTTTTGTCCCTTTTTAAAATTTAAATTTAGAAATTAAAATTAAATCTTTTAAAATGCTTTTGTAATTGCGTCTCAGTTGATTGAATGAAGTTGCCCCTGTTAAGTCAGTTTTCCCGCATTGCATTTTACAACTTTCAAAGATCGTTTTGGCACATCTCATAAGAATACTTTTGCTGAATAAGTGCAATTTGTAAGTCTTGCTGCATTCGATCGGCCAACTCAAACCACAGACTTTATCCCGGGCAGTCAATCATTCAGCTAACGACCAATTATAGTTTAAAGACGCCTCCTTTGACTTCAGCGGCCCCTAGCAGGAATAATGCGAAATACAGCATATTTATACCGATGCACAGGTCCCCGGACAGAGCTTTTTACCATCAAAAGAATGCACTAACTCCACGACACTCGGCTCTCTTAAGTATCGCTTTGCGGTACACATAATTCCCAAGCCAGATGCCCATAAAGTAAATTAGCAGCTCTCAAGCCAAAAGGGGCCTGATTTCTCAAAGGGATGTAACAAAGGAACAATAAATCAGGTCCCCGGAAAAACTGTGTCTTTTGTTGGAACAACTACTATCTTAATCTGACTTTGATTTCCCGGATACCTCTCACGGCCTGTGACTACCTAAATATGCTAGAAGTTCCGAGGGTTCGCTCAGAAATCGGCACGCACGCGTCCGCGGTTCGCGCCCCTGCCCCCATCGGTCGGACGCTGACCGACGCCACGACAGAAGATCCATAACTGGAGTAGCGGCTAATTCGTTACATATATATATATACAGGGTGTTCCGTTAAAGGGGTCCAATATTAATAGGGGTAATAGAGGAGATCACATGGAGCATAAATCAGTATATAAAGCCTGGTCGGATCTCAATAGTTTTCAAGTTACAGCAAATAGAATGAAAATTCGGAAAATTGTAAAAGAACCCTCATTGCTAAACTATCGATAATGCTACATAAAAACGAAGCACATATTTAGAAAGAGCAGAAAAAAACCTACAAAATGACATCAATTGTATTAAAATAGCAATATTTATTGACGAGTTACAAGCCCTGAAACAGTGAAAAAAGTACGAAATCCAATATACATCAAAATAGTTAATCGTTAATTCCAAAAAGACAACTCTAGCTACAACAAGGAAAATGTAGTAAAATTTGGTCCATTCCGAAAACTTTCGAAAAAGCTTACAATGAACCATATCGGTTTAATTGTGTGAGAGAAATTAATCAGTTTCTTAGTTACAACTCCGCTTACTTTGACACTAGCAAAGGTTAAACTCCGCCCATCACGATTGGAAACACCGCCTTTTTAATTACTCTCAACTATACATTTTCGATCATGCTTCTTCTGAGATGCAACATTTTTAATCATTCAAGAGTTGAATGAACCAAAATAACTTTACAATAATAGTCTACATTTTAAAGTGGTCTTTTATTGATATAAATTAAAATTAAACTGGTGGTGAAAATTCGGAAATAATTAAAAATATTGCGATTTGTAACTATGCAAGAAGTTTCAGTACATGTTTTACATGGACAATTATTGTATGTATATGTGCATCATAATTTATGATAGGAAATAATAATAACAAATAGCATAATAATTTTATTAATTATAAATTTAAAAAAGACACTAAATTTTAAATTAATTCATACAAACTTTGTAATTTACAATTTGAGTACACCACAGTCTGTGACTTACAAAATACTGTGCCAAAAAGTGTTGAAAATAAAAGAAAAATGACAAATAAAGAATTACATTCCACGTACTTTATGACATATGTGAAGCATAGTCTTCTGGCCTGAGCTGCACAGTTCAATGTCGGAACGCAGACGAACGGACATTATTATAATAGGTGTTCGAAGTTGCGCCCATTAACAGAATCGCACAGCCGACAGCGACGTCGTAAAGATTGGCGAACACGCCGAAAAACTCCGACGGAGTTGGGAATGTCTCCTGCAGCGACAACGATTCGCGCTAGTAAATCCTCCGGTGTATCCACAGGCGTTTCATACACCAGCGATTTAAGGTGACCCCAAACAAAAAAGTCTAACGGATTGAGGTCTGGAGAGCGTGCAGGCAAAGCAACAGGTCCACTGCGTCCAATCCATTTCCCAGGATATGTTGAATTGAGGTGATTGCGAACACCTATGAAAAAATGTGCCGGTGCGCCATCGTGCATAAACCACATATTGTGGCGCAATGTTGCTGGCACATTTTGCAGTAACTGCGGTAAGATATCCCGTAGGAAAACCAAGTACGTACTGCCATTGAGTACATCTGGGAGTAAATATGGTCCTATGAGATAATCGCCGAGGACACCTGCCCATATGTTCACACTGAACTTTTGTTGTGCGTTCGACGGGAAAACAGTGTGCGGATTTGTATATGACCATGTGTGCATATTGTGCGTGTTTACCACGCCCTCTCTCGTAAATGTTGCTTCATCAGTAAATAAAATATTTTCCAGAAATTGTGGATTATTTTCTGTTACATTAAGCAACCAGCGTACGAATTCTGTCTGCTGAGCACAATCTGTTACTGATAACAGTTGTACCCGCTGCACATGAAAGGGGTGCATGTTTCTGCACGCAGAACACGCCACACACTTTGGTGAGAAACACCGACTTCAGACGCAGCAGCTCGTGTACTCGTGGAGGGGTTATCTTTAAAAATATTCAGTACATCTTCTTCCATTGCAGGTGTTCGTACATGTCGAGGTTTCCCTGCATCAATGCTTGCTGTATTAAACGATCCAGTCTCCCGTAATCGTCTATCGATTTTTATGAAGAGTTTCGAACTTGGGCAACGTCTCCTTGGAAATTGCTCACGGTACATGCGCTGTGCTAGACATGCATTTCCATGAGCTTGCCCGTACATCAGATGCATGTCCGCATATTCTTCGTTAGAGTATTCCGGCATAATTATTATACATCAACTTACTACAATCCCACTTACAACAGCCTCCCTTTAACATAACGCCCACTGATGACTGCTGTTTTATTACACTTTTCTTCCTATACACATAGAAAATTTGCATAAAAAGTACTTCTTCTTCATCATCCTGAAAGTTCATGGAGGAAACGCAGCAGTCACGGAGTTTGCTTTAAGACAAGGCGAGAGCTGCACAATATGTCATTCACTTGACCAGACTGAATAATGAAAGGGTATTGATAGAGGTTGATCAGAAATGTATAATTGAAAGATATTAAAACGGGGTGTTTACAATCGTCATGGGCGGAGTTTCGCCCTTTCCGAGCGTGCAACAGTACAGAGTTGTAACTAGGGAACTGCTTGATTTCTCCCATACAATTAAACTGATATGGTTTACTGTCAGCTTCTTCGAAAGCTTTCGGAATGGACCAAATTTTATAACATTTTCCTTGATGTAGGTAGAGTTGCATTTTTGGAATTAACGATTAACTATTTTGCTAAATATTTGATTTTGTATTTTTTCACTGTTTCAGAGCTTGTAACTCGCCATTAATTCTCAATATTCTAAAACAACTTATGTCATTTCGTAGGATTTTTTCTGCTCTTTCTAAATATGTGCTTCGTTTTTATGTAGCATTATCGATAGTTTAGCAATGAGGTTTTTTTTACAAATTTCCGATTTTTCATTCTATTTGCTGTAACTTGAAAATTATTGAGATCCGGCCAGGCATTATATACTGATTTATGCTCCGTGTGATCTCCTCTATTACCCCTATTAATATTGGACCCCTTTAACGGAACACCCTGTATATGTGGGTGTGTGTGTGAAACGATTTCATTGGTATCATATAAACATGTATATCTTAAGCACCAGCATACCCACTTTATGTACTCAATGAAGAAATCATGGTTTTTTGCAGTCGAACAATCGTGATGGAAGAGTGGAAGGTCAGGCTGTCGTCCATTGGAATGTTTCCCGATACATAAATAATCGAAGCCGATAGATGCATCAAAACGTTTATTAATCGACCATATAATGCACCAAATTCCACTGTTTATAGGTGATCCATGTACGGGCATTCGCTACGTAGTAAAATGTACCACTAGATGTTACTTATTAGAACAAATGATGAAGATTCAGGAAAAACAAACACTCCATATGGCGTGGTTTAATTAAGCAACTCAATAATCGTCAAATTCTACTTCTCCTAGCCCATGCAACGGGTTATATACTTGCGAAAACTGCATGCGTATGAATACAATACACGATAAATGACAAATCACGTAAAAAGTAGCCGGAAGGACGCGATGAGAGCAGAATGCGATAGGACCTAGCTCCGGGGGGGAGGGGGGAGCGCGGGTGACGACGATACGAACTATATAGTTTCGGCGTCAGAATTATTGCGCAAAGAATGGCTGGCGGGATTTGCAAAGAATGATGGGAATAGAACACCAAAGAACAAATGATATTAACCCCTTGGGGACGAGCGACACGTATACGTGCCGGAAATAGGCCTAAGGATCCTCGTTTATCATCACCAGTAAAATTTTACTGTAAAATTTGCCTTATTTAATTCGAGCATTTTACCGATTTGAATAGGTACAAACTTCTGTTTTTTAAAACCGGTAGCAAAGTAATAAACATTTCGTAAAGGGCTCCCGTCGCGAAGGGGTTAAAAAACATTCGAAAGAAATGGAATTTATTTTTAGAATAAAATGAAAAAGTAATTTAATGGATTTTATGAGATGAGGCGAATGGATTAAGGTTTTTAGACTAATAAAAGAATACGCAGTTTTAAATGCATGAAATAAAAAACAAAATATATTAAGATACTATTAACCCCTTAACGGTCGCATTAAATTACGGTTTAAAAATTCAGATTGCTTATTGGCACCACTTTTTTGAAAAAGAAATGTTCACCTTATTTAATGACAGGTAAAATGATACCATAATAAAGATAATTACACTATTCTATAAAACTGGTGGGAATCAAACAATTCTGAATAAACTGAATAAAAGTCACAGCCCGTGAATATCACGGGAGCGAGAATTAAGGGGTTAAAGATAGGTAAAAAAGGAAAAATGTTAAGAATTTGGAATATTGTTACTAAGATAAAAGGGCGAAAATTTTTATTATTACATATATATATATATAAGTCACATTTGAACGGAGGGTGGTTTTGGAGTATGGGAGTCATGATCGGTGAAAATATACCAAAATTTTCCGGAAGTGCTACAGTCAAATAAAAGCATTAAGATCCGAAAGGCGGTTATCCAACATACTGTTGACACATTTTATTATGTTACTAATACACAAAATTTATAGTGACATTAATGACAGTATAACAGATTACATTCAAGGCCGAATATTAAATTACATTTAAATTAATCTAAATATGTAATAATTATTTAAACGGAATTGCATTTTACAACCATAATAATATTTCTAAGATGTTCAGACCTTTATCATGTGTCAATAAGAGTATAAAATAAATTATAAATAAATTAATTAATAATAAATAAATAATTATATTTATATTTCCATAAAATTTTAAGTATTAGAAAATCAACAAAATTTTAAAAGTTAGTTAAAATAAAAATACGTTTTTTTAAATATCGCCATGAAAAGATTAATCATGTTTATAAAAAATATATAATTTAAATATAAAAATAAATAAATATCTTTAATATGCACAGAGTTTTCTTTTATATATTTAATCATTCTTTTGTTATAATTAGTTTTCAATCCCCACAGAAGTTTCTTATCCGTTTAATTACAAATTTAATTTCTTTGATATCCTTTTCTTGCAAATTTTCATGACTATTGCTAACCAGTTAATATTTGACTTGATTTTAATCATGTTTGGTAATAGGATAGAAGAAGAAATTTCGCTGGATTCTTTTTACAGTGTCCATCTTAGCAACAATGATTCCACAGCTGTTGCTTCCAAGACGTGTGAGAAAGATTAATCCTTTCCGGCACATACAAGTTTTGTTGTAAAATGATGAAATGATCGAATGAAACCGGAATTTAAAATGACTTTTTTAGAAATAAAAAACTCGTTACTTTATACTTTCACTGTAAAAGCAAAATTTTATTAAAATATTCTTGGTGCCGTTTGTATGTTTGGAATTAAAATTAGGTATCCCGACCCGGGGCCACTGCGTCGGAAAGGGTTAAACAGGGTGATTCAAAACTTATTGTTCAAATTTCGTGGGAGGCTAGGGAATGCGTCAGAAAACCGATTTTACATACGAAAGTATGTCCGCAAATGTACGCATGCGTATGTAAAGGGCGCTTTGTGTACCCAACCTTCCATTGCATCCCAATCATTGTTTTGACTTTGCTAAAGCTAGTATTACTTCTTCTCCTATTTCCACTTCTCATTTGGACTTCCACGAATCCTTTTCCGTCTTTAAAAACTCCAAAAAATTTCGTTAATGACGTTTAAGAATTCTGGTGTGAAACCAAAATTTAAAAATTCATGAACGAAGAAAAGGTAAAAACAAAGAATAAAATAAAGTAAAAAAAATAAATAAAATAAAAATGAAAGCAAAAGTAAAAAACAAAACCAATTAAAAAATAATAAAGGTTAAAAGAACCGGGAATAACAAAATTAACGAGAAGTTTCCAGGTGTCAGATAATGAAGGCGTTGAATAAAGGTCATTAACGACATTTTTTGAGGTTTTGAAGATGTAAAAGGCTTTGTGGAAATCCAAATGAGAAGTGGAAATAGAAGAAGTAATAACACTAGCTTTAGGAAAGTCAAAACAATGATTGGAAAGCAATGGAAGATTAGGTACACACAGCGCCCTCTACATATGCATGCGTACATACTTTCCTGTGTAAAACCGGTTTCCTGACGTATTCCCTATTTCCTCACGAAAGTTGAACGATAAGTTATGAATCACCCCGTATAATAGTGTTGCCAGGTTTCCCGCGTAAATTGGGTCTAAAAGGAGGAATCATCTACGATCAAAGAAGGCTAAAAGAATGTAAGAAATTAGTGGTGTGCAGATCATTTGGAGCCCTGATTTAATCGGGATACTTACACTGTTATACAATGAAACCTTACTATTGTTATCCATTCAGAATACTGTCCTGGATATCTCGTCTCGTCACGATTAGTAAATAAAAAAAAGTGTCTACAAGCTAACTACTCAACAAGCTAATGAATGTTCCATTCCAAAAAGAAAAACTAGTAAACAGTTTTTGTTTACAAGGAATTAAGAAAAAGTGCTTAGAAAGAAACAATATTTCAATATTGGTAACTTAAGGGGACATACGACCCTTAAAACCTATAAAAAATCGATGTTCTGTTTTTTAATTCATTTGACAGTGTTGCCTAAGGGCTACTTTTTTTTAAATTGAGAGTTCGTGATTGGCACCACATTTCTGAAATGGTATAATTCCTCTTGTTTTCTCTTTAATTAATATGTTATTAAATAAGCCAGACATTCGATTTTGTGTTCAGGCATTACAAAAGAAGTGTTGCACAAATTTTCAGGGTGCCTCAAATACCTACTCAAAAATGTTCAACAGCTCTCCTACTAGAAGGTTAAACAACATATTGGAAAGGCTACTTAATAAATTTTGAAATGGTGCACCATACAGAAGATAAAAATAAAAAAAAATTCCAAATACATTGACTACACCTTCAAGATTGTGAAGAATGCCTAGGACTTTGAAATTTGGATGATCATGATCATAAATTGAAAACCATTTTTTTTAGGGTAAAAAAAAAAGGAAATAAGGAGGTAAGGTATTTGACAGAGTACTAAATATGTATACATGGATGACAGCAGATTATATGCCAGTAAGATATGCAATTATACATTTCACTGATAAGAACAAATAGGAATATAACAATCTGTACAGATATAAAATAAAAAAAATTATACCATTGGGCACAGAACTTAACTGTGGTCGACCACTATTGCAATATGAACAAGAGCTCTCTGGCTAAGATGAACATCAGTGTAGATTAGGCTTAAAAATGTAAGAGAGGCAATACTACAATACAGCATTACGTTAATACAAAATATGAATGTAGAAGTAAATATGATCATAAAACAGAACACACATTTATACATTACAAATTCAGGATTCCCATGAGCTGTCAAGCTTGGTAGAATCCAAAGAAAGTTACCGAGTGATGAGTATATTACTTAACCTTAACAAATTGAGGTATACAGATACATTACTTTGATAAGTCTGCCTACTTTCAAAACAACGTGTAGTCACATGTGTTTAAGCTTTGCAGACATAGGTTTTATACAAAGTATAGATATTGCATTATGAGAAGAGAAAAAAAAATAACCAACAAAGGAGAAAAAAAAATTTTAATGCATTTATATAGTTTTAAGTTTGAATGGTTCGTGCATCCGCACAGGTTAATGTGTTAAAGACACTAAAGAGTGTGAACATTATCCTTAATCTCACAAAGTGAGTATGATGAAATTGGACTTAGGGTCCGTGTACTAGGGGTAAAGGGCAGAAGAAAGGACTTACCCAGTTTGCACCGAGCAAGCCCCCCCCCTGTCCCACAACAACAGTTTACAACAACTCCTGAGGGGGACGATTCGAGAACACAACAGATTTATACTTTATTGGTTTAGATCAACTGGTCGGTGACCCAAAATAAGTATGGTCTCAAGGGGTAGGAGAGTATGTTTTAGAGGCACTTAATTTTGAAGAAACAGGGACTCTCCAAGGGAAGAAATGCATGAAACCCGGATAAAAAAAGGTGTGTAACAACACGGGGAATATGACACAATCAGGCTTTTCTTTAAATATAGATATAGTATATTAAATACTTTCTAACTGATAACACACTTTTTTTTTCAAACTTTCCAAAAATGCCTTAATTGAATGAGGACTAAATCCCCAGAATATAAAGAAAAAAACAATATTTTTGTTTAATTTCAGGTATAAAAATATCCAAGTAAAGAAGTTAAGTTTAGCACAATTTTCATTCGTCCACTTAGAATCAGTTGATAAGCAAGATTACAATATAAGAAGTGATTAATTGTATTACACTAAATATGATATATTACTTTAAACTTAATTGACAAATATTAATACTTGCAAAATTTTATGAAGAATATTTAAGCAACTGGTGTATTTACAGCTATATAGTATAAAACAAATTTAAGAGTTATTATGATAATGAACAGATACGATACTTAGTAACAGAGTCCTACAGGAACGGTGCTGGAAGACATCCAAACAAGTACTCCCGGGCCAATGAGAACACTTAATTAGATTATCTAGTAGCAATTGCCTGCAGAGGAGTGGCCATTTCTTCACTGACAGGCTGATCATGTAAGACTTATCTGAAAAAGAGTGTATATTAGCGATAATATACATAATCATCATTATGAGGTTTAACTATGTTGCGCTTCTGACGAAGCGTGTAATCTGATTGCACAGGACGTGAAGGAATGAAAATTCTAGAAGTCTGGCGGGAAGTGCCAGGTTGATTACAGTCATTTGTGACATCAGGTATTCGCTTCTTACTACTTTGAGACTTAAATTTTGGATTTCGTTTATGTAATTTGACAACTCTATCGGTATGAACAAGGAGTGGTGAAATTTGAGGATCACCTTGAGATATAACTTGCAGCATTGCGGGGAGATAATTTTTTGAACCGAGTATGGACCTTGCATTTTCTTCTCAAGACAAGAAGAGGGGAAAAGGTGGGGAAGAGGTTGACTGAGTCGTGATTACGACAGGTAGCTTTTTATTAATTTTTATTTTTTTGTAATGAAAGCTGCCTAATAGTGAAATAAACTGCAAGAAATTAGTGATGTCCAGAGCGTTTAGAGCCCTGATTTACGCTAGACACCTGGCAAACTAGCACATCAGGGCTCCCACTCGATCCGTTTTTTGAACATCACTATTTTTATAAGAAAAATCCCCTTTATAAATTTCGTAGAAACTTACCAGGAAAGGCGTTTTTCTTCCAATTGTTGCCGAAACCTACCATGAAATTTTTTCTTTAATTATCCTGGTGTTCAAAAAACGGACCAGTGGGAGGCCTGTAGCACATGCAAGGATCCATAAGGATTGCTCCTCCCAATACGTAATTAATCCTAGTCTAGATGGAGTAGATGAGAAATACACACGGCCAAATTTTAATATAATAAATACTAAAATAGTTAACACGATTATTCAATTGGTAAATAAATCGTAACAGTTGTAAATTTCCAAGTGGTTCTTTTTTTCACCACTTGGAAATTTACAACCGTTATCGTTGATCAGATGCTGTCATCGTCAAAGGTTATTTTGGTGAAATAATCTCCAGATTCGTCCAGGATGGCTCAGTTGGCAGAGCATTGGCGGCTTCAACCAAGACATTCCTGGTTCGAATCCTGGCCAGGACTTTTTTCACCCAATTGGAAATTTACAACTGTTATAAAATAGGTAATCTAAATGGTAATTTATGATTGAACTATTACGTTGATGTCTCGAATTTTGATAAAACGGATTGCTATTTATTTTTTAAAAAAGGATTAGAAATTGAGAATCATTTAAATAAAAAAGACCTACATCTATATGTAGAAGTGTTAAAATATGCTTTCTAATTATCCTTACCCTTGACACGATTGCTTCGTATTTTCTTTTTATGAATTATCCAGTATGAATTTTATTTTTAATTTCTGATTAGATTCCTGAAATATGATGTTAATGACTTTAATTTTGATGAAACAGATTTTTAAAAAGACTTTTAAAAACAAATAAATAGGAGAAAAATGTAAAAAATATTAAAATACGAAGAGGTATCCTGCATTCAGAATCGGTAATCGTCTATACTTCACGAAAGGGCTTCTTATCTTTTATTTCCTTATAAGTACCCAGCAGGAAATTAATCTCTGATTCCAGATTTCCGTTTTGAATTTCTTACCACAGTCGGATAAAAGCATTAAGATCCGAAACTCGGTTATCCAACATACTGTTGATACATTTTATTATGTTAGAAATACACAAAATTTATAGTGATATTAATGCCAATACAACAGATTACATTCAAGGCCGAATATTAAATTACATTTAAAATAATCCAAATATGTAATAATTATTTAAACGGAATTACATTTTGCAACCATAATAATATTTCTAAGATGTTCAGCCCTTTATCATGTGTCAATAAGAGTATAAAATAAATTGTAAATTAATAAATTAATAATAAGTAAATAATTATATTTATATTTCCATAAAATTTTAAGCAATAGAAAATCAACAAAATTTTAAAAGTTAGTTAAAATAAAAATACGATCTTTTAAATATCGCCATGAAAAGATTAATCATGTTTATAAAAAATATATATTTTAAATATATAAATAAATAAATATCTTTAATATGCACAGAGTTTTCTTTTATATATTTAATCATTCTTTTGTTATAATTAGCTTTCAATCCACAGAAGTTTCTTATCCTTTTAAATACAAACTTAATTTCTTTAATATTATTTTCTTGCAAATTTTTATGACTATTGCTAACCAGTTAATATTTGACTTGATTTTAATCATGTTTTGTAATAGGATAGAAGAAGAAATTTCGCTGGATTCTTTTAACAGTATCCATCATAGCAACAATGATTCCACAGCTGTTGCTTCCAAGAAGTGTGAGAAAGATTAATCCTTTCCGGCACAGACGAATTTTGTTGTAAAATGATGAAATGATTGAATGAAACCGGAATTTAAAACGACATTTTTAGACATTAGAAACTCGTTACTTTATACTTTCACTGTAAAAGCAAAATTTTATTAAAATGTACTTGGTGCCGTTTGTAAGTTTGGAATTAAAATTACGTATCCCGAGCCGTGGCCACTGCGTCGGAAAGGGTTTAACAGGATGACTCAAAACTTATTGTTCAAATTTCGTGTGGAGGTAGGGAATGCGTCAGAAAACCGATTTTACATACGAAAGTATGTCCACAAATGTACGCATGCGTATGTAAAGGGCGCTTTGTGTACCCAACCACCGCCCCCTGAATACTAGGCCTGAGCGCTGGATCAAAAATGGCGGCTGCTGAAGGCGAATTTTTTTTCAGCGTGTGTACGGTCCCTTAAATATTCCTACCAATAATTTTTTGAAGATTTTTCCGCTTCATTTTTCTGAGAATAAACAAGGTAGAGAAATCTTTTATAAAATACTGGTGTCTACATTTAAGGGACCGTACCTACGCTAAAAAAAATCCGCCTTCGGCGGCCGCCATTTTTGTGTGAGCGCTCAGGCCTAGTATTCAGGGGGCGGTGACCCAACCTTCCATTGCGTCCCAATCATAGTTTTGACTTTGCTAAAGCTAGTATTATTTCTTCTCCTATTTCCACTTCTCATTCAGACTTCCACGAATCCTTTTACAGTACTTCTGACGGTTTGACGAGGAGCCCGGGACATCAGCCCCACATCCCCGCGCCATAGCAACTGAAGACTACTCTGCATCAGAGTACTTAGGGTGAAGTGAGAAATAGCACTCGGTTGGGATCCATAGATGCCAGGACGGCTGAAGGTGAAGAGCTCAGCGGTGGCAGTTAGCCTCCCCTCAAAAAAAAGACCCAAAACGGGACCATACATTTTACATATTAATTACAAGTTAAATTTTCCTAACACTAAAATAAGAATAAAAACTACAATGCGATATGAAAAGCCTACTCAAATAGTAGAATTTAAAACAAATAAAAAAGAATGGTTACAATTTTAGAAGAGAAATATTTACAAATTTTCCAACAGCAAGGATTAAGCGCACTGGATCTTACTGATCTGATCCATAAATGTTAGTGTCTTTTTTCCTGCTTCTTGTTTAACAATTTCATCAAGAATTGTTTCGAGTTTTTCCGCAAGTTTGCAAAAGGAATCAATCTTAAGCTCAATTTTAATTTTTTCCAATGTATTGACAATTTTAGTGAAACCAAGGTTAAAATCTTCAATCTGGTATAGTTGTACCGGGTCTGGTGGCGCCATCTTTGGCTCCTTTTGAGAAGTACGAACTTTTATACTCTTATTTTTAGTTTCTTCGGAGTTGGGATTATTTTGCTTATTATTTGCGATATCTGCATAAGTTTTACGGAATTTGGGTTTGATAGGATAGTTTTCGCAACCTTTAAAAGATGCTGGATGTTCGGATCCACAATTATAGCAATTCGGCGGTGGCTTAGCGATTTTTTCACCTTTTTGTTCATTTTCGCTTTCATTTTTCTTATTCGGGCATTCAGGGCTTTTATGCGCCCCTCCGCATCCTACACAATTTGGGTCCATAAAGCAGTAGGTGCTAATGTGGAAAAACCCCTGGCAATTCCAACATTGCACTGCTTTATGGGGGGCCCTGTACTTTTCGGTTTCGATACGAATTTTGAATAACTCGCGCAAATTAGAGATTTCCTTGGTTTTTTCGTTTTTAGTAAGGTGGGTCAGAAACAGGGGGAGAACTCGCTTATTAACCCTACTAACCATCTGGACGGTTTTTATGGGTTCGTACCCTTTATTTTTTAGCTCATCGTTAATCTCATTAGGTTTACAACTCTTAGGGAGTCCTCTTATAACAATTTTTATCGGAGCAATAGTGTCCGGTATAACGTAAAATTTATGCGCTTTTTCTTTTAGAAAAGCTATAATTTTATCTTTAACGTTAAGGTTCGAGGGAAAAATTTTTAGGTCCTCTTGGACAATTTTGACGCTAAACTCAGGGTCGCATTCTTTTTCGATAGTTTTAGCGAAATTTACGAAGTTTAGAATATTTTTTACTATGATAGGTTTGGGTGGTTTAAGATTACTTTTAACTGCTTTGATTTCTTCAGAGTTAGGTTTGCTTTCTTTATCACTCGATAATTTAGAATAAGCTTCGATGTTTTCATTATTTTCTACGGGATTTTCCTCTAGATAATCCATTTCGGAGATCGTAGCAACCGACTCAGCGGTCTCCGACTCTCCGAATTCGGATTGGCTTTCGCCATTTTTCTCTATACTTTCAGATTGGCTATCATCTACCAGTTCAATTTCGAAGTTTAATTTATCATTTGTCATACCGACTCTTCGCTTTTTGCGGCCTGGTACAACTAAACCAGTTGATACGCTAATTTTGCTACTTGCTTTTTTAATTTTCTTTGTCCTAACTTTTAAAGGATTAAAAGACTGTAAGGGACCGCCCTTACGCATAGCTATAGCGAATTTCTTTCCTTCTTCCCATTTAGGACCAAAATGTTTATGAAAATAATGGTCATTGTATGTTCCGCTGCTATCAAAAAAGGAGAACACCTCGTCGTCCACATCTGACATGGACTCAATATTTTTACCTATCAAGTATTGGTCAAGATCGCTACCCTCTGGGATAGAATCCGGGTTATATTTAAAGCTAATACTGCCATCGCTATTTGAACTCAAAGCCATATTACCTATGGGCGAAGTCCCAGGCGTCTGGTTGCTATCCATCAGGATCAGACTTCAGAATCACCAAGTCACCGACCGGTTCGCTACTGTCATACGTGGCCGTGAAAACGGCCTTTCGCTATACCAAGTACGGTGACTAGCACTGTCTCTGGGATGACATGTCAGGAGCTGACACACTCGCTCTCATCCTTTTACATCTTATTAAAAACTCCAAAAATCTCGTTAATGTCGTTTAAGAATTCTGGTGTGAAACCAAAATTTAAAAATTCATGAACGAAAATAGTTAAAAACAAATAATAAAATAAACTAAAAAAAAAAATAAATGAATAAATAAAAATGAAAATAAAAAGTAAAAAATAAACCAATAATAAAAAAAAAAGTTAAAAGAACCGGGAATAACAAAATTAACGAGAAGTTCCCAGGTGTCAGATAATGAAGGCGTTGAATAAATGTCATTAACGACATTTTTTTGAGGTTTTAAAGATGTAAAAGGCTTCGTGGAAGTCCAAATGAGAAGTGGAAATAGAAGAAGAAATAACACTAGCTTTAGGAAAGTCAAAAAAATGATTGGAAAGCAATGGAAAATTAGGTACACACAGCGCCCTCTACATATGCATGCGTACATTTTCGGACATACTTTCCTATGTAAAATCGGTTTTCTGACGTATTCCCTATTTCCTCACGAAATTTGAACGATAAGTTATGAATCACCCTGTTGCCAGGTTTCCCGCGTAAATTGGAGCTCCAAATGCCCTGCACACCAGTATTTTAAAGTATTTTTCTTCGTTTTATCTAAAGGAGGAATCATCTGCGATCAAAAAAGGCGAAATATACTGTAAGAAATTAGTGGTGTGCAGATCATTTGGAGCCCTGGTTTACTCGTAATACCTATACTGTTATACAATGAAACCTTACTATTGTTATACATTCAAAATTCTGCCCTGGATATTTCGTCACGTTTAGTAAATGAAAAAATCAGAGTCTAAAAGCTAATTACTCTACAAGCAGAGTTGCCAAGTCTCCGGCTTTTTGCATACCACTATTATATTAGAGAAAATGTTGTACTTTTAAATCGCCGAAATGTCCCAATTAAATAAAAGAAAATTTTCTGTATTAAAATACTGGTATCCAAAAAGCCGGAGACTTGGTAGCTCTGTACAAGCTAATGAATGTTCCATTCCAAAAAGAAAAAATAGTACACAGTTCTTGTTCACAAGGAATTAAGAAAAAGTGTTTAGAAAGAAACAATATTTCAATATTGGTAACTTAAGGGGACATACGACCCTTAAAACCTATAAAAAAATCGATGTTCTGTTTTTTAATTCATTTGACAGCAGTGTTGCCTAAGGGCTACTTTTTTTAAATTGGGAGTCCTTGATTGGCATCACTTTTCTGAAATGGTTTTCTTTTTAATTAATATGTCATTAAATAAGGCGAATTTTACCATTTCAAAAAATTTGTGCCAATCAATAAATCTGAATTTTTAAAAAGTAGCCCACTGGCAACACTGTTTAACACTGGAACCGCCATAGCGGTCATTTTGACCGGCAAAAAATGAAAATATTTTGATTCGAAGCAGAAATTTTTTGCTAAAATAAGTTAAATATGAACAACGGAGAAATACGTTAACCCCTTGAGAGGCAAACAAAAATATCTTTAAATACTGAATTCTCACCGGAATAATCGAAAAATTTTATTTTTAAATGAGGAAAAGCAATTTTTTAACGATTATCCTCCAAAGTTAAAACTATACAATTTAGTTAACATTTTCTGGTGAGAATGTTGTTTAAATTAGGTGGGATATATTTTATCCCACCGCCCCTCAAGGGGTTAAATAAATAAGTTAAATAGTTTTAAATAAAAATTCTGGTGTAAAATACTTTTATAACACTTGAGTAAAATTTCCGGCGGTTCTAGTGTTAACAGCTAATGTTTTTTCTGAACAATTTGACACAAAGCGCACCAAAATATTCTTAAAATTGCGCTCGTTATAGTAAAAAATTTAAATTAGGTTTTGTTCTGTTTCAAGCGAAACATTTATGTTTAAATTGATTTTTCTCAAAATCGATATTTTTTTATTGCGCGCACGATAACTCCAAACGTATTAAAGGTAATGATTAGAAACTTTAAATTTATCTTTCCTGGATCATTTTCTTCAAATTGAACTAAAATCTAAGAAATTTAACAAAAAATATTAAAAGTATGAGTATTATAGTGACAAAACTTATCAAATTTTTCATATTTTTATTTTGATAATCAAAAAACTTTAGAAATTTTTTATTTATTCATTACATTTTAGTCCATTTTATTGTTGTAATATTCTTAAACTTATATTAAAAGTTTCAAAGTTCTAGAGGGTATAGATTTTTTTTAAATCATGCGCGCAAGATATATATATTATCATTAATTAAAACAAAAGCATGCATTAAGGAATAATTATTTTCAATTAATTATACAGTGTTAAATGCAAATTATATATTGTAGTGTATGGAGAACATTTTATAGTATTAACAACAACATAAAAAAAAACTGAGGTGATTAGTGCAAAAATGAGTGCATGGGGCCACTTTAAATATTTGTGTCCAAAATCAAATTTTTCATCTGTTTACAGGGTCGGATAGGCTCACATAAAAACTTTTGTTCAGAATTGAGAATCAGAAATGTCAGAAATGAGACCGGCAATCACTATAATGGAGGCCACTTAATTCGTTTGGTCAGGTTTTTGTTTAAATATAAAAGGCAGTGAGAACCCCAATATAGGTTCATTTGTAACGACTTTCGTTTAAAAATATACACTGGTTTCCAAAAGTTCAGGAACAGTGACTGGATGCTTTCGATTGTTCACTGTTTGTCGAATATCTACCAAAATTATTGGCGAATTGTTCTTTGTAAAGAACATGTTTGATTTCATATTTATCGGTGAAGATTTAGTCGGGAGGATAATTAGGTGGCTAATAATAAATTTAATAATAAAATAACATTTGCGATCATTTATGTAACACAAAATGCTGAAAATGGTTTATCACTGCGTTAAATGACTATTTGGGTCCTGTTCAACATTTGTGTGCATTTGTGTAAGCAAAGCACTCATATTCGTGAAAATGTTATTGTGTCTGCGAAAAATTCAAAAAATTTTTGTTTATAGCATACAGAGTTTTCAACCAAATTTAACACAACTTTCCTAAAACCTGAAAAAGAACAGTAGCAACAGCGCACTGCAATTAAAAAAAAGAGATGAATATATTGAATATTTTATGTGATATGGGTATTTGTATGAAATAATTTTTAGCTGCGTAGAAGATTCTAAATTTTTTATTTTATAATTTGGTAGTCAGCTATTTAGAGCAACGTATATAAAAATTCCAGTGAAATATCGCGAAAATTCACTATCATAGGGGCGATATAGTAAGTTGCTTTCTAAAAATAACTTTATTATAAGGGATTTTCCATAACTTTTCAATCAGATCATTATATCTTTCTGAGTTTTCACAATATTTGACTGGACTTTTTAACAGAAGTTGTCCAGAACAGCTGACTTTCAAATTATGAAATAATAATTTGAAATCTTCTATGCAGTTAAGAATTATTTCATACAAATACCCATACCTCGTCAAATATTCAATATATTTATGTTTTAATTGCAGTATGTTGTTACTACTGTTCCTTGACAGGTTTTCGGAAAGTTGTGTTAAATCTGATCGAAAACGCTGTATGCTATATACAAAAACCTTTTGAAGTTTTCACAGACACAATAGCATCTTCACGAATATGACTACAATGGTTACACAAATGCACACAAACGTTGAACAGGACCCAAATAGTCATTTATCACAGTGACAAACCATTTTCAGCTTTTTCTGTTACATAGGTGATCGCAAATATTACTTTATTATTAAATTTATTATTAGCCCCTTAACTGTTCTCCCGACTAAATCTTCACCGAGAAATATGAATTCAAACATCCCAGAAGTTCAAGAACAAGTGGCAAAATACATACATACATATCATATGTTTTTTGGCTGATGTTGATGAAATCATTTTCATTTATAAAAACAGAAATTTGAATATATTCTTATTCAGATGCAAGGAAATCGAATGAATAGTATTTCTCATTTTTTGGTACAAGCAAATGAATATCCAATCAAGCATGTTATAAATGTTATAATTAATTTTTCATTTGAATGAAAATGAGTAAATACCGGGACACGAACCTAGATGATAATAATAGTAATGATGATGATAATAATAATAATAAAATAATCTAAACTTATTCTGCCATCCTTCTGCTTTATTTAAAATTGGTTTTCATGTGTCTGACATTGAGCTAACTATTTTTATACATATGGAAAACAATATATGGCTTTATCTGTATTTTTATTAGTAAAATGTTGATAATAAATCAAATAAATATATCTAAATTGCTAGGAATTAAATAAAAGAAAGTTAATTTTTTCCTTTATACTGAATTCAGAACTTTAAATCTCGTTTCCAAGTATTTTTTTTTTTTTTTTTTTTTTTTTACATGAAAATATATTTCAAATTTATGTTTCAGAAATAGCTTAATTTCCTATAGTTTTACTCTCTCACGTTCAACAATAACTGCTTTCTGGAACAATTAAACTGATATTTTTCTTCTTTTGTTTATGACAAATATTGTTTTCATGGAACTTGAAAAAAATTTAAATAAATTCGCACTAATTATTAAATTTTTAGTAGATATTTTGTACAATATGCATACCCAATGAATGCATCTTACTGCAATTAAATATTTTGTGTTGCTCCGATTCAGATGTATTTATTATGAATTTCTATTCTGTTTGTTTCGGCAACTAAAATCAATAGAAATTGATAAATAATACATTCATTGTTTCTAGTGTGATGATAAAAATATATCTATGCAAATATATCTAAACATATTTTGGAAATATTATTATTATTTTTTTAATATTTTAAAGCTAAATAAAAATAATTAATCTACTTTATTGCTTTAAATATAAATCATAAGGTATCTATATTTTTACAAAACCAACATTTAAAATAATCAAGCTTACTCTTAAAAGAATGAAGAAAAAAAATACATTTCCTCTCTTTAAAAAATACGCGAGTTTAGGTAATATTAGCCCTCTACTCTGTAAACGATGAGGGTTCATTACATGTGTGCCGGAAACCGGCCCTCAATCATTTGCGGGCAAACTAAACGCAATAGTTTTCTCGCCACCGATCCATAATATTTTTGGCAATAGCTGCCGTAATTACCGGCGTGTCACTTACGGTATTGCTTTGCCTTTAACTCACCTTGACAGCGACGAAAACGTCATACCCTCGCAAATCGTGTGTTTGATGGGTAGTGATTTACTTTCTTTGTCCGCTCCGTAATTTAGACTAAATTTGAGAGTTATTCTATCTCTCCCTGCCCAATTAGTTTAAATTAAGGTGTTTTAAAACTTATATCTGAATATGACTGAGTTACTAGGTAGTGCAGCCTTGCCAGGGTCGCTATAACTGGTGCAAACAGATAAGAGTTACGAGGGAAGGCGCATCCAAGTGCAAGTGGATAGACTCATCACTCATTTTGCTTTTTACCAAAAGAAATAGGTGAAAGCCCCAAGTAGAACAGTTTAAAAACATATTTCGGGCTTTTACCAACTCAATTTTCTAGGATTTTCCGGATTTCGGGTTTTTACAGTAACTGATACAGTCGTGGAAAAAAAAGTAAACACCCCCTACTAACTCTTCAACAAATTATCGTAGACGGAAGTTACTGGTACCGAACGATTGGAAATAAAGTCTACTTTTAAATGATGTATATAAAATTTGCTTAGGGGGCCATCTACATATTAAAACGAACCCAAACCTCATTTTTTTCAATGGCAATACCCAATTGTCACGAGATATTTCAAATTTTCGGTTCAAACTATGGCTAGACACCAAATTTCAAGTCATTTGAATAATAAGTTTTTGAATTATAAACAGGGACGTAGCTACAGGGGGGGTGTGGGGGGGTGCGACACCCCCCCACTTCGGTAAACTCATATACATTCGGTAATTTCACTTTCGTTCAAAATGTATTGCAAAACAGAAAACAATGTCAAACCATATTTGAAATTATTAAATATTTTAAATATATAGATTTTCTAATCAGAAACTTCCTTTCTCTTTGCACTATGCAATTTCTTTTTCCCTGGGAATCGATTGCAATTTCACCTTTTAACTATTCCATGGGTGTAAGAAGGGGAGGGAGAGGGGTCCAAGTTGCAGTGTCCCTTAGAAGATTAAGTATAGCTTCTTCCTATTTCTATGCAGTATCCCTGTAAGCTGTGAGCTAGAAGATAATACCCTGTTCACACTAGAAACTTAAGATATCTTAGACCGTCAGATTTGAAGTGGTACCCTCCCGGAATTGGATGCCTGTTCACATTGAGAAACTTACCTTAAGATATCACCAGGGGCGTGCCGAAGGCTGTTTTAGTGGGGGGGTGTGAACTGAATTTTGCCGACTGCAAGATCGGGGGTGAGAAAGACTGTGATAGCCCCCCCCCCCTCTCAGTGACGGAGTCAACTGTTCTACAATACTGTGAATTTATAAAAATCACTAAAAGTCTTAAGTGTTCACCTGCATTCTCTTTAACCACAGTCGAAATTAAATGTTGTTGTTCAATATGTGTAATTTTTTTTAAATTTTTTTACTATATAAGTAGAGTTCAGAATCCTGTTATTAATTAGGATTCTGCTTACGATTTAAAAGGAAATGTGTATGGATGTACTGTACATTAACCAGTTCTCAAAAGTAACAATTTAAGAATTTTGAAGTACTTCGGAATTTATGTTTCTATAAATAAAACCGCATGCTGTTGTGTAATGTAAGTGTATAAATTTTAAGATACATAAAAAAGACAAATCTTGCTTGCTAAAAATAAGATATATATTAGTATGAGAGACTAAAATTTATCCTTCTACATTTTTAAATTATCACCCGCCTATCCTTCAGAATAGCTCATTTTCCAGCTACACTGTCTAAATCCAACATGTCAGTTATGTCTGTTTCACAGGTTAATAGCATTAATTAGTCCAGTCGCTCTTCCGACATGGTGGTACGCAAGTAATTTTTTACTAACTTTAACCTGCTGAAACTTCTTTTATTACTTGCTACAGTTACTGTAATAATTAAGGTCAACTTGTAGGCCAAAGAAAGGTTAGGATACAAATGAGCCTTCCCCACAAATTTTTGCGCTGCTGCGCCAATTGTATCCGATTCAGAACTAGCTATTTCTGAAGACATGAGATCAATTTCACATTCCAAGTTATCTACATCTTTGAGATCATCAAGAAATAGTTGACATAGTTTAGAAATGTCCTCGGTAGAGCTATACTTGATCCTAGATGGAAGGAGACAGGCTAGTGGTTTAACTTTCTCAAATACCAACTTATTAATGTCTACAAATGCAGTTGTAAGCCGATCTACCACCTTCAAAATTTCTGCTTTAAAATAATTCTCTCGTGTAAATAGAACTGCAGTTTTAGGATTGTCGTCGATCTTC
The DNA here is from genome assembly GCA_963932465.1 of Maratus speciosus. Lineage (NCBI taxonomy): Eukaryota > Metazoa > Arthropoda > Arachnida > Araneae > Salticidae > Maratus > Maratus speciosus. Next base: position 276,502,772 of record OZ010789.1, read on the forward strand.
GATGGAGGCCTCCGTCGCCTGTGCCGCAAATTGAACTCATAATCTTGATTTATTCCATGTATCTCGCAGATGTTGTCAGCTTCCTTAATGATGTTCATTATTGCCGCCGTGTCATCATTCCGGAGTTTCTGAATGCTTTCGTAAGTTTTTTGCATTATGTCGGTTCCCTCTAAAATGTTCAGGTCGTCACGTTGCAATTGCTCTGTTGCTAACTTGGTCTGAAACATAATTGTTTTCATTCCAAGTAAAGAAACAATGAAATCGTATGACATCCTTTTGCTTCTTAACCCTGCCGCCTTAGCTCGAGCATCCTTGTCAACCTTCATGTCTTCAGAAATAATTTGCAGAGTATGGATGAGGGCGTCATAGGACGATAAAATAGCTCTGACTGAATCCGCTCGCATAGTCCATCTTGTCTTTGACAAAAATTTCAAAGTAAGACTCTTCTGAAGAGCTTCTATTTTCTCTGTCAGTATGCCGAATCGCTTTGTACTCAGTTAAAAAAAGTTATAGAGATCCTGAATACTGTCGTAGAACAATTTTATTATATTGCTTTCTTTGCACGCATGTTCAACACATAAATTCACTTTATGCACGAGGCAGGGTATGTATAAAATAGATCTATCAGCTATTTCTGAAAGTTTTGATTGACAGCCTAAAATGCGCCGGACATAGATGACGTGGTGTCGTAAGACTGTGCACGAGCTTGGGAAAGCGATATTCCAACTGACTGTAGAATTTCAGAAATAAGCTTAGCCATTCCTTCGCCTGTTTTAGCTAGATAATCTTTTAGTTTTAACAACCTTTCTTCTGGGTGATACTGGGTCACGTATCGGATTACAATTGAGAGCTGGTCAAGATGAGAGATATCGGGTGTGCTTTCAGCCATAACGCTAAAAAATCCACAATTTTTGACATTTGCAACTATTTTTTCACGGACACATGATCCAAGAACCCCAATAAAGTCGTTTTGTGACTTGTTGGCATGGTATGGGCGAAGATGATTATCATCAATCCAGTTTTTTAAAGTTGGAATCCACCTGGCCATTAATCTAATGAGCTGAATGTAGTTACCGCTCTCACTTTCTCGTCCCCAAAATGCAAATGCTTGACGACTTAGATATCTGGTGCAGTCTAGAAGTATATTAATAATCTCTCTGTTTCTTAGACGAATTTGCTCCGCGTTAGCTGCTGCCTTTCTACGTTGACTAGATAGAAAGTTGTCAACGTGCTTACTTTTTTGGGCCAAATTATCTAATTTATACACTGCGGTTCTATGAGCATTGCTCGTAAAATGAACCATTAACTTGCCTTTACGGTTTTTTCCTCGGCCTTTCATCTTATGCCATACACGAATATCAACACCGAACCAAGCTTCTTCTGTGTTTTCAGGCCCCGGGCCATCAGAGCAAAGTGAACAAGCATAACAAAATGCGGCATCCAGTTGGTCGCTGTATTCTAAATATGGATATTCTTTATACCAGCAGGAGCTAAACTTATTCTGCTTCTTGGGATCTATGTCATGATTCACAGGGTAAGATGATCTCTGAGGTTGATAAGGTCCACGAGACAGGATGAAAAGTTCCTGGTTTTCGGTTAAATTCTTTCCAATACGATCGGCGCCCCACCAGTGGCTGAGAGGTTCTGCTCTCGAAGCTGGTAGACGGGAGGTGCTGGGTTAGAACCCAATCGCGCCCATCGGCCTAATCGTTCGGAGTTCTCGTGGTTTTCTTCGAACCGTGGATTTCCATGCGTTAATACGGATTAGGTTCCCTTAGAAAGACCTCCACGGAAGGCACTCCCCCTAGGGCCTATATCCCTCGTGTAGATAATTGGCCGTCAAAAATCAACCCAACCCAACCAATACGATCGGCTGGATCACAACTTAGAAAAATCGAGGAATCTTCCTTTTCAGAAACATTGACATTTTCCATAGAATTGCTAGTTAGGATTTTATCGCATTCCTCAATCACACTTTCGCTGTAGTGCCGAACCCGGTCTGCAAAAGCCTTAACATTCGCAGTAAAATTTTGTGATGAAAATGATGTTTCGGAAACATTTTTACGAAGCTCTGAATTTTACATCTGGAGGATCAGTTTGAATATGACTATGCAGGCCTCTAATAGAAATGCAGAAATATCTACATATTGTACATTGAATCCGTTTTCCTTTCTGGAGGTTGATGTTTTCATTCGGATGAAATATTCTTATATGGCGATATAAATTTATTTTTTTCTGTGAAATGTGTGTGTACACGATCGCAGTGTGTGCATAAACTTTTCACTGAATTATTCGCCATCATGCGACAAAAACAAACTTTCGCAAATCGCTCTTCTTCTGTGTCCGTGACTTCATCTTTTAAATGCAACAACCTCAAATAACTAGCGCTAAATCCAGAGCCAAGAGGTCACCAAATTCTAAGAATCAGTCCATAGGAGAAGGGAGCAATTAAAGATGCTACATGGGAAAACTTACAATAGAGATTGCAACAACCCCCTCCTCCCCCGAAAGTCTCAAATTCTCAGAAACGCGATTCTCTCTCTCTCTATCACCTCCGCTCTCTGACAACCCCTCCCTCCCACACAGAATCATAAACAATCTTCCGTGAGAAGTTATTTCTTTTCCCCTTTAAATGACGGACAACAGAGAATTGAAATGATACTGACGACAGGAGAGGGGATTTTTTGCAGGGTGTGTTCTTAACTTTCCGACTATTCTAAATTTTACCAACTCTTCCAAATAAGTGGGGGGGGTGTTACACCCCCAACACCCCCCCGCTAGGCACGCCCCTGGATATCACAGTAGCGTCACTGTATCTGCGATCTGATCAAAAGTAAAGTATGCGCATGCGCTTAAAATAAAAACGGCAGCAACAGCCAATCAGTAAAAGAAAAGCTTCATAGCCAACGAGAGTGAGTGGTCATTCCTGTATCTAGCCGAAGTAAGTCGAAACTCACTGAGAGAGTTTGTGGAACTCTCTCAGAGAGTTCGGCGGCCTAAGATATCTTAAGTATCGTAGTGTGAACATAGTATAATGGTAGAAAATATCTTCGTTTCATTCAAGAAAGGAATCTGGAGAAAAGTGCCTTGAGGGTAAATGCGTACACTCCTTGACCAATGCAAATGAAATTAGAAGGCCAGACTTCTTGTTCGTTAAAATTCGTTTTGCTGGACTCTGAAAGCTATCGGGGGTTGATATTTCGCGGTTTTTTTCGGTGGACAGGATGTCGCCAGATGTTTACTGTTGTATTGTCTGTTTTTCAAAGCAAAAAATAAGAGAGAAAAGGGAATCTTTTCTTATCAAAGAAAATTAAAACGGTGTAATAAAATTACATCAGCTACTAAGGATGTAACGAATACCGAATATTCGGCCTACAGGCGAACCGGATACCGAATATTCGGCTAGCCGAGTAGTAACTATTCGGCCAAATACCAAATATTCGGCTGGTCGAATATTTAAAAATTTTATTAATTAAAAAAGTTTCATATTTCATGGCTTCTTATGGTGAATTAAACCACCAAGGGAATATATTTTTTTTAATTCTAAAACAAACAACTCAGCAAAAATAGCTTTTCTACCGAATATTCGGCCTACAAGCGAACCGTATACCGCATATTCGGCTAGCCGAATTTACTGTTAGGCCGAATACCGAATATTCGGCCAGCCGAGTAGTAACTATTCGGCCAAATACCAAGTACTCGGCTTGTCGAATACTTTTATATTTCAAAGATTAAAGGCATTAAAATGTTAAATTTTAAAATAATTTTACACAATATTTAATGCAGAAATTTACATATTGATAAACAAGAACTTTTTACAAGTAAACTTTATACATGAAAAAAAATCTTTGTGTTATTTAAGAAGAGAATTTTAAAATTTTATTAATTAAAAAAGTTTGACATTTCATAGCTTCTTCTGGTGAATTAAACCAAGTGAATATATAGATTTTTAAATTCTAAAACAAACAACTCAGCAAAAATAACTTTTCTACTGTCTTTGATTTAGCAAGGAAGTTTTTAAATGCATCTTAGATCAGTGTTTCGAATGGGCGATTATTTTCAGAGATTGGAAACATACACATTGTTCCTAAAAAATTGTAAAAAACAGAGATAATATGGTCATGACAAAAAAATTTTGAACAAAAAACAACACCTCACTCCATTTATTCATTAAAATTACAATATATTCAGTCAAAAATTCTGGGTGTGCAACTACAAGCCGAAACTGAATTTTCGTTCACAACTCTATCAGTAAATGAAGATATTTTAGCAAGATTTGTTTCATATTAATTTAGTTTGTATTAAATGTGATGATATCATTGAAGATGATTGAATTTTGGCCAGTGACACAGTATAAATACTATAAATTGCATTCTGAATAAAGGAATGTCTACCTAATAGTTGTTTAAATATGAAAAGCGGCAGTTTCCAGCACTTCTCATCATAATATTATATTTCATAGAAATCAAAGCAAGTTCGTTAAAAATATAGCTATGATATCTTCGTTAGGGTTAACAAATGAAAATCCAAGTTTGACCTCGAATGAGATGAGATACACTTTATTTATAACTGAATAAGTGGATTGCGATTGTGGTTTTCTGAGCAAAAATTTTCTTTTTTGATGTGTATTATCAACCCTGAAATTTTTCTGTTTCAATTAGAAGCGCACTTTTGTGTGAAAAAGCAAGAAACCGATTATTCACTAGAAAAGTTCAGGAACTTGCATTTTTACATTGTTAATTCCTATGAAAATCTCCATTATGGTTAATTTTCTTAAGTAATACTTTACAAAAAGCAAATAATGTAAAAACATTCTCTTTTACTTAAATATGATTCTGTTTCTAATTTTTATGAACATCTTTATAAGTTGACAGCTAAAAGTAGAAGTTGTGTAAGATTTTTAAAAATGTTTTAAAAGTTTTTTTTAAATATTCGGTTTGGCCGAATATCTTGATATTCGGCCTAACGGAATATTCGGTAACATGGCCGAAAAGGCCGAATACAGAATAGATACCGAATAAGCGGTACATCCCTATTAGCTACTATATATAATGGTATATTGTATCTTCGAAAAACTAAAAGTTTCTTGAAAAACTTATTTAAAAAAAACGCGGGAAAAAAATCCTTAAGGTTGTTCTCAAATCAGAAGAGCTATTTTCTGAGACATTTCTGAATTCAGAAACTATGTAGTCGAAAGATGTTTTCCATTTTTCGGTAAACGCAAAAGATTTTTCAGAAAATATCGTCAAAGTTGGCGTTTTGAACCTAATTTCAGACACGGCAGCTCCAGAAAGGCAAAAAACTTGTCGTCCTGTGACAACATTTGCGTATAACGTGATAAGTAATTTCATCAAAAAAATGTAAAACTAGTTTCCATTGTATTCCGCTTCAACAGTCAAGCCTGCCAATATGCTTAAAATGAGACAGAAAATGTGTCAGAAATTTTTGCGTTGTTCAGTAGGAAGCTCGAGAACTGCTTTAAAGAAAAATAATATAAGATAGAGAACTATAAAATATTGGATTTTTCCTTTGTAACTTAATATAAACCGACGATATGTTTTAAGATCTGGATCTGTTTTTGTCACGTAGTAGTGGAGGGTATACGGAGATATACGCCGTATACCCTCTCTCTGGATTTTTTTAAGAAGCTCCGCATACCCTCTGCTTCTCAAATAAAGCATTGGCGTATACTGTATCCATGAATGTTCATGACTTTAGCGTATACCCTTTGTTTTTTTACGACTGCAACACTGGTTCTTGTCATTCAGTTCGAAAAGATATTTTTTATTTATGTTTTTGAACTTGTTTTAAAATCATCAGTTGTATTGATATATAAAGCAAGTGCATTGATGATAAAACATTAATCTTTCTTCTAATTGGCGTATTGCGATATACATTTACATTCTGCTGCAAAAACTGAAAGCCATTTTTTTCTTTGTTTTCTGAAATGAAAGGATCTCAAAGTTAATTTAAATTGATTTAAAAAAATCCTTTGACTTCAATTAGGCTAATTCACGTAAAAGAATAAACGCTACAGCTCACAAAAAAATGCAAGCAAAGTAATTTTGCAGAACACAAAATAATTTTCCACACAGTCTACTCTCTCTCCCCTTCCCCTTCTCCATCGAAAAAAAGTCTTTTTGTGTTCAAGACTCTTTTTTTTATTATTGCAAATTAAAATAATATTTAATTTTTTTATACTTATGCTCAATTGCTCAACATGATATTTGACTATTTCAATTCTGATAACTTTCTATATTACGAGTTCCAGCTTAAAAATTCAACAGAAAAAATATCCTACAAATAAAGTGCAGGTTTGATTAGCCACATTTTGTGGTTTTTAAAAACTATTTAAAGTTGATCTGAAATCGCGACTTGTATCTTTTTTTACACTTTCGTGAAGAAATTTTCATTTTTAAATGCACGAAATTTGCAGATATTCTTTCTTATTCGTAATCGAATAGCGTTTCTCTTTTTTCCTATAAAGGTAACTGGTCTTTCAGAAAATGGTGCCAAAGTTGACGTTTGGAACAGATTTTTTTTACATGACAATAGGCAAAACATCATTATGAAATAGTGATTGATTATAACTTAATATGTAATACATTTATTAGAAAATTTAAAAGTGGTATTTGATTTCAAAGCACTTCATACCTCATGCGGTCATGCCTGCTGATTACACACTTCTAGATAAAAAAATGTCTACTTAAATGTGTCAGAAAATTTAACATTCTTGAGAGAAGTAAAACTATTTTTTAAGAACAAGTTTTTTTTTTTTTTTTTTCATAAACGTGGCTTTTAATACGAAGTTAGAAAACTGTTTAGTTATTTCAAATCTGAATCCGTGTATGGTGTATTTGATAATTTTGATCAAATGTGAAAGAAAAATGCACAATATAAGAATTGGGGGGTTTGGATTTTTTTTCTTTTATTTCTTTCTCTTTTTTCTATAAATCAAAGTAAAAACGCTCTGTAAAAAAGTTCCAAGTAAAAAAATTCTTCTGTCCGGCTTTATGCAACATTGTCTACTAAATGTTTTCGTCGTTCTCTGTAGTTTGTTTTGGTCCTTTGATCTGCTTTTGGGGACAGACAGTTGAAATTTTCTCATTGAAGTAATCTGCAACAATTATACTTATTCTAATTACCAGAGAAAATAAAAACTACTAATCAACCAATTCTCTCATATATTTTTATTTAATTTTTATTAATTATCTTATTTTATCTTACGTTTTTACTTGGATAAATATTTATGGAAAAAGAGAAATAAATAAAAGAAAAGAAAAAATAAAATCCAAATCCTCCTATTCTTATATTGTGCATTTTTCTGTCACATATCATCAAAATTATCAAATATACCATACACGGATTAAGATTTGAAATAACTAAATAATTTTCTAACTTCGAATTAAATGCCACGTTTATGGGGGGGGAAAAAACACTTGTTCTTAAAAAATATTTTTACTCCTCTTAGGAATGGTAAATTTTCTGACACATTTAAGTAGACATTTTTTTAATCCAGAAGGATGAAATCAGCAGGCATAAGGCATGAAGTGCTTTGAAATCCAATAGACTTTTTTAATTTTCTGATAAATGTATTACATATAAAATTATAATCAATTGCTACCTCATAATGATCTTTTGCCACGTTTTAAAAAAATCTGTTACAAAAGTAAGCTTTGGCACCATTTTGGCAAAACATAAATAAGGCCTGACTAGGCCTAATTAATGTTTTCTCTACCGAGCCGGGACTGGTTTCATTCTTCCAAGTCTTCACGGGCCAAAATTTTCAGTTCCGGTTTTCACCCAACCCGTATGAAAATCATTGTCTCAGCGTGGCCTGGTAGCAAAATAAAGCTAAATTAAAATATAGCAACACATGTGAAAAAGAGCCTGCCTATGCGTAATCCTGTTTTAAACTGAAAAATGTGTTGATCCATGCAAAATTAATATAATAATATGTGAGAAAAGGATATATAATACATTTACACCTATTAAGAAGGGAACTTGTCTATAATGCATTTTTTTACTATACAGTGCGATTCCGTCTTAGAAGATTTCACTGTATAGCATTTTTTAGATTTTTTAAGTCTTTAATACATGGAATATGGATTAACAAAAATAATGATAATCGAAACATTTGCATATAACAAATAGAGATTTATTTAAAAAAAAAATAAATATCGCAGCCTACGGTATTTTTATAAAAAAAAAAAAAAAAAAAAAAAAAAGCTAAGATTAAGTATTTTTGATAAAGATTCCTCGTACAGACAAATTTTTAACCAAATCGACGTAAAAATCAATGTTTTGTAAAAATTCACTCGGGTCGTGCCAGGCTCGGGGTCGAGATTTTCATTTTTTTCGGGCCAGAATGGTTTAGGCTGAACTTTTAGCTGCTATAACGCTGGGCCAGGCCAATAATTTTTTGACAGGTCTGGCCGAGTTCAGGCCTACCTTTTATAATGGGCCGGGTTGATTTTTTTTCTATGGGTCGGCCTAGCCCGGGCCTGAAAAATTCTACCCGTACAGACTTCTAACTTAAAATTTAAAAAGTATTGCAAATTTCAAACTTTGAGTTATAAATAAAAGAAAAAATTAATTATTTTTAAAATATTTTCTGTTGAACTTATTTTTATTGTAATAATAAATAATCAATCTAAATCTGTCTTTTTATACCTCACCCCAAATTACTCCTTTTACCTTTGCCCCCTTCCCCCTCACTGAAGTATCGAGCACGAAAAGCTTAAACCTTAAGTGATGAGGTGATTTTTTTTATATATATATAACGTGGTGAGGTGGTGTGTATACAACCCCAAAATTTGATTTCTTGTCTTGTGCACTCAACAAAATTTACGAATTAAGGTAAGAAAATCTCCTGTGAATTTTGCATTATTTACTTGAATAAAAACAACTGAAAAAGTACTGTAAGTGTACATACATATACATATAAATACACTTATCTAAATACCACAAAAAAAAAAAATCTTCATAAATGAAATTTCTCTGGGGTGGAAAACACCTCACCTGATCAGTTAAGGGTTAAAATCTTTAAAATTACTTTTTTCCTCTGCTTTATTTGTAATTGTACAATACCATAAATAAATCAGCAGTTATCTATTTCACTCCCTCCATTCATAATTTCTACTACCCTCGCTCCCCAGTTTGTAAAATTTTAAATGGTTGAAAGTATTCAGTTTTTTGTTAAAATTTTTTGGTCTGTTTATTTATATATTACTGAAATAATAAATAAATATCTAATCCCCCCCCCCCCTCGCCCAAAAGAAAACAATGTGAAAAAATACAAAATACAAATAAATACAAAATACAAATACAGTATAGGACCCATTATCCGGTATTCCAAAATCCGGAAGGACCCGAAATCCGAAAAAAAATAATTATTTGAAAATTTTCTAAATTTGTAAATTTGTACTAAAATTTTGAAATTTTTTGAAAATTTTACCGATTCCTAATTTTTTTTCAATCCATTGTGTTTTGACGTGTAACCACTAAAATATGTTATTTCAGCCGCCAGATAACACGAAGCTGCCCTCCCCTCCCCCCGACATTAGGAAAAAAATCATTTTTTCTCTCCAATTTTAGTATAAAATTAATTTATATTAAGATTCGTTAAAAAAAGAAAATCGTCAGATATTTCACCGGGGGTGATTGATTCTGTTCTGAATTTTCCGAAAATTAAAAAAAAAAAAAATTGGTCTTCAGTCCAAAAATTCGGACATAAAAAATATTGCGATTTTCGACAAATGGGCGCCGAAAAAAAAAATCAATTGCGTCAATCATTCGCAGAAAAAATCGCCAATTTCTCCAAAGAATTGCAGAAAAAACGCGAATTTTGTCAAGGAATCGCGAAAAAACGCAAATTCCGTCCAAGAATCGCAAAAAACCCGCAAATTTCATCACAGGATTCTGAAAAAATGCAAATTTCGTCAAAGAATCGCGGAAAAAATGCGAATTTCGACAAAGGATCGCGAAAAAAACGATAATTTCGTCAAAGGATCGTTATAAAACGCTAATTTCGTCAAAGAATTGCAGAAAAAACGCGAATTTCGTAAAAAAATGCGAACTTCTTTCAAAGAATCGCGAATATCGTCAAAGGATCGCGAAAAAACACAAATTTTGTCAAAGAATCGCGAAAAAACGCTAACTTCGTCAAATGATCGTAGAAAAAATATGCAAATTTTGTCAAAGAATCGCGGAAAAATCGCTAATTTTGTCAAATGATCGCGAAAAAACGCTAATTTCGTCAAATGATCGTAGAAAAAATATGCAAATTTTGTCAAAGAATAGCGGAAAAACGCTAATTTCGTCAAATGATCGCGAAAAAACGGTAAATTCGTCAAATCATCGTAGAAAAAATATGCGAATTTTGTCAAAGAATTGCGGAAAAAACGCTAATTTCGTCAAATGATCATAAAAAAATACGCAAATTTTGTCAAGGAATCGCGGAAAAAACGCGAATTTTGTCAAAGGTTCCCCCCCCCCCAAAAAAACGCAAATTTTGTCAAAGAATCGCGGGAAAAACGCTAATTTCGTCACATGATCGCGAAAAAAATTCTAATTTCGTCAAATGATCGCGAAAAAACGCTAATTTCGTCAAAGGATCACGAAAAAAACGTGAAATTTGAGAGGACCCGAAATCTGGAAAATTCCAAAATCCAGAAAGACTTCGGTTCCGAGGATTCTGGATAATAGGTCCTGTACTGTAATTACAAAAAAAAAAAAAAAATTACTATGAACATTCGGTAAATTCGATCTCCACACCCCCCCAAACGAAATGCTCTAGCTACGCCACTGATTATAAACATTCAAAATTGAGTGCCTCAAATGTTAAATTACATTTTCATATTTTTATTTATATCTCCTGAAATTATGCTCCTAATGTGCTAATTTTTTGTGTAACAATAATATTAATGTGCCCAAACATAAATACGCTGAATTAGCAATTTTTATAATTTTATGATATGAATTATGAAATTAATATTCGAAAGAATTATGAATTACAACCTACAATTTTTTTGATGGATTTAGATTTATTAAGTCCTGCTTTATGAAAATCCTAAATTTCACATTTTTCTTCCAAATAGTTTCAAATTATGCTTAAAAAACGGTAAAATGACGGTTTAAGGGACCGTCTATGATAGAAGTGAGTTGATATTTTGAAATTTCTTCTGCTGTCCTGTCATCTAACAGGCTTCATTGACTGCTTCAGTGGTGCTTAAGGTGCATTGATCAATTAGCGGGCTCTCTCGGTTAACCATCGAGTACTAAACTTCAATTTGGATACATCCCTTAAAATACGCTCGTTTTAAAATTATTAATTTCTCGGAAACTTATGGTACGAATTGCATAAAAATTTGTTTTTAGGTTAATTGAAGGGTGTAGATTTAATTTATGCTGTCATAATTGTGTATTGCTATTGAAAAAAATCAAAGTTATGGTTCGTTTAAATATGTAGATGGTCCCTTAAGAAAATTTTATATGCACCATTTAAAAGTAGACTTTATTTCCAATCGTTCGGTACCAGTAACTTTCTTCTACGATAATTTGTTGAGGAGTTAGTAGGGGGTATTTACTTTTTTTTCCACGACTGTACATAGACTGAGTAGTGGAAGTGATTATACACTGCTCAAAACAATAAAAGGATATTTGAAGTTTTATATAAAATAAAGATATAAACGAATTTTTTTTTTTGCCGAAAATAGAAGAAGAGAATCACAAATGCAAATTTTTCTAATTTCAAACTGTAGAGTATGCAAATTTTGAGTTCGACGTCAAAAAAATCGCTTCAGCGGCAGCGACTGAAATTTGACTTTCAACTGGATAAAAGGGAATGAAGACAAGGATGATCGGCATTCAGTGATTGCTTTGTTTCGATGAGTACGATGTCTCAGCGAAGTCATTTGACAGATTCAGAAGCTTTGAGAATTGTTGGTAGGTTAGAAGGGGGCCAAACTCAAGCCGAAGTAGCGCAAGCCATTGGAGTGTCACAAAGTGTCATTTCCAGGATCTGGAACCGTTTTTTGGAGAGTGGATGTGCAGGCCGAAGACCAGGGCAAGGTCGTAGACGGGCAACAACGCCCAATGAAGATCGGTATTTAGCGTTAACAGCTCGGAGACACCGAACCATGAACGCTACTCTTCTCCAACAACACCTTCGCTCGGCTACAGGCACCACGATTTCAACTCAGACTGTCCGAAACCGGCTCCATGCTATAGGTCTGTATGCTCGCCGACCGATGGTATGAGTTAGATTAACATCAAGGCATCGTCGCGACCGCAGGGAGTGGGCAACCGAGCATGTCAACTGGAAAAGAAATGAATGGGGCAATATTCTGTTTTCTGACGAGTCCCGTTTTTCTGTGCATCCGGATAATAGGCGTATTTTCATCTGGAGGGACCGTGGCAGTAGGAATAATCCTGCGTTCGTGCACGAAAGTGTCAGATTTGGCGGTGGAGGAGTGTTGGTGTATGGTGGCATCTCCATTGACGGGCGCACTGACCTCTACATCATTCGAGATGGAGCTCTGACTGGTCGCCGATATAGGGATGAGATCCTCAGACCTATTGTAGTCCCTTACGCTGCAGCAATCAGAGATAACTTCATTTTAATGGACGATAACTGCAAGCCACATCGTGCAAACCTGGTGGAGGATTTCCTTTTCGAGGAAGGAATCGTTCGAATGGAATGGCCAGCGTGTTCTCCAGACATGAATCCAATCGAGCACGTTTGGGACGCTCTAGGAAGACGAGTTTCTGGCCGCCAACAACCCCCACAAACTCTCCAAGACCTGTAAAGAGCTCTTCTGGAAGAGTGGGGCAGAATACCCCAACTCGTCATTAATAGCCTCATTGAGTCCATACCTCAAAGTTGTTCAACGTTGCTGACCGCCCGTGGAAACCATACCCCCTACTGAAAATGATTTTCTCTGAAGAAAACACCTTTTCTTATTCTTTTTTTCTCATATGCACAAATTGTGTTTTTTTCCTTTAGTACACAAATGCGCAATAAAATGCATTTTTTTCTGCCAAACATGTGTAATTTATTCTCATATAACCTACTATGTCTGTCGACCATGTATCAATCAGCTAAACAGTTTGCCAGATACAAAATCCACCTAAAGCTGCAATATACTTTAATTGTTTTGAGCAGTGTATATCAAGTTACAATATTAATAATGAAAATAATATTGTCAAAATGGAACTGAAACAAAAGAAATCTACTTGTGTCTAAATGAAGTATACATACTAATTTTATCGTCATATTATATGTGAGGGTTAATGTCCCAAATTACTCTTTGGAGAAAATTACTTGAAATGTTCCTTATATACAAGTCAATCAGGGTAACTTTGAACCACGGTGTGTAACTTTGCACCACCTCCTATTTTTCAATATTTTTGACTCTAAAAGGCTAAATAAACTCCAGAACTGTGTTCTGTTGGCAAGGTTCTAAACTGGGATTTCTACTCTTTATTTTAGAAAATAAATTAGCAACATTATGCGCAATTAATTGCATCATCTAACTATTTTTGTGAAGTACTGTTTTCAAGTTAATTTTGAATGTTGGTTTGAAGTTGTTGTAATCCAATTAAATTTTCATAGTAAGTAACAATATACTCACTTATCAGACATATTATTATCTAACTGTTGTAAATGTGCTAATATTTTGTGATTATTTATTTATTAATAGTTAATAAAATGTAAAATAAGAAGGCAGTAGCATTTTACCGCATTTTCAGGGTAACTTTGAGCCGGCTCAAAGTTACACTAATGCTTATAATTTACTCATTATAGGTGCTACTGTTGAAAATTTCCCATATTTGCACGTATATTTTATATAAATGACGAAAGTGGGCATTAGATATGACATGTAAATAATTTTACAAATATGTGTAAAATACATAAAATTCATTTAGAGGCGTGATTAGGGGCGGAGCTACTCAAATTTGACATTTCATACGTTCGACGTTTTTTATTCTTGTTTGAATAATACTAGTACTTGTATGTATTACTGTAACTATGGGTATATTATAGAGTTAAAACATTGAAAATTGTTTTTCACTGCATTTTTATGTTTTATATGAGCAATAAACAGGTTTTTTTTAATTTCTAAATGTTCAAGGTTCTCTTCTTCCACTTTTCTTATGCCTGATATTTGTTGGAATATCATAAAGTATATCATCTTGTGATGTTGGGAAATGTAAATTCGCAGTCTTTACATATCTGAAAACATTTTTTGGTGTTTAAAGTTGTCCTGACTACAATACTTTTTTTATAATTAATTATTTTATATAAAAATTTATCATATGGTGCAAAGTTACCCTAAATGGCTGGGTAACTTTGAACCAGGCTAAAAATCCATTTTTTATTGCTTTTATCCTTATTATTCATTAATTTTTTATAGTCAAACAATAATTTAGGATCATTTCTCCTCTTTTATGCCCTTAGTTGCGACAATATTCTTCAAATAAGAGTGTGGCATATGAAAATAGAGAAAATGCGGATCAAAGTTACCCTGATTGACTGTAATTGATGGGTGGATTTTTAAGTTGTTTTACGCTTTGTTTCGAACGAATAACTGTTTATATAGAGAGTAGCAACTAAAGTTCTGTCCACACTCATTAACTTCAGAAAGGCGCCAGTTGTAGCTTTAAACATGGTGTCAATGTATAGCAAAGTGGTTGTGAGCTGTGCAAAGACCCCTCTTACAGCGCCAACTAGGGACATATTGCGGAGTTATTATCTCTAAAGCAACGAGATAGGGGAAAATCAATTAAAAAGCTGTAGGAAGTGCTTGGTTTAATATAAAATGATGCCTTTCTATGTCAAGTAAAACGGACATTGGCCGAAAACCTCGCTCAAAGTGTTAAACGGCTGGTATATTCGGGTGCTGACCGAATTTCGAGCTTTGGCAATAAAATATACATACGATTCTTACTTCAGTGGCAATATAAACATATTTTTATGTTGTGAGAAAAATCCACTGAACAACATTATCCGTAAGTAAGTTTTTGTGCAATTTAAGTACGAAGTATGTATTGAAAGTCAATATCCAATATGAAGTATACATGGAATTTTTAAATTTATAGAAAATTTTGTTTAGCATTAAATATAATAAACTTTATTATGTATGAAAAGTTCCAGGCTAGATGTTCAGTAAAGATTGAAATAAAATCTTTTTTTATATGTTTCTCCCATAGAAGATATTAAAATTTATACTTTCTTGCACACTTTAAATAAAGGAACTATCAATATTTTACTAATTTAGAAGCAAACACGCAATAAATCATAAATAATGCTTTATACAAAAGACAGGTGCTTTTATCGACACAATACCATAAAGTTTTCACCATATTATATTCCTCGAAGTCTTAGTAAAAAATCCATATTAAATTATTTTAGCATATACAGCATAACTTTTTCGCCTTTAATGAAGTTAATAAAGACTAAGCTACTGAGATAATTGAATCAGCAGAAAGTTTGCTATT
This sequence comes from Maratus speciosus, assembly GCA_963932465.1. Taxonomy (NCBI): domain Eukaryota; kingdom Metazoa; phylum Arthropoda; class Arachnida; order Araneae; family Salticidae; genus Maratus; species Maratus speciosus. Next base: position 276,518,273 of record OZ010789.1, read on the forward strand.
AAAAAAAGAGACAATATAAGGAAAAAAAGGCAACAAATGAGAATTTATTTTCAAAATAGTGGTCATTATGAAATAATGAAATTTTAAATAACAGAATATGTATACATCGCATGTATTTTTTGACACATTAATTTTAATGTTAAGTATCAACGTCTCTAAGTTAAATTGCTAATCTTTATTTTGTTTTGTGTTTTAAAGGAACTTTAAAATAATTAACTTTGTCGTTATGCAAAATTTAATTAATGTTTTCATGATCTGAAAGCATGTGAAAAATCACACAGGTCTTTTTAAAACACTAACAAAATCATCCGACTCAGCATTTTGAAAAAAAAAATTCCTTACAGTGGACTTTATCAATACTGGCGTCCCAGGCAACTCAACTCTGCATATATTAACCCAAAATGGGATCCACACAAAGCACAGGGTTCAAAGTATGTTAGAGATGCACTATACAATCACAGCCGCTTGCAATATGAAGGTAGTTATTGCTCAAATCATTCGGCCCAACAAGATAAGCACATGGAACAAAGGCTGAATTAGCTGGACGGGGAAAGATTTTCAAAGCAAGTCGCAAGTGCCTGGACGAATTGTGACCGGGTTTAACCGGGTGCATTTTTAGATTCATGTCAAACCGACACATTTTCTCTCTATCTTTCTCTGAACTATGTGGGTTTGTTTGGATCTAATAGAGGATATTCCATCTACGTTTTGATCACGTGGTCAAGGTAAAAACTTTTAGCGTAAAGAAGGGAAGGCTCCGTAAACGTAATGAAAAACCCTCGCCAGCCAGTGAAACAGTTCATGCGGAAAGCAGTAGTAGTCTCCCTTCTTATCAGTTTATCTTTATAGATTTTTCAGAATTCTACAAAAAATAAATTATCTGATTTCCGCACAAATTAATATATATATATATATATATATGTTCGTGGAAGAATTGCATGCCTAGGAGAGATTTTAAGGGGTGAATCTCTCCCTGTGTTTTTCAGTTTGCGGGGTTTCCTTATTCTGTGCGAAAGATTCGTGCAATCCCTCACGTTTTTTCAAATCTTGCATCTAATTAAAGGTTTTTAATGATATATAAACGCTTATAATAATAAAGCTTATAATGTTATATGAGCTTTTTTTTTAAGTCCTCCGGTATATCCTGTCAGTAGTGAACAGTGTTGCTAGTCCAGTACTATTGCCAAGTGTCCGGTTTTTTGCGCTCCTCTTTTATCTTAAAGAAAATGTTGTTCTCTTAAATCGCCCGATACTTCCGATTAAACAATATTTTCTGTATTAAAATACTGGTATCCAAAAAGCCGGAGACGTGGCTTGGTTGGTTGGTTGGTTGATTGGTTGTATTTATGACGGCCAATTATCTGCACGTGGGATATAGGCCCTAAGGGGGGAGTGCCTTCCGTGGAGGTCTTTCTAAGGGAACCTAACACGTATTAACGCTTGGAGAACCAAGGTTCGAAGAAAACCACGAAAACTCCGAACGATTAGGCCGACGGGCGCGATTGGGATCGGACCCAGCACCTCCCGTCTACCAGCTTCGAGAGCAGAACCTCTCGGCCACTGGTGGGGCGCGGAGACGTGACAGCTCTGAACATGTTTTAACACTAGAACGCCCGGAAGGAGTCAATTCGACTCCGACCATATGATTAAATGTCAAATGGAACCAGAAATTCTTTCGCAAATTAAGTTAAATTTTTAAATCGTAGATTAACGTTAAATAAATCAGTCAAATAATATTAAATAAAAATTCTGGTTTGAAATATTTTTAGGAAAATTGAGTAAAATTTCTGGGCGTTCTAGTGTTAACTATTTGGAAATAGTCGTTGTTTTTGGTCGAGGATGGTGCCAAATGATGCTCGCATTTTACTTTTTTTAACGAAATTCAACGATGTTTTTTACTTTTAGAAGAATTTTTATTTGAATAGGTAATAGAAAGGCATAAAATCGTTAAAAATTGTTTGAATAGGTAATCGAAAGGCTTATAAAATCGTTAAAAAATTTAAAAAGTTATAAAATGAGTAGGCAAAAATTATCAGATATGGAAAAATCCATAGCCAAAGAGCGACGTGATGCAAAGCAAAATCGAGGTCTTCAACTCATTATGTAGGCCATGAAAATCGATGCCTTCAACTGATTATGTAGCCTATGAAAATCGAGGTTTTCAACTGATTATGTAGGTCATGAAATCGATTACAGAATAAAAGACGAACGCGAAAAAGGAAACAATATAATGTTTAATCGATTGAATGTAAAAGGCCATGTCTCGAGGGGCTCCAATACACTAGCCACTGCGTTTTACAATCGGTCAATTCTAACCAGGAAAAATTGAGCTCAACGTAGATAATTTGTCGCAATCTGTGGATGATTCGGTGGAACTGCTTTCGATTTGTAAACTGTTTTTCTTCTCAAAACGGGGCTTGGAGAGTTTATCATGAAGGTTTTGGCCGTCTGAAGTTTGATCTTTGTGATCTGTTGTTGAAGACGATGCGACGGAATTTGGTGGACGAAATAAATTCCAAATGGTCGTTGTAATCTATTAAATTACATTTTTTTTGTTTACTTATTCAGGTTCTAAATTCACTCTACTTTTTCGTATCAGTTAATGGCAAACAAGGTGAAAACCATATTACTATTAATAAGGAGAAACTGGCATATCCTTGAAATAGTGAAGCTTCAACTGTAACCGCTTTCGCAAGGGTTGATTACCTCTGGTGGAAATTTCCACTAGTAAATTTTATAGAAATTTTCTCCGTATTTAAAAGACCTTATTTATACAAAATTTCAGTGATAAATGATGACAGAAATAGATTTTCATTTTTACTGGTGAGAGTTTACTTTTGCGGTAGTCAGGTACTGCGTTCTCGCCATATTGTGACAACCGGTGAAACAAACTGACTGTTTTTCGAGGCAAAAACTGACATCAGCAAAAACAAAGTAGAAGTTTTTACCATATTTGTGAGAACATATTTCCATGAATCAAACGCTAAAGACAAAATTTTCTATTGAATTTTACTGTTGGGAAGTTTGCTCCGGTGGTATTCTGAAACTGCAGATCCGATTAAAAAAAAAAACAGAACGTCAACTTCTGACAACCTCCTCAGTTACTTTACTCACAACTCGTAGACAAGTACACTATATGTCTCGTCTTCTTTATTCCTAACTCCATTGTGAAAACAAGGCGATTAATACTCTTTCAAAAAAGTGGTGGCAATCAATTAACCTGAATTTTAAAAAACAATAGCGGACTGGTAATATGGCAGTAAATCATTAAAAGCCAGTTCTTTTCGTTATTAATTTAATTTATTGTTATTTTTTTTACAAGTCAAGCCTTCTTTCCATTTGATGTGTTTTAACAGGGAAACATTCATTTTATTTTTGTTAAAGCTTTTTATTCGGTGTCTTTGTACGACATCTTTTATTTTTTTTATAAATAAATAAATGTTTTTAAACATCTCAAAATTTATCTAAAAATTTGATTAATCTTAAAAAGAATTTACAATTAGATCTAGCGTGAAAATCTGAAAAGCTCTATCAAAAAAAAAAAAAAAAAAAAAAAAAAAAAACGTAATAAAATTTTATTCTTAGAAAAAATCAACGATTGAAATATTCAAGACAAAACTTATTACTTGATCCTCTACTTCATTTATCCAAGGATGTAGTGGAGGGTATACGGGGGTATACGCCGTATACCCTCTGGATTTTTTTAAGGAACACCGTATACCCTCTGTTTCTCAAGAAAGCTATAGTATATACACTCTAGGGTATACGCTCTGCTTTGAGCATATACCCTCTGCTTAGAGCGTATACCCTCTGTGTTTTTTACGAATACACCACTGCATCTAAAGTTTTATCTCTTAAAATTTTTAAAATTCCTACTTGATACTGTTCTCGAATTTGTTTAAAAAATTACCAAACTTTAAATTAGCAATTTTTCCTTTTTCTACTTAAACATTTTTCATTGGTTAAATTTAATTTATATATATCTATATTTGTTTAAGACAATTTTACGCTTCTGTTATTGAAAAAAAAATATTTTGCAAAACCTAAACTTTTAAACAACAATAATTGAAAAAAAATCATATGGGATCATAAAACCTTTAATATTTTAACCTTTTGTATGTCAATGTTCCTGATTGAAACCATCAAACCGAATTTTTTTTTAATTAAATTTCATTCACACTGACTTATTGGGTGATTATAAATGTTCGTGCCCGATTTCTAGTGTTGCCGCATCTGATGGATTTTTTATTTAGAAATATTAAATTCATATAAAAAAAAGTTTGAATAGCAATTTTTTTAATTTTATTTATGGGAAATTTAATAAAAAATCTTATAAATCAAAAATAACTATTAAAAGTTACTGGAGAGAATTCGGAATACCTAAATAAACTAGTATGTTGTGGCCCTCATAAAACTTTCTTCTATATAAATCGCGTCAATTAAATCGTTTAAATAGTACAAGAAATTACATAAATTTGGTACCAATTCATATCAAAGTATATCTGAATTTGAAGGTTGATGAAAATTCGTGAATTCGTTCTTGAGATAGAACAACAGCGGAAATTCTGAAAAATGTAGCATGGCAGCGCCACCTGTTGAGCGATTTACACGAAAACATAAACAGCCCTAACCGATATCAAGGTATACCTGAATCTGAATTTCGATGAAAATTCGTCCATTAGTTATTGAGATAGAGCTATAGTGGAAATTCTGAAAAAGGCAGCATAGCAGTGCCAGCTATTGAGCGATTTGCACTAAAAGAAAAACAACATTAATTCATATCAAGGTATACCAGAATCTGAAGTTTGTTGAAAATCCAAGCATTAGTTCTTGAGATAGAGCTATTGTGGAAATCACAGAAAATGCAGCGTACCAGCGTCACCTGCTGAGTGATTTACACCAAAACGTATACAATGTAAATTCATGTCAAGGACTAACTGATTCTAAAGGTTGATGAAAATCCGTGCATTAGTCCTGGAGAATGAGCTATTGTGGAATTCGTAAAAAAATGTTACGTAGCAGCGCTACCTGTTGAGTGATTTACACCAAAACATAAACAGCTCTAATTCATATCCAGGTATACCTGAATCTGAAGTTTGTTGAGAATCCAATCATTAGTTCTTGAGATAGAGCTATTATGGAAATCGCAACAAAATACAGCATAGCAACGCCATCTGTTGAGCGATTTATACCAATATACATAAAACAATTCATGTCAAGGAATAACTAAATCTGAAGTTTGATAAAAATCCGTGCATTAGTTCTAGAGATTGAGCGACTACAGAAATCCTGAAAAATACAGCACAGCAGCACCACCTATTGAGCGATTTACACCAAGAACTAATCAGCACCAATTTATATCAGGGACTAACTGAATTTTAATTCTTATTAAATTCCGTGCATTAGTTCTTGAGATAGAGCGCCCACAAAATCTGTGACACATACATACAGACAGACAGTTACAGACTCACAGACAGACATTTTGTAAAAACATGTTTTTGGAATCTTTGACCCCTAAAACGTGTAAATCCGTCGGAAATTTTCACGAATCCAATACTTTCTTCTTGTAAAGATAGAAGAAAATACAAATCAGTCAGATGCAGCAATGCTGCCGACTCTTTATCTGACGCTTATACCATCATGTTTTTGTTTTTATTCCTTTTTGTTTTACTTAAACTACTTCACTGATTTTCAATTTAGAGAATTCTTTTTTTTTTTTAATTTACTAACAATAATACTGGGTTATTGCAAAAGTTCGTGCACGATTTCCGAATGCATTGAGTTCGAAGTGCATACAAGCTTTTTAAATGGCCAAAAGCAATCGAATTGACAACGTTTACAAGGTTCGCACACTCCTTGGAATTTCCAAGGACTCTGTCACTACTATTAACCCCTTGGGGACGAGCAACACGTATACGTACCGCATGAAGCTCTCAGAATCCATGTTTTTCCTCACCAGTAAAATTTTTCTGTAAAATTTGCCTTATCTAATCAGCGCATTTTCTCGATTCGAGAAGACATAAATTTCTGTTTTTAATAAACGGTGACAAAAGATTAAAAATTTCGCAAAAGGCTCCCGTCCCGAAGGGGTTAATGGCATAAAAATTTACATTTAATTTTTAAGGGGTCTTGTACCTTTTAACTCCTTAACCCACAATGACAGGCATAGCCCGCTTACGATGATCGAGCCAAATGTAAATTCTTCTTACCACTAAAATTTCACAGTAAATATAGTTTAATTTAATCGTCGGAATTCCATGATTAACCAAACCGAAAATCTCTATTAAATTTTAGTGGTAGCTGGGGATTTGTCAAACCGTGGAGCTGTTAAAAGTAAATCGTAGTTTAAGGGTTATAGGCGTCGAAAATTAACGAAAAACTTCAAAGTTTGAATTAGTCTATCTTCAAAACCTTTTTATGTATAAGCATGAAATTTTGGATATTGATTAAACAGATTGTGCTTTGTAATATGCTACCATTAGAAATTTATTAGTCTTTTAGAGAATTTGTGTATTTTTGAAATCAATATAGCTCTCTTTTTTTTTTACTCCATAAGTGATTGCGCGCAAGATATCTTGAGAAAGTATGTATGGATTGTCATGAAATTTGGTAAAGATACTAAACAAATATGTGCGTTTAAAATGAACTACTATTAAATATTTACACTGGTAATAATTTTAGTTATAACTATTTTTATTCATTAAAAATATAAAATTTTTATTTTTTTTTAGTATAGTTAACCCCTTGGGGACGAGCGACACGTATACGTGCCGCATGAAGCGTTCAAAATTCTTGTTTTTCCTCACCAGTAAAATTTTACTGTAAAATTTGCCTTATTTAATCAGCGCATTTTCTCCATTCAACAAGACACAAATTTCTGTTTTAAAAAACGGTGACAAAAGATTAAAAATTTCGTAAAAGGCTCCCGTCCCGAAGGGGTTAATGAAATAATTTTGCACTAAGTGTAGTTCATTTTAAACACACATATATATTTTACTACCTTTACCAAATTTCATGACAATCCATACATACTTTCTCATGCGCGTAATGACTTATGGACTAAAAAAAAAGAGCTATTTCGATTTGAACAATGCAGAAATTCTGTAAAAGGCTAATAAATTTCTAATGACAGCATATTACAAAGCATGATCTTTTTAATCAATATCCAAAATTTCATGTTTACACATGAAAAGGTTTTGAAGATAGACTAATTCAAACTTTGAAATTTTTCGTTAAATTTCGTCTCGTTTAAAAAGTACAAGATCCCTTAAACCACAGAATTCAGAATCACCACCTTTATTTACATATTTTGCAATACTTCTCTGCAGTGAAATACTTTGAAAATATTGTTAAAATTTAGTGGTACAACTGTGCGAACCCTGCATTTAGTCTCCCAGCAATCTCTTCACTAGTAAATTGCGGATTATTGTTACCAGCTGCGGTGGTTATGGTTACTGTACGATATCTTGGCGATTATAACCCTGATCCTCTTTCTTGCCAGTAATTTAAAATTTCGCATAAGTTTTCGTTTGAAGCGTTCAGAAGACAATCCGACTAACTCCATTTTAAGTGGCGTTTTTTTAAACAAAGGAACACTGGAAATTTTCTGTGTATTTATACAGTGGTAAAACGTTACCCTTGATTAAAAGAAAATTAATGAGTTCAATCAAAATATCCCGAGAAAAAATATTATATAGACACAATATTTTTTATTAGTTACAATAATATACATTTTCAAATATTCAAAATTCCCATATATTTTCAAAATTCTTGCATTTGATTACTATTTTCGAGTAGTAATATTTTTAATACGCAGAATTGGTTTCTAGTATATGAGATTAAATACAACAAAAATTACTATTTAGAAATATTAGTGTTTAAATTCAAAGACCATATAATCACTGTGGCTTTTCTTACATACGTTGGACTGGAAATACCAAAGCAATTTTTCGACTGTTAAAAATTTGCAGCAAACTCTCCTGTAATTCGATCTTTTTCATAGAAAAAGGCTAAATAACCGTAATTTAACTCTGTTCTGATCGTAAAATGGGCAATAATATGGTCAAAATAGTGTTAAATTATGGTAATGTAACCGTCTATTCTAAAAACGGTCAAATAACTGGACGATTTGTCGCAAATATTTAACTGTGTAGTGGTCGAAAATGCCATGCTGTCGATAAAAAAAATTTCTTGAGAAACCCGGCTTGATATCCAATCTTTCAATGCATTATTGCCAATGTAACGCATTTTTCAAATTTAAAATATCTACCACTATTTAAAAATAGTATCAACTTTAATTGGTTACGGAATATCTGTTGTTAATTATAAGAAAGATTACTTTTCGGAAACGTTGACAGATTTACAAGTTAAAAAATACCGTTATATTAGTAACACTGGTTCTGTGGAAACGCTTTTTAACTTTGTAAGTTTGCAAACTGTTCATATAAAAATTATTTTCTGACTTTTGAATCGACTGGTACTTCGACTCGTGCCTTCAGGAAATCTTAAAATCGACAACTAATATATTTTCAAAATGAATTCTAAATAAACATGTTGGTTTGTTCTAAACACTATATGCAAAAATAAATGGATTGTTACAAGCAGATTTCTCGGCGCGGTCAAATTTCCTAATTTAATTATGCAAAACGAAATTTATTTTATCATTATTAATCAATAAAATAAATATTTCAGACATACTAGATAGAATTTCAAATACAATATTCATTAATAAACATCCATTATTAACTAGTACATGGCTGTATAGTAGAAATGATTAAAATATTGTTATTTAAATACGAGTTGAATTGATTCACGCTCCATGTGTTATTGCATTGCTAGTTTGATTTATCGCTGCGAAAATTACCAATAATTATGTTTTTAATTAAAAATATATGTATGTTGTGTTACACATAAATAACATTACGTTTATTAAATTTACAGTCGGTAAAGTTATATAACAACATGAGTTAGTAAATTCTTTTAAATTTGATTATTGTAATTCATGTTATGTACAGTTTTAACATAAATTTTCGATGGAATATTTTGTCTGATTAAATCGCAGAAAATCATTTCAAAGTCTGCAAAGAAACAAGGCGATTACAAAATCTGCGATAAGAATGTTTAATAGAAAATACCGAATCAGAAAAAGTGGCATCAGACTTCTAAAAAATTTCAATAAGCATACTAACCTTTGAAATCTTGTTATTCAATTATAAAAAATTGGACTTCTAGACTGATCAGGTAATGCTTGTTCTTTTTATCATAATTAAAGTAAAAACAAGTTGGAAATTGCATTCCAAACGTAGCAAATGAGGTGCGTTCGTATAAAAACTAGTTTTTTAAATATTTTTTGCCCCACATATTGTACTGAATGTATATTTTAGTCCACTTTATAAGTGCATACCCATTTCATTCTGTTCGAAAGCCTGTAACATTATTAAAATGCACTTGAAATATTTTTTTCCCATTGGCCGTAATGTAATGGAACTCTTTTGACTATCCCTGTAATTAAACTATACATCCGATTTTCATAAAATTTGAAATCCCTCGCCAAAATTTTGCAACACGTATATATTTAAAATTTCAGAGTATTCGGTTGGGTATTCGGTTTTTGCTCTGTTATATGCGGACGGACAGACAGACACACGGACCGAACGACGACTATATGAACATATTTATATAATTACGAACGCACCTAAAAAAGGAGACGTACGGTCATAGTTACCGCATTTATTTACGTATTCAATAAAGCTTCTTTTTTTTATTGATACAAAAAGAACAGATGGGTATATTGAACATGTAAATTACGGGAGAAAAGAAAACTATTTAAATTTTCAATGAAATTTTCATATAGAAGACTTTTGAAGGACATTGTATATATATATATATATATATTTCATCGAAAAATCTTTTTATGCCTAGGCGACAAAGTGCGGTCTCGGGTACTGCGTATGCCCCTTACGGAATAACCCCTTGAGGGGCGGTGGGATATATTATATCCCAGCTTAGTTTAATTAAAATTTGCACCAGAAAATTTTAATTAAGTTTTACTTTTATAACTTTGTTCGAAAAGCGTTGAAAAAATGCTGTTTCCTATTTTAAAATAACATTTTTCTATATTTCTGGTGGGAATTGAGAATTACACAAAGGACATTGCTTGCCCCTCAAAGGGTTACGACGTAAAATTCTAAAAACTAATCTGGATTTTTAAAGAAAAAAATTGCTTTTAAAGCTCATTTCATTTTAATATTTTTTTTAATGTCTGTATAGCACTATAAAGAATTAGAGAAGTTCTTGTGATCTGCTACCCCTTCTCTCACAGTTTCCTCACGCAGTACGTTAATTTAACTTAAGTATTCTAGTTTATTTTATTAATTTGCATCGGGTTACATGACGTTTTAAAAATGTTATGCTAAACACAGCTTGGCGTAGTTTAATCCGGTTTCACAAGTTGAAAAGCTACCATGTATCTCCAAATTCTACACAAACTACTTTTCGTTTTCGAAAACCACGCCTAGCTCTTTGAGACGTTTCTACTATCCTAAGGGGTGTTAATTCTAAGATGGGTATTTTCCGAAGTTCCACTTGTACGTTGTCGCTAAGATTGTCACCCAGTCAAACGCAGCTAAACAGCCTCTGATCATCCCTATTTTGATGAAATCAAAACAGACCTGAAGCATGCTGAAAAGCGCGGAGAGTTTCGCATTCCGAAAACAAACAGTACCATAATCCTTTCAGGGGCAAGCAATTGTGTTTCTGAAATGTTGAATTCTCACCGGAATTTTTGAAGAAATTTATTTCAAAATAAGGAAAAGCAGTTTTTCAACCCCCTTTTTTTTCACTAAAGTTGTAACAGTAAAAATTAATTAAAATTTTCTGGAGCAAATCTTGATTAAAATTAGATGGGGCATAATATATCCCATCTCTCCTCAAGGGGATAAAGCAGGCATTAGAATTCTCCGTTTCAAATGACTGCTTGCTTTCACTAAATTTTAATGGTATTTCTCGCCTCATTCAACGACAGAATTTCTTAGATTTAATAAAGCAAGGAATACTATTAAAAATTAGTCGTAAAAATCAACCGTTTATTACGGTGAATTCTCATCCCTGATATATGAGAACAAAACTACGTTGAAAGTCTGAGTATATAGAAAAAGTATGGATTTTTACGAGAATTTACGCTATTACTAGCGAGTTGCAATTCACACTCAAAGTGAAAATGTTAAAAATACAAGTTTACAAAAATTCTCTTACAATGAGAAGGCTCTTTAAAAAACAATTTTTACGTACCACAAGGATCCACTGTCATTACACCTGTATTTATTTGTTTTTTAACTTCTATGTGCATTTAATGCGAAATCAAAATATTGTATAAGCGATTTTGTAAAAGCATACTTGGTTTCATATAGGTTCAATAAAAGTCTTTGTGTATTGTATATCATATTTATCAGAGCAAAATTTTGGGACGACGTTTTCATTTTATATTCGTAAATATGTTAATTTAATGAAAAATCAAAATATTGTATAAGCGATCTTGTAAAAGCATACTTGGTTTCATATAGGTTCGATAAATGTCTGTGTATAATTTATATCCTATTTATCAGAGCAAAATTTTGGGAAGACGTTTCCATTATATATTCGTAAATGTGGATAAAATTTTATCATATTAATCCACCGCGTGCAGCTCAATTTTGACGCCTTGAGGTCTTGAAATATGGAACTTTCTTTTATCTTATTCTAATAATTAACAAAATATTATAAAGCAAAAAGAAGAAACAGCAGCCTACTTTTGATATAATTTTACTTTAAGGATACAGTCGATTTTGACATTTCACGATAATGCAACAACGAACTTATTTGTAGCTATTGTATTAAGGATTTAAGCAACAGCGTTCATAATGTAAAAACAAGACAGAAAAATCTTGTTTAAAGCATAGATTACGAAACAATTTCCAACATATTCAGAATAATATAACAAAATTTTACTGTTTAATAAGTTGAAATATTACGTGTCATTGAATCATATGAAAATGCATAACACTTTTGAGAATGCAATTGCAAAAATTTCCATCTTATGATGTAGAATCATATATTGTGTTATTCCTAAATTACATTCAGTTAATTTATTTGTCCACTCATAAATCTGAAAGCTATTCATTAACTGTTTAATATAACTTGTTTTCTTATCTCATTTTAAAAGCTCTCTTTTTAAATAAAAGTAGATATATCTAGCTACAGTTGACAGGTAATTAATAATCAAGAGGTAATCATAATAATATTTTATTTCCTGTCTAAATAAATCTTTCTGTTATCTTTTCTTTATTAAGTTAAATGTGTCTTGCATTTCGCGAATCTTCCCATATTGTTTATAAGTGAAATTTAACATCTGTCAGTAAATAAGTAGTAATATACATGTCGGATGGCAGATTAAAATTATAATTTGGCACAGGGTTTATGGATAGTACTGGGCGATGGATCGATACATCGCAAAATATCGATGTAAATCATAAACCGTCAAACAGATTTCCTGATCTTTGAATTAGCGATGCATCGCAGACATACGATGTATCGCAGTCATACGATGCATCACACCGGGATCACAAATGAATGGGGCAGTACAGGGAAATCTGGTTTCGCATCCGATATGAATAAACAACTCGTGCATAGCTAGACATCGATTATGTGCTAAACCGATGGCAGAGTAAGGGGAGACTGGTTTCTGCTTTAATCATCGAAGCAGATAAACAACGTAATCCAAAATTGATACCAATTACAGATCGCTGCATGCTTCATATTTTCAATCCTGTTTTTCTAGCTGTATGAATAGCACCATGAAGTTCATTTGAGAAAATACGATGATGCAAAATATACATTTTCCCTAGGCCACATTACTTTGACTCTGAACATGTGCCATAACATATAGAGTCAGCTGATTTTTCATCTTGTACTGACAGGAAAAGAGGATTGGTTCATTTGTTTATTTTGATGAGATAAGTCATTTTCTGCGTTTTTTTTTTATTTAATATGTATTATAGCAAAACTATTGTAATCAATCAATTGATATAACAAATAGCAACAATTGATGCAGTAAGTTTTATTAAGAAATGCTTCTTAGTGTTATAATCCATTTGCATCCATTGGTTGTTCTTTTTTTAATTACTTTATCTTTATTAAGGAACTTTTATTTCAGCTTATTTTTCAATGATGTTGCACCATACTTTGATAACATCTTAATTATTATATTTCTAGTTATTTATTTTAAAAATATTCCTCATTACTTTTAATCAATTGAAATTAAATTTCGTTTTAATTCCCATACGGTGTGACCATATGACAATCCTTTTACATCCTTTTAATTAATTTTTATTTATTAGGTACTTCTATATTTTTTCAATCTTAAAAATGTAAATATAGAAATTTTACTCTTATTTTATTGGTTTTTATTTTTTAATTAAAATAAAATGGAGGTATTTATAATCCTTTTACATCCTTTAAATTAATGATTATTTCTTATTGCACATTTAATATTTTATATCTTAAACAGCTAAAGATGGACAATGTATAGCAATTTTATTGGTTCCCCCCCCCCTTCCCCCTTGGAAATCGAAAAATTCACAAATGTCTACAACATTTCATGTCTTTAATATCCTTTAATTTGCAGAACCAATTCAGGGAAAAACCAGTTTGCAAATTATTTAACATTCAATTTAAGAGGGAGATTTTTTTTTTTTGGGGGGGGGGGCTCCCCTTCCTAGAATTTTCAATTTTTTATTAATCTGAAATGAATATTCTTAGATTTGTAACTAGTTTCTAAATCTTTTTTAAAATTTAATACTTGATTGCTAAGAATTAATCCACGTATTTCTTTTCTAATCTGAGTCCTTTTTTAAGATGTGATTGCATCCTTTAAAAAATGATTATTTTCTATACACATGCATAGCTGCCAACTTGTACGGATTTTTACTACCACTAAAATTTAAAAGAGATTTCTGCCTTATTTAATTATAAATATTCACGGCAATTTTCTATTAAATTTTAGTGGTAGCAAAGATCCGTACAAGTTGGCAGCTATGCACATGTATATTTTTTCAATCTTAACAGTGGTGGAAAATTGGCGCAGAGGCGGAGCCTATTGACACCACTAAATTTTTATGGTATTATTCAGTTTAATAAAAACTCAGAAATTTGATCATTAGATAAGAGGCAAAATACTACTATAATTTAGTGGTGTCAATAGGCTCCACCTCTGCGCCAATTTTCCACCACTGTCTTAAACATACCAGTATATAAATTTTTATCTAATTTTATTGATTTTCTTTTATTTTTACTTCATAAAAGGGAAATATTTCGTAAAGGCAAGCACATTACATTTCAGTGCCTTAGTATTTCGCAATTTGTAGAAAGAAGGTAACCATGTTATAATCCTTTTACATCCTTTATTTTAATTATTATTTTCTAAATACATTTATGTTTTCAGAATCTTAAACATACCAGTATATAAATTTTAATCTAATTTTATTGATTTTATTTTATTTTTACTTCATAAAAGGGAAATATTTCCTAAAGGCAAGCACATTACATTTCAGTTCCTTAGTATTTGGCAATTTGTAGAAAGAAGGTAACCATGTTATAATCCTTTTACATCCTTTATTTTAATTATTATTTTCTAAATACATTTATGTTTTCACAGTCTTAAAAATGTTGATCTATAAATTTTATTATAATTTTATGGATTTTTTAATTTTATGAAATGGAGTACTTGGAATTTTTCACAACATTTCTGTGCCTTAATATTGGTTATTTTGCAGACTCTCTTATAAAAAAGGGCAGGGGCAATTTACAAATGATTTAAGTCGTCGTCGGTGCTTCAGTTTCGCAATGCATCTCGCCGATCGCCAGACATCGGTTCTGACCGATGTGGAGACATAACTCAAACCCATGATTGCCGGTTCACGAAAATCAACTACAACATTCATGGGAAGCAAATGTGCATGCGCAGAAAATCGGCGATCGTTTGGGATGAAACCGGTTCACTGATTTAAATTAAGGAGAAAGGGTTCCAGGAGGGGAGAAATTTGCTTACCCTCTCCTTAAGTCTTCATTTTTTGTATTGAGTTTTATTTTTAAACTAAAATAAAATGGAAGTGTTTATAATCCTTTTACATCCTTTAAACTAATGATTATTTTATATTGCACATTTAAAAATTTATATCTTAAACATCTAAAGATATAAAATGTAGTGCAATTTTATTGGTTTCACCCCCTCTTCCCCCCAAAATGGGGGGGGGGGTACCCTTCCTTGAATTTTCAATTTTTGTATTGATCTGGAATGAATTTTCTTAGATTTATAACTAGTTTCTTAATCTTTTATACAATTTAATACTTGATTGTTAAGAGTTGATCCACATATTTCTTTTCCATGATGTCCTTTTTTAAGATGTGAAAATCTTTTTACATCCTTTGAAAAAATGATTATTTTCTATGTATATGTATATCTTTTCAATCTTAAACATATCAGTATAAATTTTTTAACCTATTTCTATTGGGTTTTTTTTGTTTGTTTGTTTGTTTTACTTCATAAAAGGGAAATATTTCCTAAAGGCAAGTACATTACATTTTAGTCCTTAGTATCTGGCAATTTGTAGAAAGAAGGTAACCATGTTATAATCCTTTTACAGCGGTACCGATGCATCAAATAACATCGGTGACGATCAAGACATAGGTTCCTTCCTCAGCATAAAACCGGATTTTTTCTCCCCAACCCTTTCTCTTCCCATCCTGAATAAACACACATCGGTTTGGTGAATGAACACACATCGGTTTCGTAAATAACCACAGATCGGTTTCATTTCTCTTCCCATCGTGAATAAACCCACATCGGTTTCTCTCCCCATTCAAAAAATGAATAAACAATAGCAGGCAGAGACATGGATATCAGCTGTATGATGAACAGTGAGTAGCGTAACGTGAGGTATAACTTAACGATGTTGATGTTTATTTGAAAAGACAATATGGCCTGTGATGTGATAGTGGCAGCTGATTTTTCTTGTGTTCACAAGAAAAGGAGGGTTGATTCTTTCTTTTGTTTATTTTGGTATGATGATCCATTTTATTTTTTTTTTTTTAAATCAATTTATCTTTAATAAGGAACTTTTATTTTAGTTTATTTTTTAATGATATTGTAACATATTTTAAGAAAATCAAAATTATTGTGTTATTCTTAATTATTTATTCAAAACTACTTCATATTAGTTTTAAATCAATTAAGACTGAATTTAGTTTTATTAATTAACTACAATGTATTTTATTATTATCATAAAGATTGGGAATGTCTTTCTATTAAATATTTCAAATTACTTCTTTAAAACTTTTTCCTTAAACTGTAGGATCTATTGTATTTTTAATTAATTTGAAATAAATATTCTTAGATTTGTAAATTTGTTTTAGAATGTAACTTAATCCTTGATGTTATTTTTTATGATTAAGATTTAATATTTTTGTAATCTACAACCCTTCAATATTATTTGAGTATTTGCTTTATAAACACATTACAAAATCTTATTTAAGTGTAATCAGATCATATGACAATCATTTTACATCCTTTACATTAATGATTATTTCTAATGTACATATATATTTTTTCAATCTTTAAAATCAAAATATATAAATTTTATTCTAATTTTATTGAACTTTGTGTTTTAATTTAAAAAACTGGAAGTATTTATAATCTTTTTACATCCTTTAAATTAGTGAATATTTCTTTTTGTACATTTAATATTTTAAATCTTAAATATCTAAAGATATAAAGTGCACTCAAATTTTATAGTTTCCCGTCCCCTTTTACAACCCTTCCCTTCTTTACAACACCACTAAATTTCATTAATTTTGTACATGGTATTTTGCAAATAATTTTTGATGAAAAGGGAGAAGAGTATCAGTATGCAAAGTATTTGGCATTTGAGTTAAAGAGGGCTGAGTGTGCTAGGATAAGTGATAAGCAATTTTATGCTTGATTGTTGTGTTTCCTTTTTCCTTTTTAAACGAAATCTTTTTCTCAAGATGTGACTATATGACAATCTTTTTGCATCCTTTAAAGTTTTGATTATTCTTTATGTACAAATATATTTTTTCTATCCTAAACATCTCAGTGTATACATTTTACTTTCATTTTATTTATTTTTAATTTGTAAAAAAGTAACTATGTGATAATCCTTTTACGTCCATCAGATTAATTATTATTTTACTTATACCAGGGCTCCCAAACGGTCCGCCAACTGAATACCAATAAATTTTAACAGAAAATTTTATGGTAGGTTTGCACTAGAATTAACTTTCAAAGGAGATTCCGGGGCGGTTTGTAAGAAAAATCTAAAAGGAAAATTTTTCTAAAAAAATATTGGTATCCAGTTGGCGGGCCATTTGGGAGCCCTGTTATACATATATGTTTTCTCAAACCAAAACATATAGATCTACAAATTTTACTATAATTTTGTGATTTTTTAAATATTATGAAATGAATTATTAGCAGATTTACCTCAATATTGAGCATTTTGCAGGAAATTTTCTTGTATAAAAAGGAAAGAGTATCAACTTGCAAATTATTTAATTCTTAGGTGCTGGTAGGAGTAAGAGACCTCCTCTTCAGAATTTTTAATTTGTAATTAATTTGAAGTTTATATTGATTTCTATTATTTTTTAAATATAAAAGAATGCTGCTTTTTTATGGATTTAGTTTGAATGTTTATGTAAATCATAAACACATAATATTCTTATCCACATTTTTGCTTTCTCAACAAAATCCCATTTAAAGTTGTTATATGATAATCTTTTTACATCCTTTACATTTATGATTATTTTTTATATACAATGAAAGCTTTTAAATCGTAAATATGGAGGGGGGAGCAGTTTTCAGTTTTAATGTATTACCAAGCATCAATTCGCAAATCAAAGACAATTTAATGCTCTAAGGAGAAAATTTTCCACCCAGGCCACTCTCGAAATTCACCATCAATTAGAAATCTGGAGTTTTGAAGAATAATTATTTGAAAAAAATAAAGGGGGGGGGTCACTTTTCATGTTATCATTTGAATCATGGACACATATAGTGATAAGTGCATCCCCCTTCCCTACTACTTTTATTAACTTTTTTGGTTAAAATATATATATATATATTCCCTAGTTGGCTTTTGAAGTTCAGGTATTAAAAGAAAACTATTATGACTTGCGATATTTTTTTTGTAATAAAACAATAGTTTAATCACAAGGTCCACACCTAGTCTAACATCGTGATGCATCGCAACATCGCGGTTAAGCCTCAATGATGCATCGCGATGTAGAAATCCTAATATCGCCCAGTCCTATTTATGGATATAATGTAAAAGGTTATTGCTCATTTCTTTAATCGTTATATGTAACATTTTTTTCATCCGTTATTTATCGCCTTAGGGATTCGTTAGATTTTGAATTTTGTATGTAATATGCTAACGGATATTTTTTATTAACTTGTTTACTTGGCTCGCCAGATATTTTTATCGAGAGACTTTGGCAACAAGCTTCAGAAGAGTAAGGCCGCAAAAAAACCGCTCGTGTTAGGGGGATCACCTCACCACGTCTTATTGAATTCAAATAAAAGAACTTATGTGGTTCGTTTTTATCTTCAGCTTCTTATTCCAGGAATCCGGAAACAAAGTATTGTGGATAAAACGCAATCTACGTACAAACTCCTAGTACAGATAATTGGCTTTTAATTAACTCAACTTAACCCTTAAATGCCGGGTGTTGCTTTTCGGCAACAGACCCAATTTTGGCTCTAAAATACTGCTAGAATAATATTGAAGCTATAATGCCTAATGTTGCCAGTAAAATACATTCTGAAAATATTATTAAATCGATTTTCAACATGTAGGTGGCAACACTTGTGCTGTTTAAGAATAAAGATAGATTTATTTTTTCAATTGTTGCTAAATGTTATTTTTGTTTTGCTTGGAAGCTTGCGAAATTCCCTGTTTTGTTTTGCAGTGAGCAAGTAAAATTTATTTCTTATTATAGTTCTTAAAATTCTTGTGTGTTTAATATTATAGAATTTTATCAAGGAAAATTATTTTTTCAATTAAAGACCAGTATTGCCGATTAGTAACAAACTGTTTTTTAGCCGTAAACCATACTTAAAACAAAATATGATTTTTTAAAATATTTTTCCCATGATTTATTTAAAAAATGAAAGCCGAAAAACATTATTACATTGATGTTTGGAAAATCAGGCATTTAAGGGTTAACAAACAAATGCCTGCAAATAAATAGTTACACCATACATCTAAATGTCGGAAAATTATCCGAATTCTTTGATCAGCCCTACATATGAGATATATATTTGTATCTATAAATTACATGCATGCAAAGGTTTAGTTCAGTTAGGGAATACATACCACAGTTGAAAATTCCTCTTTGGGAATTTCCGCTAAAAGGGAGAGTGGTACGTGAATTTATTTGCGCAGCCCTGTATGCGATGTGTAGAATTTAAACACAAAGAGTAACACGCAAAAATTAGTTACATTTAAAAGCGCATAATGAAATTTAAAATGTGCTTCCAGCAATTACTGCTGAAAGAAAACAGTACTGTAACTAACAGATTGCTTTTGTGTGTCCCTTTAACACTAGAACCGCCGGCAAAAACGTATGCCTATAACCGCCAAAGCGGTCACTTTGACCGATGTGGATTACCATGCTCAACTATTGTTTACTTGCCATTTTTTACTCTTAGTATCGTTTATTACTATTATTACATACGTTGCCCATATACAGTTCTCAGCAAAAGTTTAGGCAATGATCGATTATGCTTCTGTACTGTGAAGTATGTAACGAATTGTTGTAACTCAACTGTCATATATTACAAGGGACTTATCTTTCATACACAAATAATAAATTTTAATTTATACACTTTACATGACAAAATATATAACAATGATATATAATGACAAAAAACAAATTTAACATTGTGGCAAAAGTATAGACAATTTGTCTGTTAACAGAAAAATATCCATAAATTTAAATCGAACTGCACCTACATTGTCTGCTATTAATGCAAAAATGTGAGTTCCCGTCGAAGAAACTAAATCCTGCATCACTTGGGGGTTTATTTCGTACCAAACACGTTCAACAGCAGATCGAAGTTCATTTACAGAGGAGTATTGTCAAAAAATTGCATAAACCCTATGAGATATGATGTAACAAAAGTTTTCGATTGGGTTCAGATCAGGGCTACACGCGGGCCAGTCGAGAACAGTAATATTTTGAGAGTTAAACTAATTTTTTGATTTGTATGCAACATGAACAGACGCATTATGTTGCTCAAATACATACTTTGGAAGAGCTAAAAGTTCACCAAATGGTTGTAAATTGATTTCCAATGTATGTATGTAGTCTTACGCTGCTTGGCGACCATTGAGAAACTCCAGAGATACTTGAGAATTAAAACAAAGTGAGGCCCAAATCATTAACTCTTTCAAGGGCGGTGACCTTAATAAGGACACCTAATTTTAATTCAAAAACTGGCAGTTGGCACCAAGAAGATTTAATTAAAATTTTCCTTTTATAATATACGTGAAAATAAGCAATTTCATATTTTCTAATAAATTCCTTTAAAAATTCTGGTTTCAGTCCATTTTTTCATCAGTTTTATAAACAGAATTACTCCGCGATGGAAAGGGGTCAATTTGTTGTGATATTTCAAGGCTGGTTGTTTTTTACATTTTCATGTAAACTAATTTACATCTTTCTTTAATTCATCCACGAAAGTATCCGTTGACACAAAAAGCTCTGACTCACTTTTAATGCGATTAGCAATCATCATTGATCTAGATATAAGTTTATGGATCCTTCTATAACCACGTTTTCAGGCCACACGGGGCCTTCCAGATTTATGTTTTGCTTTGAAAGAGTCTCCCTTAGACAGACTTCTTTGGATGATTCAAAGTAGCTTAAATTTCTGCAACAGTCTTTTACAAGTCTTTTACTTTCTGCAACACACTCTCTGCTACAGCCCTTTCTATTTCAGCTTCCATGCTTTAATTATTTCATCTGACTGAAAATTTCTAGCTTGCGGCATCTTCACTAACCGATACTATCGCGAGGTGCGCTTAAATACTTCATGCATGTAACGTCATAAGTTTGAAATTTGCGTTTTTCCATGAAGAGTTGCATAAAAATCTCAAAAGTGTCTAAACTTTTGCAATATGCAAATTTCATTTTTTCAGTTAAATTAAGTAATATCCTACATTAAAACCGTTATTTTTTGTCCTAAAACGTTTAAAATATATTAAAAAATAAGTACAGCCATCTGTATAACCCAAGTGTTCGTATATTTTATTTAAAGGTTAAAAATCACCAGTGTCTAAACTTTTGCTGAGGACTGTAATAATATATATTTCATAATTTTTTTTATATATTTTTATATTTTATTATGTTATAATTATATTATATTAAGATATAGATATATATTATTTATATTTTTCATTTTAAGAATATTTTTATAGTAAAAAATATTTTTCACGAGAAATCGAAATTGATAAAATCAAGAATAAACTTCGTGAAAACAAACATTTATATTTATCCCCTGAGCAATACAATATTCAGGTAGGCGAGTGGTCAGGGAAAAACACAGTCAAAAAAAGAGGGAACAGTATTTTCTTCCAGAAAATACTACCAGTAATATAAAGATATTAAAAAAAGCGGAGTTCTCTTTAACAAAATATTGGTATTAACACCTTTTTTACTGTGTTTTTCAGAATTGATGCCCCGCTAGATCAAGAAAATTATAAAAAACTTGTAGAGGTCATCGTCTAAACTAGCTTTTGTAGAATACTTCCGTGCTATTTGGTCGAGCATGTCGACGACAAATTTTGTTAAATTGTAGAACTTTATAGTTTCTGGTAAGTGTTTATCACCAGTTTCAAATGTAAGTGATGGATGTCGGGAACTTAGAATTAAAACATATTTATTTTTCTTCCCTTCATAAACTTGACGTAATACCATCTTTGACAAGAATTTGGCTACTGTACAAAGACATTTTTTTCAGATTTTATGGCCTGTGGAATTTTGTTTTTCGTCCGCGATTGACAATGCGCCAACGATGCTTGTTTTTAGTGACTTCAAGTTATCTGCAAGGGGCAGTGAAGTGAAGAAGTTATCTGTGGTAATGTTGTAACCTTTGTTGAAGTATGGTTGTATGAAATATGGACTGTTGCGACACCTAGTAGATAAAATGTGCATTAAAATTGACGGAGGCCATTTTGACCGTTTCGGCGGTTCTAAGTATACTACTACAATACTTCATAAATTTTGGCTGACTGTAAAATTTATCACTGGCATATCATAGCTTTACGAATTATAGGAAAATTCACGGACACTGAAAGTTATACTCTAAATAGAAAAAAAATGGTACGGAATGGAAATTTCGAAACGGCCAAAATTACCGCCTTGGCTGTTCTAGTGTTAAATAAAAGGTAAATTCTATGAATGCCTTATTCTATAGTAATCATCTTGTAGTAAAATTCAGTGATTTATATCAATTTCAATACTTTTGGAACAGCATAATGTCATTAAAATATGCTGCAAACAATATTTTCTCATTGACGAAATTGAAACGGATTTCTTTTGAGTGTCCCTGTAAATGATCTGTTAATGCTACATACTTTCTGTTCAATAACGAATATGCTATGGTAAACATCATTAACAAATATCAATTGCATGAAAATCTGAGTATATTTACGCGAGTTATAGCGTGGACAGACCGACGGACAGACAAATCGAATTCATAAACACTTTTCAAGTTTGTTGGAAAGTGTTAAAAAGCGTTCATACAGTTTTTAAATTTGAGTATCACTATTTCCGAATAGTAATCTTTTTTGTATTTATTTGCAAGATGTTTAATAATTTTCTTCGATAAATAAAGCAAAGATTACAGTTCAAAAATGTTGATACTCAAATTGAAGGATTTATGAACCCTGTAAAAAGAAACAAAAAAAAAATCACAAATGATAGATAGGAAAATTTAATTCCCAACTGACTATATTTGCCATTATCAAAACTAGGGGATCGTACCCGGGCTTCCCGGGTTAAAGAATATAGGTGAAAACATTTTTTTTTAATAGAAAACTAATAATATTTTTATATGCAATAAATTTTTAGATTGCCCACTTACATTAAAAAAGCATTTTTCTTATGAAAAATACTAATTATACAATCAAATAATTTTTTGAAATTTATCAAAAGCGATATTTTCTTATTAGCCAAGTTCTTAGATATTTGACCAAGATTTTGCTACTTATGGCATCCTTTTATGTTCTGATAATTCCAGAGCTTATACATGTCTGTCAAACTTGTGTTTTATTTATATTATTTTATTTACTTATTAATAGGGAAGTTTTTTTTTTTTAATGGATATTAGCCATAAGAAAATTATGAACTCTTTATATTGTTTTAAGGACAAACGGATTTTATCTCTTGTAATCGAGCTCCGCGCGATATAGAAAAATTAAAAAATATTCCATATTTTAAAATTGTTTTTAAAACCATAGACAATCAGTAAACTGAGGTGAACTTTGCAAACAAATTCCATTTGAAAAAAAAAAAAATTCTATTTGGTGATCTAAAAATTTAAATTGTACGATTACAAATATGTTAGATTTGCTTTTTTACAATATTTACTTTTATTTGTTTATAAAGGAAGTATTAATTTCGTTATGCAAAAATAGTCAGAAACAAAGGCTGAAAAATGTTTGTTGCTTTATGTGCAAAATGTTTATTATTATTATTATGTATTGAAACCGGCACATGATAAGATAAACTTTTAAAAAATCATGCTTAAAAATTATTTTAGAAAATATAATACATCAGTCAATTAAGATACAGTTTTTAAATAAATTGCATTTGAAAGCAAATTTTTTCTCTATGCGACGAAAATTGAAAATGTACGATGGTGAGAAGATTAAAAAATTGCAGTAGCGAAAATTTCAAGACAGAAATTTGATCGTGAAGTGTTGCCATTCGCAAAATGACGTCAGCGTTACGCACAGATACGTTTGTTCTTTATAATATAGGTACTTAATCAGTAAAATATAATAAAGATCAGTTATTAGGATGTGGTTATCAATTGATATGCTTGGTATTCCGGAATGAAAAACAACAATTATACCTTTTCAAAATTTGCATACGCACTTCATATATCCATACTCATCATTTTTATTTTAAATGTATTTTGTTTGATCATTTAAAAATCATTTTAAATCAAAACTTGAAGTCCCGATTGTCAGCAACATGTTTTATGTGAACAGACGCACCCTTTATTTGAGATTCTAATCTCAATTCCGGAGAGTAAAAATTTCCGCAATTTATGTTTTTTACACGCATTTGTGTTAAAATGTTTAGTTTTATCTAAGAAAATGATCGTTTTCTATTAAATATGACTTCATTTTCACTTAATTAAGCATTTCGCCTAATGTCTGAAATTTAGTATCAGTACACATGCAGAAGGAAGAACAATATAGAAAATTTATGAGGGAAATGCGTGTTTTCAAAAGCTGTACGTCAATTTCCGTTCAAAATATTATATCCTTAATGGGATTTTGCGCCACTAAACCCTATACAACAATTTTTATCAGAAAATAGCATGAATAAAGATAAAAATACTTCATTATTTCTCTCTTGTCTGCAATAATGAAAGCTATCTAATTTTCACCATTTTGAAGAAATTTCATAAAATGCTTTTAAAAATAAAATATAAAAGTGGGGATATTAAAAAAAAAAAAAAAAAAAAAAAAAAAAAAAAAAAAAAAAAAAACAGATAGTGCGATGATGAAGACCTTTCAGTTTAAAAAAATATATTAGTAAAATTAGTTAACTAAACCCCATACAGCAGAAAAATCAGGGTAGATGACTAAAAAACACACTTGTGTTTTAAATATATAGATTATATAAAATTAGGAAAAATTAAAAAATTAAGCAAAATATGTTATTTTGATAAAATTATAGTAGAATGTCCTAAAGAATATCATTAAAATTTTATTATTCGAGTGAATTTCGGACCAAAACTTCAGGAACATGATATTATTTTAAACCACGAATAATTTGTTTGTTTGTCTCACTCGGCGAAGCAAATCCATCCAGGCGAGAATCATCAATTTCTGTACTATAAATCGCTATTATTTGCATGTCACCTCTCTTTGATAAAGACACTCTAAATTTTTGTAAAACATTGCGTTTTATCAGTGTGTGATTTCAATTACATTATTTTCAAACGTGAAGCATTTTAACCTGTGAAGAAATTCGAAGCAGCTGGGCTGTGAAAATGACGCACTTCTACAAAACATAATTCAGGTTTAAGAATTAAAGTACACGCTTTTTTATAGAATGACGTCATTTGCATCCGCTATGCAATCTACTTTTACAATCCATTAATTTTTAAATCGTCTTAAACTTCGTCTATAGAAAAGTATGCTTATGATGTCATTATCACGGAATAACACTCAATATTCTTGATATAGCCCATATTTTAATTTCAATTTTTTTTTTCAGGTTTTATGAAAAAATGGCAACAAAAAGATACAGTATCTCCTATTTTCCACTATTTTCCGCTTACTTTCAATGAATTTCAATAGAAATGGGTTACTTTTGTTGCCACGATAAGAAAAATGGTATTAAAAACTACAAAAAAAATTAATATCTCAAAAATAAATTGCGATACAGCTTTCAAACAAATTGCATTTAAAAGAGAATTTTTTTCCCTATTCGACGGTGTAAAAATTTAAAATGTGCGATGTTTAGAAGTTAAAAAATTTGCAGTAGAGAAAATTGCAAAATCAAAATTTTATTTCAAATTTCAAAGAGTTGCCATTCGCAAAATGACGTATGCGTTACGCACAGATATGTTTGTCCTTTATAATATAGATAGTATCTCTTTAAATAAGAAAGAGCGTTCTATTTTTCTTGTAATTTTACCCAAAAGACGAATTGTATTTTAGAATTTGCTTTAAGCTATAAAAATAACATAAATTTTAATAGCTTCCGTTAAGCATTTAAGGAAACTGAACGCCTTAATATAAAAAGGGAACAAAAAAATTCGTAAGTTACATCTCAGAAAATTAAATCCCCAGTTGAATATTTCTCCTATTACTTGTTTCATTAAATATAAACGATAAATCTACTTCTCCTATAAATTCACACTAAGAATCATATTAACTTTGATACTGGATATAAGTTATAAAAATAATATGGTGGATTTAATTAGGAATTAAGAAACTGGGCACTTTAATGCAAAGAAAATAGTAGCATAAATTTGTAAATAATTACCTGGAGAAAGAAATCTACAGTTTAATACTTTTTTTTGTTATTATCTGTATATTGTTTATTTAAACCTTTGAGGGGCAAAGTACTCCCAGGGGACAAAGTAGTGCCAAAGTTTCCTTTGAGGGGCAAAGTAGTGCTAAAGTATTATAATGATTGAATGACACCGGTATTTATGAACAAATTTATATTAAAATAAGTAAAAGCTTTTCTGCGTGTACATTATATTAAGCAAAATTTAATTCCTAAATTCCAGTGTCAATGTGGAATTTGAGAATTAAAATTAAGTGGTATATATAATATACCGGTGCTGTTCAAGTGATTAACTAAGAAATAAAACAAGAAGGAACAGAAAATATTTCTTGTAATTCAAAAACAAATATTAACAGTATTTTGATACTTATAAAAAGACATTTTATACTTACTATAAAGCTAATACTTTTTATTGGGGTTGACCGTTTATCATGAGGAAAAAAAAATGAAACAAAAAACTTTGCACACTATTATTTCCAAACAACAATTTTTTAGGCATAATCTACAACATTTGTAATAAAAAATCTATCACGAAGTATATTTTTTGAAAATAGTGGTGCTGCTTAATTTTTGGTAACATTTCTTCCGCGAGCTACTGATAATAATATTAACTTTTTTACAATGCTTTTTTATACTACATTTGTTATCGTACCAATTTAATTAATCTTTTTTTTTACATTATTGCATAAGTGTGTTGCGCCCCGCGAGAAAAAACAGTTCAGTATGGATTCCATATGAACACACTCACTACTATTTCTGATTTATAATTTTCACCGTATTTAATCATATAATTCATTAGAGACACAAAGCTTACAAACTACTTAATCACAGAAATTCTGTGTTTAACCCTCCGTCTACCAGACGGGTCCATTGGACCCGACAGGTACATACAAAATATTCATTCAAACCAGAAATTTCTTTAAAATAAACTAAGTATATAAACCAGACAAAAATAAGGTAAATAAATAAGTTAAATAAATTTAAATAAAAATTCTGGTGTAGAACGTTTTATTAAAACTTGAATAAAATTCCCGGTAGATCTAGGGTTAAATAAACTAATAATTACTATTCAGAAATATTAATGAATACGTCTCCCTGTTTTAATTCGGTTCTTATCAGAAATCCTCAACACATTGGATGAAAAACATAATTCCATAAGCACGTTTAACAAAAACCTTTTATAGCAATTAACATAAAAATCGCAAGATGTTTTTCTGCAGACAATTGCGACATATAAGAATGATAAATAATATATATCTATGCTTTATCCGCGCAGTTTGTTTTAAATATTTATACTGTATAACATACTCTATTTCATAAAATTATTTTTGGCTTAATAATTATTTGAAAAGAAAATTTTAGTTCATCAATTTTAGGAACTACGGCATTAAAACAAGAATCCTATTCCTCTTAAAAAATCAAAATGAATATAAAATGCTATATGAAAATAACGAAAAACCAAGCGGCATGCATTGATTATGAAATACATTTCAACACTCTAAAATTGGGTGGGTGGGTGGGGGGGGGGGGATGATAAGTTCACTCTTTGAAAGAGTGAAAGACATTTTCACTCATTTTGGAGTGAATGTCATAAAAATACACTCCTTTAAGAGCGGAATTTTCCACTTTCTAGAAAGGAAAGATATATTTCACTCCATTGTCGAGAGTGAATATTCACTCAAAGCAGGAGTGAAAATTGTATCGATATTACTAATCAGACAATCAGAACAGCCTTGTCTACGACGCTTTTTTAAAATAAGAAAAATTATTTTATCCCAGTCTTTACCAGGCTTGTATCTATTTTCATTGCATGCTCTAGAAGGTATGATTCTTTTAAAATGCCCATAAAAGCAACATAAAAAAGCATTCACCCCTATGAAATAGTCACTATTCACTCGTACCAGGTGTGAAAAAACACACTCATTTAGCAAGAGTGAACAGTATGTGTCCTCCGAAAGAGGAATAAAGAGGGATTATTCATCCATGTTTAGAGTGAATATTCACTTTCCAGGGGTGAGTATTCACTCTTTCAGAGAGTCAACAATTCCACTTTTGCTCAGAGTGAATAGTGACTTTAAAGAGGTTGGGAATATTTTGACTCTGCTATAGAGTGGCTATTCGCACCTCCGGAGTGAATAGTCACTCCTTTTTATTTAGAGTGTAGAATACCGTAAAAGAACTTCACTATTTAAAAAGAAAAAAATAATATATTTAAATAAACAATTCGGTAGAGATACCAATTAACAAAAAGCACCCATTAAAACTGAAATTTTATTCCCTTTGACTGTGTAATTCTTTTTCAAACATAAGAATTTTAACCTTCGTCGAAAAAATACACAACGGCAGATCCCTTTGTATTTTTTAAACTCCATCTTTTACACACTAAAATTAACTACTCGTCGGTATTTCGATACAACTTCTTTACACCTTCTTAACTATCTGCAATTGCACCATCTATATAAATTATGAAGCGCTCGGAGTAGTAGAAATATTTTTAAAAAAAATGCAGTCTGCGAAATTTTTTATCAGAACGTGAAAATTCTGTCGTATATACTAAACATGCGTTTTTTTTTTTGTTTTTTTTTTTTACGGAATGTTCACTGAGGTTTGGAAATAGTTACATTTCAAAAGATACAAATTTCACAGTGTTCGGACAATAAGAACTATTTTTTATGTTAAAAGATCCAATGCTAAAATTACAATTAAACAAGCCGAAGTGAAGAAAGTCTTCTTACAAAGGCTTTTACCACTAATTTTTTTTTCGAAATTTTTTTACGCAGACTACGAAAACGTTATGCTTTTAATTGACATGAATTTCTAAGAGCTTTAACGATAACTAGTATTTTTTTTAAAAAAACACCTAACGTACAACGACCTACCTCTTTCCATTTTGTTCGGCAGACTTACGCAAAATTGCGCATAGTTTCGGGAAATCACATTACGCAAAAAAGAAAATACCAAACCACATGTACGTTCATCTCTCTTCCCAACGGTGCATTTACGTAACACAATTAAACACTCTATTTCGACAATTATCGCCCGTGGTTGATAAGATATTTGAATTCGTTTTAGAAATTCAATATTTTATCTATAGATTTGTTTAATGTATACTACATAATTCTGCTTAGTTAGATAATGTATAATACTGATGAAAAGTTTCGGCAATTTCCACAAACAGACCGAAATGTACTCTAAATTTGTTTAGAACCCTGTATGTTATCTACAGAGACACCACATGTTTCGATGAAACTCAAATCATCTATAAATCACATAACATATTTGATTCTTTTTCATCATTTACTGTCAACAGATGGTAACTTGTACTGTTTTTTCATCCCTGTATATGATCTACCGTTTTTTTTACACACAACATATTTAGCTAGAATTTAATTCAGGCATGAAACGCATAACACAACTCAATTCGCACTTCCAACAATTACCGTAAGTACACAGCAATATATCCAGTTTTTACGTAACATTGTAAAAATTTATTTATAGTCTACAAACATATCTCAGTATACTAAATACAGCTAAGCATGAAAATGCATATAAAAATTAAACAAGAATCGTAAATCAGGCGTAAAGATAAATCATGCGTCAAGCAAAGACTAAGAAACTCTTTTCAACACATCCAGAATGCTTTAACCCTTTCGTGGGCGGTTTCCTTAAAAAAGAACGCCTAATTTTAATTCAAACCAAGAATATTTAATTATTTTTTTTCATTTACAATGTACGTGAAAATAATAAAGTTCGTATTGTCTAATAACTCTGTTTATAAATTATGGTGTCAGTCTATTATTTCACCAGTTTATAAACAGAATTACTTCGAACCGGAAAGTGTTAACAATGCTTCATTATTTAATGAGGAAAATAAGATAACTAAGGAACCAAAAAATATCTACCCTCGTTTTAAAAAACGCGTAACATATTTTAAAAACAGGATTCAGCAATTACCGTTCATAGCCAGAAAAGTATCTCAATTCTATTGCGGAAAAATATTTGAATTATCTTGAACAATCCTATATATTACCTACAAATTTTTATTCCCGCCACGTTTTAACCCTGAAGCAGAAAAATTCTGATCGTACAATGATGACATGATTGACTGACACCAGAATTTGTAAACGAACTTCTTAGATAGAAAAAATTTGTACTTCTAAACTTGCATTGTAAAATCAAAATTTTGTTAAAATATACTTGGTGCCACTTGTAAGTTTGGAATTAAAAGTAGGTGGACCCGCCGTGGAACCACCTCGCTTGAAAGAGACAATAGAGCCACCGACTATTTTACTGAAATTTTATAATAAAAAAATGTTTTACACCAGAATTTTTATTTAAAACTATTTAACTTATTTAATTAGTCTGCTTGTGTACTACCTCCAATTAATATATCTTATAAAAAATTTCTCGTTCGGATCGACCCCTAATGGTGGTTCTAGTGTTAAGCTAAAATTTAATTCATCCAAGAAACGTGTTTCAGATTTAAAACTACTGAAATCGCACTTTCAGAAATTATCATCCATAAACCACTATCCATTCCTTTGTGTGTCCCTGTTGTGATTATATTTATATTTTCAAACATCTCAAAATATGCTAAATATAGTTCAGCTTGAAAGTACATAACTCAATTAAAAACCACCTTTGCACAATTCCTGCTGATATTTAATAATGCTTACGAATTCTTTAGTGTAGCCCTGCATATTATCTGTGATATTTATGCATACCTCGTAATATGCAAAATTTAGTTACCCTTAAAAACACATATCATAACAGAAAACGCACTTCTAGCAATTATCTCTAATACGGTTACAGCTCTGTTACTTCGGATACACTTCTGTTTCCGAAATTTTTGTGTGTCCTTGTAAATTAACGATAATATACACAGCAAGCATATTGCTGTAGTAAACCTCAGTAATGTATATAAATTTCCGTATATGTGACATAACGTAAACTATTATTACATTATTACCTAATTAACCTACGCTAATTACCTAATTAACATACGCTACAAAAAATTTAACCCTTTATAAGGCGGTGGTAAGTATACGTCACACATAATTTTAATTACCAAATGCCATAATGGCACCAGAATTTGAAAAGAAAAATTTTGAATTTGTGATATACGCAAAGAAAAAGCTTTGACTTATTTTGAAACAAATTTGTTAGTAAAACTTGGTGTCAATCAATCATTTCAAAATTTTAACAACTGAAGTAGTTTTCCCTAGAAAGGGTTAACTACGTACACCATTATGTAATGGAATTCTTTTGTGTGTCTATGTAAATCAGGGGTGTCAAACTGTGGCCCGCCAAATACCATTAAAATTTTAAAGAAATTGTCTACAAGTTGAATCGCAGAAATTCGACGATTAGATAAGGCAAAGATAACTATAAAATTTTAGTGGTTTTCGGCGGGCCACAGTTTGACACCCCTGATGTAAATAAATAATAAATACTTTGAAACCCATATTCCAGAGAATTCACGTGTTAGTGCACTTCATAAGTGCATATCATATTCATTATGATTGAAATAATGCATTATGACTAGAATGCACTTGTCTGTAAATGAACTATAAATTCTACATTCTTCATTGTCAATAGGGATCATTCTATACTAAATGCCAATAACATATTAAAATTACAGATGAATCCGAGTATATTTACGAGAGTTAGACAACGAACGGACGGACAGGCAAACCAAAGTTACAAACACATTGAACTATGCTGGAGAGTGCTAAAAACGATTCTATACATTTCACGCCCATAGATAGTAATGGTTACGAATTTTACTTTATTTTTTCTGCAGCCACGTAAATGAGATACACGATTTACACACACTACATAATATACAACGGCAGTTAAAAAGTTCATAGAATTTCGTTGTAACTCTAAAGAGTTACAATATACAATAGAGATACAATATAGTTATAAAGAGTTACAATGCCGCAATATAATTTATTTTTTTACTACCACTATATATTTTTGCTACCGGAATTTATAAAAGGCATTTTTACGTCGGTTAAGCTGAAGGTAGCACAGAAAGATTATCAGTTGGCGCGAGTCGAAGTTGGAGTAAAAGGCAAACAAGTTCATGTACAGGTTGGGGAAATCTGCTTCAGAGAATTTATAGTCTTATAAAACGGAAGCAGGTTTGTCAGTTTGGTCTCCAATTTTTATCCAAAATTTCAAATTCATGCCGGGTATTTAAGAAAACGAATTTTTATTTTATATGTTAACTAAATGTGTCTTATTAAGTAAAGCATTAAAGACTATTCTTTATTTCTGGTGTGAACACTAAATTTCTGAATAAAAATGGAGGCCAAAACGGCAACCCTGAACGGAAGACATTAGTACACTAAGCATGACGAGTTCTGTCTCTTCCCTAAGATTAAAATGTGCTTCAAAGGTAACCGTTTTGACAACGTAGAAGACGCCAAAACCAACGCAACGGCTGAGCTCGGAATTATACGATATAGGACTTTTATCGTTCTTTCCAGCAATGGCAGGAGCGGTGCAGCAAGTGTGTGTCTTCTACTTGTGAACCTACTTTGAAAGCGATTAAGTAAATGTGTACCTATATTGCGGTAATAAAGTGTTACAATGAAATTCCGGAAACTTTATGGCTGCCCCTCGTAGTGCAATTATTTTAAGCTTTAAAACGCACTTTCAACGATTTTCGTTCATAGACAGTACCTTAACTGAATACTTTTTTGTGTCCCTGTAAATAAGCAAATAAATGCTACGCACTCCATGTTCTAAAGTAAGCAACAAGTAGTGCTCATCGACATTGCATATTAATTGACTTATGTTTGAAGTATCATTTAATCTATTAATCAAACTGCAAACGATTTTTTCCTACATACCAAAACGTAACAAAATTCTTTTTTGTGTCCCTGTAAATGAGCATTAAATGATATGACCCACTTTGATTTTACTGTTTGTTTCTGTTTAAAATATTTTACTGTGTACCTTAAATACACATTTAATTTTAACTGATACTTCCCTGAAATATTTTGGTCCATGGATATTAAGTGCGAGAATATAACTAATGTTTTCAAGAAATCGGTGAAATGTTTTAAAATGGTACCAAGCAGAATCTTTTCAGAAACATTACAAAATAGAGCATAGATTTAATTTTAATCCCTGAGACATTTACATTGTAATATATTTTATCTCAAAGAATTTGAAGTACTGCAGCCGGGATTTTTCCCGAAATTTTTGTTTGAAGTATCATTTAATCTATTAATCAAACTGCAAAAGATTTTTTCCTACATACCAAAATGTAACGAAATTCTTTTTTGTGTCCCTGTAAATGAACATTAAATGATATGACTCACTTTGTTTTTATGATTTTAATTTTGAACAAACCTGTATTTTATTCTATTAACTTTATAAGTACCTTTAAAAAATTATATGTTAAAATTAATCTGTTCCACTAAAATATTTCATCTTAAAAATATTTTACGGTGTACCTTAATTACACATTTAATCTTAACTGATACTTCCCTGAAATATTTTGGTCCATGGATATTAAGTATTGTTGCGAGAATATAACTAATGTTTTCAAGAAATCGGTGAAATGTTTTAAAATGGTACCATGCAGAATATTTTCAGAAACATTACGAAATAGACCATAGAATTCACTTTAATCCCTAAGACATTTATATGCATTGTAATATATTTTATCTCAAAGAATTTGAAGTACTGCAGCCGGAATGTTTCACTGGATTATGTACCACTGGTGAAAATATTTTTGCACAATTTCAAGAAATAACACATTTTAATTATTTTTTAAGGACATGTAAAAACAGACATTAAAAAATATTTTGCGGTTGATCAAATCAAATGCATTAATCCTTTATCTACTGTCAGTACTTATAAGTACCACTCACTTTAAACTTTCATCCCATAATGAATATTGCTAATATTCTAATGGTACTTTGCAAAAATACTCTTTTAACTCCACTTTATCCGTATACATGGCAGCATTAGTTCCAGGTTTCTTATTTTAGTGAGGAAGGAGGTTATCTTTGAAACATTCGATGTGTTTTGTGCCGACATTTTGTAAAGGTTGTCACGCTCGTCTTTTTATTGCTGCAAACACAGTAAAGGACACAAGATAAGTGTTGAATTTTTTTTATGCGTTCATTATGCTCTTAGGATGCAATTTGACAAGCTATTTTCGGTGAACAGTGTATGTATTTTATTTAACAGTTGAATTACTAGGTGGTGCTTATTAATACCGTCAGTGCACTGGGCGTTGAAGAAAAACTTCTTGTTTACTTTTCGTCTGTGTAGTTATCCATCGTTTTCATCTGTTTTAAAATGTAATTACTAAAATGTAGTGTAGTAATAATTTTCTTAGTATTTATTTTCTGTTTCATTATTATTTTTCATAGGAAATCGAAAAAGCTGTGGCACCGACTCTTTTGTGCTATGCTAGAAATGGCGTACATAAATTCATATGTTGAATATGTGGAGGTACGGGAGAACAAGTTGTCACTGGAATATAGACGTCGCATAACTAAAGGACTACTAACAAGATCGAAACCTAAAAAAAAAATAGTTTTTTTTAACCCTTTCAGGAGCAAAGTACTTTCAATGCTAAAGTGTTGAAATAAATTGTGGCACCGGAATTTGCCAAAAAAATTATTTATAAATATGAAAAAGGCTATATTTCACATACTTATCAAATCGAAAATATTTTTCCACAATTCTGGTGCCCTTTGAAATACCTTGTGGGTTTTCTGTTACGATATTTTAGTCATAGTGTACTGACGGTACTTTAAAATACCACTTTAATTAATTACCTCTATTTAATTAAATTTCTCACGGGTGAGTATTTTTTTATGTTTCTCCTTTAATTTTCATTATAGTAACCGAAAAAATTTACATGAAAAAAATTGCAGTAGATCATAATGCAGTAGATAAAGGATTAAAGTTTTATATTTTTTAGACTCAAAATTGTTTCTTCAATGTACCTATACTTAACCAAGACAAGAGCCTTAAGACCTACTTGCCAACTTTCAACTTAACTCCAGTAAAATGTCGTTTAATTTGATCCAGGTGAAATACCTTTCTAACCAGAAAATTTATTTGATGTAACGTTATATATCTAGTTTCATGTTTCTGTTGGGAATCTATTTGAATTTATTTGTTTAAAAAAATTCTGATTTGAAAACGTTTTAAACTGGATGAAATTAACCGATATTTTACGGAAGTTGTGTTGAATGTTGGCAAGTATGCTCTAAGAGCGTGCGGCTGTGAGCGTACAACCAATGACGAAACTTGGCGGGGCGAAGGCGGCGCAGGTTCGATTTGGGAGGATGCAAAAATAAGGAATTACATAAAGGTTTGTAAGTTCAAAGGGAAAGCAAAATAGTACATTTGAGTATTTTAATTTTACTTTGCATAACTAGAAAAAATTAATTTACTTTTGTCAAGTCAGGAACAGAAATAAAAGAAAAAGATATATTTAAAAACGCCCAGACAGCTGTTATCCCCTCTCACATACTTCTCCCCCATTATAATTGTGTAGCATGGAAATAATTGGCTGTTGCCGACAAGTAAATACTGTGTATACAGAAAACAACCCTCGCTTGTAAAAATCTCCTTCATCTGTCAAGAGCACGTGAGCTGGGAAGTCCGACCGCAGCGCACTCTGTTGCAAGAAAAATTGGCCCTCGCGCAGAAGGTAATCATAAGTTTTTAAAGCTTGATGTGTGCCTTTCATATAGCTCTCGATCAACCCCTCCAGAATTGCCTGCGATAAATGAACTGCTTGCACAATGTTGCAAATGTAACGGGTAAAATTCTTTTCTTTTCAGTATACATCTATTCTAAAAGAGTTTCTGATATACCCGTTGTTCTGATTTTACTATTAACAATACCTTATATTAGTTGTAAACCCTTTCAGCATTAATAAAATATCCCATCACGGCCTCAAAGAATTCTGCAACTGCAGAGTTCCAACTAGGTTCGTTTTGTGAACACCACATTTTTTCAAAGAAAAATCTTCTTTTAAATTTTGTAAAAATTTACCTGGAAACGCGTTTTTCTTTCATTTGTTGGGAAAACCTAGCACGGATCATTTTCTGAAAAAGTACTGGTTTTCAAAAAAGGGACCGGTGGAAGGCCTGCAAATGGAAGTAGTCCCCCTAACTCATCAGATCAAAGAAAGCATGCCATTTACTGCACTCTACCGCGAACGTTGCCAGCTAATCACACCATCACATTTATCAAGCTTATAATACTGTTGGAGGTCTCAAATTTGTGCACTTATTGCAAAAATTGCTCTAATGAAGCACATTGGGATAATGTTGTAAATAAACAATGTTTTTCACCTTTATGTCTCATTTTTTATGTTGGTGCTTAACATAACGCATCACTTCCACACATATATTCTGAAACAAAAAAAAAAATATTTTGTTGAACTGTATTACCCTTCAAAATGTACCCCATGCTTTTAGAGTCATTCTCCGGAAGAAAGTGTAAATGACCATTTTAATGCTTTATCTAATGCAGGAACTAAAAGGGTAAAGACTAGTTTCCTTTAACCATAGAATGAGCTATTTTTTTACATACGAAATACACATATAAATGCATATAAAATATAATTTTATTAATGATTTAATTCATGGAGTAAATAATAACAAAAAAATCGAAAATTAATGTTTAAAAGCAGGGGCGCCATTTCAGAACTTTCTTGGGGGGGGGGGGGGGCAAAGTTTTCCATGAGGGCAGTGGCATGGCCATGGGTGAGGTTCGGGGGGGATGTAACCTCTTCCCTCCGAACGAGAACCGATTTAAAATTCCATTTTAAGCAGGTTTTCATATTAGCAGGTACAATTTTAAGATACTGACTAAGAAAATTTTCCGTTTAATACAGGTCTCCGTTATATACAGTTTCCATTGTTGCAGGTATTCTCTAAGGCTGTTAAAATATCCTTTCTATAGTACACCTCTGAAAAGCAAAGGTATATTACATTTACGGTAAAACTTGTGAAAATTAAATCTGTCAAAAAAGAATTCTTCCGCAAACGGAAAAAAAGAAAATCAAGTTTCTATGAAAAAACACCATAAAATTACACTTTCTAAGAAAGAGGCCTGTATAAAATGGAGCTTTTTCCCTGACATTTAGACTTATTCTTTGCAGGTTTTACTGCAGAGGTGTGGAGAGCCATTGCAAGAGGCTATTGGGGGGGGGGGGGGGCAAGGTTTTCTTTGAGTGAAAGTGCTTGAAATAGCCTGTGGGAGTTTCCCCTCGTAACGTCTGTCACAAACATAGAATTATTCCAGTAATATTTTTTAATTTTTGTGGCAGACAGCGGAATATTTCTTTTTTTTTTTTTTTTTGCGGAACTACATAAAATGAATTCGCCAATCGACGACGGGAAAAAAGTCGCAAATTTTGCCAATTAGACTTGGAAAAAATAGTTAATTTGGCAAATTAGCCGTGAAAGTTCTGAGAGGACCGTGGAAAAATATTGAAGAGA
Source organism: Maratus speciosus (assembly GCA_963932465.1). Classification (NCBI taxonomy): domain Eukaryota; kingdom Metazoa; phylum Arthropoda; class Arachnida; order Araneae; family Salticidae; genus Maratus; species Maratus speciosus. The sequence goes on from OZ010789.1 coordinate 276,556,135, forward strand.
TCGTGGAAACAAACAGCAATTATTATTGTCAATCGATTGGGGAAAAAAATTGTCGATGTCAACATTCGATCGCAGATAAAAATCAAATTTGTCCATCGGTTGCGTAAAAAATTTACGAATTTCGAATATCTATTGCAGAAAAAAACGTCGAGTTTCATCAAAGATTTCAGGGGAAAAATCACGAATTTAGTCAAAGAATCGCCAAAAAAAATCGAGTATGTCGTCAAACAATCAAAAGTTTTGTCAGTCGGCTGCTGAATAAAAAAACCAATTTCAACAACCGATCGTAGAAAAGAATCGCGAATTTCGTCAAAATATCCCAGAAACAAATAACAAATTTCGTTAATCGGTCGAAAAAAAAAATATTGTGAATTTCGACAAATGGTCACGAAAAAAATTGTGAATTCTGTTAAACGATCACGGGAAAAAATCGGCAACTTACGCAAAAAATAATTTTTAAATTCAATCGGTCACGAGATAATCAGTGCACAAGCATGACCAACAAGTCTTCAACAAATTTTCAAATTTTGTTATTCACAGAGATGAGACATTTTCACGCATGATTTTGTGTCAATAAAAAATTTCCTTAATCATTTTCTCCCTTCCTCTTCAAACTATGATCTAAATTTCACACAATTAAGAAATTTAACCTTGATCTGAAGTAGAGACTGTATTCGCATTGGGTCAGGCAACCCGATTTTTCTCAAAACCGACACGATCCGATCCGCAGTACATATGGAGGCGGATCACTATTTCCTACATACTAGCTACATAGTGCTTTGAAAAGTTTTTATAAGATTCGATAATCAATATTCCGAATAAATTAAAGAATAACTTCGATATGATCGTAATCTAAAGCCAAGACATTAATCTATTTTGATTAATTTTAACTCAATTATTCTAATTGGTAAATAAGTTGTAGTGGCTAGTGGGCGGATTGACGTTATTTTTTTTTTCGTTTCGAGTCAGGTTGATTCTGACCATTTGATTGCGGTCAGACATATACATCCTTGTGGGCTATTTTTTATTCTGCCACTTTTTGGAAATTAACCTCTGCCATACACATATTTTTAACAGAAATCTATCTCAAAGATTTTTTTTTGGAAATTGTGGTATGATTGAATATAAAAGTAGTCGCGATATAATCAAAGAGTTACATGTTTCGCGTTCGAACTCGATTTTCACTACGGAGTCGGGTTCGTATTGACCCAATTATTCAAAGAAATTCTGAATATTTTCAGATGAAAAAAACTATATACTTGTACATATGTGAATATATATATTTATTCATATCTCTACATAAAATAAAATTAATGTTAGAGATAGAACTGCAGATTATTTTTCCATAATTGCATTAGCATGCTTCACCCGCAACGTTGGTCAGTTTCTCCAAACGAATTTTGAATCGAATATTGGTGAATTTGACCTTGTGTTTTAAAGCAATATAGACCTTTACCTGTAATGTCCTATTTCTGAAAATGATACGAATGTTACTGAACTATTATATTTCCTAATGTGTCATACAAAATTTGGGCTGTTAAGGATCAAATCTTTTAGTTGATCATATATAGTAGGATTTGGTAAAGAAGGTATAACGATATGCAATAGACTAAAACAGTCCCTGAGAAGGTATCTAACAATGCAAGTATGGAGCATTTTTTATTTAATACTCTGGTCGTGATAGTAAACATAATCGTTGAGTACAAAGACGATGTTACTAAATGCAAACCCAAATGAGAGGATCCGTTTCGTAGAAAAATCCATCAGGCAATAATTCAGAAGAAAACAGTTTCCATGGAAAAGTATTTATTTTTACGGAAGTGGGCATAAGATGTAAAGTAGTGGTGGCCTACCTAACTCAGCAAATTTATAAGCTGTTTCTAGTATGAAGATCAGAGAGCAAGTTCTTTTCAATCTGCGTAATTTAATACGCCAAGAATACATCTGTCTTGAGCCAATACGCCAATCACAAAATAACCGTTAAACTGGGAGATATATTAAAATTTGAATGAGAAAAATGACAAGAACAGAAACCACATTTGGCAACGAATCATTAAATGAAATAATAAAGCAAACCTATTATTGTTTACCTAAAGTCTAACGGTGAGGATAATTACTGACCAATATCTATTTGCAAGCAGATATAAAAAGGAAATTTATGAGTCTGTAATGCATTTATGAGACGCCAGCAAGCTTAAATTAACTATATGATCTTTATATTATGTAAACAGATTTGTAAAAAAAGTGGTGTTTCGCAAATAAAATATCAATAAAGAATATTCATGCGGGGAAAGGAACTGTGCTTAAATTAGAAATAACAAATAAATCATTTTTCTGAATGATAGCTTTTAACAGAAAGACAAAAAACGTTTACCTAATAAATTGTCAATAAAAGAATATTTATGTGGGTATAACGATTGCACTTAAATTAGACATAACTTAGAAATACACAGAAATTACTTTTGAATGCTCGCGTTAACAGCAGAAATTAAAAATAAATATAGAAAAAGGATCAATTTTGAATGAAAATTTAACACAAATATATGGCTTCGCCATAGCAAGTCTCTTAAATCCGTTAAGCTAAATTTTTTAAAAGGTTAATCTTTTATAACTGGGTTCACCTGATTGAACTTTCCTCTATAATTATATAACTAAGCAATTTAGAACAATATGCTATTACTATATACTGAAACGTTTACTGAAAAAGTATCTAACTAACAATGCAAGTCACATCCACAACTATTTTGAGACATCAATTTTGAGAAAGGCTAATCTATCATACCTCATTATAGAACTTTTCAATTTAATTTTATAACTAAGCGACATAGAATGTTATCTTACATACTAAAACCTCCTCTGAAAAATTGTGTAGCGAACAGAGCAAGTTCAATTGAAATCTATTCAGCAGAAACTTTTCTAAAATTCTAATCATTCATAATTGGATTTATCCTGATTATAGAACTTTCCTCCATAATTCTATCACTAAGCAACATAGAACGATATATTACTAAAACTATCTATCTAACAGTCCAAGTTCCATCAAAATCTATTAAGCACAACTTATAAGCTGCCGGAATGAAATTCTAATTTGCATTTTATGTATCGAAATTTTTTGCCGGTTTTCGGGATGATTGGAAATATCAGCCCTGCATCGGGTCGGGTAACCCAGTTTTACTCCAACGGCGGGTCAGGTCAAGTTTATGCTACTTTTTTTCGCTGGGTATAAAGTTGACTTTAAACGTTTCAGGTAATGCTTTGTCTCTCTTTGGTCGGGTTCGGGATGAGCCGATTTTTGAAAAAGAAGTCCTAAATATTTTCCACATGAAAGAGCTATATATCTGAGTATTAATGGGTGAATATGTGTTCCTTTTCGTACATAAGCGATAAAATTGTAGACTTACTTTTCCATAAATGTAATAAAATAAAGATTCATTTTCTTTCACTTTCAGTTCGGACATGGATACTTCAGGTTTGGGTTGCAACCCGAAACTGGAATTGAGTTTCGGGTTCACGACATTTGTCAAGTTCGGGTAGCGAACCTATTCACCTAATTCATCTTTATTAACCTCAAAAATTGTAGCCCTGAGGGGGACGATTTTCATTTGATCCTTTTCACAAACTTTAGAATCAACTAATATAATTTTTTCTCAGATATCTTTTTAAAATTACCAAAATACTCATTAATGATAAATGTCTCATTTTGAGAATGTTGGAATAGCAAAATCTTTAGAAAATATCGTTGTTAACTATTAATTTCTGTACCGTAAAGTGCTTATTTATTGCATGTGTTTTTATTGAAATAAAATCTGACAAATTATTTTAGCTTTGAGCAATTTTTGAAAAAAAAATTTTAGTTTCACCTGTGATGACAGATAGATTTTCTGAAATGTCAAATTCCTTGGGGGGGGGGGGCGATGCCCCCCCAGCCCCCTCAAATGGCGCCCCTGTTTAAAAGATTTTTTTAATATCCCATATTTATTTTTATTGAATTCTACTATGCACCATCACTTTTATTTGGCTTTAAAAATACGATAAACGTATATAATTATTTTTAATTTTGAAATTATTGCACAGATGGAATTTATAAAGATTTGAATTTTCATAAACAAGCATTTCATATCGAAGAAAAAAATATGAACAAAAAGCATATTGGTTACAAGAAGGCCGATATCTATCAATTTTGGTTTGTAGTAATTTTCTTCTATGTTGTCAGACACGCATACGGAACGCATTCGTTATCTCTGCCTTTCGCTTATTTAGCATTTTTGTCAAAAGTATTGATTACCCCACGTATACTGATAAGTGGAATATAGGATTAACTAATAGTTCCCATTAACTATAGTAGTTCCTACATCTGGTATATGTACAATAGTTCGACAAACCATGATATATTATAGTGCTTATTGGAATGGGCAATAGTTGTTTCCAGTATAGGTTCAAGTACTAATATCCAAGAACTTGTCCAAATACAACGGGATTTTTGAATTAACGAAATATCATTGGAAAATGTCACTCTTTTATACTCAACACTATTCTTAAACATAGTTTCGTTTCAAAATTAAACTTAGAATTATATTAATGTCCATTCCTACTTCTTAGATCTATCATTAAAATTCTAAATAGATAACTTTTACATGCTGACATTAAGAGAAAATGTACAGTCGAATTACGGATTGACTTTCAAAAATCATATATTATTACGATCTTTTTCATTTATAATTTTGCTTTAAACCTTCCCTACACAAATGCTGATAAAAGGCTAATTTAGAATGTAAAATCTCAATTATTATAATTCAAAGTATAAGTACAAACTGCAATGTTAACTATTCTGACGTATAAAAATGGTTGCAATCAACAATGTTTGTTTCAAAGGGTTTCAATGAATTATAAATTCAGATAATGCATCAAGATCAAAGAAAGGATAATGTACGTGTAATTCCAGTTTGACGGAAATCCAAATACATTCAGCGAAACATCTTAAAGTAACATAACAGATTGAGTTACAAAAATGAGTGGATTCTTCTGTTTCTTCTATTTCAACGATGTTTTAGATTAACTAAATATTAAAAATATTTCAAATCCATATTTTTTTTTATTAATATAACAGAATTTCGATATATTGAATGTGTTGGCGTCTCGAAAGAAATAAAATGTGTACTTTCAAGAATTAGCGTGTTTCTACGTGATTAGCTGAAAATATCTTCTTTCAATAATCCCATAATTTATATATTATGAAATTATTATAAAAATATATGTACCGTATATTATTGCGCTTTTTTGAAAGAAACATTTTTGTCAAATTTTAAAGGGGCGTTATACACCACATTCTAAAAAATAAAAGTGTAAATTAGTCACTTTTACATAAGTATATGTGTAAATTTGTAAAATTATACTTCTGTCATAAAATTTACACTCTTGTCGTAAAAATGTACCTCCATTTGTGTGCGTTTATTGGCTTAACCCTTTGAGGGGCAAGCAATAATGTCTCTGTAATATTAAACTCTCACCGCAATAATAAAAAATAGTCACCAATAGTCACATAACTGCCACAGGCGACTATTTTTATTTTTTGTTCGCACCACTATTTAAAAAAAAATACATTTTGCAATATATTTCTCTTGGAATTGTTGTCAAAACGTATGTAAAAGAAAGCGTTTTAGTTTCGAAAAAGTGGTGCAAAATAGAATTAAAATATAGTCACCTGTGGCAGCCCTGTAGTCAGAATGCTCTGGAAGCCTTGACAGTCCTATCAAAAAAGCACAAGAAAAAAATAGTCGTACAGTCGTGGACAAAAAAAAGTAAACAACCCTTACTAACACTGAAAAAATTATCGTAGAACAAAGTTACTGGTACTTCACGATTGGTTATAAAGTCTACTTTTAAATGATGTATATAAAATTGGCTTAGTGGGCCATCTACATATTAAAACGAACCATAATTTTGTTTTTTTCATTAGCAGTACACAATTCTGACAGCATAAATGAACTCTACAACCTTCAATTAGCCTAAAAACAAATTTTTATGCAATTCGTAAGATACGTTTCCGAGAAATTAATTACTTTAAAACGAACGTATTTTAGGGGCTGTATCCAAATTGAAGTCTGATACTCGATTGCAGACCGGGAGAGACCCCTTCTTGATCAAGGCATCTTAAGCGCCACTCACGTAGTCATTGAAGACTGCTAGATTATAGGATAGCACAAGAAATTTCAAAATATCTAGTCACTTCTATCACAGAGGCCCCTTAGACCATCATTTTGCCGTTTTTTAAGCATAATTTGAAAACTACTTGAAAAAAAATGTGAAATTTTGGATTTCCATAAAGCAGGACTTAATAAATCTAAATCCAATAAAAAAATTGTAGGTTGAAATTCAATTTTTTCTAATATTAATTTCAGAATTCATAATTCAAATAATAAAAATTGCAAATTCAACGTATTTATGTTTGGGTATTTTCGTATTATTGCTACACAAAAAATTAGCACATTACGAGCATAATTTCAAGAGATATGAATAAAAATATGAAATTGTAATTTAACATTAGAAGCACTAAATTTTGAATGTTTATAATTGAAACACTTATTCAAATGACTTGAAATTTGGTGTCTAGGCATAGTTTGAACCGAAGATTTGAAATAGCTTGTTAAAATTGGGTATTGCCATTGAAAAAAAATGAGGTTTGGGTTCGTTTTAATATGTAGATGACCCCCTAAGCAAATTTATATACATCCTTTATAAGTAGACATTTTTTTCAATCGTTTGGTACCAGCAACTTTCTTCTATGATAATTTGTTGAGGAGTTAGTAGGGGTGCTTACTTTTTTTCTCCACTACTGTACATACATTTCTTGCGTTTCTATGGGACGACATTTCAATCTCCTGCAAGCATTGGGTTTTGTTTTCACTTCCGGAAAATAAATATCGCCTCTTTCATTTATGCACTTACATATAAACAAGGAAAAACTTTTTCCAATGAAGTTTAACCCTTTATGTCCCAAATTAGGAATTCATGAAAATTTCATCTTCTAAAGCATTTTTCGTGAATTTTTGAAATGACATTAGAAGATTTAAACATTCATTAATTAAATTTTAGAAGGATTTTTCCCATTAAAATTAATTAATTAAATTTGAATTTATAGGGATTTTGTGCAATATGCCTCACAAATCTTTTATTTTAAATGTATTTTTTTTAATTTAATTTAATTTAATTTTATTTTATTTTTTGTGTATTTTATAGAATTATGAAATGTACAATATTTTACTATAATGTACTTTTACTATAGAAATACAGAAATATTTCCGAACTGAAACTTTCTCCCTCAATCTTTCAACGTCAAGAAAACTGAACAGATGCAAATAAAAAATAAACCGCCTTTTTAAAAATATTTTTGTTTTGTATAACGAATAATGCTTTTTCAAAGCTGCCACAGGCGACTATTTTTTGTAATTCAAAATGCAGCCACTTTCTCAAAACTGAAATCCTTAACATCACCGCCCCCTGAATATTAGGCCTGAGTGCTGACATAAAAATGGCGGTTGCCGAAGGCGGATTTTTTAAAATAAAATGGTCCCTTAAATGTAGACACCAGTATTTTATAAAAGATTTCTTTGACTTGCCCTTAACAGTGGCATTTGTTTTCTTACAAAAAAATTAAAAATGGGGCTGGACACCACTTTTTCCATACTAAAATATTTACCTTACTTAATCGAAAAATATCTGACAATCAATAAAGATAAATTTACAGTTACAAATTAGTGGTATCAAAATGCTTTTAATAACGAAGCAAGCAAAGTTTTCTTGCCCGAATCCAGTTCGGGCCACACTGTTAAGGGGTTAATCTCAGAAAAATAAAGCGGAAAAAACTTAAAACAGTTATTAGTACGAATATTTAAGGGACCGTACACACAATGAAAAAATCCGCTTTCGGCAGTCGCCATCGCAAAAATTGCAGTAGATCATAATGCCGTAGATAAATGGTTACCTTTATCTACGGCATTATGATCTACTGCAATTTTTTTCATGTAATATTTTTTTTTCAGTTACTATAATGAAAATTAAAGGATAAACATAAAAAAATACTCACCCGTGAGAAATTTAATTATTTAGAGGTAATTAATTAAAGTGGTACTTTAAAGTACCGTCAGTACACTGTGACTAAAATATCGTAACAGAAAACCCACAAGGTATTTCAACTGGCACCAGAAAATATTTTCGATTTAATAAGTATGTGAAATATAGGCTTTTTCTTATTTACAAAATAAATCGTCTGGCAAATCACGGTGCCAATCATTTATTTCAACACTTCAGAATTGAAAATGCTTTGCTCTTGAAAGGGTTAAAAAAAAATATTTTTTTTTTTTTTAGGTTTCGAACTTGTTAGCAGTCCTTTAGTTATGCGACATCAATATCCCAGGGACAACCACGCTCTCTCGCATCTCCACATATGCAATATATGAATTTACATATGACATTTCTAGCATAGCAAAAACGAACCGGTGCCACAACTTTTTCGATTTGCTATAAAAAATAACAATGAAACAGAAAAATACCAGGGAAATCGTTACTACACTACATTTTAGTAATTACATTTTAAAGAGCAGATGAAAACGATGGATAACTACACTGACGAAAAGTAAACATGAAGCTTTTCTCCAAAACCCAGTGTACTGACGGTACTTATAAGTACCAGCGAGTAATTTAACTGTTAAATCAACTACATCCATCGTTCACCTAAAATAGCTAGTCAAACTGTATTCTAAGATCATAATGAACACATAAAAAAAATCCAACACTTATCTTATATCATTTACCGTGTTTACAGCAATAAAAAGACGAGCGCGGCAATCTGTACAAAATGTTGGCACAAAACACATCGACTCCTTCAAAGATTGCCTCTTTCCTCTCAAAAATAACAAACCTAGAACTACTTCTGCCATGTATTCGAATAAAGTGGAGTTAAAAGAGTGTTCTTGGAAAGTACCATTAGTATATTAGTAATATTCATTATGGTACATAAGTTTAAAGTGAGTGATACTTACAAGTACCGTCAGCGCTCAGGCCTAGTAATTAGGGGGGCGGGGGGCGCTGCTTAACATACGCTATGACAATATTTGCCAGAGAAATATACTTCAAAAATTTATATTAAAATAATGCTGGTGTAAGCAGAATATAAAAACAGTCGCCTGTGACAGCCCTGCTTTTGGAACAAGCTAAAGTAAAGTATCTATAACTCATTTTAAATTGTATTACTACTAATCAATATATTAAATGAATTATATAAAAAATTTCTTTAAAGTACCGTTGGGCATAAAGTTTTAAAATATTCAGCAGAAGACTGCATATCTGATAAGAAACTGCTGGCTGAATTTCAAAATCACTCCGAATTCCAGTCAAAGAGGTTTTGCGATGATCAGAAAAAGGATCTATAAGTCCACTCATCTACGCCCTTTGCTTCCATCTCTTCATCTGAAATATATGAAAATTTTCTGTCGCTCGTATTATCATCTTCATCTGTTGGCACATAGCAAGGATCGTCATCACTGTCGCTACCTTCATATTTCATTTTTATAATAATTCGGATTTTTTAAAAAAGTATTTAACAAGCGCATATATATAAGTAAAACACAAATAAAGTAAAAATAACTCAATTATGCGAAGAATATGTTATAATTTCACAGTAAAAAACACGAACTTCCCACTCGCACGCGTGCATACAATTTCCGATTTCCCAAAACAAAGATAACTAGTATATTTGAAGGGGTGTACGGTGAAATCGGGACGCACGCAGTGTACGTCTGGTGCTGAAGTGGTTAGCAGTGGATTTTTAAGTACATCACGTGATCTTGTAGTTTTCCAAAATCATCCAATATCAGTTCCTATAATATTAGGACTATGGTGTTTCTAAATTAAATTAAAAATGTATAGATGACGGCACAGTACAATTTCTCCCAAATTCATGAAACTTACTTTGCAAAATGTAAATGTAATTAAAACACACATACTACAATGTATTAAAACACACATACACACAATGTATTAATATATTGTCGTGTAATATATTAATATAAAACATATGTTTTAATATATTGTAATATGTGTGTTGTATTATATATTGTAGATCGATGGAATAGTAAAATCGATTCATCGTTGTCCCGTCATCCAAGGCTGTCTGGTTGGTGGCTTGTGACTTTCCCAACATGGTATATTAGTAAAAAACTGCAGAGCCAGGTATCGGCCGGAGTGGCTCGGTGGTTAAAGCAAAAGCCTAGTAAGCTGTGGTCGAAGATTCGATTCCTGCCTCTGGCTAATTTTTCACTCCAGTTGGTTTTATTGCATTTATTGTATGTATGTCTGTATAATATATTATATATGCCTTGTAAATATAATGTTCATTCTATAATGTCTTGTGTACTTTAAGTTATGTTTGTGCATTGATGTATTAGGTAAATGTTAATTAAGTCCATCGCCATCTCATTATTGATTATGTGATTATTTATTAATTTATTAGTAATGCAGACTGTATAAGGGTAATCAAACATTATAGTTTTATAGCATGACATTAAAATGTATAACTTTTTAAACCTGAGAACTTCCTAATTAGGAAGCTTAACCCTTAAATACGTGATTTTTTATTTTCTTTCGAAAAATTTACATATGATTCTATGAAAGGGCTATTACACAGGTAAAATAAGGAAAAAAAATAAGAGTTACATTTTTCATATAATGTGCCAATTGTTTCTTCTTTTCCACATCTGGAATATAAGTAAAAACTACTGCCGTGCGGCTGTTTTACGCTACAATGTTACAAATTAGTAAATATTTTAATAAGTATGTCTCCAAAAACCTTATTTTATATAATTATTTATTTTATAAAACTTAAACTTTAACCCCTTAATTCCCAAGATAGAATCCGATCTAGAAATTACGGTGTTCAGATAATTCGATTTTACACCAGAATGTTTCAATGGTTAATTTCGCTTTATCTGAATACGGAATGTCTGTTATTAATTAAAGCAAATATTGCTATTTTAATTTTATTCTGTGAATTAGGTATATACGAATAAAAAAATCCATTAAATTCAAAACACTGATGTTTGCATATATACAAAGCTGCGCACTAAAGTGTTAACATCCTATTTTGGATCTCCTGAGGATGCTAAAAAGCGGGTCTACTGACATTATTTTGCATAGTTCAGGTTACCTGGGGATTGGGGCATGATGGTGTTTATATGACAATCTTGCTGAGGATGACTTGCCATATGGAAACATCGCATTAGTATCTATTGTTATCAGTTAACCATGATATAACTTTCCTAATTCTGTTTGATTGAACCTTAAATCGTAAAATTCCTTTCTGTGTTATTTACAGATGAGAATGATTTTTTAAGTTGCGGTAGCTAAGGTAGAATGCTTACGAATAATTGGGACAATCACTTGCTGAAAATTAATCATATTGTTATGGCAAGCAATTTGTGAGCTATGAATTTTGTATAGGTTTATAATTGGATGCACACGGACAATCAGTTTTTTCTTAAAATAACTCAAATTTTTAAAAACATCGTGAAGAGGACCACGATCCATATAATTTGAGCTCGAATAACGTAATGTTGGACGAATTAACCAAAGATTTTAAGTCCCCGGTTTCCAATTTTATGCTTGGAAACAACCGAAAATATAACTTATTTTTGCATCAGTATGAATTATAACGTATTATGATACACATAAATTCACCTAACGCATCCACTACCGGCTCTCTAACTTTGTGTGTCTGCTTAAAATGAACCAAAGTTAACGGAAAATATGCATTTTAATGTAGTGGAAGTTACGTAAATCTAGTGTTAAAAAGTTCCGTAGTAGAACCCCTAAAATATCTTGCTTCATGTATTAGTAGAGCTTTTGTTATCGATTTTTTATCTAATTTACTAACGGCTTGAAATTTATTCCTCGTAATAGGAGATTTATGTTATCACCTTCTTAGGAATCTCTTGCGGAATTTTTAGCGAAATCCGTCTAGTACATTTTGATGGTAGTACTTTGTTTCGAGTACTTTTTTATAACATCCTAAAATAAGCATGTTTCAAATAAAACGTTATGAATAATTATAATACTTTTCTGCGTCCATCGTTGGCTATCTGTGTGTACTCATGATGGCTATATTTAAACATATCAAGTTGTCCGGAAATTTCATGCCGATTCGTGCACACTGGTAACTACTTTTATATTTTATTCGTACCAATATTTAAAAAAAATACGTTTTATAGCACGTTTCTTTTGCAGATGTTGTTAAAGTATACACGGTATGTCCAAAGGTGACCGATCACTTGCGATTTTAGACGTTTTGTTAAATACAAAGCGATATAAGTAAGCGTCCTATCTTAACCCTAGAACTACCGGAAATTTTACTCAAGTTTTATAAAAACATTCTACACCAGAATTTTTACTTAAAACTATTTAATTTGTTTATTTAACTTATTATTGTCTGATTTATACATTTAGTTTGTTTTGAAGAAATTTCTGGTTTGAATAGATATTTTGAATATACATGTCGGGTCCATTGGACCCTTCTGGTAGACAGAGGGCTAAATGGTAGAAGTAACCACAAGATTAAGAGCGAGGTCACATCAATCAAGGTCATGCGCCTCGTAGCGGATGGAGTGTGAACTACAGGTAGATACCTAACTATTTTCTTACTCACACCACTAAAATTGTGAAGTTTTTTTCACCTTGATTAATAACTGAAGTGCTACTCATAAGGCGAAGAAATCTTCGTGGTGTCAAGTGCATCTGGATACCCCACTCGCTACGCCGTTATTTTTCAATAAATGTGGCAAACAAAATTCATGTACATGAGTGACTAAAGGTTTAGAAAATACGCGCCACACTAAAAGCCCGCGTATGTGAATTATCACTCCGTCCACAAGGTGGCGCAACTGTGTTAATTTACGCCTGATTCCAGCATTAAGTTTGTTCGCTTACTTATAACGCTTTGGTTAAATATCTAGAAAAATATACATGAGGAATTAACTTGAAACAGCAGGTGTGTAAACAGTATAGTATAGTAAATACAGAACTTGCGTGGAAATATAAATTAGTTAAAAATAACGTTTAAACCCACAATAAAATAAGTTGATTTGATCATACGTATACGTTTCGTGAGTACTAGGACTCACATCCTCAGTGTAAAAAACTTTAAAAACAAAATCCCCCCAACTACATGAACGGTGAAAACCCAAATGTCAAAACAAAATACCAAAAGACCATCAAGTTCTAACAGCCAATGAAATTAATGCGGAAGTGAAGTGTCGTGACACAACAAATCCACCCAGAAAGTTGACATGTATGTGTACTAGATAAATCATTAACCAAGGAGTCTTTAAATTTATGGATATGAAGAGCCTCAAAAAAGTCTAAATCCAGAGGAGTAATGCATTTCTTGATAATGGTAGCTGAGTCAAAATTAAAATAGGTCATAGTAGGAGTATAGTATAGGTCATATATTTCCGCAAAGCTTTTTTCCCGAAACCCCATAGGGGACCGTCAACAAATTGAAAAATAACGAATATATTTTCGATAACCCTGTAAAAACTAATGTAGCAAAAGCGTTCAAACTTGCGATTATTAATAAGTGGCTTAATGTAATATACTGTGTTCATTTTTATGAGGATAATATGTATACTCGTAGAGAAATTAAGGTTTTTATAAAAACAGTCCCAAATTTCGCCAAGTTTTTTGCTTATAATTTGCAGAGTTCTTAATATAAAAAAAAAGTTCTTTTCAGAAAATATGACGAACAACATTGTACACAATACTCTGCAGTCAGAATTAAAAAATAATAACAATTGGATGAAAAATGAGCTGATATACTAAAAAATGTTTCACTGCGCATGCGCGAATGTAATCAAATATAATGTGTATAATGTATTAGCTAAGTACATAGAGCAACACTTGTGAAAGTCTCAAAATCATAGCTTGAAAATTCTGAAAATGTGATCGCGATAGAATAAGGTCTAAATCCTTTGTTCCCAAAAGGAAGCCAAAAGATAAAGGGTTGTATCCAAATATAGTAGTACGTGCAATATTGTGTGCTCTATGTTGGCACTAATCAAGAGATATTTTATATAACCCCTCATCTTTTTGCTTCTTTTGGGAACAACGGATTTCGAGCTTATTCTATCTACGATAATTTTCAGAATTTTCAAGCTATGATTTTGAGACTTTCACAAAGTTGCTCTATATACTTAGTTAATACATTACGCATATCATATTTTGATTGTCTTCGCGCATGCGCAGTGAAACCCTTTTTAAGAAACCTGCTCATTTTTCATCCAATTTTTAATTATTTTTTAATTCTGATTGCAGGGTATTATGTACAATGTTCTTTGTCATATTTTCAGAAAAGAACTTTTTTTCATATTAAGAACTCTGCAAATTATAAGCAAAAAACTTGGCAAAATTTGGGACTGTTTTTATAAAAACCTTAATTTCTCTACGAGTATGCATGCTATCCTCATACAAATGAACACAATATATTGCAATAAGCAACATATTAATAATCTCGAGTTTGAACGCTTTTGCTACATTAGTTTTTACAGTGTTATCCAAAAGATATGCGTTCTTTTTCGATTTGTTGACGGTCCCCTATGGGACTTCGGGAAAACAATCTTCACGGAAATATATGACCTATACTACACTGTTTACACACCTGCAGTTTCAGAATAATTCCTCGTGTATTTTTCTAGATATTTAAGAGAACGTCTAAAATCGCAAGTGACCGGCCACCTTTGGCCATATAGTGTATGTGAAAGATTTCTATTTTCAAAAAATGACGCGAGATGAATTGAAAAATATTGCGTGAGTGGAGAAACAAACTTTTGAGACAAACTTTGACTGTCAGATTCCTGGCATTCGTTTTAGACATTATGACCCTCCCTCCCTGCCCTCCAGACATTTCTCCGCCCGACTACTCTTTGCATCGTTTTCTCAAAAATTCTCTTCGCCAAAAAATTTGATTCTTTGAATGACATAAAAAAAAAAAAATTCGATAAGAATTTTGCACTCAAATCACAAATGTTTGGGAAAGAAGGCATTATTAGACTTCTAGACAGATGGAAGGAGGTTGTAGAATTAATGGCACGTATATTTTAATAAATGTATACTAAAATTTAAATCTTCTGCGTTTCAATTTTCCTTCAAAATTTTATTTTACACATTAAGGGGACCTTCTGCATTAGGAGAAAAAAAAAAGCACTTTTTATGATTTTTTTGTAAGAAAACTGCACAATGGATCTTTTTGAAATTTTAGCAGTTTATTGTACATATATTAAGGTATACACAAGAATTTTATTTATTAGATTTTGTTGCTTCTACTCTAAGTTATAAACAAATATGTTCAACCACATTTTTGAAACGGTGGGCAAGATTTAAAAAAAAAAACTACTCAATGGATGATCTTGATTTTTGTTTTTTAATTAAAGCTTATTTAATTGCCTTCGATATGAATTAAAGCTTTTACTAAAATTATTTAAAAAAAGTTATTAACAAATAAGAACGAATTTTTTTAACATTTTTTTTAATCAGCCATTACATAACTTTTTTAAATAAATTTATGGATTCCTTTAATTTAACTAAAAGCTATACTCACGAAGTTTACGAAAAAAATTTATTTTTGTGTTTCAGATAATTCTACAAGGCGCTATCATGCCCTCCGTCCAGACGAAATTTTCCGAAGCAGTTGAACATATTTGCTTTTAACTTAGAGTAGAAGCAACAAAATCTAATCACAAAATTCTTGTGTATAACTTAAGATATGTACAATAAACTGTTAAATTTTCAAAAAGATCCATCATGCAGTTCTCTTACAAAAAAATCATAAAAAGTGCTTTTTTTTTGGTCTCCTAATGTAGAAGGTACCCCTAAGAGAATATCCGATATATTTGACATTATGACAATAAACATTGTGCGTTGATATATGGGCAGTCCTGTAATAGTGTTGGGATGAATAATGTAGCGTGAAAAAAAATGACAATTTTAATTTAATTGATAATGAATTATGTTAAAATCATAACATTTTATGTTACTGTTATTGTTAAAAGAAGATTAATTATACTTTAATGTTCTTTTATTCCACCAATTCCATAAATCATTAAAACCTCATTACATTGTTCTCGATTCTGACTTTTTTTATACATATCAATGTAATTTATCTTGAGTTAAGTCATTATAAATGTTTAGCTTGAATTTTTTTTCTCGTTAATGTGTTCTAATGTAAAAATAAATTTATACAATCATTAATAACTCCGAAAGATTATTATATCGTATTTTTAGAAATAGACATCTGAATTTTAGATAAAATGCATCTATCATCCTTTATTTTTGTTGCTATAAATAAGTATGTAAAGTATTCACAATATTAAAAAGGAACGCACCATATGCATTATTATTGAAAACAGTGAATATCTTTTGTTAGAAGAGAAAACATATATGAAATCATTAATAACTGAGAGATTTTTTTTTAAATAACACATTTACATAGTAATATATTCGAACTTTAGATAATATTGAACAATCCACGTATTTTTAGCTTTATCGAAAACCTGACTAAGTTTTTCATAATGTTAAAATATATAACTATTTGAGAAATCATATCTGAAATCATGAATTGTACTTTTTTGTAATGATAAAAGTATATAAATTTATTAATAATTCCAAGAAATGTTTTTTTCTAATTTCACGATTTAATTATTTTCAATTAAATCTAATTCCACTGCTATCATAATTTAGTCATTGATAACTATTTATATCTAAAGCAAACAAAATTATATTTACATATTTGCAAGAAATATTCTCTTTACAAATTTTACTTTTAATTCTATCATTTTATTCTATAAAAAGATATCTATAGTTTTAAAGATATATAGATATATTATCTTTAAATATACCGGTTATATACTGTACATTTAAAAGATAAATTAAATATACGGATAGATTGTATAGATTACAGATTAGATATTAGACATTAAATGTATTATGTAGGTAGATTAGATAAAGATATTAATTTAAAATATAGTTTACCTATAATTTTCGAAACGTCATGTTCATCTTGAAATTATATAAAAAACATTCAAATATACAAAAATCAAAATTATGATTTATCTTACTGAGGTACTAAAAATACATAAAATAGGTTTTTAAAACATATAAACTGTGGAGGTGTTAAAAAGTATCACATAATCACTTTCGACTGATTTAAACAGGTATAGGGGGGAAAAATTCAGATGATGGCAGTTTGAATCATTCGAAACTGGTTGGGCATAAACTTTTTAACATCTTCGACGTTTTTTATGCTTTAAAAACCGATTTTATGTATTTTTAACCCCTTTTTATTAACATAAATCATAACTTTCAGTGCTGTCTATTTGAAAATTTTTTATACAGTTATTATATAGATAAATATTTAAGATGTTATAGATTATATCTTTTAAAGATATAGATCATATAGCTTTAAAGATATAAAAATATACCTATATCTCCAATTCTATCTTTTTATTTTTATCTTTTAATTATTTTTAATTCTATCGTTTGAAAAAAAGATATCTTCACAAATTTGACACTTTATAAAGTCTTGAAACCAACAAATAATCTTTATAAATAAGCTTGATAAATAAACCAATAAGTAAACTCAGTTAATGTCTGAAAACCAATCTAAAGAAATTTTATATCTAGGGGAAAAAAAAATCTTTACAAAATTGACATTCGATAAATTCTAAAAAAAAAGACAGAGATACGAGTTATGTTCCTTTGTCTTATATCGTGCTTAAAGTACTATATGCACAACTGTACTGTCGAGTCCGGATCATTTTCGCTGAGAGGGTGGCTATGATTACAATTTTACCTAAACTGATGGATAATTCTCGAAATGTATAGCATATTGTACCAAACGCTTTATCGATTCTTATCTACGACCAATGATTTTGTTTCAAGAAAAGTCTATATAAATTATTTTTATGATATAAAGAAACATGCGAATAATATGCCTGAAGGGTTTGACGGATCTCATTTTTTTTTTTTTTTTTACTTCAGCCTGAGAGTTTTTGTTTGGTGTAGTCATCTTAAGAGTCATCATGAGTGAACAATTTTGCTGGAACCGGGCTTTATTCTTTTTCAATACATGATGTTCAGACATTTTCAGCCTTTTTCAGACTCTTTTTCAGCCCGGCCTAGGTTGATGTAAGAGACCAAACTGTATAACTTTTCTACTATTTTAAAATGCTCGAGTTTTACAAAAATCAGTTCGCAGTCGATTATCCAATAAACACCTCGATTCGGGTCAGCAATTTGACTTTGTTAGATAACTTCAGTTATTTCCCAAGGGGGGGGGGGGGGTAAAGGTAGGGATGAGAGCGCTGAACCATATTTGGTCAATTGTCACCGCTAAATTTGAAGGGTATCCTCAGTGTTATTTAATGACAGAATTTCTGAGCTTTAATAAGTAGAAGAATACTATTAAAATTTAGTAGTGACGATCTGCCCACTGTGACGCAGCGCAATTCATCTCTGGGCTGAAGAGTAAAAAAGGGAAGATAATTCCAGAGCTTCCAAGTCGTCTGCATTTTGAAGACCAGTATTTTAGTGCAGAAAAGGTTGTTTTATTTAATCGCAGCATTCTAAGATCAGAAAAACAAAATTTTCTCTAAGAAAGTACTGGTATGCAAAAAGCAGGAGACCTTGGCATATCTGCTTCTTTCTAATTGGCTATTTAGTTCTTTATCGAAACGTGGTCAAAACTCGCACAATATCTGAGGACAAGTTTTATGCACGATCTAACTACAATTAGATGCAAAGTACGTTGTCGGCATATTTTTTTTATTTTTTTATTTTATTGAAGTAACTCTGATTTTAATGTTCGAACGTAAAAAAAGCTGCGCCGAGAAGCAAACTTAAAAGGAGCAAAAAATGCTTTAAGTATTAGATTTAACGCTCGGAAAAAGAGACTAGGAATTGTTATTTAAAATTTTATTTTAAATTTTAAATTTTAAACAGGTTTTATTTTTTTATTTTTATGCATTATTCAGAAACACAGAATCCTTTTTAACTGATAGAAATTAATTTATTTAAAAAGAATAACGTTTTTGATAAATTGAATTGTTTTCATAATTTTAATAACAGATTATCTAAGCTATTACTTTGTTTAAAATATGTGCATCAGATACATTTTCCTTAAAACATAAAACTGACTTCGAGAGGTTATTTTAGGAAATGCGAGAAATTAAACAAATTAATTAATAAAAAGTATGTGTAACGCATCATATCTTCATAAAAACAAAAAAATTAATATCATTTTTAAAAAATGAGTTTCATTAATTTTGGTTATCTATATAATATAAATTGCTTTAATTGTCCTTCTAGAATTGACCAAACGAAACAAGCGTAGTTTCAAATTTTAAATATAAACGAACATGATATATTTCCGAAAAGTACTGAAATAATAAATAAGACATTGCGAAACATTACTCGAATATGAATCAGGCCTTTGATTTTAATGCTGGTAAAATTATCAATAATCCCACCATGACTCGTATTTTATGCTGACGATTTGTATTTCATACCTATAAAAATATATAAATCTTGCTAATTGTATATTTCTGCTACCTATTTGTCACACTGTAGGAAGTTTCTGATGTAATCCTCATTTTAAAAAAATATTCATCTGTTGTTTTCTTATTGACAAATTCTTTTATTTCTGTATGTTCCTTACTTAAACTCCTGAAAATTTATTTCTCAATAAACCTATTCCTTCAATTCTCTTAAACTCTACTGGGTATTTTCATTCCATTCTCAGCAATTTTATTGGCCAATAAAATCTATGTCTTTAATTCACCTCTACAGCATAGTGAGTTAACAAGTAATAAGTTACTCACTTCAAAGAACTATGGAATGCGATTTACAGCTCAGAATTTTACAGTTAAAACACAGATAAATCAAAGAATACACTAATATATTATGTTAAATAAATATTTTATTCTGCAGTACAAAAATACACTAATAAAAGAATCAGTGTAGTTATGATTAGAAACATTCGTCACCATGTTATATATATGTATCTACCCTATATATGTAAAATCCTAATGAAACGATTATATGAAACGATTTTATGAAATGATTTTATGAAACGAGTGATTAAACGAATAAAGCGAATGTTAATTGGGAGATTTGTAGAACGCTGACGGTAATGTAAATTATGTTTTTACAGTCATCTACAGAATATTTTTCCTACAAGAGAGTGTAAATAGCATTTATAATTATTTATACAGTACCACACAAAATAAAACGAATATATGAAACGAATATATGTTAATTGCGAGATTATAGAACGCTGACGGTAGTGTAACTTTAGTATGTTGTTGCAGTCATCTACAATATGTTTTTCATATAAGAGAGTGTGTATAGTATTTATAGTTATTTTACAGGGCAGCACAAAAGAATACGAATACAGGAAACAAATATATGTTAGTTGAGGGATTTGTTGAACGCTGACGGCGATGAATTTTAATATGTGATTACAGTCATATACAAAATGTTTTTTCTTTAAGAAAGTATAAATAGCATTTATAGTTATTTTAAAAGGCCGCTCAAAAAATACGAATGTATGTTACATGCGGATTTGCAAAAGGCTAACGATAATGTAAATTTAATATGTTGTTACGATCACCTACAGTATGTTTTTCTTGAAGTGACTGTATATAACGTTTATAGTCATTTTACAGGTTCTCACAAAAGAACACGAATACATGTTAAATGCGCGGTTCGTTGAACACAGACGGTAATGTACTTTTAGTGTGCTCTTACAGACAGATAGTAGACAGAAAACAGATAGGCAGCAGGATAGCTGTCGGACAGACAGTTGACAGAGTATAAACAGAGTATAGACAGATAGAAGGCAGACAGGAGACAGAAAACGGATTGCAGCAAATATCAGACAGACAGTAGATAACAGACAGACAACTGACAGAGTGCAGGAAGATACCAGTCAGACAGCAGGCATACAAGAAACAGACAGACAGCTGACAGAGTGTAGACAGACAGCATATAGCTTACACCAGAAAGTAGATAGTAGACAGACAGACGCCAGGCAGACATACAGCAGAAATCTGATAACAGATAGACGTATATCAGGTAGCGGACAGACATACAGTAGGTGACAGGCAGACATACATCGAACAGAGAGAAGATAGGTATACAGCAGACAAGAAGACAGACAACTGACAAACAGAAGACAGAAACTAGACAGACTGCATGCTAACAGCCGATAAAATATAGACAGGTAGTAGATAGCAGACAAGCAGGCAGCAGCTAGACATACAACAGTCAGACATACAAGAGATAGACATAAAGCAGAAGACAGACTTAGAGCATATAGACAGATGATAGAGAGTAGACAGGCAACAGACAGATGATAGCAGACAGACAGTCGATAAAGTTTGAACTGACAGCAGATGACAGACAG
This sequence comes from Maratus speciosus, assembly GCA_963932465.1. Lineage (NCBI taxonomy): Eukaryota > Metazoa > Arthropoda > Arachnida > Araneae > Salticidae > Maratus > Maratus speciosus. The sequence continues at coordinate 276,577,637 of OZ010789.1, forward strand.
ACATACAGTAGACAGAAAAATAGCAGAGAGAGTAGGTAGACAGAATGTAAACAGACAGAGAACTTACATACAGACAGCAAAGACACATCCGGATGTGTGCAGACAGAAGCTAGTTAGAAGGCAGAGAGAAAACAGACAGACAAGCAAACAGACAGCTTATAGATAGGCAGCAGATGCAGACAAATAACAGACAGCAGACGGAAAGCATACAGACAACCGAGAATATATGTAGAATGACAGACAGACAACAAACAAGAAAGAGCTAGACAATAAACAGACAGCCGACATAACATGTACCAAACAGACAGAGAGAAACAGACCAAAAATAGTCTTATGATTGGCGCAGGGGCAGAGCCCCCTAGAATGTTTATATTTGGCTAGACAGTGAACTTTTCTGAGGAAATATCGTTTTGAGATTACATCACGTTGATTACAATGAAAGATTACATGGAAACGTTACGTTGATTACATGGAAAACTCTTATTTTAAGTATATTAAATGTTTATGTGAATGCAGAATGGGACTTTTAAACGATGACTTTTTAAAACCTATTAGTAGGAGAGCTGTTGAACATTTTTGAGTAGGTATTTGAGGCACCCTGAAAATTTGTGCAACACTTTTTTGTAATGCCTGAACACAAAATCGAATGTCTGGCTGAAGGGTCGTGGCCCAAAAACTGTGCCAGACACGTGTCAAGTGCCATTTTTTGACTACCCAAAAAAGGTATTTGAGGCACGCTTAGATTGAGACAGAATAATATTTATACTTAGAAAAAAATCTTTTGAAAATGATAGACACTTTAGTCGGCACAAAATCTGTGCCAGATACGTGTCAAGTGCCATTTTGGGCCAAAAATGGCACATTTTGGGTAAAAAGGTTTACTATAAGCAAACAAAAACTCAAGTTAATTGTCTCATTCCGTATCTCTCCAAATTGTACCAGTGCAACACATAAGATATTTTTAATATAATTGTACAACGTGATGTACCAATTGTTGCATATTGTATCATATCAATATTTTAAAAATATATATCATATCTATACACAAATTATAAAAAGAAATATATAAACTTGATTACCTGTATATACGTAAAAGAAAACACACAGTACAATTTATTCAGAAGTTTTTCTCTATTACTTTTTCTTTTCTTTTGAGAAAAAGCACACATTATAATATAAAAATGTATGTAATTATAATGAAAGGTGCCCTTTAAGATCAACTTTTCATTTACTTTTGCACTCATTGTTGTGCAGACATCCATGCCTAGTGCTTATTTCTTTTAAAGTTATCTTTAATATAGTAGCTCTTTTTTTTATGAGTGAACCAAAACTGTTTACTTAAAAAATGAAATGTGGTAGTGATGTATAAATTAAACAAACAAATACAACTACTAAAATATTGTCTTCAAAGGAGTTTTAAATAAAATGCAATGTGACAGACACATTCTATTAAAACAATTGCAAAACGAAAATATAATTAATGAAACAGCATTATTATTACATTATCCCTTTATATAATAGTCCCAATTTGGATGCAATTCACTGCCGTAAAACAATAAAATTATTTGTAAATTGACTCGATGTTTGTGTCACATTTACAATGTTAAAACTATCTTAAACCAGAAACTAATTGAAATGAAGTTAGATGCTTTTCTTTTTTTTTATACCATACCGCATCATTAAAATGAAATCTATAGAGCATCATAGATAAATATTCAAGCATTAATAACAATAAAAAAATAGATGAAAATGTACAATAAACTGAAATCTTACCATTATCATTATGTTTCAAGACATGAGAAATTAAATTTATTTATCGCACATCCTCATTATAGCTAGATATTATTAAAAAAAAATTCTCTTAGTTCTTTTTTTTATGTAAAATTGAGCAGAAGAAAAGAAAATTATGTACAGAGAAAAAAACTTTGTTCCTCTGTGTAGCAAAAATATCTATTTACTAATACTTTCTTTCGAAAGAAGAAGAAAACAATATCCTTACAACAGATTTAAACACAGCAAAAATATATTTTACTTTCCTAAAATATAAAATGACTGCATATTGTATATATCTTGAAAAGCAAAATGCTGAAAAATTTTTACAGCGGTATATTTAAGATTTAGAAGTAAAACCTTTAAAAATATATTTAAATGAACAACACAATATGAAGCAATATTTTCAGTTTATATATATATATATATATATATATATATATATATATATATTTCATATATGTATGTATTTTGTAACGAGTTCATGCCGCATTAAAAAGATGCACTCGTGTTAATAAAAAAAAACAATAAACTTGCCTTAAAGAAACCAAATAAAAATTAAAAAAATTGTAATAATGCGTGTAAAAAGGATCATTCTCTTTTTATATGTATATATATAATATATATATATATATATGTATATTTTTTTTTTGAGAGGATGATTCTCCTGATAATTATTATTTTTTTATGTTTCGTTCCAGATGCGTCCTTTTCACATTCTTTTAAGTTACGCGGAGTCTTGTTTCTTTACTTATAAAACTAAACTTTCACTTAAAAAGTTTTGATTTAGGTAGGAAGTAGCAGGTCCTTTTTTGCTAGTGAAAAAAAATATTAACGAGTCACATATATGCGCGCCGAAATAGGAGCAATTTTAATCGAGTAGATAGAAGGCTCTCTCTAGAATGAGTCATCATATCGCTAAAACGATAATTCTTTCCCCTGTTCTTGCCGGTACGAAAAGAAGCGCTCTGGCGGCAGTGGGTTACCAGGACCAGCGGCTTGTCGTGTGTTCAAGTTTCTCGGTCAGAATACAACTTTTAGGGGAAAGCCACTAGAATACCACTTTTACGGGAAAATTTCGCTGGATCGTTTGTTCTGAATAGCGGCATAAACTGTCCGACATTTCTGCAGGATACTTCAGACCAAAAAGTTAAATTCCATAAGCTAGGAATACGCGATTCATATTCTTGCAATTCAACATAGGGATCGCGTTAAAGCAGTCTTAAAAAAAGTTCGATATTGTATTCATTTTTTTACAGCAAGAGGGAATGAGTTCGTGTGGTTCCTTGAAAGACTAATTAAAATACCAATTATTGGCTCTCCTGTCCTTCTCCAGCAATCCCGATAGCCCCGTGATGCACCAAGTCTTGTGACGACTTTCCAGTTGTAAAACTGCATATATCTGAAAATGAGGTTGCGATGTTTTTCTTTTTTTATGTAGCATCGGTGATTCTTGAAGTAGCATACTATTCACTTTTTTAATATGCGAAAAGGATATATAGCGAGTTTGTAGATAAAATCCAGATATGGTAAAAAAAAAGGGAGCTTTATTTGCAGGTCCGTACATATCGAGAATTCCGGCAAAACCCCGCCGGTGCTGGAGAAGGACAAGCTACATTTTATCCTTACAGATGCACGATCAAGGAAGAGAAAATGCCATAATCACATTTTAGAGCATCGAGTTATTGGCGAGCAGTAATTTACAAAATTAGCAAGCCAGCAGAAATCTGGCGAGAATTAAATTGAAATGAGACACGTGTTCAAAACCGTTAATGTATTGTCAATGAGGAGGGGGAAAGGGCAACATATGAAACTTTAACGCCAACGGATAATCGGGAAAATGTGGGCAACCGAAAACCACAAAGACGCATTTTACAGGGGGTTTGCCAAACCATGGGAATAGGCGTGCCGAGCCGTTTGAAGGCATATGCAATTAAAAAATAAGAAATTGCAGACAAAATTTATGATAAGAATTTATACGTTGGAAGGAAAAGATGCAGATGTAGAGACACAGTAAAAAATAAAGAAAGGAGGCATGAGAAAGATCAGGCATAGCAACCAAATTAAGCATCTAAATGTACTGGGTGAATTGTTTCAATGCGAGATAAAAATAGCATGTCTCATTTAGTGTACGACTGCCTTTTGTGGGTTTTTTTGAGAATTAAGAGAGAGAAACGAAAATGTATTTCTAAAGAAACAGAGCGTTGAAAATAAATTTAATTTATGATTTAAGACAGATATAAAATATAGGAATTTAGTAAAAATAATCTTATTTTAAAAAGGGGGGGGGGGGTAAAGGAAAAAGGTATTAATAGAATATGAGAAGGAAATCTCCTTCACAGTAAGCTTAATCATTTTTCTTTTGTAAAATCTAAAAAGAGTGGCAGAATTATCAACAAAATCGATATGTCTTGCGATTAATATAATTTGGCATGTGGAGGTTTCGATGTATCCATGAGAATATGCCGGCCTGTAAGTTTCATCATATTGTCAACTGTAGTATTCAATGACCTGTGCTCTTGATTTTGCAGTGAATGTAAATTTGTTTGTGCAGCTAGTTTCTCGAAAAGCTCAATATTCATAACTGTTGTTAAATTTATTTTGAAGAAAATTATTAATTTTAACACTATTAGGCAATATGTTTGTACACTTAAAAATAATCAGCTATTTGATTTCTATCACGTAGTTTAAACTTAATACATAAGAAGAAAAAGTAACGTATTAGAATTGATAGAATTGGAATAAAGAAAATAAATCTAAAAGTTCACCTAATAGTCCAAGAGCTGACAGCACAAAAACCTATGTTATCAAACACAAGGGAAAAAACCCTTTATTTAATGGGAGAATAGAAGTAGGGGAATCTAATTATCCATGTCGGTCGTAAGTGAAGTGGTGCATAAGCCAAAAATAAATACCACCAGTGGTTGACTCGTAGGTTTATCATTGTGTTTCTCTTACAAACAAAGTTATGAAAACATGGAGGATAGTTGTAGGACAAACCCAATGATAAACCTAGGAGTCAACCACTGGTGGTATTAATTTTTGGCTAATGCACCACTTTACTTCAGGAAAACATGGATCATTAGAATACCCTACTTCTACTCTTCCATAAAATAAAGTTTTTTTTCTTGTGCTTGATAACATAGGTTTTGTGCTGTCGGATCTTGGACTATAAGAAAATCTTTTAATATTTTATTACTATTATGTATTATTTACGCAAGATAATAATGTACAAATATAACTATATGTATAAAAATAATCATCTTTATTTATTTTGAGTAAAAAATATATTATATATGGTCTCCAATATAGCTATGTATTTTCAATAAAATTGCAGCATTTAATCAGAAATAAATAATATTTAATCAAACAAATATACAAAATCCACTTAATCTAGCTTAAATGGCATATTCTGTTTAAAAAAGCACATATTTTAAATTAATTAAATATAGTGTGACTTTATTATTATTTCTAAACAGGATAACAGTATTCCTTGAGTTTAAGCCTATTTATAGCAGTTGAGTACTGAGGTCTACACACGTGGACCTCAATAAAATGATACTTTTAAAATAAAAAACTTCACAAAATAAACAAAAGGAAGCTATCTAGCGAGCATCTTTAATGTATTTAGCAATAAAAATAATTATGAAATCTTAATTAAAATTTTATTATAGATAAATATTACTTACTTTTACGCAATCGCTGAATTGACGACATTTTTCGAAACCTCACTTGTAACAAACGGTTTAGACATGAAAATAAGTCAAGTTTTCATATCTGTTGGATTCATTTTGCACCTTAAACTATCATAAATGTGAATACATAATCAAAATTTAGATATTTTGATTGGTTTTATTACAATAAGTTAAGATCAAAGGTGCACATATGTGGACCTCAGTAGCGAAGAACTATTACATATTTATATTCTTCATTCCATAAAAAGGGGTAATACTAATTCATACCATATTCATTTTGAATTGTGAGTTAGTGAGACAATAATTATTAACAAATGGATCAATTAAATATAAAAGAAAAGCATCTATTATTTACACGTAATTCGAACAGTATTTAACGTATTTCATTCATTTTGTTTTATACGACACTTTATGAAACGAGAAAAACAAAAAACAAATGTAGCGTCCATTATAGCTTCATGAAAACAATATGAAAAAGCTACAGAGAGTAAACACTGTCTAAGACTGAATTAATCGGGACCGAGAAAATTTTCCGCTGTAGACAATATTCCGCCTTAGTCAAATTTTACTCTATATCTATGGATTCGAAGGGACTTGAAAATCTTTTCGAGTAAGACAGATTTCCGTCTTACTCAGAGTCCGCCTTACAGAGTGTTTACTGTACATTTAGCGCTGTAACATTAAATATACAAACAACTAATCTTTTGACTAACACTAAATTAAAAGAAAATATTTTTTTCGTACCAGAAATGTTTTTATAAGTTATATATAATATAAATCACACAACGACAATGTGTTTAATCACAGCGTTTTTGCCTGTTGGATTCCCTAATTCAGGTTTGGTACGGGTCCTTGAATTTCCAGAATAAAAAATTACTTCGGTACTAGTATTTTCTAATAGAAAATATGTGTTCAAATAAGGCGATTTTTCGCGCGTTTAAACTAGATTCATTTTTCTATAAACAAATATAAATATTTCTATAAACTGATACTTGGCCTTGAAAATAACGGTACCCGTACGAACCCTGTAATTGCGGTGCAGTTAAACATGCAGTCGAAAGGTAATTTGATGTTGAAAGCAATAAGAAGCCATTAAAAGAAAAATTGTGTAAAAATAGTTTAAAGCCACATGAGAATAGAAAGTCAAACAATTTTTGAGAAATAAGATAGTATATAAAAATACTAGATAATTTAAAATAAAATTAAAGAAATAATTTCCACTACTTCCTACGGGACAGACGAAAAAGAAACTGAGGGAAATGCCCCATTTAAAAAAAAAGACTCTTTCTGGGATCATACATTTGAGTTTAATAATAAATCACACCGAAATAAGATCAATATAAAGGTTAAATAAGTTTCAAATAAGAATTCTGATATGAGATATTTTTGTATAGCTAGTATAACTAGTTCCCAGTATATTTAGTATTAACCCTAGATCTACCGGGAATTTTATTCAAGTTTTAATAAAACGTTCTACACCAGAATTTTTATTTAAAACTATTTAACTTATTTATTTACCTTATTTTTGTCTGGTTTATATACTTAGTTTATTTTAAAGAAATTTCTGGGTTGAATGAATATTTTGTATGTACCTGTCGGGTCCAATGGACCCGTCTGGTAGACGGAGGGTTAAACAGCTCTCAAAAACAATACAACATTCAATAATCTTCAGTATGAATTCAAAATATATCAAAAATACATAAAGCAAGTGTACATAAATAATAGAAAACATTAACAACAAACTTTAAGCATGTTTTAAAATAATGTAAAATGTATTTAAAATATTATAAAACTTAAAAACAGCAATTTGAACAACCCCAGTTGATCGATCAAACTGTTTATCATCACTAGGCGAAAAGGAATAACTCCACCCCCATTTCAAAAGTAAAATTTACAGAAGGTTTCGAGAGGCGTGTCACACATATATTCTCATTCAACAACATTAAACTAAACTTCAGAGACATACAATTAATTATTGATGTAAAAAAATATAAACAATAGTTTGCAAAGTAAAATACTATGGAATTTTTATTTGAGATATGTATCTTTCTTAAATAGGTCTAAATGAATTTAACTATTTAAAATATTAGAAGAAATATCTAAAAAGTCTTGTTTATCGCGGTTGTTATTTAATTTATTCAACTGTAAACAATCTGGATCTCTTTTGCTATACTCCTTATGAAAATCATAATCATAATAAGGACGCCATCGATATACCTAAAAATATTTAATTTTCCGCTGTAATTAATTATGTATTACATTTATAATTTAAAAAAAACAGATATACGGCTAATAATTATTGCTTATTCCTATTCCACATAATTATTTAAATGGAACAATGTTAAAAGTGAGTAGTTATTTTAAAAACAAAAATGGCATAAACTGTCATTCCCTGATAATTTGCAATTTATTTTCATAAAAAAAATACATCAGAAATATTGTCAAAATTGGGTATTACCATTGAAAAAAAACAAAGTTTGGTTTGTTTTTCTAATTATAGATGGCCCCTAAGCAAATTTTATATACATCATTTAAAAGTAATCTTTATTTCATCGTTTGGTACCACTAACTTTTTTCTTCTATAATTTGTTGCAGAGTTAGTGGGGGATTTTTTCTTTTTTTCCCACGACTGTACATTATTTTACACGCATACTGTGTTGTTGGGAGACGGTTGATAAGAAATGACAATGTATGAAAAATCCTTTATCATTCAACAAATTTAACCGAAATTCAACTCACTATTCACTGATATTGCTCTTACTTTTCACGCTATTCGACTTGTCTCTTTATATGAGTTGCCCTATACACTTATCAAATAAATTATGAAAAAAAAATATTATATTTTGCGCTCATGCTAATACAAACTATTTTATACAATTGCTCATTTTTTATAAAATATTTAATAAGTTCTAATTGCAGTATATTCTTTCTACTGCACTTTGTCAAATTTCTGAAATTATATTTAAATTTCGTTAAAAACCCTGCGTGCTATAAATCAAAAATATGTTTTTTTTTTCTTTTTTATTCCTTTTTCTTTGTTTTTTTCTTTTATCTTTTTAAGAAACTTCTATATCCCAATGAATATACGTGCTATTCTTTCACAAATGTTGTATTACTGATGGTCAGAATACATGATATTACTATTCGAAAGGGTCATTCGGACATACAAAAAGGCATAGCTGCTAACTTTTTCTTTTATTATTATTATTCAATTTCTACCCAGTGTTGCCAGATATTCAAAAGTCGATTACCCCAAAACTTCTGGAAATTTTCCCCCAATGAGCATTTTTTTTTTTCCCGAAAAAGCCCCCAACGCAGTTTCTACACAAAAAAGTAAGTTTTCAATTTTCAATTTACCACTATAAAAAATGTTTAACTAATTTAAACTCAATTTTTTTAACAAAATCAAGCCTTTTTTTGAGAAACTAAACTACACCATATACAAAAAATAAACATTTAAACTCGGTAGAATTTTGTATGCATAATCGCATATAAACTTAGAGAATGAGATATACATTTTACAACAAGTTCTTTTATCTTGTTTTTAAAATTTTTGCCAATGGTTGATGCTGATCTATCATTACATTAGCTCATCCATGCTTATGCCAATAATTTTTTCAAGTTTTAGACTATCTCCAGTAAGTTGAGATTTGAATGAATATGAGATGGTCTTGATATCACCTTCTTCTATCTGACTATAAAACTTTTTTTTTTCAATTTTTTGTCATCCCTATTGAAGTACTTAATAGTAATGCAAAGCACCTTCGTTGCACCAATCACCGTGCTTTCATGAATAATAAAATAGTATTAGCTCTTTACAAGCTCTACTTAATTAAATCTTTTAAAAAGTGCGGTGAAAGAACTCTTCGGATATGTCCTACAGATTTAGTAACGTGAAGGTTTATGCCGCTAAAACCGCAGAGTTATCATTCAAGATTTTTATAAGGAGAACTAGGAGGGTTGCTGGATTCATCGAGCAATTTCAGATATAAAAGAAGCTATGTGATTGTAGTATGCAATTGCATATATTAGTTAAAACTCTACTGTCATTCAGTGAATCGCAAATTAACCAACTTAAACAAAATTAAAAAAAAAAATTGTAAAATCGTACTCTTTCTGTTGCATAGTTTGGTTAGTTGTGGCAACTGGACCATGATTTTACAATGTGACTCTGGAGTTTATGACAATTCACCTTCAAAAAGCTAATGTTCATTAGAATTAAAGTCTGAACTTCTGTATATGTGTTCAGTTAGTTCCCTCTATCAGACAGAAATGCTCAAAATTACATTTTAATATTTAAAATTATAAAAAATATGCATATTTCATATTTCTTTCCTCATGGGTCCAATTGCCGCAAAAAATGGTGTAACTGGACCAGGGGGTCTATGTTCCACACGCGTTTATTTTTTTTCATATCGGATCCTGTTTGAAAAAGTGTAAACAGCTTAAAAAAATTTAAATCAGGAAGACCATGTAAATTATATCTCAATAAACAGTGTTGTAAGGGAAACCTTTGCTGTCAATGTGTCTAAAAAAAGCACTAAAAGTGAAAATATTAGATTTATTTATACCAAAAACATAAAACTTAAGTAAGTACTTATGTACTTTAGTATAGGTAATAAGTATAAAAGTCAGATGGTTATTTTAAGAGAAAAAATAGCAAAGTAAATCTATGAACAAACGGCTACGTAAGTACTGAAGTACTTTATCTGTATCCAGGAGTCGCATTATATAGGGAAAATTTTATTGTTCCTACCAGAACCCTTAATGAGTTACCTTCATGATCATTTTATTTAACATATTCTAGAAAAAGGCACGATGAAGATATTATTTTCAAAATAGTGGTAGCAACGATAAAAGTTTCCCTATAGAATGCGACCCCTGTGTATAGTATAATTTCAAGGCCTGGCTATCTCGCTTACAGGGGCAAGGTACTTGGATTCGTAAAATGTTGAAATAATTTAATGGCACCAATATCTACAAGAGAATCTATTTGAAAACAAGTAAAAGTATATTTTCGCGTACTTAATAAAGGTGAAATTTTCATTATAAAATTCAGGTGTCAATGTGGCAATTAGGAATTAAAATTAAGTGATGCCATAACGGCATCACCGCTTCTCAAGGGGTCAAGAAATTTGGTTTGATACCACTCAATATGCTTTTTTAAAATTTTATTACGTAATTTTAATAAGGTATTCTATCATTTTCTTTATTGTGAGCAAAAAACAATGGAAAAATTTACTTCCCGTAGTAAGATAAACTCTAAAAAGTATTTATAACTATTGGGTTAATGGTCCAATTACCCCGGATACAAGCACCAGTTACCCCATTTCTGAAAAATTTATGGGGTAACTGGGACATCGGGCATACATTTGAAACATGAAGTAAATATGTATAGATACCTAATAATATTAATGTAGTTATATGTCTAATCTTTAAAAAAAAGAGATTGTTTAATAAAAGTACTTACAGTATTTTAATAAAAAGCCAAGGAAGTTCAACCATATTGACGTTGTTTTTTAAAAAAGAAACGTAAATTTTTGCCAACCTATCACAGCAAAGTGGGAGTTATTGAGTTGACACACGTTGCTTCTGGAAGTAGAGATTAAGGGGCATTGTTCACAAAAGCTAAAACTTAAAAAACACCAACAGTTTTTTTATAAAATAGCTTATGGCCCAGTTACCTCATGTGTCCAGTTACCTCAACTAACCTTACTAATAATAGAAATGTGTATATGTGTCAGTGTTTCTGTCTGCTAGGACTAAGAAAATCTGCCGCACTTAGCGGTCTGGAAATTCAGGTGGGGATATTCCAAGGCAGATCGTGATGCACCTGTGATACGTGTAAACTGTCATGTTGTAAAGGACAAGCGCAATCACGAGAATAATGATTGATATCTCCGATTTCTCTATTTTATTTTTCGTTTTCCAAATCAAAATCGAGTTAGATCCAGTGTTGTCAGATGACTGAAAATAAACTTTAAGAGAAGGAATGAAAAACATTCCCTAAGTTTTTCCCAAAAAATGTTGATGGTCACTAAAAATTTCCCCATAAAGTACTTGTCTCCAAAACATTCTCCTGGAAGTTCAAAATTCACCAAAATGGGGACGAAATCCCCAATCTAGCAAGACTGCTTCTACCAGAAATTTTGTATGGAAAAAAAAATCTTATTTTAATTAGAATTAATTTAAGAAACTTATAAGAATATAAAAATTCTTTTTATGTTCAAAATTTCTGGAGATAATTGATAAAAAGATTTACGAATATTGGCGACTATGATTTTCCGCATGACTGAATGATTCATTCGATAGTAAAATCATTCATTCTGCCGATCTCTATCAGAACGAACATCATTATCTCTAACAGCTTCAAATCATTTGAAGCATTTTATTTTACAGGGTAATTACAAGTATTATTTTATTCGATTTGCTATTGGTATCATCCAGACTAAACCTTACTTAAAAATACGATGGTAAACATATTTTTTTTAATTCTTGAAGGTGAAGAAGAATTGATCAAATATTTTTTTTTAAATATTCAACAATGTCTAATATCAAAAGTATCTGGATACTTTTGATCAGATGGTGAGTTCAATCAAAACTAAATTAATAATTATTACATTTATAGGCGCAGTAACCAGTATGACAGTTTTCACAGATTTCTTCATCTTTCAAAGTTTACAATCTTGAAATTTTAGAATAACAAATCCGTAAAAAATTATGCTATTTATTTTCCACTTTGTTTTAACAAAAGCTAATTTCACATACACTTATAAAATATCTTTATTCTAGGTTTACAAATAAATTGAAAGGCCTTTCTTTTTGAAAATGGGAAAAATATTTTCACTTAAAAAAGTAGATAAAGTGAATTAACATAATAATAGAAATGCAGATTTTCATATCTTTTCCGTAAATTTTACTTAATTTATTATCTGAAATTCATTTATCATGTGGTACCTTAGAATTAAATTTCAAATTGCTTACGCTGGAAAAAAAAGTCAGATGATATCGCTTACTTCCAAAAGAATTTCATTTTTGAGATTGCTTTCGAAGCTCTTATAACTTTAAGGCATATCAAAGGAAATATTTAAAATAAATTGAATTATTTTCTAAAATATTAATATTAAATTTGTTGGAAAATTTTTGTATCATTTCGCTTTTAACGTTTACATTTTTGTAAATCAAAGATACATTTACAAAAAAAGAAGTTTAAACTATTTCAAGGCTCAATCCGTTTAAAATGGGATACGCCTATTTTGTTCCATATGTTTGCAATAAAATCATAACAAAAGTGTAATTAGAATTGAATAAATGACTTATTTCAGTATTTGAATGCATTTTTTTTTCTTAATGGATGATACTTTAAAATTACAAATTGTACTATCTTTCATTTCCCAATCGATAGTACTTAGTGTTGACACTTTATTTAAGTTCCTTTGGAACAAATTAGTTAGTTAGATAAAAGGCATTTGAAGAAAGTGTATAGAATAGATAAACCCATTTCTTATTGCACTGTCACATGAAACATTATCTTCTTTCAAAACATGAATGCAATATTTGTAATAGCGACTGCCGACATAACAAAACATGTACCATTTTTTTTTCAAACGCTAAGGCTAATGTCAGACGAGCGTCTTTATGCACGCTTTTTTCCTTACGTATCATCCCTACATAACGCCGCTAGCAGTGTGTAGGGATAATACGTAAGGAAAAAAGCGTGCAAAAAGACGTCCGTCTGACATTAGCCTAAGGCCTACTATAACCTTTATAACACCACATTTGATGCATTGGATCGAAGAAGCTCAGATAAAGGTATAAATTAAAGTAAACACGTTACGTAAATCTTCATAAACTTGAGTTAGAGATTAGGAGTTTGAGTTAAATGGGTTAGAGATTTATCCAGGAGAGATTTATTTAGGAAAATTAATTAAGATCACACAGTTGAAAATCCAGAGTCACATAATTATCAACCAGACATTTTTTTAAGGAATCCAATAACAAGAATAATCTTATGTTCCAAAGAGATTGTTTTCTTTTCAATGGTGTGCTATACCATTACTCATATACAGGGCGTGGAGTTCATTCGCAACTAGGAAACCCTTGGAAACTATCATCTGTTGATTGTTTGAAGAGAGATTATAAAAAAATTTAAACAATTTTCTTTTAATGGCTCCCTAATGACTTTTCCAGTCGAATCACCTGTATAGTCAGGGCTGCCACGGGCGGACGGCTATTTTTCAATTCTATTCGCACCACTATTTAAAAAAACAGATTTTATAGTATATTTCTCCTTCAAATGTTCTCGAACAGTATGTGAATAATTTTTGTTTCGGGAAAGTGGTGTGAGGTAGAATTAAAAAAGCTAGTGGTAGCTCTGTATACTGGATGTTAAATTGTTCCTCAACTACCGGGCGTCCCAAAAATGACTGATGATTTTTAAAATTCAATAACTTGCAAACGGTGACAGATATTAAAAAAATTCTTGCAGAAGTGTTATAAGATGTCATAAGATTTTATGCTGTGATTCTCAGTTTTAGTTACAAATAGAATCGATAGATAGCGTTGCAAGCAATAACCGCTACTTCCAGGCTTGATTTTTCGGCCTCTCTCTCCTTCCATGCGAAAAAAGGAGATTAAATTGTATTGAATGGATCCCGAAGTACCAAAAATCGGGTCTGGACTGAGCGCCTATTGCTCTCAGCGTCATCGATTGCTTGAAATTCGAGCTAAAATCAAGAATCACAGTAAAAAGCTCCTGATATCATGGATACCACACCTGCAAGAATTTTTTTAATATCGTTCACCGTTTGCAAGTTATTGATTTTTAAAATCAATCAGTCATTTTTGGGACGCCCGATAGGTAGTCCATAAAACTAGTTCCATTATTCCAAGAGAGATTTCGAGCGGAGGTATAAGCACGGTGTCTGATCGCGCCATTGCTGCTTGATGATGTCTATGCTACAGGTCCAGGGGACAGTCTACAGTATTCGATAATGGAAAGATGAATTGCAAATCCTGTATTTCTTCTGTTTTCTTTGGTAGGACTTATCCGCTGCCATCGAAATTTTCAAGGACAGAGGACACGAACTGTGACGCCGTCACTGATCAACCGACTTCTCACTAGTGTTGGAATTCACACCAGAAAATATTGAATAGCAATTTTCTTTTATTTTATTTTTCGAATATCTATCATCTTATAAATCAATAATAACTATTTAAACTTACTAGTGAGAATTTGGAATCTCCCAATAAAAAATTAGTCACATGCGGCAACACTGTGCAGTGATGGAACAGTGGCGCAGCAATTGGGTATTTGTAAAATTTTAATAGTATTCTTTACCTCGAAAAGTCTCAGAAATTCTATCCTGAAATGAGACGAAGAATACTAATAAAATTTAGCGGTGTCAATTAAATCTCTGGTGCCACACTGTTCCATCGCTGCACTGTGGCATTCCGCATCTGGCTGAATTTTTATTTAGGGATTCCGAATTCTCGGCAGTAAGTATAAATAGTTATTATTGTTTTATAAGATTATGCATATTCCACAAATAAAGTTAAAAAAATTGCTATTCAAAAATTTCCGGTGTGAATTTCAACACTAGTGAGAAATCGGTCGATCAGTGATGACGCCACAACTCGTGTCCTCTGGCCTTGAGTATTTCGATAGCAATGGCTTACCCCACTCGCTATTCTAATGCTGGCGCTGCTGCTTTCAATGATTTTACTATTATGTAACGTGAGTATAACTATTAACTGCTAGGACCTAATGAATGTCTTGTCAATGGTACTAATTATAAACTTAATGTTATGGATAACTATCAGACTATGATATTCTTAAATGAAGGCAAAGCACAAACTTTTTTGAATGCAATCTAACTTGAAGTTTACAGTAAAATGCTGGATGGTAGTGTAGAGCTACTGGGCACTGATGAAAATTGTACCTTAAAAAAAAAACAAAAAAAAAAAAAAAAAAAAAAAAAAAACGTAAAGGTAAATTGAAACATAACGCTCCTGTTAAAAAATTTCTTACTGACAACGAATCTATATATATGAAGATTCAGATAATGATGGCTCCATCGTTAATGAAGAGATCCCTCAAAAATCTTATCAAGAAAAAACAAAACCAATAATAATTACTGAAATTTCAAGCATTTTAGAATTTCTTAAAGAAGCTCAGGGCTTGAAAACTTTTCAAAAAATCGATTTTTTTATGATCTTATTTGATTATTCCATTAAGTCTGAACAGAGTGCAAAAAACTGCATAAAAATATTTGTATTTTTAACGTAGTTATAAGCATTTATGTAACAATCACTTTCAAAGCAGCACCCATTTAATTGGATATCAATCAGTCTCATTTTTCACCCAGTTGTACTACTCCTTTTATTTTTCTTTTCTCTATGTCCTTTGAAATCTATTTCTTTGGCAGGAGAATAAAAACATCTGAACTTTTGCCCGAGCTGTGCGTTTTTTCCTGATCATTCAGAGTCTCGTGTTTAAATTTAAGTCACGTTTTCTCAAAACTTGATTTTTGACGACTATCCATAAAATTAAAAAACAAAAAATGATGGCTTAAATTTTTGTATGCATATAACATCATTATAATGAATTAAAATATTTTATATAGTTTAATATTTTGAGTATTTTTAATGAAAAAAAATTCTATTTTTTAGGGGTTTTTAAATTTTCAAATTTTCATTTTTTAATAAGGTTTCTTTATATGATAGTTATATCCGTAATTCATTCTATAGAGTAAAGTTTCCTGATCATTTTAAAGCGAAAATTAGGTTCTTATGTCAATTCAACGTTAAGATTTCTAACGGATGGTGATATGACACCTAATTTTTTTTTCGAAAATTGTGTTATATAAATTTTGATATATTTTTTATTTTATTACATTGAAGTACTTCATTTTATAATTTTATATGACTACAAACATACATTAAAAGTATCAGAAAAATTAAATTAGTTGCATTGAATACTTCTGTTTTTTTATGGACTCGAAGCGAGAGCTCTGTTTACATGTATTTCGGTATCTATCAAGCCCTGAGCCCCCTTATTGAACTGTCATCCCCTGATAAATTTAAATAAGCTAAATTACTCGGAGTTTCGTAAGAATTTCCCTTGAAACTATTGGTAAAAAAAAAAAAATCCCAAATTTTTCAAGCAAAATAAAATTTAACATTAGCTACTTTCCGATATGGAAATTCCCCTAAAAGTGGTTGTTAAAGGCTCCTTAGGGCCCTCGATTCTAAATTCGGTAAAAGTAATTCTCTTATATCGAGGTTTCACCACCTTAAAGATATCGCAAATGAAAAGCAGTAGAGAGGGAAGATCCTCCCTCTCTATCTAATGGATCTCACCAGAAAAGTAACTTCCAATGCAATTTTCAATGTACGTGCTATTTTCAGCGTCCGGGTTGAAATAAAAAAATTCGCCCTGTAAAAAAAAGCCGAGCAATATTTCCGTTGTCAAATTTCTTTCTCGAAAGTACGAACTGTCTGTCATATTAACCTCAAATGTGTGAGATGTGGAAGCGATCATCTCTCCTAAGCAGTGTTGCCAGTGGGCTACTTTTTAAATTCAGATTTCTTGATTGGCACCACTTTTTTTAATCGTAAAATTCTCCTTATTTGATGACATGTTAATTAAGTAGAAAATAAGAGAAATTTTACCATGTCAAAAAGTGATATCAATGAAGAAATCAGATTTACAACTCGTATGTTGTGGCCATCACAAAACTTTCTTCTATATAAATCATATCAATTAAATCATTTAAATAATACAAGAAATTACACCAATTTAGCACCAATTCATATCAAAGTAAATCTGAATTTGAAATTTGATGAAAATTCATGCATTAGTTATTAAGATAGAGCTATAGTGGAAATTCTAAAAAATGCAGCACAGCAGCGCCACATGTTGAGCGATTTGCGCCAAAACATAAACAGCAGTAATTCATATCAAGGTACACTATATGGCCAAAGGTGACCGGTCACTTGCGATTTTAGACGTTTTGTTAAATGGCTAGAAAAAGACCCGAGGAATTAACCAGAAACTGCAGGTGTGTAAATAGTATAATATAGGTCATATAATTGTGCGAAGATGTTTTCCCGAAACCCCATAGAGGACCGTGAAGAAATTGAAAAAGAACGAATATATTTTGGTTAACCCTGTAAAAACTAATGTAGCAAAAGCGTTCAAACTCAAAATTATTAATAAGTGGCTCATTGTAATATACTGTGCTCATTTTTATGAGGATAGTACGCATACTCGTAGAGAAATTAAGGTTTTTATTAAAACTGTTCCAAATTTCGCTAAGTTAGTTGCTTATTTTGCAGAGTTCTTAACATAAAATAAAGTTCTTTTCATAAAATATGACAAAGAGCATTGTACACAATACTCTGCAATCAGAATTAAAAAATAATAAAAATTAGATGAAAAATGAGCAGGCCTACTAAAAAATGTTTCACTGCGCATGCGCGAATGCAATCAAAATATAATGTACATAATGTATTAGCTAAGTATATATAGCAATTTTTGTGAAAGTCTCAAAATCATAGCTTGAAAATTCTGAAAATTATCGTCGATAGAATAAGCTCGAAATCCGTTGTTCCCAAAAGGAAGGAAAAAGATGAGGGGTTGTATCCAAATATAGTAGAATGTGCAATTTTGTGTACACTATCTTGGCACTAATCAACAGATATTTGATAAATGTCAGTAATATGATACCATGATGTTTAGGCAAAGTTCATGATACAAAATAAATACGTGATTTTTACACTCGTACACAATAGAAGACAAAAACACTCAAACAAACAAAATATCATGCTGATGCTCGTTGAGTAAAAACAAAAAAATTTCTTTTTAGGTTAGCTACCAAAATAAAAAAAAATAACATAAAACAGCCAATTAAAAATTATCCTACTGTCACAAAAGAAAATTGAACTAAAAGTAAATTAATTGTTCGTCTCTTGAGTGCCGCCATATGAGCACATGGCCGCCATCAATACCAGACATAAATTCGGACATATCACTAGGACAGAAAATCATGATTTTTATTTTCCTTTCATTCTGATCAAAATAGCATTAAAATGATTCGAAATAGCAGAGAATACGTAATTTTTAAGGAACAAAAGTTTTATTTCTATGCATGAATAAATAAAATTTTGAATGTAAGAGAGATTGATCTTAAGCCAGCCCAAGACCAAAAACTGATACTCCCTCCGTCCCAAATTAGTTGCGACATTTAGGTCGAAAATTTTGCCCCAAATTAGTTGCTACATTTCAAGTGGGTGGAGTCATAAATAACTTCCGATGCAGTTTAGTAGATCGACACCATTTTGTAAGGACTCTACCACCAGTGTACCATAAAGATAATTTTCTTCCTAAAGAATTAACGATTCATTAGCTAGAATGTTGTTTTATGAGATTACTGGAGGAAGAATCCTTACAAAATGGGGCGTGGTTTAAGTGAGTGCGGACCCTGGATTTTTTTGTACTTATTTAACCCCTTAATTCTCGCTCCCGTCATATTCTCGGGCTGCGTCTTTTACTCAGATTGTTTGACTCCCACCAGTTTTATAAAATAGTGAAATTGGCTAAATTTTTGTATGGATTTACCTGTCATTAAATAAGGTGAATATTTCTTTTTCATAAAAGTGGTGCCAATAAGCAATTTGAATTTTTTAACCGCAATTTAATTCGAGCGTGAAGGGGTTAAGGAGAGACGGAAAGAATGCTTGGTAAGTAAATGATGTTCATTGACAGCATAGCACCCTGTAATCTCTGAAAAATGTTCAAACAAAATCATAAAAGCATCAGCATCCATAATCAGTTCAAAAGTAATCAAATGTAGCAACTAATTTAGGACAAAGGGGGTATAAAAAGTGAGTCCGATTTATCTCTATATCCTATGTGTGCGACACATTATGTCACATAAAGTGTTTTAATAAAGAGAATGCAAAATCCTGGATATGGGAAAGAAAGGAAAGAGTAATTTTCCTTTCCATTTTTCGAAAACGCTTTTGCACTGGCCTCCGGAGCCTTGTATTTATGAGCTCCGGTGGATCCGGAACTAATATTTAAATATTTACAAGAAACAGAGAAGATCCTACCGGAGCTGAGCTCCGGTAGGATCACTGGTTTTAGCATGTACAAACTGAAGAGAGGGCAATGAAACAACGTTTGTAACTTCATGATCACCTAGTTGCGGATCAGCTTAACATCCAGTGTATAGGTAAAGTGCCTTGTAGAAGCAACAGGGAGACATAGGAAGAAAAAAAAGTTAACTGTAGAAGAAACTACACGAAAATAAATTAAAAGTACAAATTTTGAATCGAAAATGCAGATAAAAATTCATTAAGATATTTGAATAGTTTAATAGTAGAATAAAGAATAAAGAAGTTATAAAAATAAAAAAATAAAAAAGTTTCTATTAGTTATAAAAAATAAATATTAATAAAAAAAACAGACTATTTCAATGGAATCTATTTCAATGGAAAAAGAGATTCTATTCAGAGACCGTATAGTATTAAAAATTCAACAAGTTGGAAATTGCTCGTCAAACGTGACAAACGTGGTGCATTCGCACTATAACTAGTTTTATAAATATTTTTTGCACCGCATATTATACTGAATGTATATTTTTAGTGCACTTCATAAGTGTATTTCAATTTCATTCTGTTCGAAAGGCTGTAACATCATTAAAATGCACGTGCAAGAATTTTTTCCCATTGGCCGTAATGTAACGGAAAACGTTTGACTGTCCCTGTCATTAAACTATACATCCGATTTTCATAAAATTTGAAATGACACGACAAATTTTGCAACAATGATATATTTAAAATTTCAGACCATTCGGAAGGCTGTAACATCATTAACCCTAGAACTACCGAAAATTTTACTCAAGTTTTATAAAAATATTGCACATCAGAATTCTTATTTAAAACTATGGAACTTATTTACTTAACTCATTATTGTCTGGTTTACACATTTAGTTTATTTTAAAGAAATTTCTGGTTAGAATAAATATTTCGAATGTACCCATCGGGCCCATTGGACACGTCTGGTAGACGGAGGGTTAAAATGCACTTGCAATAAAATAGTCCCATTGGCCGTAATGTAAAGGAAAACTTTGACAGTCCCTGTAATTAAACTATACATCCGGTTTTCAGAAAATTTGAAATAACGCGACAAAATTTGGAAAAATTATATATTTAAAATTTAAGACCATTCGGTTGGGTAGTTTTTGCTCTGTTATATGCGGACAGACGGACTGACTGAACGACGAATATAGGTGTTACGTATTTATATAATTACGAACGAACGCATCTAAAAAGGGCTACAAGAACAGTCTAACTGTATATAATTAGAGTTTTAAATAAACAAGGCCAAAACAGACTAAGAAATGTTAAGTACAGTTGAAGACTGAGGAAATATCAGTCTTTGCATAGGTACCGACCTCAAACTAATCTCCCGTAATACTTGAGTTAATTTGACCCTGCTTTAATACATTTCAGACCAGAATTTTTTTTAAGAAATGAAATTAAATATGTTCCACGTAGTAATCTGGAATTAAATAAATAAGCATTCACGAAATAAATTTTATGGCTCTGGTGGATTGTTCAACACAATTCCATCTTTTAAATACATACAATGCTTAATCAAGTATAAACTGGATTATTACAATACATAAAATAATCAAAAAAATTTACAGTAACTTTAACAATAATAAAAACAAAAATAAACCATATCTCTTCCACACTGAAATTAAAAGGAGTGGCTATGCAAATTTCGACAAAATTATGTGTACCCCATAAGATATGCTGAACACATATCCAATGAAAAAAAGAGGGAAGACAATTTCTATTGGTCAGGGAACACGGAACCTTTGCCCCCTGACTTTCCAAAGAAAAAAGGATTTTTCCCTTCTTGCTTTTTGCTGCTCGAAGGATGAGGAGTGAAAAAAAATACTGAGATGATGAAAACATAGCATCTTAAGAGGAAGGAGATGCGCTCTTGATGAGTCTAATACCATTCCTTCAAGGGAGAAGCCTAAAGTTTTCTTTAACTCTCGGATGCCTGAATTGCGACAAATAATTTCAATATGGAGTCATGTGAGAGACCATGGAATAATGTTATAAAGAAAGTATACCCCCATGATTGATGAGTGTACAACGGTGGTGATTTTAAAAAAATGTCGGAACTGACGATGGAAACAAGCTTTATTAAGGTACGAATGTTCTTAATAGTTCCATTGAGGAAGTAAAATTGCAATCACATATTTCAGTGGAAGAGTGGGAATGGCAACAATTTATTTTTATAGTGAGTCATTTCTATAATAAATCATTTTTTTTTGTAATAAGTCATTCTTTATAATTACTCAAGTATTATATATTCAAGATGTGTATTCAATTTTAATCATGAAAATTCAGGATTTTCACCTAATATAAAATATTTGAAATTCTTCTAAATTTTGAATTCGTACGAAATATGAAATGTGTGTGTAAATAAATTTTTTTATTTAAGTTAAAAAAAAGTTTCTCTTCTATTTATGCTTTGCATTTAATTATTCTATTACCATTTTCGGAATTATTATTTTTTCTTCTTTCTTCACAGAGTAGGTTATAAATTAGGGCCATTCTACAACTTGAAATATAATCTCTTCGGGTCACCTGTAATCTCTGTGCAATTCATAAGGTTCTTGTGCATCGAAAACACACAACGCGATTAAATTTAAACTACGTAATTTTAATTGATACAATAGCACATATCAATTTAAATTGCACACAAGAACCCAGAATTGTGGTGCACTACTATACGAATATATCACGACATAAATGTTCAATAATCTCTTAATTTCAACTCTCTCTGCATGTTGGATTTAAATGCTCATTTTTTTGTAATTTCTCTTGTTGATTAATTAATGTGCATAAAGCGTTCCAACATGGAGGTATATTATGATGCCGCACCTCTTCTATTATTTTTTAATATATAGAATAGAGCATGGGTTATTGCTAAATAATTAATGATAATTATCCACTTTATTCACTCATGCATTTTGTTTGCACACCAATGAAATTAATTTTCTTATAATTACATTTAGTTGTATTTTGCATACAAAAAAAAAAATAATAATAATAATTTTTTTTATCAACTAAAGATTTTTTACTTTAGCATATATTTACTTTAATAGTAACTTTAATTATTTTCATTTTTTTTCTTCTTCTTATAATTTCTATTCTGCTGCCATTCTCACTCTGGGTAATGAAATTGGCATTTGGTATATGGCATCAAAAAAATTACTGAATTATATGTATTGTTTTGAAATTTATGATATCATAAATGCTAAAAATACTATATTTGATGGTTACTAAAGAAAAGGGTGACAATAATAATAATAATTAAGTGCAGATAAAACACTGAACTTTAATACAGATTGGTTAAATTTTTTTTTAACATCTCATTATAAATATTTCAGTGCAAAATATCATGTAATTATTTCAGATTTTCACACTTTGAAGTGAAATTATTTGCTATATATATATAATAATAATAATAATAATAACAACAAATTTAATTTTGCACAACTTTTCATTTTGTGTGATTTTTAATTTACTTTTATATATATATATATATTTTTTTTGCTTATCATGTTTACAACCATTTATTTTATAATTTATTGAAAATATACAATGGCACATATTTATTAAATGTGTATGGGTAGAAAAGGAAATAAAACCACGACTCAAAGACGAACCAGTGGCGTAAAAACACGGTTGCGAAAAATAACTTTATTAAAAACAACCAAGTAGATCAAGAAATTTCTACTACTCACATTAATGATTCAAAAATTTTAACGTTCACTGTGGCTTCTCAAACTGAGACAACTAATAATACAGACAACCCTGAGAATTTTTCTGATAACTCTTCATTAGAAACCTCATCTCAAAGTTCTAACAGCACTGATCCTTCTCTAAATAACGAAGATTCTCATTCTGGTATAAAAATGAGTTCACCAAAACCACAAATGCTGGTTGGTTTAATCACCTGTTTTGATGGTACTAAAAACACAAACATTGATAACTTCCTCCTACAGGCAGAGGATCTGCTAAATAAAACAGACTACTCGCCGGAAGACAAAGTAACAATATTAAAGTGTAAAATCACTTCCTTAGCCAAAGAAAAATTAATGAAGGATCTGTCTTTGTTCAATGAAACAAATCTTGAAACTTTCAAAACTAAATTGAGACTTTTGTTTAAACCCAAACTCAATTTTTCCAGCGCTCAATCACAATTTAATTCTGTTAAGCAGAAACCAGGTCAAAATCTCACAGACTTTCTCTTAGAATTCAATTTTGCAGCAGATCAAATGATTAAAATTGCGGGTGATGAGGCGGACTCTAACAAAATGACGGATCAATTAAAACTATCAAATTTTCTAAAAGCAATCAGAAGTGATATTAGTAATGAACTTAGAAAAACGTGTCCCACCTCTTTTCAAGAGGCGTGTTTTCAAGAGGCACTTAAACTGGAAGAGGGATTCTCGCAAACAGAATTTTTTGAAATCAACAACATACAAGTTCAACAAAATTCAGAAACATTAAATACTCTTATAAAAATTCACTCAGAAACTTCAGAGCAAGTACAATCTCTGGTTGCTGAAGTGAATAATTTAAAATTAAAATTAAACACACCTTATTCAAAATCAGAAGAAAAATTTTGCACTTTTTGCAAAAAAAAATCTCATTATGTTGAACAATGTTGGAAGAAAAATGGGAATAGACAGTTTCAAACAGATAATTTGGAAAACAAAAAATCATTTCAAAATTACACTAATAACTCTCAGGATAATTATAGGGACAACAACTTTCAGGCGCAAAGACCTAATTTTCAGAATCAGGGTAGTACATATCAAAATTTTGGAAATTATGCAAGTGGATATCAAAACTATCCGCCACCTGGATTTTATCCTACCCCGTACAGCCCCCACTTCCCCTATGGAAATCCGATGGGTGATTATTATCATCCTAACTCAAATCAGAACTATCAGACGCATCATTCAGCACGTCATAATGGTTTTGAAGGCAAGAATACCCAATACAAAAAAAAGGTATCGCAATGATCAGCTCACTCAAAAAGATTCTAATCAAACAGAAAACAATGAAAACAAAAATCGCACTGGGTCTAATGATAATAAACAACAACACAAAAACAATGCGAATAAAGCACCGGAAAACTAAATGGGAGACTTAAAGAAAGTCCCTATAAGCCTCCCAAAATTGGGCAAAAATATGTAAACAAAACAATTGCTAGTGTTGTAGAAGACATAGATAATTGTCTTCCAATTATAGATTTCGAGATAAATGGCATACAAATAAGGGGATTAACTGATACTGGGGGGGGGGGGGGCAGTAAGTCTTATATCTAACTCTATTTTTGAAAAATTAAAGCGTGCTAATGTTAAATACAAAAATTTATCCACTAATGTAAAAATTCAAACTCTGACTAATTCTGTCATCTCGTTTAAACAATGCATAAAATTAAGCTTCAAATTAGAAAATATTTTTGTAACTGGTACTTTCTTCATTACACATCAGGATTTTGGCAAGGACTACAATGTATTATTGGGATATGACTTTCTGAAACACAACAAAATCATTGTAGACTGCGATGCACAAATCATGAAATTAAAAGATAAAAATATTAAACTAAACTTCATTCAAACAGAATCTTCTGATTTTATTAACTTAATCTCAGTTAACAATATCATTTCGCAAGATATTCAAAAATTAAAAAAAAAACATAAAAAGAAAACACGTAGATTCTCAAAAAATACTTCTACAGCAAAATTAACAGAAAATTACATTCTAGAACCTAATGAAATCACAATTATTGAGCTGCAGTGTCCAACAAAATTTTCAACTGGTGACACTATATTACTTGATCCTTTAAATCACAATTTAAAGATTAGTTATGAATCTTCTATACATACTATTCCTAATGATAATAAAATTCATATTATCATCTCTAACAAAACCAATGAAAATATTTCATTAATTAAAGGTATGAATATAGGAAAAATTACTAAACACTTTGAAATCTCAACAGACACAGAAAATGAAAACATTGAAAAAGGTGAAATAGTTAGAATTAACAACTTAAGTCTTGAACAGATAAGACAACGTAGAAAGGATGAACTCAAACCCGAAGATTTTGATTTGGGACACTTGGATAAAGCAAATCAAGACAAATTTTTAAAGTTGCTTCTCACAAATGCTCATGCGTTTTCTAAAAACTATTTCACACTAGGACAAACCTCTTTAGTTGTTCCTCGTTTCAATTTGTTACATAACTTCCCTATACAGACAAAACCTTACAAATTAGCACATAATGTTAAGGAATATGCTAAATTGGAAATAAATAAACTTCTAAAAGCCAACATCATCAGAAAAAGTACATCCCCATACTCATTTCCTGTTATTTTTGTACAAAAGAAATCTACAAAAAATGCAAATGACCACACAAAGGTAAAATTTCGCATGACCCTGGACCTGCGTCTTTTAAATCAAATCATCCAACACTATAATTATCCTCTACCAGAAGTAAGAGAAATATTTAAAAAAATATGTGGCAAAAAATTCTACACGGTACTTGATTTACACAGTGCTTTCTTTCAAATTAACGTAAAGGAAGAGGACACTGATAAACTAACATTCATAACAGAGTTCGGATGTTTTTCTTTTCGGAGACTTCCACAAGGAACGTGTATTTCTTCTCAAGTTTATGCCGAACTAATCGACAATATCTTAGGTCACTTTGACAAAAGTCAGATAGCATATTTTTTGGACGATCTCATAATAGGGGTACATACTATAACAGAAATGATTGAACTCCTTGAACAAGTTCTTAAAATTCTAATTGAAAACAATCTAACCATAGACCCATCAAAAGTTCAAATTTGCATGCAAAATATTGAATTTTTAGGTTTTAATATTAATGAAGAGGGATATTCACCTTCAAAAAGAAATCTACATAAAATTGAAAAATTAACTAGACCGAAAAACAAACGTGGAGTCAAATCTTTATTGGGACTTGCAAATTACTTTAGGGCATTAATAAAAAATTATGCTGACATTGTAGACCCATTAGTTGAATTAACTAAAGATAAAGTAAAATTTCAATGGTCGGAAAAAGAAGAAAATGCTTTTAAAGAAATACAGGCTGCCATACTGCAAAATCCGACTCTTAAAGCTACAGATTTTTCAAAACAATTTTTTTTAATAACTGATGCTTCGAAAACGGCTATTTCAGGAATACTTGCCCAGGAGCATAATGGCACATTACAACCTATAGAATTTTTTGGACGTAAATTAAGAGAGCCCGAAAAACATTATCCTAGTTATAAATTTGAATTACTTGCCATATATGAGGCAGTCATGTACTTTAAAAATATACTGGCAGGCAGAGAATTCGTCGTTAAAACGGACTCTAAGGCCCTCACTTATTTCCTAAATTTAGAGAAGCAACCTGACATTGTTGCGCGCTGGTTAGATAAACTAGCTCCCTTTAAATTCCAAATACAGCACATAAAAGGGGAAAACAACCCTTCTGACTATTTTTCAAGGAATATCTCAAACATAACAGTGGATAATAACCTTCAAAATTCCTTATTTGAAGTCAACACTGATTTATCAGATGAGAACATCAAAAACTTACAGGGTCAAGATAGTAACTTAAACAAAATAATACAAAAAATTCTGAACAATAAACAGAATAGAAACACAAAAAAATTTGTCTTAAATGATAAGGGCATACTAATATTAAAACCGGGAACTGACAATAAACATTATCTCATAGCTCCTGAAAGTCTCAAAGAAACCATCATGAGGGAAGGCCATAAACCACATTTTGGTTTCAAGAAAACCTACGACTTAATTAAATCTCGTTTCTTTTGGTATGGCGTATACAAAGATGTAAAAGATTTTTGCTCAAAATGTGTGGCATGTAACAAAGCAAAACCTCATGCCACCATTAAGGTCCCACTACAGAAAATGGTAAAAAACGCAATGGCAGGCGAGGCGTTACACATTGACTTAATTGGATAACTGCCTGAAACATTCAGGAAGAATAAATTCATTTTTATGATTATTGACTCAACAAGCCGATTTCTTGAGGCTGTCCCAATCAGAAAATGTGAAACACAAACTCTTTTAACTGTCTTAAATCGTTATTTCAGCACTCATGGCTTACCCAAACAAATAACTATGGATAACATGAAAGGGTTTCGGGCCGATATCTTTCAAGATTATTTAAAAGCTTTAAACATAGAGCCTCACTTCATCTCTGTTCACCTACCACGAGCTAATGGTACAGTTGAATCCGCAAATCGATTACTCAAAAGGCCGATCACTGCAATGAGCCAAAACACATTGGAGTGGGACATTCGCCTAGAGTACTACAAACTCTTTTATAATACAAGTAAACATCGTTCCACAGGTTTTTCTCCTGCAGAATTATTTTATGGTCGCGAAATTCGAAATCCTTTTTCAGTTCACATTCCTGAAGACAAATTCAACCAGCAATACATCAATTCACGCCTCAAACACATTGAGGAAATACGGAAACAGGCTTTGCTCAACCAAGAAAAAGTATTCAAAGAATACTTAAACGATGATGATATACACAAAGTCAAATATTTAAAATTAGGACAGACATGTTATGTCAAACCCGCACAAAAAACACTAGCACTGCGACCGAAATGGCTAGGACCATTTGAAGTCATACGCAGGTTTCGCTACAACAACTATCTATTAAAGGACTTAAATAATCCGGAGGCACCCCCTATAAAAAGGCACATCACGAAATTGATGTCACCCACAAAAATACATTATGAATTAATCCCCAAAGTTGTATCTTCGACGGCAGACGATATTTAATCTCATACATATATACATTAAAAATAATAATAATAATAATAATAAATAAATAAATAAATAAATAAATAAAAATAATAATAATAACAACAATAAATAAAATTAATATATCTATCTCAAAATATCCTTATTCTATAATGCAGAACATTTATAAACATTTAATTGCATACATCGGTACAGTCAAAGTTTCCCCCCCCCTTTCTCTTTCCATGTCATTGGCTACAAAAAAAAAAAAAAAAAAAAAAAAAAAAAACAGAAAATATGTTTTACTAAACAACAACAACAACAAAAAAAACAGTACACCCTTGTCAACAATTGCAGGAAAGTGAGAAAGGCAAAAAGAAAAAAAATACGACACATTTTGCAAAATTCACAACACAAGATATTAAACCGAAACCAAAATGGGAAAGGGGAAGAGAGGGTGAACGGAATACTGTCTGACACATCAGTTGTGACGGACATCATTTTCTTTTTTTCTCCTTCTTTTCTTTCCTCTCTTACTACTATCGCAAAAGCCAGTTCCCCTTGTTGTCATAGCAACGCAAGTGCAGGGAGCATGCATTTGAATACAGGGGGGGGGGGGGGTTACAGAATGATCATGGATACACAATGGCACAGAAAAAGGGAAATAAAGAGAAAACACATGCGTGTACTCACCCATGTTTATGCTTGACGCAGGAGAGATCATGCTGTTTACATATACATATCTTTTTTTTTCTCTCTTTCACATCCTCAAATACGAAAGTGGGGATAATATTGTGCTATGAAGAGACTTGTTGCTGTAAAGTAAAACACATTTTAGTACTTTTTAATGCATACATTTTCTGATTTTGGCCATGGACTCCATCCTGGCATAACTAGATGTTCAGGACATCAGTACACCTTTCGGACAGAGGCTATGTACAAAACCCATCAATTATTTATTATATCTATGTGTATAATCTTACTATTCTCATGCGAATTTCATAACTTATTAAAACTCTAACAATTACAACGAAAAATTCTCTTCTTTAAACAAATTGATCACAAAAAAAAAAAGAAGAAGAATTAATAATTCTAACTATACGATTAAAATTACTCTCGACAATAATTTTTAAGCTTACTAGTAAACAAATAAATTAAATAAATTTAATAAATTTTAAATATTACCAAAGACTGTAGGTAACCTCTCTAAAATGAAAGACAAAACAACAAAAATTAAATACCTTCTTTTACTTTTCAGAATACACTTATCGAAAAAAAAAAGGGGTAAAGAAAAGAGCACTTAACTGATATAATGAAACTCCTTTGAATTCCTTCTTTTACTTCTTCACGCATTTGCTGGCCAAATGTGGGCGCCCACTCTCATCTCTCTACCTCTTTATATTCAAGGAGTCTCCACACATCAATTCTTTTAAAATATTCAATAACAAACATTATTAAACAAAATAATCATTACTTAAATAGCTACATAAAATGTGATCACATAAATTGACATTCAAATGAGAATTTTTCTTTTAATCAAACACATATATAAAACATTATTAATTAGTCATACTGATCTCATTTTCTTTCCTCTCATTACAAAAAGGGGGGGGGGGAGGGACAATCTCACATTTTAGATGCATCAATGTGAGAACGTATGACATTACTCATCTATAAATCAATCAGTGACAAAATTTCATTAAATGTCACCAATACACCTTTTTAAGCAGAATTATCCTATTTAAGAAAAATCTATGAATATATTCTGAAAATGATTAAAAAAAAAAAAAAAAAAACATATCATGTCATTATAACTTGTGCACAATTGTAATAATGCGTGTTTTACTGGTGCGATGTTGGCGGTCTGCTGTCATGTAATGTACAGCAATGAAATGTATACATTTCACAACATTTTTTTTTTTCTGCAATGCAAGATTATATTACCACATATGTATATCGTTTTACATACCTTCTTTCTGTTTCTGTCTGACTTACCTTGAATAAAGTCATAACTACTTACTTGATGCATTAACACACTTTACGGGTGCTGTAAGTTCTATTGATAATGGACAGCATCTGAAACAAACAAGAAAAATTTAAGTACATACATATAATCATTTTTTTAGCCATTTCTGGTTGAAATCATTGTGCACTCGCTCCTTCCTTCGCACATCCTGGCAGAACACTGAGGACATACTACACTCCCCTTGGACCCTTCATTTTCGGTGAATTCCAAAAAGTCCCGGATATGCCTTACGCAATGTTTCAAGGTCGGGAGCATGGAGTAGTTATGAAACCCTGACGTAGATGGAGTATGAGCTCTAAAAGCCGGGTTACACATAGTAAAACGTGTCTACCCCACAATCGTGTCTCTGGATCCCTAAGCAAGATCCTGTTCATCTTCATTCTCCAGTGCAGGGAGAACTCTCACGCGGCTCATATTTTAGACTATATTAGGAGAGTGACAATTTACTTTTTCCCAAAAAATTTTTTTCTCTCCTTTCCTTGTATCTTCTACACATGGTATAATGTAATAACTTGCAACTTTTATTTTATATATTGATAGCGATTTTCAAAATGTTTTGTGTGATTTTTATGTATACTGTGTAATTTTATGTAAGATGCCAAAATGATTAGCATGTGAAACCAAATGTCAATTACATTATTTGCATAGGCTAACATTTTCTTTTTTTTTTTTTTGTTTTTTTTTTTTTTGTGTTTGGTCATTTTATAATAATTGAATATTTTGGAAAAATACAAAAATTCTTTTTTTTTCTTTTTGGCTCATTTCATTTGGCCTCTCTCAAAAACAAGAAACAAAAATAAAAACAAAAAATCTTATATACTCAATGTCATGGAACTATTATTATTGTGCACTCAACTTGCAATATGATACTCTTTGTGGATCAGCTATTCACACATTCACACAGAAACTATAACAGAGACTGTCTGTTTTATCACTGGAACTTTTATTATTAATGTGCACTCATCATTGAAACTTTTATTATTAATGTGCACTCATCATTGAAACTTTTATTATTAATGTGCACTCATCATTGAAACTTTTATTATTAATGTGCACTCATCACTGAAACTTTTATTATTAATGTGCACTCATCATTGAAACTTTTATTATTAATGTGCACTCATCACTGAAACTTTTATTATTAATATGCACTCAACTTCTAACATGATATTGTTCATGAGTCAGATGCTCACACATTCACACGGAGATTATAGCAGAGACTATCTGTTTTATTGTTGAAACTCTTTCAGCACTCCAAGGTTACAAACACTTAGTTATATATGCAGGACTTTTGCAGTTGTTTTTCAATTTAAAAATGAATTGCATTCATTTTTTTCCTTGTGGTGGGGTGAGATGATGGATTGTTCAACACAATTCCATCTTTTAAATACATACAATGCTTAATCAAGTATAAACTGGATTATTACAATACATAAAATAATCAAAAAAATTTACAGTAACTTTAACAATAATAAAAACAAAAATAAACCATATCTCTTCCACTGAAATTAAAAGGAGTGGCTATGCAAATTTCGACAAAATTATGTGTACCCCATAAGATATGCTGAACACATATCCAATGAAAAAAAGAGGGAAGACAATTTCTATTGGTCAGGGAACACGGAACCTTTGCCAAAACTTTCCAAAGAAAAAAGGACTTTTTCCCCTCTTGCTTTTTGCTGCTCGAAGGATGAGAAGTGAAAAAAAATACTGAGATGATGAAAACATAGCATCTTAAGAGGAAGGAGATGCGCTCTTGATGAGTCTAATACCATTCCTTCAAGGGAGAAGCCTAAAGTTTTCTTTAACTCTCGGATGCCTGAATTGCGACAAATAATTTCAATATGGAGTCATGTGAGAGACCATGGAATAATGTTATAAAGAAAGTATACCCCCATGATTGATGAGTGAACAACGGTGGTGATTTTAAAAAAATGTCGGAACTGACGATGGAAACAAGCTTTATTAAGGTACGAATGTTCTTAATAGTTCCATTGAGGAAGTAAAATTGCAATCACATATTTCAGTGGAAGAGTGGGAATGGCAACAATTTATTTTTATAGTGAGTCATTTCTATAATAAATCATTTTTTTCTGTAATAAGTCATTCTTTATAATTACTCAAGTATTATATATTCAAGATGTGAATTCAATTTTAATCATGAAAATTCAGGATTTTCACCTAATATAAAATATTTGAAATTCTTCTAAATTTTGAATTCTTACGAAATATGAAATGTGTGTGTAAATAAATTTTTTTATTTAAGTTAAAAAAAAAGTTTCTCTTCTATTTATGCTTTGCATTTAATTATTCTATTACCATTTTCGGAATTATTATTTTTTCTTCTTTCTTCACAGAGTAGGTTATAAATTAGGGCCATTCTACAACTTGAAATATAATCTCTTCGGGTCACCTGTAATCTCTGTGCAATTCATAAGGTTCTTGTGCATCGAAAACACACAACGCGATTAAATTTAAACTACGTAATTTTAATTGATACAATAGCACATATCAATTTAAACTGCACACAAGAACCCAGAATTGTGGTGCACTACTATACGAATATATCACGACATAAATGTTCAATAATCTCTTAATTTCAACTCTCTCTGCATGTTGGATTTGAATGCTCATTTTTTTGTAATTTCTCTTGTTGATTAATTAATGTGCATAGAGCGTTCCAACAGGCTCGAAATGTGGTTAACCTGGGTCATATTAATCCAGACATTACGGAAGATTAGTGGGAGGTGGGCAGCTATATCTTTATCAACAATGAAAACAGGAAAATAAAAAAATGAGTTAAGAAGCCTTTATCATAAGTATTATTCCTGATGTTAACTCATCAAAGCCGGTTGGCAAGAAAACTTGCCATATAAGGTGAACAAAACTTTTAAATTTGAATACCAGTATTTTAGTTCGGAAATTTTCACATTATCTAATCTCAAATTTTGAGCTATTAAATGTTTCAAATTACAATGTGGAAAAAACTGTTATCGAAGAATTAAAAGAATTGTAAACGAGGTTCGTCTTTAATCGGTTAATAATCATTTTCCTATGCGCATACAAAAGGCACAACAATGAATTAACCCTCTCGCTGCGCAACCCGAGATATGCTCGGGCATGCAATTTTCCGTCTACTTAATACTATTTGGTTATTCCCACTAGTTATCTTTTACCGAAAACTTTGTCTGATCTAATCAGGACATTTTCCCCGATTACAATAGTCAAAACTTTCTGATTAAAGGAACCGGTGACAAAAGATTAAAAATTCTGCAAAAGACGCTCATCGCAAAGAATTACTTACGCAGCGAGAGGGTTAAGAATCATTTGAAAGGTTTTTCTAAAATGCTCTGTAGAAAGTATACTTACATTTCGTTAAAATGCGTTCTTGATTTTTAAAAAATACATTTAATTAAAAGTGTTAATGAAAAAATGCGTCACAAAAAAATCTCAAAGATTCCAGGTCTGCTGATTATAATAAATTTATTTAAATTTAAAATTTTTAATTTATTTTCATTAATTGTATCTATATTATGAACGAAGATGAGAAGCTTTATGTAACCATAAGGAGCATAATATGTTTTCAAAAGCTTGAATCTAAATTATCTTATAAACTCAAATATTGAAATAACAAAAATATTTATATTGGCATGGATTCAGTTCATAGGATATTGCCAAAATAGCATATCATCTGAGTGCAGCTCCCTTTTTTCTCTATTATACAAAATATATCACCTGAGTGTAACTTCCTTTTTTTCTCTATTATACAAAATATTTAACTTAATGAATATTTCGGAAATTTCAATTACGAAAAAATGCCTTCCTTTTCATTTTCAAAATTGCTCTTATCTTTCTCGATGTTTAAGCAAAATCTTAGAAAATAATTTTAATAGAAAACTCTCGTTTATTTTTCCGCGCAAAATATTTCCTAACATTTCCTTAAAACTTAAATGTGAAAACATACTTAAGATTTAAAATTGCCTTCATTTCTTCTTAAAATTTTCTATCGTGTTTAAGCGTCTTGAAATCTTTGAACGAAAACAAAACAAGGATTTTACAGATAAAATGACAGAATCTGTTGAAAAATGTTTTAGCATTCCGCAGTTCTTGGGCTTGATTTAAAGGAAGAAAACAAAAAGTGTCTGCAAAAAACAAAAATTATTTTTTACAAAAGATAACGTCTATGATAATCGAAATAGATTATAATTAAAAAGCATATATTTTTTAAATAATTACAAAATACTAACTGCATAATAAGAACAAATAGTAATTATTCAAGTATATCTTCCTAGTGAAAAAATTACATAAAAGATATTTTTAAGATTTTTTTTTTTTAATTAATGCATTTTAATTCAAAAAGCATTGTTTTCTTCATTTTTGAATTATTTACATTTGTTTAAATTGAAATTCTGTGGTTTAACACGTTCACGCCGGCGCGGTGGGTCACACTCGACTGTCTCAGAGTTGTCAATTCTCCGGGTTTTTGCACACCACTGTTATTTTAGAGAAAATGTTGTTCCTTTAAATCGCCCAATTGTTCTAATTTAACCTTCCGTCTACCAGACGGGTCCATTGGACCCGACATGTACATTCAAAATATTTATTCAAACCAGAAATTTCTTCAAAACAAACTAAATGTATAAATCAGACAATAATAAGTTAAATAAACAAATTAAATAGTTTTAAGTAAAAATTCTGGTGTAGAATGTTTTTATAAAACTTGAGTAAAATTTCCGGTAGTTCTAGGGTTAATAAAACAACATTTTCTATATTAAAATACTGTTATCTAAAAGGCCGGAGACTTGCCAGCTCTGAGACTGTCGAGTGTGACCCACCGCGCCGGCGTGAACGTGTTAAGTTTGTTTCTTTTAATAATCTATAGCTTAAAATAAACTTTATGCAAATTTGGTTTTCTTACTTTTTTTTTTAGACAAATCATCATTCAACAGATTGAGCAGATTTAGCTAGGAAACTTTGTCTTTTTTAGGGTTCCGTACTTAAATAGTAAAAACGGAACCATTATAAGACGGAACCATTACTCTCGTGCGTCTACCTGTCCGTCTGTCACAGCCGTTTTTCTCAGGAACGCAGAAAGTTCAAACTTGCCTGAGTTATAAAGGCTATTTACTGACATAAATTACTAGCCATTCACGAATATTTTTAGGAAAGTGTAAAAAAGAACAATTAAGTTACTTGCATTCTTTTCTTTTGTGATATATCGTGTAGAGGAATCGTTTGAATGATCTCATACCACCGAAATCCAAAATATGATTGCTTCAAATATAGGTATTGTATTTTCAGAGATATCGTCGAAATTTAATGCAAAAATATGTCCCTCACCCCTATTTCTAAATCTACTGTACCACAAATTAAAAAAATAAAGTCGTTTGAGTTTGTTTAAACTTTCCAGGAAAATTATAGCGATTATGATAATTACATTATTTCAGAGAAAATCACTTTTTTTTCCTTTACACAGAAACTTTATTTTGCGGGCACTCAGCGGGGAGTTGAGGGGGGCTCGAGGTATCAATTAACACTTTGTAATCCAAAGACTGTCCATAATGATTTTAGAAAAAAAAACTGTCGCTAATTAGTAAATATATTAATTAAAAACCTATCTAGAAAACAGCGGTTCAATCGAAGACGGATTTCTAACTTGGAAAATTCGTTTCGAAGTGCGCTTGGCGCAATGCCAACTTTGAACTTTGTACAAGGTGTTTGTTGCACGGAACCCTTTTTTCGCGAATAAAGCTGGCACTTGACCGATTATTTAAAAATGAGATTATGACTACATTAACCCATTCGGGACCATAGGTGCATATATGCACCTTCAAAAGGTGCATACAGAATTTGTTTTTGGTACCAACAATATAGAAAATTAATATTTACCTTTTTGAATTAGAGCATTTTCGTTTTTATTTAAGAAAAAATAGCTTTTTAAAAATAAGTGGTGCTTCTCATAGTGAGAATATATGCAATGATTCAGCCTCCATGGAACTTCCTAAAATTTGGAAAGATATGCTCTACAGTAAAATGAAGCAATGGTATTAAATAATTCACTTTCACAAATATCCATTTTTAATATTGCAGTTAATCTCAGTATACTTGAGTTCACGTGATTTTTGTGTACCTGATTTAAATTAAAATAATTTTTTCGAAAATATTTGTATCATATTTATTAGCCCCCGGAACGGTATGTTATTTCTTTATCCCAGCTTATTTTGTCTCCAAAAAACAACGTTACCTTACAGATGCTAGCAATAAACAAAGCAGATATATTATTGTACAATGAAATGCTCTATAGGAATTTTTTCGTTTCTAAGCATTGCACGTTTTCAATGTTTATACCGTCGTATTGGGAAAAAAAAGTACTTTAAAATGCAATTTCTTTGAAAACTGTATCTCCATTTATTTTTGAAATATTAATTTTTTTGTAGTTTTTAGCACCATTTGTTTAATTCTGGCAACTCAAGTACTCCATTTATATAGAAAGTAATGGGAAAATAGTTGAAAAATAGCAATTATATCTTTTTGTTTCCATTTTCTCATAACAACCGAAAGAAAAAGTAATTAAAATACGTGCTATTTTGAAAAATATATATATATATAAACGAATAATTTCTACGAATAATAAAACATGGAGCTATTATAAACTATATTTAATTTTAAGTATTTGTAGACCCTTTCAGTGTGACGTCAGTCATGACGCTTTGGTTGGAAACTGACTCCAAACAAACGGTTGCTATGCGTCATTTCATTTTAAATATAAATCGTGGAAAATGTTACCAGTACATATCAAGTATTAAAACACTTAGATGTAGATATAAGATATAGCTGCAATACACAAACAAAATAGAAAATACAACATAGCAACCGTTTGTTTGGAGTCAGTTTCCAACGAAAACGCCATGACTGACGTCACGACTCAAATTGTCTATATTAATTTTTCAAACAAATGAATGCCTATGAATCATTAGATAGCCGTTTTTTGTCCAGTTTCTTTAATGACGGCATCTTTCTGCTGCATTTGTATATTATTTTGAGATAGTGACACCCTATGCATGCTTTACTGTAGATGTCTAAAAGTGAATCGCAAATGTGTAATTTTTAAGCAGATGCGAATGACATCATTTTACATAAAATAAAAGTTTGTGCTTTAAGTCTTAAAATTGAAATATGTTTTGTACTATTTATATATGCATATATTTTTTTTCATCGGGGGCGACACCATGGAACTATTAATAAAGAGGAACTGACATATCCTTAAAATAGTGAAGCTTCAACTGTAACCACTATCAAAGGGGTTGTTTATCGACGGTGGAAGCTCCCACCAATAGGTTTATATAGATATTTTAAACTTATTTAAACGCCTTATTTTTACAAAATTTCAGTCATAAATAGTGGTAGAAACAAATTTTCATTTTTACTGGTAGGAGTTTTCTTTGGTGATAGTTAGGCCCTGAGTTTCCGCCATATTGTGATAACTATGGATACAAACTGGCAGTTTTATAAGGCATACTGACACCGGTAAAAACAAAAAGAAATTTTTATGACATTTTTGAAAAAAAAAATCCATGACTAAGACGCTTCTTTAAGACGAAATCTTCTATTCAATTTTACTGGTGGGATGCTTGACCTATCGGTAGTCAGAAACTGAAGAACCGATTTTAAAAAAGCAGCCGCCATATTGTGACAACCTCCTCAGTTACTTCACTCGCAACTGGTAGACAATACACTATATGTCTCCTCCTTTTTATTCATAACTCCATTGGCGACACTAAATTCTGAAAAAGCAGAATTCCTGTTTTCTAGTTATTGAGAATGTTGCCGTTAGAGCCATGAAACATATGTCTAATATGAATAAAGAAACGTAATTTTTGCCTTGTTAAGTATTTTATCACTTTAAGTAAATATTAATTTAGTAAGATGACCAATTTAATGATATGACGGCTGAATCTAGTGAGATATGTCTGATCTTTTGATCATGGGCCAAGAGTGGCGACTGGTTTTTTCCCCAATTGTAAGAGAATTTACAAATAATAATAATAATAATAAAAATCCTTGCAGTAGATTACCCTTGAAAACGTTTTAGTATCGGTGAAAGACAGAGATGATTTTTCAAAAAGTTGTCTACTGGGGCATATATGTCAAGTTGTAGTCAAAGATTTAAGTAGTTTTATAAGTAAAATTATTTTTGAATACGATATTGCAAAATAAAAATAACTAATCGGAAATTGTACCGAAAACGTGGCAAATGAGGTACGTTCGTACTATAACTAGTTTCATAAATATTCATATCTGGGTGGAATAGCTGTTGCACTCTTACGCGAAAATGCATGAATACAACATTTGTTAGGATTATATGTATTAAATTCAGTAATACGGAAATAATATGACTCCATCTTAAATAGGACGTAATCACCATGGCAACTTAGAATCATTACCTATCATGGGATATCGCTGAATTAATTACGTGAGAATTTAATAGAATGAAGAAAACATTCATTAATATATTTTGATATTTTGATTAGATTTTCATAAAATTCGAAATGACTCGACAAAATTCTGCAAGGATATATTAAATTTAAACCATACGATTGGGTATTTTTGCGCAGTTATATACTTACAGATGTACATTTTTGTAAGTATAAAGTTTCTTAAGTAAAATTGGACAGACAGACGGACCGACCAGACTACGACTGTAGGTGCTAAGTAATTGTATAATTAATTACGAACGCTCCTAAAAACACAATAAAAAATTTACTTTTTGATTCATTTATTTATTTATGTATTTTATTTTTGTGTATTACCTTTATTTTTTATCTTGCAACAATAGTAAATTATAAAAAATAAACTAATATTAATGACAAAAAAAAAATAGAAAAAGAGATAGAATTAGAGTAAGAGAAAAGAAAAAGAAATAGCACACATTACTTGTATAAGATGAAGTACATGGGAAAAAAAGATTTGAAATCGAAAAACACATTTTGGAGGGAAAAATTTTGGAAGAAGTATAAAAGTTCATATAACTTTAATGATTTTGCAGATAAAAACATGGAATCGGCAAAAAAATTTTAGTTTGTCATTTTTGACGTACCTTCAAAATACAGAATATTCAATTTCTGTTTACCGTCAAATATTCAATTTCTGTTTCGTTGCCGTCCCTTTTTTTCCCATTTCGTCCCTTTTTTCCTATACCGCCCCCCCTTTTTTTTTACCTTACCGTCCATTCCTTAACACCCCTTTAAGACAATGTTATACAAAAATTCTCTATTAAAAGTTCTACATTTTTATTATTTCTTATTTGAATGTCCTGTGGGTAATATGAAAATGCATTATAAGTAAAAATTTAAAAGAAAATAAAAAGTTATAGTGGTAAAATGGTAAGGAAAATTAAACTTGCAAGTTTAACTTAAACCTCAGTTAAATAAAAATATTTTCGCTGCTGACCATTTTTTCTTTATTTTAAATCATTAAGGCATTTGTCTATCAGATTAAAATGTTATTTTAGCAAGTTGAATTTCACCAGACTTTTATTGCCGAAAGTCAAAAGATTGTGAGACTGCCCGATATACAGAAATCTAGTATCAATCCCTCTTTAACAGACAGAACAAATATTTCAAACCTAAAGCATTTGGTTTTGACGGTATTATGGGAAATTACACTGCCCAGAAAAGGGAATCATTTTCTAGTCCAAAGAAATATATTTAGGTCGAAGTAAGCTTAAACATTTTTCTCTTATTAACACGTTCACGCCAGCGCGGTGGGTGTCACTTGGCTGTCTCTGAGTTGTCAAGTCTCCGGCTTTTAGCATACCACTGTTATTTTAGAAAAAATGTTGTTCCTTTAAATCGCCCAATTGTTCTAATTAAATAAAACGACATTTTCTGTATTAAAATACTGGTATCCAAAAAGCCGGAGACTTGGCGGTTCAGAGACAGTCGAGTGTGACCAACCGCGCCGGCGTGAACATGTTAAATCTAAAAATAGTAGTAGAATCATTGAAAAAAAAATCATATAATTATTTAATTTAAAGAATCTGTTTTTGCATTGTATCAACAAATTGCTGGTTTGGCATGTCTTGCGATCCATATAATTTGACTTGGGTGAGTTTCGGTATACCCATGAGAATATGCCGGCCTGTAAATTTCATAACATAATAAACTGTAGTATTCACTGACTTGCGCTCTCAATTTTGCATTGTATGTAAATTTGTTTGTGTACCTCGAAAAGCTCAATATTCATAACTATGGTTAAATTTTATTTTGAAGAAAATTAGTAAATTTTAGAGCACTAGGCAATATGTTTGTACACTTAAAAATAAACAGCTATTATATTTCCATCAAGTAGTTCAAAATAAATACATAAGAAGAAAAAGCACATACTAGTTTGAATTAGAATTAATAGAATTGGGATAAAAAAAAAAATCAAAATTTGGCCTAAGGAATTCTTTTGCTATTTTATTATTATTATGTATTTTTTACGCGAAAGAATAATTTACAAATATAACTGTATAAAAATAATCATCTTTATTTATTTTGAATAAAAATTACATTATGTATGGTTTCCAATGTGTCTATGCATTTTCAATAAAATTGCAGAATTTAATCAGCATTAAATAGTATTTATTCAAACAAATACAAAAACCACTTAATTTAGTTTAAATTGCATATTCTGAACACACACAAAAAAATACATATTTTAAGTTAATTAAATAGGGGGGGGGTATTATTTTTTCTAAACACGATAACAGTATTCCTTGAGTTTAAGTCTATTTATAGTAGTTGAGTACTGAGGTCCACGTGTGTGGACGTCAATAAAATGATACTTTTAAAATTAAAAATTTCACAAAGTAAACAAACGGATGCTATCTAGTGCATATTTGTAATGTTTTTATCAATAAAAAAATTATGAGATTTTAATTAAAATTTTAATGTAGGTAAATATTTCTTAGTTTTACGCAGTCGCTTAATTGACAATATTTTTTAAAACCACGCTTGCAACCAACGCTTTACACATTAATATAAGTCAACTGTTCAAATCTGTTGGGTTTATTTGGAAGCTTTAAACTGTCATAAATGTGAATTCATAATAAAAATTTATATATTTTGCTTGATTTTATTGCAATGAGCTAAGATCCAAGGTCCACATATGTGGACTGCAGTAGCGCAGAGATTTTAGTTGAAAAGGGTTTATGATTTAGGTTTGTCTGTCTCTGCTCTACTCGCGTAAATATAGTCAGATTACCACGAAGTTGATATATTTTATTCAGATTTTCCACGGCTTGTTCGGTATTGAAATTGAAGTGTGTAGCATTTAAGGTTCATTTACAGGGGCACTATTTTTTTTTTTTTTTTTTTTTTTTTTTTTTTTTTTTTTTTTTATAATACAGTCTATGGGAAAAAATCATTTGCTGTGTATTTTAATGATAGAACACTATTTTAAACATATTGAAATTTATATGAATTTATCGTTCATTTACAGGGACACACAAAAGAATTTGACTGTTGGAATGCCTATGAACAGTAGTTGCTCGAAGTGATTTTTCAGTTGTGGTGCGCGTTTTAATCCCTTGAAGGGCGGTGGAATATATTATATCCCACCTAATTTAAACAAGATTCGCTCCAGAAACTTTAAACTAAATTTTATATTTGTAACTTGTGGGGGAGTGGGTGGAGGATGTTTAAAAACTGTTTTTCCTTATTTTAAAATAAAATTTCTAGATTATTCCGGTGAGAATTCAATCTTACAGAGACATTATTGCTTGCCCCTCAAAGGGTTAAAATGTAACTATTTTTTCGCATATTACTTGGTGTGTAAAAACTCTGCAGATCATATGCGGGTCTCCACAAAAAAATATTTGGATATTTTTCCAACTATTGATGCTAATTGCAGAAATTGTGTTTTGAAAAGCGTTATGCGTTGTCTAAATTGTTTATTTAGACAATTGTCATCTTAGTAACATGGAACTATCAAGAAAGAGGAACAGACATATCCTTAAAATTGTGAAGCTTCAACTGTAACCGGTTTTGCAGGGGCTCATTCCCGTCGACGGAAACTTCCACCAGTAAATTTGAGTATAAATTTTCCTTTTATTTGAACTCCTTATTTATGTAGCATTTCAGTAATAATTATAGCCAAAATCAGATGTTCATTTTTACTGGTTGTTTTTACTTCTGAGGTAGTCAGGTACTGCGTTTCTGCCATATTGTGACAATTCAAACAACCTTCTGTCAATGTCAGTGAAAGTGATTATAACAACCTGGTCAACTTCCACCAGTAAAAAAGAATAGAATTTTTTACCGTATCTTTGGGAGAAAATTTACATGAATAAGCTGCTAAATTAATGTGAAATTTTCTATTCAAAATTTACTGGTGGAAGTTTGATTCGGTGGTTGTTGGGAACTGCTGATTTGATATGAAATATCATCCGCCATCTTGTGACAACATCATCAGTTACTTCACTGGCAACTAGCAGATTGTACACTATGTGTCTCCTCCTCTTTATTCATAACTCCACACTTAGTTTGTTTGTTTGTTTCATTGAACACGTACATCAGACTTGTGTGCTTGACGACAGGGCCCGCTTGTAAGTCATCGTCGATATACAGGGACAAGATACACAAGGAAATTTAAAACACTAGAGAATTACATCCTGGGGGCTCCACAAAGAGTGTGCAACGGAACCGGCGGGATTCGAACCCGCCCCCACCTACGCACTCAAGCGACTAGCGGCGTGGTGTCTTATCCACTCAGCCACAGTGGACCCCCCATTCTTAGTAAAGTGTAAAGTTTTGTTAGAGTATTTGGAATGTGTTGAGTTGCAGTATACCATGCTCATGCTGGACACATAATTTTTCGTTCATTTTTCTGGTAGATTTTATACTGGACGTAGGGTGACTGCGCCAGTAGTTGACATCAGGCGCGTAGCCAGGAGGGGGATAAGAGGGCTGAAGCCCCTCCCGAAAGTTTAAAAAAGCTCTGCAAAGTTATGTCTAACGATAATAACAATTGTCAATGTTTTTATCTTCCATTATATTAAACCTAGTACGTAATTTTAGTTGTAAAAATATTAATTTCTTCAATTACAGCTAGTAGCAATCCCTCGTTACATCTCTCTTTCGTATATATTGTTCTTTTTTCATATCTAATCACTAAAAATATAAGATCTTAAAGCACAATTTTAACTGTCTTCATGCACAGTAAAATTCGATAAG
Organism: Maratus speciosus; assembly: GCA_963932465.1. Classification (NCBI taxonomy): domain Eukaryota; kingdom Metazoa; phylum Arthropoda; class Arachnida; order Araneae; family Salticidae; genus Maratus; species Maratus speciosus. Next base: position 276,621,244 of record OZ010789.1, read on the forward strand.
GGTAATTCTATATCATTAATTTGACTAAGAAAAAGTAAGTAAAGGCGTATAAGTTAACTTTAGGAGTCATATAAATCATTTGTTTGCATGTTATGATTTTCCTTAATTTTCTATATCCTCATTATATCACGCATATAATGAAACCTGAGAGTGGTCAACGTCAAAATGTTTTGCAGAGAAAGAAGCCAAAAACTTTAATAGCCACCTATAATGCAAGTTCATGTGAAAATAACTAATGATTTTAAAGAAAATATCTTTGAAAATAGTGTTATAACTGTAAAAGGTTTTTTTTTTTTTTTTTTTTTTTTTTTTAAAAACAAAAAAAAGCTAGTAGTAAGGAATTTTGAAAAGAAATGGTTTGAAGGAAAACGATTGGATATCGGAAAACCTTCAAAAGGCGCCAGGGCGGCAGGCGTCCCCCCAGGTACTTCATTGAACAACTTTGCTTTAAATTGTTTGCGTATGAATCGTTAACAGGGCTGAGGAGTCGGAGTCAGGCCCATCCATTTTTGAGCGAAAGAGACGGAGTCGGAGTCGTCCATTTTTCCCAACGACTCCGCAGCCCTGATCTTTAACAGAAAGAAAATGTGCACAGAATAGTCTGTTTGTGTGGGAAATTTTCTGTCTTTTGAAGAATTATCAACTGTAGGGATGGGGTATGTAAGGATTTTTTTGACTGCTTTTCACAACGCCTCCTAGAGAGTTTTCTAAGGGACAACATCTAACATTCTAACAATGTTATTTTGTTCAGAGCAAAAAATTACACCTAGAGGTGATCCTGAGAGCGGTTTTTTAACGTTAAAGAAACTGATAAAAAAAAGACTGTAAGCTAAGAGCTCTTTTAAGATACAGTGCTAAGTCTGGAGATGATGAATTGAAACGAGATATTATAAACAGCCGTAGAAATGCTACATAATTCAGCCCAGACATTCAGAACGAAATCATTCAAATGTGATCGGATATAGTAACCGAAGAACTAATTACCAAAATAACACGATCTGTTTTAGCTTTATTTCTGATGAAACTATGGTAATTTCAAGCACGGAACAGCTTGCTCTTTGTGTTAGATATGTGGACTATTTATAAAATTCACAAAACCCATATTTCGGGAGATTTTTTAGGTTTCATCCTAGTACATGACTTGTCCGCCGAAAAATGTCTTAAGGCTGCTAGTCACTTAGCTTCCGAATTCCCCTTGGTAATGCTAAGTCTATAGGCGTTTGATACATTTCTTTATTCAAAATATCTCCTCGGGAAATTAATATTCTTAACTTCTATTTTCAATGTTCTCATCTTAAACGATGTCACTTTTTTCTTAGTTGTCAAAATATTTCTAAAATCAATGCTTAATTTAATATTTTATGTTTTAAAAACTGACGAACTGGGAGTAAAACTTTAACACTTCATATAAAATTAAGCGTAGATTTTAGAAATACTTTGAAAACTGAGAGAGAAAAGAGATATTCTTTAAGATGAGAATAATGAAAATAGAAGTTAAAAATATTAATTTCCCGAGGGGGTATTTTGAATATAAGAAGGCATCAAACGCCCATGGACTTAACATTACCAAGGGGAATTCGGAATCTGAGTGACTAGCAGCCTTAACATGGGTAAATGTGTTGCACAGGCGCATGAGGAAGCGGCCAATATGGCTGATTATGTTAGAGGGGTCCAGTCTACAATTCGTTAAAAGTACCCAAAAATTAGATACGTCCATTGTGCAAGCCACCGGTTAAACTTTGCATTGTTCAACAGCACACTGATTCCTGCCATCTGAAACTATCTTGAAACTGTTGACGTCTTTCAAACTGAAATAAAGATCCTAAGACAAACAATAGGCAGACAACACGTACAAACCCTCAAATTACATCATCTGAAGAACATTATAGGGTCAAGGTCTTTATACTCTGTGTAGAAAGTCTTATTCAAAATTTGAATGACAGATGCATTTCGAATGAAGTCATTCTAACAGATTTCCAAGTACTTCTTCCAGGATTTTCCTCTCCGGAAAAATCAAGCATATTAGAGAATCTCTCTCAATATTTTGACGATAAAGTGACTATGTCACAAGTGAAAGCAGAATATGAATTATGGCACAAGAAAATTGCTAATGTTGACACAGGCACAGAGGTTTCAAAATTTTTAGAGTACTGTAATGCAGCGTATTACAATTTACAATACGATCAAGCATTTGCGGACAGTCTTGCTTAAAATACCGGTAACAACAGCCAATGCTGAAAGGTCTTTTTTGGCAATGAAAAGAATTAAATTTTTGCCTCGAGGCGTTATGGCCAATGAGAGACTGAGATAGCCTTGCAACGATTTCAATTCATTGGGATATTGCAGTACATTCTGATAAGGTAATCAGCTTCTTGGCTGAGAAGAAGTCACGAAGATTGCTTCTGTATAGCACCAGTAAACTTATTGAACCAAGAGTACTGTATTTATAATTATTCTAATTCTAATCAAAGAATGTGGGATATAATTTTTTGATTACATACATCTGTAACAAGTTTTTCTTCGGAAAAAATTAGGTGTAATTAATTTCATCTATGGTTAATCATTTTAAAAATCTGTCTTCGTAATGTGAGAAACTCGCATGCTTCTGTGCTTTATATATATTCAAATACAGTCAGTCAGGGTAACTTTGAACCACGGGGTGTAACTTTGCACCACCTTCTATTTTTCAATATTTTTGACTCTAAAAGACTAAATAAACTCCAGAACTGTGCTCTGTTTGCAAGGTTCTAAACTGGGATTTCTACTCCTTATTTTAGAAAATAAATTAGCAACATTATGCGCAATTAATTGCATCATCTAACTATTTTGGTAAAGTACTGTTTTCAAGTTAATTTTGAATGCTGTTTTGAAGTTGTTGTAATCCAATTAAATTTTCATAGTAAGTAACAATATACTCATTTATACGACATATTATTATCTAAATGTTGTAAATGTGTTAATATTTTGTGATTATTCATTTAATTATAGAGTTAAAGCATTGAAAATTGTTTTCTACTGCATTTTTATGTTTTATATGAACAATAAACAGGTTTTTTTTTCAGTTCTAAATGTTCATGGTTCTCTTCTTCAACTTTTCTGATGCCTGATATTTATTGTAATATCATAAATTATACAAATCTTGTGATGTTGGGAAATGTAAATTCGCAGTCTTTACATATCTGAAAACATTTTTGGGGGTTTAAAGTTGTCCTGACTACAATACTTTTTTTATAATGAATTATTTTATATAAAAATTTATCATATGGCGCAAAGTTACCCTAAACGGCTGGGTAACTTTGAACCAGGCTAAAAATAATCCTTTTTTCATTGCCTTTATCCTTATTATTCCTTAATTTTTGATAGTCAAACAATAATTTAGGATCATTTCTTCTCTTTTAGGACCCTAGTTGCGACAATTTTCTTAAAATCAGAGTGTGGCATATGAAAATAGAGAAAATGCTGATCAAAGTTACCCTGAATGATTGTAATTTGTTTGCATTTCAATATTTTTTAACAGTTTTCTCATAGGATACATGAGGCCCATCTCAAACATTGTTAGTTTGTGATTGTTTATTTTCGTTACAGTTTTTCCCTAAAAACACTTCCAGTTTCCGAACCGGTTTGGTAACTGGAAGTGCCGTTGAAAACCATAAATTGTACCTGAAATAAAAAAAAATACGAAATAATAATTTTTGGCATGGACATCAAATATCCCATACATATATGTAATTTAAGTTAAGCCTTGTTAACTTTTATGTGCGCTCGTAATTGTATAAATACGTAGCACCTATAATCGTCGTTCGGTCAGTCTGTCTGTCTGTCCGTCCGCCCGCATATAACAGAGCAAAAACTACCCAACCGAATGGTCTGAAATTTTAAATATATAATTATTGAAAAATTTTGTCGAGCCATTTCAAATTTTATGAAAATCGGATGTATAGTTTAATTACAGGGGCAGTCAAATGTTTTCAGTTACATTATGGCCAATGGGAAAAAATATTCCAAGTGCATCTTAATGATGTTACAGCCTTTCGAACAGAATGAAATTGATATGCATTGCTGAAGTACACTAAAATATACATTCAGTACAATATGCTGTGCAAAAAATATTTATAAAACTAGTTATAGTACGAACACACTCATTTGCCACTTTTGACGTGCAATTTCCAACTTGTTTATTTGTTCTTTAAATTATGCAAATTTAGATCAGAAAAAAATTCAGGATTAAGCCCCCTCCGAAGTGAAATCCTGGCTACGGGTCTGGTTGACATCCCTCCAGCAGTTGATCAAATATTTGCAATATTGCGCCATTTCAGGCGGAAATGAGTTTAAGCGTAGCACTAAACATAATATTTTTGTTTAAATGTTGAAGCACATGTTGCCATATTGTTATCTGCTATCTGCTGTAAGAGAAGCAATTTTATGAATTTTTTTATTAGAAAATGCAAAAATTTAGTTTTTGTTTAGTTGGAGACAATTACGGTAAATTTAACACTAGAACGGCGGGAAATTTTACTCAAGTTTTATAAAAATATTTCACATCAGAATTTTTACTTAAAACTATTTAACTTATTTATTTAAGTTATTTTTGTGCAGCATGTATTAATTTTAAATTATAAAAAGTTTTCTGGTTCGAATCGACATGTATTCGTTTGGCAGGGGTCAAAATGACCCCTTGCCGCCGTTCTAGTGTTAAATAATCCACTTCTATCTTGCTTATTTCAAATAATAGTTTTATGTGAATTATTGTTAATCACAAATTAACCCGAGAGAACCCGCTGCATGAGATTTTCTCGCACAGTCGTACTTTTTTAACACTCTTATTTAAATCATTTTTCATTTTAATTAAAATTTCAAAATATTTTACAATTATTTTACCTATTTTGTGAATAAAAGTACTAAGCCAACCAAAAAAATTGATATTATATGAATGTAAAGTAAAAGAAAAGCAATTGGGCATTCCCACTAGCCAGTTCTCCCGGGTTAAGCATGCTATTTGTAAGATTCATTTTTTTAATTTTCGACTGATTTCTTCGATTGGTCGACTACTGGGAAAATGGCATTTAAAGAAACTATTTATTTGTAATTTTGTTGCTATTTCATTTTTAGCAGATTTCATTTTTGCGCATTATAGGACATTCATTAAGGGTTGTAGCAATCATGTTAGTTTCTAAAGCTTAAAAGGAAGGAAATATAATAAAAAACCCGTAGCACCGACCTTATTTGATCAGCTACTGGCTTGGTCACCTATTTGCAAAAAGCATTAGTTATTAAAAATTATAACTAAAAATTTATCTTTGATTATATTGGCATATATTGAGTTTAAAAAATATGTCAAGTGCTGTTAATCTACTGGGCTTCCCGATAGTACCTGACCCATTTAAAAATTCAATACCAAATCAAGTAATTGTCATACAGGTGTGCTGTATTGACTAAAATGCGTCTCACTATAAAAAGTTTTCTTCGAACGAATGAAGTAATCTGTTCGAAACTTCGATGATAGATGGCGCCACTTCCCCGCATTCCGATTTTGATAGTTTTGACGCTGTGACACAGAAATGATGACTCCCATCGAAAAAGCTAATTGCGTAGGTGGGTAATCTGAAACCAAATCGAAACTAATCTGAAAATCAGAAAAAACGCACGCTTTTAAAGCAAACATACGGACAACGGGCGCCATCCATGATGGAAGTTTGGAACACATTTTTTTATTGCTTGAAGAAAACTTTGCATCGAAAGAATAATTTAAGTTCAAACCGTCCTCTTGTACGACAATTACTTGATTTTACATTTAATTTTAAAATAAGTCAGTCACTTTTGGGACACTCTGTATATTTTATAAGAAATTCAGAAAAAATGTCATTATTAATATATTTTACACCGGAGCCTTTTATTTATTTTGAGTGATGTTTTCTATAATATGAGTGAAGTTCAGGTACTTCCCTGAAATGTGTAAATATACGAGAGTAGTATGTTTTAAAAACATCACTGTTAATATTTTATAAATTCAAATGCTGAACTGACATAAGTATGTTTAATGTTATTTATTCAGTTGAAAAAATATTACTGACACAGGAAATCTTCGGAGAACAACTTATTTTTCTTCTGTAATACCATTGGTTTATCCTAATAAATAAAAAAAAAATTCCATAAATTTTCAGAGTTGCATTTATATTTCAGGAAACTTAAAACTTGAGTGAAATTTTAGAAAATACATTGATTTGAATTCTACGTTTTTGGCTTTTTTCCGCACAAAACCTTTTCTGAAGTTTCCTTAAAATTTGAAAATGTAAACAAACTTAAGAGAAAAATTTGTTTTGTTTTTTTCCTTTTAAGATTTAGGTTTTTTGTCATACTGCAGTGTGGTGGAAACTTTTAAAGCATGCGTAAACAGTATTTTAAAGATATGATGGCGAAGTCGCTTGGACGAGATGTCACCCTAGCATATTTCTTGGCTGTGAATTAAAAAGGACAAATAAAAACAGTGTAAAAACACATTTCCTAAGCAACTATTTTTCAATTCTATCTCGCACCACTTTTTCAAAACAGAAATCTTTCACATAAACTTTGAGAACACGTGCAAGATAAATAAACAGTAAACATCCTGTAATCCGGCATCCTATTGTCCGGAAGTTGAAAGTCGAACAAAAGTTTCTCGAAAGTCGTGCCGGATAATCCGGCACGACTTTCGAGAAAAAAATAGTATTTCTTGTTCAATCACACTTGTTGTTTAAATAATCTGGTGGAATGGGGATGAAAAAAAAAACATTTCTGTCGGTAATTTGTAAAACTGTTGAAATGAAAAATAAATTTTTATCATCAGAATTAAATACTTTTTTCCATTTCAGAAAAAATTGCTCAGCTTGAAACGGAAATAGATATCAGCCATCAAATAATAAATAATGAATGTGGATCATTAGATTCAAATGTTTGTTTGTTTTCATTTCTGCGAAAGATAAACAAAATAATTTTGATAAATTTTCGGAGTATATACATATTTATATGGAACAAAACCTACAAAATATCGGGATCCGCGATTGATAGACATCGTGCCGGGCATAGTATATCAGCATGTGTGTAGGGTCATTACCTGTTACTCCACATCATACGAAATGACTTCCTAAAAAAAAGAAGAGAAAAGACTACTACAAAGCAACCTGATATTCGAGATCTGTTTAAAATGTCTTGTGCAGTAGGTCTACTGCGTAAACCTATAGTCCATGTTTTCATTTTATAGACATGCACATATGTTAATGTTGTACTTTACATTATTGAGTATTTTTTTTTTATTCTAATCAAGCTGTTTAAAGAATAAAAAAGATATTTTACTGTCATTTTTTGTTTAATTCCAACTTCTGCACGTTTTTCCAGACATTCATCCTGTAATCCGGAAAATTACATAATCCGGCATGCTTCAAGTCCCGGTCCTGCTGGATTACAGGATGTTTACTGTACTGTAAAATTTATTTAAAAAAAATAGTGGTGCGACAGAATATTAAAATAGTCGCCAGTTGTAGACCTGTATTGTTTGTATAAGACGAAATACATGAAAAATGAATTATTTTTAAATAGTAAAACATATTTCACGAATTATATCCCAACATTTTTCGTATAATAGCAGTAAGTATTAATCCAATTGTCCCAGAATAACAGAGCGGATCAATAAGATTTCTTTTTTCCCTTTTTTAATAGGTAATTTTATTTATCATCAAATAAGAATTAAAAAGACGTGTCTGTAACTCTCCATTCTCATCAATTGCGTTTTCTTGAAACTGAATTAAAAAAATTTTCTTATCAGTGTCTTAGAAATGAAAGAATTAATGTTATTGGTTATGTCTAATTACTCTTGATCAGTGGTTGGTAAAACAGAGGGTATTCAAACATTTTTGTAACTATTTTGGAAAAAGGGATGTATTAACACAGATAAGAATTTAATTTTCTAATATGTTCAGTATGATAGGCCTTTTCTTCAACTATCGTATTACATCTTATTATCAAATTAGATAAGACGTTTCTTAAAATATTAAGGCTGAATTTGTTCCACTCATCGACCACAATCTTACAGAGGCCATCCAATATTTTGGGATACCGCTTCTTGCCATTCTTTTAACAATACAAATTCGTATTTATCCACAGGAGACACGTCGGGGGATTTGATTGGGATACATTTAAATGGAATATCCTCAATCGCAGTTTCATTTCTCGTTTTTTCTAATAATACAGCAGTAGATTTAGAGATAAGGCTTGTAGTCTGATCCTTATGCATTTTAACACAATGGAGATTATTTGGGTAAAGTGATGGAATGCCTTCTTTGAAAACAGGTGTTTACAGCATCACAGAATTATTCCTTGAGATCTTACGCCTTTTAAGCATACAACGATTTACTTTGTAACCTATTATTAATGTCTGAGGGCATATTTGGCAGTAATTTGTGAATCCTTGGGTATTTTTTCCTAACAATATCAGATCTAGGAATTAGAATTTTTGTAGCAAACAGAAATGAAGTTTAGTAAAGGAGGGTTATAAAATTATATATGAAAATCACTTAAAATAACCCAAAAAATAATCTAAAAATCATTAAAAAAAATGCACTTAAAAGGCATGTAAATGCGTTTATTCAGACCGACAAATATTTCACTGCTCAAACGCCGACATTCGCAAGATCTTTGTTGATACAATTTTTTTCCCAAAAATTAATTTTGCAATGACTCAGCCTCCATTGAGTTGTCTAAAATTTAAAAAGAGATGCTCCACAGAATAAGAAACATTAGTAGAAGTTAATGCACGTCCACAAATATACAATTTTATTTTATTTTATGTTTGAACTTATTTTTATTATACATGTGGTTTCGTGATATTATTTACCAATTTCTCATTAAAAAAAAAAAAAAAAAAAAAAAAAAAAAATTGCGAAAATATTCGTAATAACAAAGATCTTGAGAAGATCGCCGTTTGAGCGATAAATCATATTTCGATCTGAATAAAGGTACTTATATTCCTTTTAAGCGTTTTTTTTTATTTTTTTTATCACTTATAGCAATTTTTAGATTAGTTTAAGGTATTACCTACACTCAAATCGCTGCTTTTGCGAAAAAGTTCGATTTTTTATTGTTAATAAAAAATTAAAATTCAAACATTAGGATTCCAAAAATGCTTACTTTGACTTGCTGAACTTAAATGAACTTTTGGTTCAGCGATAATTAGAACCAAAGTTATAGCTCAAAATATAAACCGGAAATTAACTTTCTGAAACTGGAAGCGACCGTTTAAAGAGCCACAGAAAGATAAACAATACATTTTATTACACAAATATATAATATATACACAGATACATAAACACCTACAAATACGATGGATTTTAAAGTTAGAAATTTAATACATAATTTTGTGTGCTATATCAAAATCTTAATTTGCGTTTTTCATTGTGTACATGGTTCGTACGCCTCCTTGAATTTTGCAGACCAGAAAATTTTTCGGCACCAGTATTTTCTTATAGAAAATCTCTTCTTAAAAGAAGGCGAAATTTTGCGCGTTTAACCTAGCTTTATTTTTCTATAAAAAGATACTGGTAAGTACTCCTTCAGAAATAACGGTATCCATGCGAACCATGGTGTATGGTTACGAGAAACATCAAATCCTAAAAAGTTTTTAAGATATTGAAATAAATTTTGCAACAATGTTCTGCTTATCTGTTGGTATGTTATGAAGCAAAATATAGCTTGTAACACTGTATATATTAATTTAAGAGCTATTTTTATTCAAAAATACACTTTTTTTTTCAAAAATCCTATTTTTATACAAAGTTTGGTATATATTAGTAAATTTATGAGTTATTGCAAATGTTTTGCTTCATAACACAGGTAAGTGGTTTGCTAATATATTGTTGAAAGAAAAAATGAAGTATATTGAATAGATTTTGATACAGAAGGTTTGGCAAAAACGCATTTTCTTTACTAAAATTTGACTAAGTATTACCTAAATTTGAAAAGTTAAGTAAAATTCTATTAAAAGAAATTATATGAATTCATAGTTTTACTGCCTGTTTTAAATAAAAACACATGTGTTTGCTAAAAATTTCATATTTTTCAAAAAAAAGTACCCCGAAGGTAGGCACGTACCTTAAAGGATAGTTAGTTGCAAATAACTAGAAAAGTGCATTCTTGATGCTTTTCCATTCTATGCATCAGACATGGATGCATAAAACAGTGTTCATACGATTTCCACTATTAAAAACGATTGCTTTTTAAATAGTACTACCTGGAATACAAACCCGACTGTTTCACATGCATCGCATAAAATATTTCAATGTTTTTGATGAAAGATAAATGTAATTTAATTCTACCTTTAGAAATGATTTATAATATTAATTTTATTAAGTTTCTTATAAGAAGTAAAAAATCACGTGTGCAATATGTATGAACTGAAAGATAAATATAATTTAATTCTACCTTTAGAAATGATTTATAATATTAATTTTATTAAGTTTCTTATAAGAAGTAAAAAATCACGTGTGCAATATATATGAACTGAACATTACGATAATTGCATTTTGCAAGGTACGTTATTTTGATGCAATTATAGAAGAAGGATTACTATTTTGGAGGAAAGTGGTGACACACGGGCAATACAGTTCCACTGATGTAGAGGATATTGGAGAACTTGACATTATTATATTTTTGTCAGTTGCTTTGACTTGGACACAATCTCTTAATCTTAGCGTAATCAGAGGCGTATACCCTGGTTATATATTCAACTCGAAGATTAAAACCCTATGTTCTATCACAGTTCATGCCCCACCAGTGGCTGAGAGGTTCTGCTCTCGAAACTGGTAGACGGGAAGTGCTGGGTTCGATCCCAATCGCGCCCGTCGGCCTAATCGTTCGGAGTTTTCGTGGTTTTCTTCGAACCATGGATTTCCATGCGTTAATACGGGTTAGGTACCCCCACGAAGGGCACTCCCCCTCGGGCCTATATCCCTAGTGCAGATAATCGGCCGTCACAAAATCAACCAATCAACGAACTATCACAGTTCATTAATTTACATTTTAAATAAATTTGCAAAATATTATGCCATGCGGAAGAATAATATTAAAGTCTGTCAGTTTTTCCTTTTAATAAATTTAGTAAATGTGGAAGGAAGTCCTATGAATATTATCTACTTTGTAATTTTTTAAAGGTAATTTAATCTAAAAAATCATTTAATTGATTTATTTAAACAAAACAAAAGTCGAGATCACCATTTCGGGTAGCAGACCATGGAGGAAAGATATAGTAGGATATGCAGTATGTCGTAAAAATGGTTTGCAATATAATGCGCGTTATAGCTCAAATTTAAATATTCTCACTCAGCCCAAGCAAAACAAGCACCTGGAACAGGGACCGAATTCTTTGACATAACCCGTGCATTTTTTTTTCTCTAAATGAAAGTGATCTGCTTATTTTTAAGCATTCTAAAGCAGCTTCCATTGTATTATGAATTAAAAAATGTATTACTAAAAGTTTTCTTTTTTTTTTTCATGAAAGAACGTGCTTGTGTTTGGGCCGACTATAGCTGATTTTAGGGATACTTTTTTGACGTCACCCCCAGCCACCTTACTGCATTTCCATCTATCTCTTTCCTCCATGGTAGCAGACGATATCTCATTTTTACCTTTTTTCACAAATAGAGTAATTCAGATGTCCTCTTTAGAGGAATTTCTATAAAAGTTATAAGAAAATTAATATCTTGGAAACTATTTAAAATCGTAAAATTCTGAGGGATTATATGACATCTAACATCATATATAAAATTAATCTTTCGGATAGTAATCCAAATTTTAAATAATATTCTTTGCATTTCATTTTTTTTAAAGAAAATGTAAACTAAACATCCTCGAATCAATTTATTCCAACAAAGGAAAAATCAAGATCACTTTCGTATAGCAGGCGATATCCCATTATTTACCTTTTTTCACAAATAGAGTAATTCCGATGCCATCTATAGAAAAATTACTATAAAAGTTTCAAGAAAATTAATATCTCGGAAACGAATAAAAATTGTTATATTTGAGAGAGTAGGTTAAAATGCCCATATTTCGTCCCCTTTCCTGATTTCGTCCCCCTTAACTTCTCCGCTTCTGCGAAAGTGGCGCAACTTACGACGCGAGGCACAGGGGCGAAAGGTGAAAGGGGTCAGTATTGAAAGTTTCGTTCGCCAAGACGCATACATAAATTAAAGACTCTGAATTTCCTATTTTTAGAAGGAGTTCTTATTATGTTCGTTTGTAGAATTTTATTTACTGTACTGTAAGTATTTATTCCTTGTTCATTGTATGTATTTTACGTAGGTAAGATGCTCACAGAAGCATACAGTGAGATTTAGGACGCTCAGTTCATCTTACGGGTACTGAAGCTCCGCTATATTGAGAAGTAGTGTGTTCCCAATTTCGTCCCCCTGGCAGTTCTTATTTTCGTCCCGGGGACGAAATTAGGAATGCTTTTTCATGACAATTTTTTCCTCATGTTTGGATGATTAATGTTTCGTTATGTTATTCTTCCACTGATAATTAGTACATTTCATTGTGTCTTACTTTAATGTAAATTAAATTAATTACTTAGAAATAAATTTTGATTTAGTTATAAGTTAAGCCTCGGCGTATTGTATTTTATTGGGGGGACGAAATTGGGACCATTTTTTGCTCTTGCATTTTTAGATACTTTTGAATAAATAGTTTTTCGCATTGTTAGAATTTTTTTGTGCTATAATTTGTCTCTGTTTCCATGTGAGGGAGTAGTTAGTCTATGTAAAATCCAAATTTGGTAGGTTTTCACTTAAAATTACAACATTTAGGTCCTAAAAGTGATTGGTGGGACGAAAAATGGGCACTTTACCCTATACGATACCCAATATAGTACAAAATGAATATATTGGAAACGAAGTGAAAATGCAAAATTCTGAGAGCGTATATGACATTCTTGGATCCATGCGTTCATTTCATCGCGCTGGGTTCCTTATTTTAGGAGGAGGAATTGTGAACTATAGGCAGTCATGTTTTAATATAATGTATACTTCGCTTTAACTTATCGCAAATTTCTATGATTAAATAAAGCATTTAGAAAGTAGTGTTACGAATCATGAAAGTATATGTTGGATGAAATTTTTTCTAAGCGGACTTAACCTGGTTTCAAATTCAAGTATTTTTTTAACTAGTGTACAGAATTCCTCTTAAATATGAAATTATTCTTTATGGTCTAAAATATTGTTCTCTAATTAAAAAAAACTGTTCTTACATATATAAGTTTATATATACAGGGTGTTCCGTTAAAGGGGTCCAATATTAATAGGGGTAATAGAGGAGATCACACGGAGCATAAATCAGTATATAATGCCTGGCCGGATCTCAATAATTTTCAAGTTACAGCAAATAGAATGAAAAATCGGAAATTTGTAAAAAAACCCTCATTGCTAAACTATCGATAATGCTACATAAAAACGAAGCACATATTTAGAAAGAGCAGAAAAAATCCTACGAAATAACATAAGTTGTTTTAGAATATTGAGAATTAATGGAGAGTTACAAGCTCTGAAACAGTGAAAAAATACAAAATCAAATATTTTGCAAAATAGTTAATCGTTAATTCCAAAAATGCAACTCTACCTACATCAAGGAAAATGTTATAAAATTTGGTCCATTCCGAAAGCTTTCGAAGAAGCTGACAATAAACCATATCAGTTTAATTGTATGGGAGAAATCAAGCAGATCCCTAGTTACAACTCTGTACTGTTGCACGCTCGGAAAGGGCGAAACTCCGCCCATGACGATTGTAAACACCCCGTTTTAATATCTTTCAATTATACATTTCTGATCAACCTCTATCAATACCCTTTCATTATTCAGTCTGGTCAAGTGAATGACATATTGTGCAGCTCTTGCCTTGTCTTAAAGCAAACTCCGTGACTGCTGCGTTTCCTCCATGAACTTTCAGGATGATGAAGAAGAAGTACTTTTTATGCAAATTTTCTATGTGTATAGGAAGAAAAGTGTAATAAAACAGCAGTCATCAGTGGGCGTTATGTTAAAGGGAGGCTGTTGTAAGTGGGATTGTAGTAAGTTGATGTATAATAATTATGCCGGAATACTCTAACGAAGAATATGCGGACATGCATCTGATGTACGGGCAAGCTCATGGAAATGCATGTCTAGCACAGCGCATGTACCGTGAGCAATTTCCAAGGAGACGTTGCCCAAGTTCGAAACTCTTCATAAAAATCGATAGACGATTACGGGAGACTGGATCGTTTAATACAGCAAGCATTGATGCAGGGAAACCTCGACATGTACGAAAACCTGCAATGGAAGAAGATGTACTGAATATTTTTAAAGGTAACCCCTCCACGAGTACACGAGCTGCTGCGTCTGAAGTCGGTGTTTCTCACCAAAGTGTGAGGCGTGTTCTGCGTGCAGAAAACATGCACCCCTTTCATGTGCAGCGGGTACAACTGTTATCAGTAACAGATTGTGCTCAGAGGACAGAATTCGTACGCTGGTTGCTTAATGTAAAAGAAAATAATCCACAATTTCTGGAAAATATTTTATTTACTGATGAAGCAACATTTACGAGAGAAGGCGTGGTAAACACGCACAATATGCACACATGGTCATATACAAATCCGCACACTGTTTTCCCGTCGAACGCACAACAAAAGTTCAGTGTGAACATATGGGCAGGTGTCCTCGGCGATTATCTCATAGGACCATATTTACTCCCAGATGTACTCAATGGCAGTACGTACTTGGTTTTCCTACGGGATATCTTACCGCAGTTACTGCAAAATGTGCCAGCAACATTGCGCCACAATATGTGGTTTATGCACGATGGCGCACCGGCACATTTTTTCATAGGTGTTCGCAATCACCTCAATTCAACATATCCTGGGAAATGGATTGGACGCAGTGGACCTGTTGCTTGGCCTGCACGCTCTCCAGACCTCAATCCGTTAGACTTTTTTGTTTGGGGACACCTTAAATCGCTGGTGTATGAAACGCCTGTGGATACACCGGAGGATTTACTAGCGCGAATCGTTGTCGCTGCAGGAGACATTCCCAACTCCGTCGGAGTTTTTCGGCGTGTTCGCCAATCTTTACGACGTCGCTGTCGGCATGCGATTCTGTTAATGGGCGCAACTTCGAACACCTATTATAATAATGTCCGTTCGTCTGCCTTCCGACATTTAACTGTGCAGCGCAGGCCAGAAGACTATGCTTCACATATGTCATAAAGTACGTGGAATGTAATTCTTTATTTGTCATTTTTCTTTTATTTTCAACACTTTTTGGCACAGTATTTTGTAAGTCACAGACTGTGGTGTACTCAAATTGTAAATTACAAAGTTTGTATGAATTAATTTAAAATTTAGTGTCTTTTTTAAATTTATAATTAATAAAATTATTATGCTATTTGTTATTATTATTTCCTATCATAAATTATGATGCACATATACATACAATAATTGTCCATGTAAAACATGTACTGAAACTTCTTGCATAGTTACAAATCGCAATATTTTTAATTATTTCCGAATTTTCACCACCAGTTTAATTTTAAAGAATTTAACTTAAGCTTTATATCAATAAAAGACCACTTTAAAATGTAGACTATTATTGTAAAGTTATTTTGGTTCATTCAACTCTTGAATAATTAAAAATTTTGCATCTCAGAAGAAGCATGATCGAAAATGTATAGTTGAGAGAAATTAAAAAGGCGGTGTTTCCAATCGTGATGGGCGGAGTTTAACCTTTACTAGTGTCAAAGAAAGCGGAGTTGTAACTAAGAAACTGATTAATTTCTCTCACACAATTAAACCGATATGGTTCATTGTAAGCTTTTTCGAAAGTTTTCGGAATGGACCAAATTTTACTACATTTTCCTTGTTGTAGCTAGAGTTGTCTTTTTGGAATTAACGATTAACTATTTTGATGTATATTGGATTTCGTACTTTTTTCACTGTTTCAGGGCTTGTAACTCGTCAATAAATATAGCTATTTTAATACAACTGATGTCATTTTGTAGGTTTATTTCTGCTCTTTCTAAATATGTGCTTCGTTTTTATGTAGCATTATCGATAGTTTAGCAATGAGGGTTCTTTTACAATTTTCCGAATTTTCATTCTATTTGCTGTAACTTGAAAACTATTGAGATCCGACCAGGCTTCATATACTGATTTATGCTCCATGTGATCTCCTCTATTACCCCTATTAATATTGGACCCCTTTAACGGAACACCCTGTATAAGTTCTGTTATAAGTTTTTCACTAAAAAGTGCATTAATTCGATACAATGAAAAGGTGCCGTCTTCTTTCTTTCTCATTTATTTTATTTTGCTTAAAAAGAATTACGTGGAAATTTGTTTTCGGTATTATCATCTACTGAACAATGAAGTTTTGATGCTTTCCTAAAAGGTATAAATAACAGGAAATTAAAATGCCCTTAAGAGCATAAGTCTAATCTAAATATTTTATAAAATCAATTGCCTAAGTAACATAAAAGTAAAGTTATTTCTTTTATTTCTTTTGTTTATAAATTATTACTAAAATAGGACATCGCTTGTGAGCACTTGCATTTTCTCGGTAAACCACATGATTTACTTTAAAGTAAATTCCGGTAACTTTTTGTTCTAAAAGCTTCTGTGAAAAATTACTTTACTTGAAATTGAAAGCTTTCGGGCTACAATTCCAAGGACAATATTCTTTTAAATTTTCTTAAACGTTAAGAAAGGAAACATACCTAATATTTAAAATTCGTTTGTTTCTTTTTTCCTCAGAAGATGAAGATTTTCTATCATGCTGAAGAGTTTTGAATGTTTTCAAAGAATGTATTATAAGAATTTTAAGGACAGAATGATGGTACCTACTAAAGTATATTGTACCACTATATCTTAATTAAATGGCGAAAGCTAAAAGAAAAAGAAAACAAAGAATAAAACTCTCAGCGCAATAATATATTCCGTGTGTGTGATGAAATGTGGAAAAATAATCGGAAAATTCAAGTGACTTTCACACAAAAGAGGTATAATCCCCACTTAATTATTTTGATTTTCCTAAAATATTTCTATAATAATAACAAAAGGAAAAAAATCAATCTTCTAATAAAAAAAAAAAAACATTTCGTGCATATGATGTAAAGGAAAAGGACAAAAAATCGTAAAAATCATGGGAATTAAAATATATATATATATATATATATATATATAAAGCAAAATTTCCGCTTAATTACATCGATTTACATAAAATGTTGCCATAATAGTAACAAAAAGAAATATATGAAATTTTTCGTACGAAAACGTATTTTGTGTATAGCATAATGCAAAGAAAATAAACGGTCAAGTGCGAGCATTACTCGCGAACAGAGGATTCCGTAAAATAAATATATGAATTTGTAATTGTATTATTAAAAAAAAAAAAAGTTGCTAAAAGAATACTAATACTTTGTAAAAAACTATACAACATAGGGTTGGGTATAACTGTATGTACTGTAAAAAGTGTAAATGGGTATACCATGAAAGTTCAAAGAGATATGGAACCTAAATAGTATCAAATATAGCTATTCGTATAACTCTTTTTTTAATATTATCCTAATCTGTTTATGATGAACTTAACTCGGTACTGACAATAAAAGCAGTGCATAGTTAAACTTCATTTGGCATTTCATGAAACTAAATTCAGCGTAGTAATAACCTTTATTTCTACAGTGTAGCTAAATCAAAAGCTTTGTTCAAAGTTTAAATTTGGCATTGTGTTAAGCGCGCTTCGAATTGAGGTCTCAAAGTTGCAACGCCGCCTTGGTCAGTGCCGCGTTTTTCCAGATAGGTGTTTAATTAACTTTTAAAGTCACTCGAGGCGTATTGAAAGATACAATCAATGTAAACTATCGCGAATCCCACAATATTTATGCGATTCATTCTAATTAAATCTTTCGAGGGCGATGCCCTTAAAAAAACGGACACCTAATTTTGATTCCAAAACAGACAAACGGCACCAAGAATATTTAATTAAAATTTTACTTTTATCATGTACGTGAAAATAAGCAAGTTCGCATTTTCTAATAAATTCGCTTATGAATTCTGTTGTCAGTTCATTATTTCATAAGTTTATAAATAGAATTACTCCGTGTCGGAAATGATTAAATGGTCGCAGGACTCTTAAAGCTTGAAAATTTAAGATATTTTAATTTTTTTAGATGTTAAACTCTACTAAATGTATCTTTTTCTACTAAATGTATCTTTTTTGAATATTTTGATATAATTGTTTCCTTGAAATTCCCATTAGAACAGAAGTTTTGGCTTTCAGAGTTATACCCGCTCAATAGCTGAAGCGGCGTTTCCGAAACTTTAAAGTCATTATTTTCCAAATGGCGTTTTTTGGGCATATTTTGGGATACCTCAAAAACTGCTGAATATTTTTTCATGAAATTTTCAAAGCATATATTTCATGTTAGTCTGTATAAACTGAACCTAAAATTTCCTTTTTATAGTTCAAAAAAAATATTTTTTAGGTGATTTTACTGTTGAAATTTTCAGAATTTTGTATTAGCTAAATACAACATTGCATTAAAAATATATAAATGCTTTAAATACAAATTTATTTAAGTTCAGGGAAATTATTACAATCTGAAGTATAAGTAAGCACCAAAATTTTCATTCTAGTTGTAATATTTATTTTGTAATCCTGCGCGTAAACTGTTATGCCAATTTTTTTTCGACAAATGTCTAACAGTTTCGAGCCCCCTATAAATACTAATTCTGTATCTTGCAATTTTTTATCCCAATTAAAATTGTGTTTTAAAATCATATACATTTTAAGACATTAAATGTTGAAAATGGTCTTTTTTTTTCATTTTTCCACTTTTTAGAGTCCCGAGACCCCTTAAATTAGTATGTTTTTAACAATTTGACGTTTATTGCTTTTATACTGTTACTGGACATTACATTACACATATATATCATTAAAAGTTGTTAACTAGGTATAGAGTACGCCGCCCCTGTCCTTGTGTATGTCCAAACTGACCGTACCTTTAAGGGTTAATATATCGGCTAATTACCGATTATTTTTTTCGAAAATCATTGTCAACTCTGCTTTTATTCTTCTGCAACGATAGGTATATTCAGCGATGCTCAACAATTTTTCTGAATGCCCGTAAATCGAAATTTGTGTATGACAGAAAAATGCTAATTACTCAAAAACTATGTGACCTAGGGTAATCGCTGTAATTTTCCGGTAAGGTTTATATTAACGTCTACTACCTCTAATTTTTTCATAATTTTAGTTTCAGTAGATTTGGAATTAGATGGGGGCGGGACATATTTTTGCGCTATATTTTCAACAATATCTTTGAAAATATAACACCTAAAATTAAAAGGAATGTATTTTTGAGTTCAGCGTTACAAAAGCTTTCACAGGATACCCCACATGATATGCAAAGAAAAGATTTTTTTTTCAAGTAGCATAATTAGCCCTCTACTTTTTTACTAAATATATTTATGAATGTTTATTAATCTGAAAATATGTGGGTCAATGGTCTTTTTTACTTCTCCGAATTTGAACTTTCCACGTTCCATAGTTTACGAGTAAAATGCCTGTGACAGACAAACAGACAGACACAGGAGTGATCTTATAATGGTTCCGTTTTTACTTTTTAAGTACGGAAACCTAAAATTTGTAAAAATCACATGAAAGTTAGACCAATGAAGCAGAACCTCCACTTAATCACTTCGATTTACTTAAAATGTTGCTATAATAATAACAAAAGTTACAAAATCAAACTTTTAGTAGAAAAGAATATTTCGTGTATATGAGATAAAGAGGGGAAAATCACGTGAATTTTACACAAAGAAGCAGAACCTCAACTAATTACTTCGATTTTTGTAAAAGTTGCTAAAATAAGTACAAATGGGAAAAACATAAAACTTTTAGTACAAAAACATGTTTCGTGTATATTATGTAAAAGAAAAAAAAATATTAACAATCACGTGAATTTTAGACCAAAGAAACAGAATTTCTACTTAATTACTTCGGTTTGCTTAAAATGTCGCTATAGTAATAACAAAAGGGAAAAAATCAATCTTTTCGTACAAAACATGTTTTGTCTATATGGTGTAAGTAAAACAAATCTTAAAAATCACGTGAATTTTAGACCAAAGTACCAAAATCTCCACCTTGTTACTTTGATTTTCAGAAACATGTTGCTATAATAATAACAAATGGAAAAAATCAGTCTTTTAGTACAAGAATATATTTGGTATATGCGATGTAAAGAAAAGAAAATCTTAAAAATCACGTGAATTTTAGACCAAAGAAGCAGAACCTCCCCTTAATTACTTTGATTTTCTGATAAATGCTGCTATAATAATAACAAAAGGTAAAAATCAATCTTTCAGTGCAAAAACATATTTCGTATATGTGATGTAAAGAAAAAAAAGGTCAAGTACGAGTATTACTTGTGCTCAGAGGGTTCCGTACAATAAATATATGAATTATTAACTGTATTATTAAAAAAATCGTTGTTAAAAAAATAATAAGACTTTGTAACAAACTATACAGCGTAGGGTTGGATATAGCTACATATACTAGAAAAGTGACAATGGGTGTACCATAAAAGTTCAAAGAGATAGGAAGCCTAAATAATATCAAATAGTATTGCTATTCTGTGTAACTCTACTTTTAATCTTATCCTAATCTGTTCATGGTGAACTTAATTCGGTACTGACAATAAAAGTAGTGCATATTTAAACTTCATTTGGCATTTCAGAAAACTAAATTCAGCGTAGTAATAATCTTTTCTTTTTACAGTGTAACTTAAACAAAACCATTGTTCAAAGTTTAAACTTGGCATTGTGCTAAACGCGCTTCGAAAGGAGGTAGCAAAATTGGAGCGCCTCCTTGGTCCGTGCCGCGTTTATCCAGATAAGTTTTTAACTAAATTTTAAAGACAGAGGGCGTATTGAGAGATCTGCTCAATGCAAACTAGTTGCGATTCCTATAGTATTTATCTCAGTAATTCTAATTAAATTAGTCTGTTTTTAACAATTTTATGTTTATTGCTTTTATATTGCTACTGGACATTGAATTACACAAATATATTATTGAAAGTTCTTATCTGGACTTTAAAATCCGATGGTACAAAGAGTATGCCACCCCTGTCCATTATGTATGTCCAAACCGTCCGTGTCTTTAAGGGTTAATATTTTAGCTAATTATAGACAATTTTTTTTTCGAAAATCAATATCAACAATGCTTTTATACTTCTGCTACGATAGGTACCTCCAACACTTCTCAACACCTTTGCTGCTGCAAATCTAGATTTGCGTGTAACGGAAAAATGCGCTATTCTCAAAAACTATGTGACCAAGTGTGATCGCTATATTTTTCAAGCAAGTTTTAAATTAACATCTATATCCTCTAATTTTTTTCATAATTTTAGTTTGAGTAGATTTGGAAATAGGGGGGAACATATTTTTGCACTACATTTTCGGAGATATCTATGAAAATACAATACCTAAAATTAAAAGAAATGTATTTTTGAGTTCGGCGTTACGAAAGCTTTCACACTATATGCAAAAAATGAGATAATTTTTTTCTAGTAACTTAATTAGCCTTCTTTATTTTTTAAAAATATATTTGTGAATGTTTAATAATCCATAAATATGTGGGTCAATAGACTTTATTACTTCCAGCAATTTGAACTTTCCTCGTTCCATAGTTTACGCGTAAAATGGCTGTGACAGACAGACGGACAGACACAGGAGTGGTCTTATAATGGTTTCGTTTTTACAAGTACGGAATCCTAAAAATCGTTAATATTACGGGAATTTTAAACCAAAGATGCAGAACCTCCACTTAATTAATTCGATTTTCTGAAAAATACTGCTCTAATAATAACAAAAGGAAATATATCAAACTTTTCGTACAAAAACATATTTGGTGTATGTGATACAAAATTAAAAAAAATCATAAAGATCACGGGAATTTTAGACAAAAGAAGCAGAACCCCCACTTAATTACTTTGATTTCCTTGAACTGTTCCTATAATAATAAGAAAATGAAAAATATCAAATTTTTAGTAGAAAAATCTATTTCGTGTATATGATGTAGAGGAAAAAAATCGTAAATACAGCATGAATTTAGACCAAAGAAGCAGAACTTCCACTTAATTGCTTCAATTTTCTTCAAATGTTGGTATAATAATATCAAAAGGAAAAATATCAAACTTTTCGTTCGAAAACTTAATTTGTGTATATAATGTAATGGAAAAGAATCGTAAAAATAACATGTATTAGGACAAAACAAGCAGAACCGTCACTTAATAACTTCGATTTCCTTAAAATTTTGTTATAATAATATCAAAGGGGAAAAAATCAAACTTTCAGTACAAAAACATATACATTTTAAACATATTATGTAAAAAAAGAAAAAAAACGTAAAAACCACGTAAATTTTAGACCAAAGAAGCAGAACCTCAACTAATTACTACGATTTCCCAAAACTTTTACAATAAGAATAATTTAAAAAATATATCATTTTTTATTTTAGATTTATTTTATTTTCACTTAAGATTTCTACAGTATGAATAAAATTCGCAAGCTCTATTAAAATATGAAAATACTTGGAATATATTATGTTTAAAAATCACGAGTCTACACATTTTATAAATTCAAATGCTGAAATAACACGAATAAATATAATGCACTTTATTCAGATTATAAGATATTACCAAAATAGCAACCGTTGGAGCGTAGTCTTATCCCCCCCAAAAAAACTATAAAAAATTTAAATATCCAAAATTAGTTCTTTATAATTCCAGAACTGTACTTATCCCTTGGAAAATTTAAGTGAAATTTTAGAAAATATTTTAATTTCAATCAAAATCTCTCGATTATTTTCCATTGCAGAATATTTCCTAAAGTTTCATTTAAACTCAAGAATAAGAATACACTTAAGTATCGCAATTGTTTGTTTTTTTTCTTAGGATTTAGATTTTCTGTGTTGTTGAAGTGTCTTTGAATTTTTTAATCAACGACTAATAAGAATTTTAATGATAGGATAATGGAATCCTTTAAAAAAGCGTTGTATAGTTTTTATACTACATTTTAAGGAGAAAAATAGAAAACATGTATTAGTCTTAAAATATATTTCTTGCATAGGATGAAATGTATGCAAATGATTTTTTAAAGACCAAAGAATTTGTCTCAAATCATTTTCCCATCAAAGATCACTAAATGAAAATAAGCATTAATAATTCGATTTATATTTTTCCTAATACATATAAAGAATTCATTTTGAATGTAAAATCCACGACCACACACACACACACACACAAAAAAAAAAAAAAAAAAATGTAGAAACTTTGTTTAGGAAGAAATTTTCTGCTAAGCTGGTTAACTGGGTTACTAAAAAAATATTTCTTTACCTTGTGTAAAGATTTAATATTTTAAAGAAAATTCTTCTAAATAGGCTAAACCATTGTTTTCCAATTCAAAAAAGTTGTTCTTATAAATGTCTCACGAAAATGATCATTAATGATCGTTTTAATGATAAAGTACGGTCTTCGGTTTTCATTTATTTCTATTCGCTTAAAAAGAAATTAGGCGGAGATTATTTTCAGTGAAGTTATCTACATAAAAAATCTATGTAAGAAGACAATTTGTTCCAAGCATGTTAAATGGGTTACTAATCATATATTTCTTTACCTTGTGCAAAATTTAATTTTATTAAGAAAATTCTTCTAAATGGACTAAAGCATTGTTTTCCAATGCAAAAAATTTGTCCCTATAAAGGTCTCACGAAAGTGAGCAGTAATGGGCATTTTAAAAATAAAGAAAGGTTTTAATTTATTTCGATTTTCTTAACCCCTTGAGGGGCAGTGGAATAAAATATATCCCACCTAATTTAAATAAGATTCTCACCAGAAAATTTTAACTAAATTTTATATTTTTAACTTTGAAGAAAAATCGTTGAAAAATTTCTTTTCATTATTTAAAAATAAAATTTTTCGATTATTCCGGTGAGAATTCAATATATAGAGACATTTTTACTTGCCCCTCAAGGGGTTAACACGTTCGCTGCCAAGCTACGAGCATACTCGTAGCTTTAATATTCGCGGCTTTAATTTATTAGTTACTTTGTCACCATTATTTAAGAATTTAAAAATTTGCTTTATTTATTTTCAGAAGTTTTGCTGTTTTAGTGAAGCGAAATTTACCTTTCTGAATTTGTGATGGCAAATGACTTTTAAGAAGAAATTTGGAAAATTCTTACTTTATAGGTTTGGCAGTGAACGTGTTAAAAAGAAATCATGCAGAGATTTGTCTTCAGTTCTACATAAAAAATCTATGTAGGAAGAAAATTTCTGCCAAGCAGGTTAAATGGGTTACTAAATCAGATATTCCTTTACTACCTGTGTAAAATTTAATTTTTTTTTGAGAAATTCCTTCTAAATGGGCTAAAGCTTTCTTTTACAATTCAAAAAACTTGTTCCTGTAAATGTCTCACGAAAATGAGCATTAATGGACGTTTTAATGATAATATACGGTATTCAGTTTTCATTTATTTCGATCTTCTTAAATATAAATATTGTGGAGATTTATTGTCAGTGTAGTTATCTACATAAAAAATCTATGTCGGAAGAAAATTTCTGCTAAGCAGATTAAATGGGCTACTAAATCAGATATTTCTTCACCTTGTGTAAAGATTTTAAATTTTAATAAGAAAATTCTTCTATTTAAGCTAAAACATCGTTTTTTAAAGCAAAAAAAGTTGTTCTTATATGAAAAGCTAAGCGGAAGAACATGCTAAGCAACAAAAATTACATTTGAAGAAATTTTGAAAGTTTTGTGAAAGTTTTTGCTGTAAATTTTAATGATTTATTTTCTGTTTGATACCATATGTTTAAAATATTAACAGGTATGGTACTAAACTCTCTGAGAAAACCTTATTCGTATTTAATTTTCAAATATTAAAAATTATTAATATTATTGACATTATTAAATATTAAAATATTAAGCATTAATGAATAACGTCTTAAATCTTCAAGACTAAATATAATCTTAGTATTTTAGCTTCATCATGTGATAGGATACCTCATAACGCTTTCAGCCAAAAGATAAAAAATATTTTTAGAAAATGCAGCATAACATGTTCATCCACTCAGTTCTTCATATATATCTGACTAAAATGAGCATTAATGGGCGTTTTAATGCTAAAGTACAGTCTTCGGTTTTCATTTATTTGGATTTGCTTAAAATGAAAATATATGGAGATTTATTTTTAGTGTAGTTATCTACATAAAAATCTATGCAGGGAGAAAATTTCTGCCGAGCAGATTAAATGGGTTGCTAAATCAGATATTTCTTTACCTTGTATAAAGATTTAACTTTGATAAAAAAAAAAAAAAAAAAAAATTCTAAATAGCATAAAACATTGTTTACCAATGCAAAAACGATATTCTTATAAAAGTCTCTGGAAAATGAGCATTAATGGTCGTTTTAATGATAAAGTACAGTCTTCGGTCTCAGGTTTTCATTTATTTCTATTTGCATAAAAAGAAATTATGCGGAGATTTATTTTCAGTGTATTTATCTACATAAAAAATCTATGTCGGAAGAAAATTTTCTGCCAAGCAGATTAAATGGGTTACTAAATCAAAAATTCCTTTACCTTCTGTAAACGTTTAAATTTAATAAAAAAGATTCTTCTAAATAGACTAAAATATTTCTTTCCAATGCCAAAAAGATGTTCTTTTAAATGTCTCCCAAAAATGAGCATTAACACTAGAACCGCCGGAAATTTTACTGAATTGTTATAAAAATATTTTACACCGGAAATTTTAATTGAAACTACTTAACTTATTTATTTAACTTATTTCTCCGAAGTACACTTTAAGCTTATTTTAGAAAGAAATTACTGGTGATAATTGAAATATTTTCTAGTGTTCTAGTGTTAACGGGCATTTGAATAATAAAGTACGACCTTCAGTTTTCTATTATTTGACTTTGCTTAAAAAGAAATTATGCGAATATTTATTTTCAGTGTAGTTATCTACATAAATGATAACGATCTGATTCTTTCTTAAAAGATACAAATATCAGGAAATACATGTCTAACTACATTATAAAGGAAAAACGTGTCCGTGCGTAACCATGGAGGAAAGAGATAGATGGAGATGCAGTATGCCGTAAAAACGGTTTGTAATATGATGTGTGTTCTTGCTGAATTATAAATGCCCTCATTCGACCTAAAAGAAACAAGCACATGGAACAGAGACCGAATTCCTTGACATCTCCTGTGCATTTTTTCTCTAAATGAAAATGATCTGCTTATATTTAAAAGCTTTCTAAAGTAGCATTTCATTGTATTATAAATTTAAAACTGTATTACTAAAAGTTTTCTTCTTTCTTTTTTTTGCGAAAGTAAGTGATTGTTATGGGCCGAACACAGCTGATTTTAGGGTTAGATTTTTGGCGTCACCTCCAGCCGCCACACTTCATCCCTATTTTTTCTCTTTACTCTATGGTGCGTACCGCTGACGACAATTGTCGGTGGCAGCACCAAACGATTAAATTTAACTTTTACTGCAATTTTTTGGCGAAATCGAAATAGGGGGTCGAATAGGGGTGAAAAAGTACTTTCAAATGAAATTTGTTTGAAAATTGTATCTCAATTTGTTTGAAAAATGTATCGCTATTTACTTTATATATATATATATATACCGGGTGTCCCAAAAAGGACTGACGGATTTTAAAATTCAATAACTTGCAAACGGTGACAGATATTTAAAAAATTCTTGCAGGAGGGTTATGCATAAGGTCAAAAGTTTTTTTTACAGTGATTTTCAATTTTAGTTCGAATTACAAACAATAGATGGCGCTGTAAGCAGTAGTCGCTAAATACAGGCTCCATTTTTGGTCCTTTATCTTGTTCCATGCGGAAAAAGGAGATGGAAATGTATTATCCGGGCCACGAAGTACCAAAAATCGAGCCTGAATTTAGTGTCTATTGATCGCAGCGCCATCTATTGTTTGTAATTCGAACTAAAATTGAAAATCACTGTAAAAAAAAACTTTTGACCTTATGCATAACCCTTCTGCAAGAATTTTTTAAATATCTGTCACCGTTTACAAGTTATTGAATTTTAAAATCAGTCAGTCCTTTTTGGGACACCCGGTATATATATATATATATATATATATATATATGATACGATTTCACTCGTATCATATGAATATGTAGATCTTAAGCACCAGCATACCCACATTATTTACTCAATGAAGAAATCATTGTTTTATGCAGTCGAACAATCGTGATAGAAGAGTGGAAGCCCAGGCTGTCGTCCACTGGAATGTTTCCCGAAGCATAAATAATCAAAGCCGATAGATGCATCAAAACGTTTATTAATCGATCTTATAATGCACCAATTCCACTATTTATAGGTGATCCATGTCCGGGCAGTCGCTTCGTAATAAATTGTACCACTAGATGTTACGAATAGAACAAATGATGAAGATTCAGGAAAAACACACACACCAGGTGGCGTGGTTTTATTAGGCAACTCAAATATCGTTATATTCTGTCTCTCCTAGCCCATGCAACTGGTTATGTACTCCGAAAAACAGCGCGCGGATGGATACAGAAAGGTGGAAAACCAATGTCAGCAGAGAGGTGAGGAAGGATGGGACATGAAACAGATTACGATTCGATGGGAAGAGGATGACGTCTATAATGAACCTATAATGAACATACGGCGTCAGTATTAAAGCGCAAATAATGTTGGCGGACGCATGGAATTGTGGGTATAGAGCACGAAAGAACAAATTATATTAAAACATTCGAAAGAAAAGAATTTATTTTTTAGAATAAAATGAAAAAGTAATTTAATGGGTTTATGAGATGAGGCGAATGGATTAAGGATTTTGAGATTAATAAAAGAATACGCAGTTTTAAATGCATGAAATAAAAGACAAAAAATATTAAGATATTATTAAAGATAGGTAAAAAAGGAAAAATGTTAAGAATTTGGAATAGTTTTGCTAAGATAAAAGGGCGAAATTTTTTATTATTACACACACACACATATATATATATAATTTCCACGCATGATTTTTTTTAAAAAACCGATGTCTATTGTGTGCAGACGATTACGTAAGATAAATTCGCTTGTACTTAAATTAATATAAATTGCACAGCATTTGTTTCCAGCTTATCTCCCATAAAAAAATTAAAACATTTATCGATCCATAAATAAAACAATAAAATATAAATAATATACAAATTTAAGACATGTGATCAAACTATGCACTTAAAACACTAAAATGTTCCGAATAAAAAAAATCTGCTTGTAAATAATGATCTTTGGCTGTTTCTTCGACTGTTAACTCCTAGAGCTTCGGCCAATACAAAACTATCGCTTTTAATAAATGTCCATACTTTATTTAAACTAATTACTATTTTTCATATAAATATGGTATTTATTATTGTTAGTGCGTATTTAACAATATATTAAATGTAAAAATATCTAATATAGTTATGACTTAAAGAAATGTTATTGCTCTATCAAAATATAGATAATTATATCATAACTTCAAATGCTTAAGTAACTTAAATTCATATAAAGTCATTTATTCAGTTTATAAAATATTTTTAAAATGTGTTCTGTCAGCACATTCTTTTCTTCTGTAAAACATATGATTTACTTTAAATCAAATTGCAACAACTCATTTTCCTTGAAGCTTCAGTGAAAAAGTAGTTTAGTTAGAATTGAAAACTCTTAGACTACTTATATAATATTCTCTTAAGTTTTCTTAAAAGTTAAAAAGGAAACATACACAGCATTTAAAATTTCTCTGTTTCTTTTTTCGCATAAGAATCAGATTATTCTGTCATGCTGAAGAATTTTACATTTTTTCAAAGAATGTGTAGAAAGGTTTCTAGAACAAATATGATTGTATCTCTGAGCGGTTTGGACGTATTTTTACGTTTCCTCAAAACAACTTAAATCTGTTATAGAAAAAAATATTTTAAGCAGAATTGTATTTTAAAATGTATACCAAATAAAGGGCCATGAAGTGTATTTTAGAAACAAACAGGGAAACAAAATTTAAATTATGATAATTTTTATAAGCATTTTTTATGAAAATACAGGAAAGCCCTCAAGACACTAGGAGGGCTAGTGAGATCAATTGCACCGTTGGATTTTATTTAAAGGGTGGAAATCAGAAAACGAAAAAAAAAATGAAACAGTTAGTGAAAAACAAATTTGGTGTATAAGATAAAATGTATGCAAAATAATTGATTTTGGAATAGAAAAGTACATTTCCCCATTTATTTGAACAATACAGATAGGTTTATACAAATAACTACAGTGTGACTTCAAAAATATGGCATTCAGAAATCCGGCAACTTCAAAAATCCGGCTTGAAAAACATTTTTCCTACCTTTTTCTTTTACAATTTCAAGTTATGGGAGATGCAAAATAGCAATTCTTTATGAATTAAAAACTTCAAGATCGAAAGTAAAAAAAAAAAAAAAAAAAAAAAAAAAAAAAGAATATTTGACTTTTTTTTACATTTGTCAGTGGCGATTATTTTCTGAACAAATTTTCTGGGAGCTGCACTGTTGCTTAGCAACGGGAACAACTTTAGGAAATGCATAAATTTGACTGGAGTATTAATATATGATTTAGAGAAACAAGACTGTATATCCGAAATAGACATTCTTTATTAAAAAATATATATATTAAAAAAGGCCAAAAAAATTGAAGCAAACAAAGTTGACATCGATGTTTCCGAAATTATAACAGAAGAAATAATTTCGCTCTATATTGGAATTTTTTTTCTTTCTGTAACACATTAAATATCATATAAAGAAAGTTTTTTTTCTCCTTTTCTAACATAATTATCACTTAATAATGAATTAAATTATTACTAAAGGCACCATTAAGAATAGACACTATATGGCCAAAGGTGACCGGTCACTTGCGGTTTTAGACGTTTTGTTAAACATCTAGAAAAATACATGAGGAATTAACCTGAAACTACAGGTATTTTTAAACAGAATAGCATAGGTCATATATTTCCGCGAAGGTTTTTTCCCGAAACCCCATAGGGAACTGTCAACAAATTGAAAAAGAACGAATATCTTTTGGATAAACTTGTAAAAATTAATGTAGCAAAAGCGTTCAAACTCGAGATTATTAATAAGCGCCTTACTGTAATATACTGTATTCATTTTTATGAGAATAGCATGTATACTCGTAGAAAAATTAAATTTTTTATAAAAACAGTTCGAAATTTCACCAAGTTTTTTGCTTATTATTTACAGAGTTCTTAATATTAAAAAAAAAGTTCTTTTCAGAAAATATGACAAAGAACATTGTACACAATACTCTGCAATCAGAATTAAAAATTAATAAAAATTGGATGAAAAATGACCTGGTTAACTAAAAAATGTTTCACTGCGCATGCGTGAATGCAATCAAAATATAATGTGCATAATGCATTAGCTATGTATATCGAGCAACATTTGTGAAAGTCTGAAAATCATAGCTTCAAAATTCTTAAAATTATCGTCGATAGAATAAGATCGAAATCCATTGTTCCCCCCAAAAAGCAAAAAGATGAGGGGTTGTATCAAATATATGTTGATTAGTGCCAAGATAGCGTACACAATATTGCACGTACTACTATATTTGGATGCAGCCCCTCATTTTTTTGCTTCCTTTTAGGAACAACGGATTTCGAGCTTATTCTATCGACGATAATTTTCAGAATTTTTAAGCCATGATTTTCAGACTTTCACAAAATTTGCTCTATATACTTAGCCAATACATTATGCACATTATATTTTGATTGCATTCGCGCATGCGCAGTGAAACACTTTTTAGTAAACCTGCTCATTTTTCATCCAATTTTTATTATTTTTTAATTCTGATTGCAGGCTTTATGCACAATGTTGTTTGTCATATTTTCTGAAAAGAACTGTTTTTTATATTAAGAACTCTGCAAATTATAAGCAAAAAATTTGGCGAAATTTGGGACTGTTTTTATAAAAACCTTAATTTCTCTACGAGTATACATGCTATCCTCATAAAAAGGAGCACAGTATATTACAATATGCCACTTAATAATAATCGCGAGTTTGAAAGCTTTTGCTGCATTAGTTTCTACAGGGTTATACAAAAGATATTAGATTTTTTCTATTTGTTGACGATCCCCTATGGGGTTGCGGGAAAAAATCCCCGTGGAAGTATATGACCTATGCTATACTGTTTACACACCTGCAGTTTCAGGTTAATTCCTCATGTATTTTTCTAGATATTTAACAAA
Organism: Maratus speciosus; assembly: GCA_963932465.1. Taxonomy (NCBI): domain Eukaryota; kingdom Metazoa; phylum Arthropoda; class Arachnida; order Araneae; family Salticidae; genus Maratus; species Maratus speciosus. The sequence continues at coordinate 276,652,596 of OZ010789.1, forward strand.
ACGTCTAAAATCGCAAGTGACCGGTCACCTTTGGTCATATAGTGTAGTACTGCTTTTGATATTCATAGTTACTATTTTTGATATTCCTTCAAAAATCCGGAATTTTCGAAAATCCGGCATAGTCTCGGTCCCGATGATGCCGGATTTTTAAAGTTATACTGCATTAAAAATTGAAGAGCTTAGAGGAAAAACGTGTCATGATACATTTTCTCAAAAGTTGTTTTATTTTACAGATGGAACCTTATGATGTACTATATTATTTGGTAAAACAAAAATACTAAAATTCTACTTAGTATTACAGATATGAGACAGTATCCTTAAGATTTAATATACAGTAGAACCTCGATTATCCGAAGTAATTGGGACCGACCATCTTTCGGAAAATCGCAATTTTCGGATAATCGAGAATGCTTCAATTTTAAGATTAAGGACAAATATACGCGGTATTTCTTATTATGGTAACAAGTGCTTAATAAAAATAAAGCAATAGCAAAATAGAAACAAGAATAAATTACCTGAATTTCATTTTTTAGATTAAGTGCTTTTTACATGTTTTACAAAAGTTTGAAACAAAGTTTTGTTTATCGCAGTTTCGATTGCCTTTGCTTTGCAACTCTGCCACATAATACTATTAGTTCACTAGTATCACAGTCTTTCTGCTGCTCCAGTCGTGACAAACCTATTGCAAAACATTCAAAAGCTTCAGAATTGCTAATTCGTTCGTTTTCTTCTCTTTCTAGACCACGTTCACACATTCCGATTCTCCATCCTCTTACTGTTCACTTCACAGTTTACGGGAGCTCAAGTTAAATGCAAAGGAATTCTAAGAAAGGGGATCAAAAATATTTATCTGTACTCGTGTTTTGGAAAGGACCGCTTTCACACAAGGAATGTAACAAGCAAAAAAAAAAAAAAAAAAAAAAAAAACTTCAAAAATATGGATTTCGGTTAACCGAGAGTTTCGGATAAAAGAGGTTCTACTGTATATTTAATAATTTAAATGGTAAAAATAATTTCTAATATTTAATAATTAAATGTTAATGTTCTTTTCTTGGAGAGTTTAGTTATCACCCATTAACAGTCAAACATATGCTACCAGAAAGCAGGATATTTCGGTCTCTATGCTATTTTGGTCTCGATGCCATTTCGGTTCCCTGCCATTTCGGTGCCTTGCAGTTGTTGATGAAAGCAGTTATATTGTTAAATAAAAAGAAATATAAAAAAATTAAATTGTTTTTATTTAATGTATTTATTTACAACAATTTAAAATTATCTCCATTATTAATCGTTTATATAACTAATTTATCTATTACTTGATTAAAAAATTATTACATGAATTGCATAATAGTTATTACAGAGAAAATGCAAATACATATTTTTTTTTTTTTTTTTTTTTTTTTTTTACGGTTACTATAATATTATTAATTTCATTAGGATGTATAAAAATGCTATGAATTCTGAGAATAAATATGTTGTTTATTTATTTATTAGTTAGTTTATAATATTTTCTTGCTTTTTAAATGTAATTAATTAATAGTATTTTGCTCTTTGTGAATTAAACTATAACTGTGTTTAAAAAATTTCAAAATCTACATCTGGACAATAATATCACCTAACAATGTAAAAATTATTTTTAAATATTTGTGTAATGTTGCATCATTATTATTATTATCATAAGTTAATAATTACTTGAATTTTATATTTTCGTCTGATTTTTCAAAAAAAATCTTTTTTAGTTTTTGGGAATAATAAATAAAACAGTTTGAATAAAAACTTCAACTGATGAATAATTTCTATTAATTAGTTATTAAAATAGTTGGTAATTTTAGCATGAAAATGAAATTAATACTTTATTAAATATATTTTTTAATTTAATAAATTCTTAATTTATTAAATTAGTAACATTACTAATGTAAATTACAAATTTTTACTTTAAAATAAACTCAATACATAATATATTATATATTCAGTTTTTCATTATATTTTATAATAGCTATAAACTGAAATATAAACTTTACTTGTTTATTTATTTTATATTTAAAGATACTGAAATTTAAAACTATTAATATAATTAATAATAAAACAAAGTAAAAATTTATTAAACTTATTTTCTGGTAAAGAGAGAGGAAAAAAGTAATAAATAAAAATTATAAGAAAAGGACAAATGCGAAAAAGCTTAGTTTTGTTAGTTAAAAAATTAAAATAGAATTAATTAAAATATTAGTAACACTATTACATAAAATTAAAAATAATCATTTTATTAAAAAGAAATAGGCCCAGTTTCAATAAATTTCGCTCACAAAAATCTGTTTCAAGAGGTGTGAAGACTGCAATTAGTTGTGAAGGAATTAGTGTTCAAGAAGTGTGAAGACAAGTGCAATTATAAAAAAAAAAGGGAGGAGGGGGGGGGGGGGATCTAAAAAGTTTTCTGAAAACAAAATATTTTTCATAGTACGCATAGTATCGCCTAGTACGAAACTCTGTATTGCTTTCCCAATGTTTATAATATTAAAATAACTTATGAAACAAATTTATAAGGTTCAACATTGTATTGTAAAAATAATAAGAAAGATTAAATATTTGTACTTTAATATTATTAATCTCAATTCTGATTAATTAAAGGAGGGTGTGTAGATGGGGGATTTGAGGAAATATTTACTTATAATAGCTTATAAGTGTTTAATTAAATTATTGAAGACATTTATTATTAATGATATTAGAAGAAAACAAAATTAAGCACCGTATTTGTCTATTGTCCAATTGATGATAATTTAGAAGTTCTAATTAAATGTATGAAATGCACCAGAAAAAAATGTATTTAAGGTAGTTTATAGTATATATAAAATGCCAAATAATAACAATAAATTACAAAATTTAAAACATCCATTCTCTAAAAAAAAAGAAAAAAAATAGGTCCCCTGTAAAATTATGTCACATTGTTACATCGCACAAAATTTCAGCGCGCTGTGACTTCATTATCATGTGTCATAAAAGTTTAAATTTCTCGGATTCTTATATTCAGCTTTTTATAAAATTCGGGAAGGTGATGTCGATAAAAAAGGGGTAAAGGCCCCAAATAATGTTGAACCATACAGAATTTGGCGGGTTTCGAAAATTAAAGTCCGACTTATGAGGTGGTGGGCACCGAAATAGCAAGGGACCGAAATGGCAAAGGACCGAAATGGCTAAGGACCGAGATGGCAAGTGACCGAAATGGCTAAGGACCGAGATGGCAAGGGACCGAAATGGCTAGGGACTGAAATGGCATCAGGACCGAAACGGCGAAATCAAAATGTCGTGTACCCTCATACTAAGAAGGAATTAAATAAATAACTCAATTGAAAAAAAAATACTTTCACTTCAATTTTCTCTAATTCTATATTTTGTTATATATTGTCTTCTTCCACTCAGGTCTTCAATCGAACTATTTTTTCTTTTTGTGTACAATACTCACTTTTAAATTTGAAATTGCACTAAAAGAAGAAGCACACTGTAGTCTAGAGCAAAAAGCTATTGTTAGAAATGTTTTATTGTGGAAATAAACGTTATAAAAAGCATTGACTGCTACGTTTCTCTGTTACTTCAATTTTCTTTAAAATGTCCCTGTCAGAATAAATAAAGGGAAAAGAAATCATTTTTCATTTTTGCTATATTTTCTCTGAAGTTTTCTATAGTTTGAATAAATTTCGCAAGCTCTTTAAATTATGGAAATACTGGTAATATATTATATCTAAAGACCGTAATAACAAGGGACCGAAATGGCTAGAAGCCGAAATAGCTAGGGACCGCAATAGCTAAGGACCGAAATGGCATCAGAACCGAAATAGCGAGGCTGAAACGGCGACGGGGCCAAAATATCGTGTACCCTGCTACTAAGAAAGAGTTAAATAAATAACTAAATAAAAAAATACTTCAATTTTCTCGAATTCTAATTTTTGTTACACATTATTCTTCTTCCATTCAGGTCTTCAATTGAACTATTTCTTCTTTTTGTGTACAATACTCACTTTTAAATTTGAAATTGCGCTAAAAGAAGCAGCACACTGTAGTCTAGAGCAAAAAGCTGTTGTTAGAAATGTTTTATTTTGGAAATACATTTTATAAAAAGCATCGACTGCTACGTTTCTCTATTACTTCAATTTTCTTTAATCTTCTTTCAATTTCCTGTCAGAATAACTAAAGAGAAAAAATCATTTTTAATTTTAGCTGTATTTTCACTGAAGTTTTCTACTCTTTGAATAAACTTCGCAAGCTCTTTAAATCATGGAAATACTAGGAATATATTATATCTAAAAAGCACGAGTCTACATATTTTATAAATTCAAATGCTGAAATAACACGAATAAATATAATGCAATTTATTCAAATTATAAGACATTATCGAAAGAGTAAATCGTTTGAGAGTAGATTCCTTTCCTCCAGAAGTACAGATGATTTATCTTAATGAAAACTATGTAAATTTAAATTTTCCCGAATCAGTTCATATGTCATTTGCAGAATTGCACTTATCCTTTTGAATGCTTAAGTAAAACTTTATAAAATATTTTAATTTTAAGCAATAGCCACCCGTTTTTTTCCAATACAAAACATTTGTTGACGTTTCCTTAAAATTTAAGAACGAAAAATCATGCATTCAGCAGAGATAGTAAAACACTTTCCAACACATTCAGCATATTATATCAAAATATCACAATTTCTTAAGGTGAAAGATGGTCTAAATTAGCAATTTGTAAAACGCATACGCATGTGAAAACACAACGTCTGGTATTACATGGAATAGTCGGAAAAATATCCAATTTTGTTTTTGATCAGCCCTGTATATAAACTATATATTTTTGTATATACTGCATAGTAAGCTAAATGTTAGATCAGCTAAACGCTTATCACAATTAAAAATTCCCATTCAGAAATTTCCATCAATAAACGGAATTGTACTTGAGAACTTCTGTGCAGCCGGGTATATGATCTACGGAATTTATATACACCAAGTAATATACATAATAATAATAATAATAATAATAATTAAAATGGGTACCACCACAGAAAATACACTTCCAGCAAGTATTGTTCATTAACTTTAGTAGTGCAATTTATATTCATTTTTTTCTTTAGCCAAATTCTCTTGTGTGCCCGTGTAATTGAACGATAAACTCTATGTACAACAGCGGCTTGTAGTACTCTATAGTTATATTATAAATTCCAATATGTTTAAAACAGTGCAACATCATTAAAATGCACAGCAAACCCCCATAGACCGTAATATCACGAAATTCTTTGTTCATTTTTAACGAACAAAGTATGAAAGGTGTAACAAAGGTGTAACAAAGGTGTAAACGAACCGTAAACACACACCTTAGTTTGAATGAAATGATGAGTGTTGTATGTCATTGTAAATTCCAATAATGTATATAAATTTCATGGCGATATTATTATATTTATGCGAGTTATAGCACGGCTGACTGACACATGGACAGACAAACCCAATTCCTAAACACATTTAAACTATTTGGAAGGTGCTAAAAAAATACTCAAGCATTGGGATTTCTTTGTTTTACATTAAGATTAAGATTTTCTATGTTGCTGAAGTGTCTAAGGAATTTTAATCAACAAATAATAAGGATTTTAGAGTTATGATGCTGAAATGACTTGAAAGTACGTCGTATAGTTTTGACGTTAAATTTAAAATTAGAAAATATAAAAATATGTTTTAGTCTTAAAAAGTATTTCTTGAAGAAGATGAAATATATGCAAACAAATTTTTAAAGTCAAAAGCATTTTCTTTTAAAATCATTTTCCCACCACAGATCACTAAATCAAAATAAGCATTTACTATATTTACTAGCGTAAAAAATTAACTTTAAATGTGAAATTCAACCGAAATGAACAACTACACACGGAAAAAATCACCTAGAAAATCTATATTGGAAGAAAATCTTACTGAACTATTAAATAGTTTACTAATTAAGATATTTCTTCCTCTAATGTAAATAATTATAATAGTGAAATTCTTCTTAATGGGTTAAAACATCGTTTTCCAATGCGAAAAAAAAAATTCATATAAATTTCTTTCAAGAAAATGACCATAAATACGTTTTAATGAAAAGTACTATCTTCTTCGTTTTTCATTTATTTCAGTTTGCTGAAAAATAAATTATGCTGAGATCTTTTTCAGTGTAATTATCTGCATTAAGAATAAAGATATGATTCTTTCTTAAAAGATATAAACATCAATAAATCAAAATGCCTTTATAAGAATGAGTTTAACTATTTTCATAAATTCAAATGTTTAACTTAATTGGTATAAAGTCAATAAATGAAAATGAAAATTCTAGAGCTATATTCACCATGAGTTAAATAATTAAAATATGCATAAAGCACAAATAATTGTACAAAAATTACTTTTAGTTGCATAAATATAGTACACTAGAGCGCCGATTATCCGAACAATTCGGGACCGACCCTAGTTCGGATAATTGGATAGCCAATTTAGCGGATGTTCCTGACTATACTCAGATCTTCACACTTTATCCACGCTTCGGATTGACAGCATTAGTTAATGCTGGCATGTTTAAAAATTGATTTTTGTCTTTTCATTTTTTTGTTTACTTTTTTATATCATTTGCTGAACTCCAGATATTATAATTTAAGCAAAAAATCGTTCAATTGTTGCTTGCTTCAAAGAAGACATTCTTTTCAATGCTGCCATGTCTCAAATTCTTCTTAAATATGTTAGTTAAATAGAATCAGCATTCTTCTGCCGTTCGAACCATTTCATATATGTTTCCAAACATTCAAAGGCTTTGTTATGTGATGGACCTGGATTATTTTCAGAGCATTCCTTTTCGTTTTCTTCAATTTTAGTTTCGTCTTGAATCTCATCCACAATCTCATCATCCTTTTAAATCTGATATCCAGATCTAATAGGGTGTTTGGATAAATGGAAGTTCGTTCAAAAAAAAAAAAAAAGACTGTTTGGATAAATGGAAGTCCGGTTAATTGGAATTCGGATAATTGGCGCTCTACTGTATAAAAATATTGAAAATACAAATTTAAAATATATCAAAATACATCAGAAAAGCATATGAAAATATATCAGCAGACATATAGCAACATATCAGTTTTGTTGAAAATTTGAATAACTTTATCTGGTATCTCATCTTACGTACTACAATTAAATTTAAATTACAATGTTTTCTTCTCGACAATTCTTGAATAAGCGCAAGGAAAATAACATTTAAATCCTGCTGAAGACGATCTTGTAATGGTTGTAAACGTTCCAGGTTTTTCTGATGTATTTTGAGATATTTTAAATTTGTATTTTAAATGTCTTTATATTATATTTATGCAACTAAAAGTAATTTTTGTGCAATTTTTGTGCTTTATGTATAATTTAATTGGTATAAAGTCAGTTATTCTCCAAACTAAGCTGAAATTTGCTAAAAGTCATTAAAAAAATATGCCTAAAAGGTGTATAAATACCTTTATTCAGATCGACATATGTTTCATCGCTCAAACGTCGACATTTTCAAGATCTTTGTTGTACAAATATTTTCTCTTTTTTTTTTTTTTTTTAAACAAGAAATTGCTAAAAAAAATCTTTTGATGATATTTTGCAATGATCAAACCTCCCTTGAGTTATCTAAAATTTAGAAAGAGATGCTCTGGAGGATTTGAAACAATAGTAGAAGATAATTCACGCTCCCAAATATCTATTTTTATTTTATTTTATGTTTGCATTTGTTTTTCATTGTACATGAGGTCTCGTGATTTTATTTAAAAACTTCTTATTAAAAAAAAAAAAAAAAAAAAAAAAAAAAAAAAAAAGCGAAAATATTTGTATCAATAAATATCTTGAAAATGTCGCCGTTTGAGCGATGAAACATACGTCGATCTGAATAAAGGTATTTTTATGGCTTTTAAGTATACAGTGAAATACGTTTAACACGAGGGGGGCGATTTTTTTTTTCCGTGTCCAAAGAATTTCTCGATAAAAGATTCCTAAAAAGAAAAAACAAAACTCACAAATATTTTCGACGTCGTCAAATTATATTTCGATTTCCTCTTAAACTACCAGTAGGTTGCATCCGTTAAGGTCAAAAGCAAGTAAAAAATATATTGTTTTGGGAGAAAAAATCAGATATATTTTTACCCGACTGAAAAGAAGGGTTATGCGTTTCACGCGTATCTGTGTATGTGGATTTTTTAATACCCTCGAAACATCCCAACGGCTGGATGGATTTTAATGAATGGGGTCTCTATCGATTCGTCTTAACCTTCCGATGGTTATAGGATAGGTTTTGTTTTTATAAATTAAAAATCGATGCCGTACACAACAAAATCGCGGTAGAGACGAAAAAAATTTTTTGCGTAACCTATTGACTGGCATATCATTGGATAGGTCTTTGAAAATGAAGACGATGTTTCATTAACCATTTTGCAGTCAGAAGCTCCGTTTAAATATTACACAACTTGAAAGTCGTGTACTTCGGATCTCTACCTTTACTGTAACTCTAAACCTTCTTAATAGACATCTATAGGCCTAATCAAAACAGTGTTTGTAGATAGGAACTAATAATTAAACACAACTTAAAAGTCATCAATACAAGTCAAAAAAAAAAAAAACGTAAGTAGTATAAAAAATAGTTTCATGTTGATGGGAAATAATTAATTAGTTCGCTTTTAACGCAGTCGGTTTTTTTTATTTTTTAAATTTAATATATTTATTTTAAAGTGTCTTTTTCAGCATTCTGAGTCTAGCTTGTTTGAATGAAATAAGCAAAGCTGTATCATTTTCGTGGTTAGCGGTTCTCAAACGTTTACTCTCTGATTTAAACATACTGCGCTCAAACATTAACGTAATGAGATCCCTGTTTTTTATTATCGTTAATAAAGTAGAATTAGCAATGCCAAACTCTTTGCAGATTTCTGTTTTCGTCCTTCTTTTCCATCAACTGCATTAAGCAGCTTCATCTTGATTTGAAGCGAAATAGCAGTTTGTTTTCGGACCGATTTCTCGGCCATTGTGCTCATAAAACATATAAGCTTATTCATAAAAAAAAAAAAAAAAAAAAAAAAAAAAAAAAAAAAAAAACACGAAATTTACTGATTTTCACGCAAAATTCAGTGGTTTTAACACAAAATTCACCAATTTCAACTCAAACTAACTAGATCGAAAGGGATTTTTTTTTCGTGTTAAACGATTTTTGTTTCGTGTTAAAAGAAAAAAAAAATCTATTAATTTGCATAATATACTGCCAGGACCGCTATATCATTTCGTGTTACCCGATTTTTCATGTTAAGCGTTTTCTTTGTAAACGTATTTCACTGTATTTTTTTTTTATCACTTTTAGAAATTTTTAGCTTAGTTTGGATGATTATAAGTGATTTTAATGCATACTTTTATGTCATTTATTCTGTTTATAAAATATTACTTAAATAAAACGCATCCTGTGTGCAGCTGCTTTTCCTCTGTAAGACATATGACTTACTTTAAGGCAAATTTCGATAACTTATTTTCTCCAAAGCATCTGTTGAAAAATAATTTACTTTGACTAAACAAGATTATGATACAAATAAAATATATATCAAAAATCAAATCCGTAAATTCACCTTAACTATAATATAATACATGAATTGAACACAAAATTTATTAAAAACTATAATACTTCAAAAGTTACACTTAATACTACGCTTATACTTAAAAAGTTATTAATAAAAGTTTTATTCATTCTATTAAATCTTATCATACGTAATTAATTGAATGATATCCCACGATAGGTAATGATTGTAGCTTGCCATGGTGATGATGTCCTATTTAAGATGGAGTTTTATTATTTCCGTATTACTGAATTCAATATATAATCGTAACAAATTTTGTATTCGTGCATTTTTGCATAAGAGCGCAACAGCTACGGCACCAAGATTTGAATATTTATAAAACTAGTTACAGCACGAAAAAAACCTCATTTGCGATGTTTGACGTGCAATTTCGTACTTGTTTTTATTAAGCTAACTGTGTTGATCAAAAGACTGCGGAAATATGCTTTGCTATTTCAAAATGATTTATCGTTCATTCATTTCATCATACATACGAAATTTGTTTTTTGCTCTGTATCATTCTTTTTTTCTTTTTACTTTTTTCTTCTTTTATGTATACAAATTATGTATTATATTATGTATACTTCTTTTATGTTCTATCTGTGTTATATATTTCAAGAGAAACCACCATAATAGTTCTTAAATATATATTATACATTCTTAAAAAAATCAAAGACACTTGATCATGACAGAAAATCCGAATCTTTTGAGGAAAAAAATAAACAAACAAATTAAATATATTAACACGTTCACGCCGGCGCGGTGGGTCACACTCGGCTGTCTCAGAGCTGGCAAGTCTCCGGCCTTTTGGATACCAGTATTTTAATACAAAAAAAAAGTTGTTTTATTTAATTCGAACAATTAGGCGATTTAAAGGAACAACATTTTCTCTAAGATAACAGTGGTGTACAAAAAGCCGGAGACTTGACAACTCTGAGACAGTCGAGTGTGACCCACCGCGCCGGCGTGAACGTGTTAAGTCTGTTTGATTTTTTAATTTTAAAGAAAACTTAAAAAATTATTGTGTCCGGAAATATAGCCGAAAGTTTTCAATTCCAAGTAAAGTATAATACATTAATCAAATACGAAATTAATTTGGTGAAAATTGACTAAAAGGTGTTTAAAATATTATTAATTATATAAAATACAAAAATTGTGCATCTAAAAACCAAGTACGTGCTTTCAAGTACACACTTACTCGTCATTAAGATTTGAAATAAATTGCGAAACAGAGAATTGAATCCATACAAGCCAAGAATCACGTTGAAATGTTCCAAAATACCTACCATTCTACCCTACGCTTCACATTGGAACATTCAAATGTGATTCTTTGCTTGAAATGATTCTGTTCTCTTTTTTGAATTTTATTTCGTACCCTTATGACTAGTGCATGAGTACTTGAAAGTACTTGGCTTTTAGATGCACAATTTTTGCATTTTATATATTTAACAACTTTTTAAACACCTGTTAGTCAATTTTGACCGAATTAATTTTGTATTTAATGCATGTATTATATTTTACTTGGAATTGAAAACTTTCGGCTATATTTCCGGAGACGATAATTTATAGGGTTTCTTAAAAATTAAAAAAAGCAAACAGACTTAATATATTTAATTTGTTTATTTTTTTCCTCAAATGATTCGAATTTTCTGTTATGCTCAAGAAACTTTGATTTTTTCTAAGAATGTATAATATATATTTAAGAACTGTTATGGTTTTTCTGTTGAAATATATATATCACAGATAGAACATAATTAAAAGGAGAAAAATAGTAAAAGGAAAAAAATTGATACAGTGCAAAAAACAAATTTCGTATATATGATGAAATGAATGAAAGATAAATTATTTTGAAATAGCAAAGCTTATTTCCGCTGTCGTTTGATCAACACAGTTAGCTTAATAAAAACAAGTCTGAAATTGTACGCCAAACGTCTCAAATGTGCTATAACTCGTTTTATAAATATTCAAATCTTGGTGCCGTAGCTGTTGGATTCATATGCAAAAATGCATGAATGCAAAGTTTATTACGGTTATAGGTTAAAGTGCCCATATTTCGACCCCTCTCCTAATTTCGTCCCCCTTAACTTCTCTGCTTCTGCGAAAGTGACGCCACTTATGACGCAAGGTAAGGGACCAGAATTGAAAGTTTCGTTCGCCAAGATGCATTCATAAATTAAAGACAGCAAATTTCCTATTTTTAGAAAACCTGAGTTCTTATTAGGTCGTTTGTGGAACGCTATTTACTGTACTGTAAGTATTTATTTCTTATTCATTGCATGTATTTTACGTTGGTAAGATGCTGACAAGGCATACAGTGAGTTTTAGGATGCTCAGTTCATCTTACGGGAACGGAAACCCCACCATATTGTGATGTAGCGTGGTCCCAATTTCGTCTCCCTTGCAGTTCTTATTTTCGTTCCGGGGACGAAATTAGGAATGCTTTTTCATGACATTTTTTTTTCAATTTTTACCTCAGGTTTGGATGGCTAATGTTTCGTTATGTTATTCTTCCACTGATAATTAGTACATTTCTTTGTGTCTTACTTTAATGTAAATTAAATTACTTACTCATTTATAAATAAATTTTGATTTAGTTATAAGTTAAGCCTCGGCGTATTGGATTTTGGGGGAGGTCGAAATTGGGACCATTTTTTTCCCTTTGCATGTTTTAGATATTTTTGAAAAAACAATTTTTCGCATTGTTAAAAATGTTTTTTACGAATTTGCCTATGTTTCTATGTGCGTGGGTAGTTAGTCTATCTAAAATCCAAATTTGGTAGATTTGCACTGAAAATTACAACTGAATTACGCTGAATTTTACGCTGAAAATTACACTGAATTACAACTTCCAAGGCCCTAAGTGACTGTGGGACGATAATAGGGCACCTTACCCTATATATTGAATAAAGTAATACGGAAGTAATTGGGTTCCATCTTAAATTGAACGTCATCATCTTGGCAAGATACAATCATTATCTATCGTTGAATATCATTCAATTAATTACGTATGATAAGATTTAATAGAATTAAAAAAAAAACGATTATTAATAACTTTTCAAGTTTTGATTCAATTTTCCTAAAATTTGAAATGATTCAACAAAATTCTGTAATGGTTAGGGGAAGGTGACCTAAAAAGATCCTAGCGGGCAAAACGATCCACATATATTTTCTTACAGATAGGTCGTGTTATCTACCGTGTAGCACATAAACTAGTTGTGCCAAGTGATCATGAAGCTACGGCGGTATTCAAGCAATCACTGTGTTACGCGTCTGAATAGAATGCCTTAAAAAATTTCTTTTTATAACACTTGTTATAAGGTAAGCATTAACTTTCATTTTTATTTCGATATACAATCTTTCATGTACTGAAATATGACTTGGTTTACTTTGGTTTGAGTATGTTTTTAGATGTGAATTACACTTCCTAAGTTTATTATGTTTCTCGGCACCAGCCAGTAATGTGACTTAAAATGGCTGGCCATATTGCCGGGCAAATTTTGTTCTGTCATTGTGGGAACACTTTCCAATTCAGCATGGGTTTGCCTTATAGCTACCGCTACCTGTCGCACTTTTTGTAAGCTGTCCTCTCCCCCCTTTCTGTTCATTTGTGACCATGCCCCCTAATGGACATGTGTTTACTCTAACTGATTACGGGCTATTGCATTTTCCAACTCAAAACACGTCCTGTGTATTGCTTTGATTTTATGGTGATTTATATAAAAAATTATTATTTTAATTGTGATTTATCACCAGTTTTTGGTGCTGTTTCAACTGAAGGATCATTTTACCCTCAGCAAAGGGCCAATTTTTCAAAAATGAATTTTTCCATTATCCAATTTGGGTTTAAAATATTATTAAAATTCGTTTACAATGCAAAAAATAGTGTAAAACATACTAGCAATAGGCGAAAATTTATTTGAACAGTTATGTTATTTCACACATTTTTTCCCCTTAAGGGAATCAGTTTAAGCCACCTTCCTCTCTATATATTAAATTTCAAACCATTCGGTAGGGTAGTTTTTGCGATCTTATATGCGGGCAGACAGAAGAACGGATGAGACGACGACTATAGTTGCTGCGTATTTATACAATTACGAGCACACCTAATAAATAATAATTCAAATATTTATTCTCTTTGCGTAAATACCTTGCTTTTAAATTCAAAATTCCAATAAAATCTGTAGTGCACTGTATTTTAGTGCAAGAAGCTGTTTTTATGAATGTTTAATTGAGAAAATTAACTTTATAAAAACACCCCTTTTCTCCATCTGTCAAATATTTCGGATTTTCTTAAAACTTTTGCAGTAAGAATACTAATTTAAAAATATATATTTCATTTTTAGGTGCATTCGTAATTATATAAATGCGTAGCACCTATAGTCGTCACCTGGTCCGTCTGTCTGTCTGCATATAGCGCAAAAAAACTACCCAACCGAATGGTTTGAATTTTAATAATATTTATTATATATTTAATATAGATACAGAATTTTGTCGAGTCGTTTCAAATTTTATGAAAATCGAATTAAAACTTAAAAAGATATTAATAAAAGTTTTCTTCATTTTATTAAATCCTATCGTACGTAATTAATTCAGTGATATCCCATGATAGGTAAGGATTCTATGTTGCCATGGTGCTTATATCAGATTTAAGATGGAGTCATATTATTTCCGTATTACTGAATTTAATATATATAATCGCAATAAATTTTGTATTCATGCATTTTTGCATACAACAGCTAGTGCACCAAGATCTGAATAGTTATAAAACAAGTTATAGTACGAACGCACCTCATTTGCCACATTTCACGTACAATTTCCGACTTTTAATTTTAGATTTAATTTTGCTGAATCTTTCTACTACACGAATAAAATTTAGATGTTCCTTTAAAACACGGACATATTCGAATATATATTATGCTTAAAAAGCACGGGTCTAAATAGTTTATAAATTCAAATGCTGAAATATCATGAATATATATAATGCAATTTATTCAGATCACAAGATATTAACAAAATAGCGAAGCGTCGGGGAGTATTTTCTTTTCCTCCGTAATACAAGTAATTTATCGTAATGAAAACTATGTAAATTTTAAATTTGAAAATTGATTTCCTTTTCAATTCCAGAAATGCACTTATATTTCTGAAAGTTTAAGTAAAGTTTTAGAAAATATTTTAATTTCAAACAATAGCTCTCGAGCAAACTATTTTATAAAATTTCCTTTAAACTTAAGGGTAAAAACATACTTTAGAATTAAAATTGCTTTATTTTTTATTGATTTAGATTTTCTGCGTTGTTGAAGTGTCTCGGAATTTTTCTAATTAATGAATTATAAGGATTTTTGAGAAATGATGTTGGAATCCATTGAAAGAGCGTTGTACCGTTTTAACTCTGAGTTTCACAGGAGAAAATATGAAAATAGGTATTAGTCTTTAAACAAATTTCTTGCCCAAGGTGAAATATTAGCAATCCATTTTTTAAAGACAAAAATTTCTTTTAAATCACTTGTCCAACGCAGATAGCTAAAAAGAAAATAAACTTTAAAAATTCAATTTATAATATCCTTAATGTAAAGAACACCCGTTAACCCATAAATGGGACATTCTCACATCTTTTGACTTTCGGGGAAAAAAATTGGTGAAATTAAACTTGCTTAAATAACATATCCACCGATCTTCTCAATCAACTGTGTTATACTCTTTCACTTCGCCCTGTTCCATAGCTAACATAGAGTGCTTTCAACAGCGAGTGTAGTGGAGGGTATACGGGGAGTATATGGGGCTCATATTCTCACAATCTTTTGACTTATGGGGAAAAAATCTGACAAAATTAAACTTGCTAAAATAACATTTTAATCTGATACATCAATGCCTTAATGATTCAAAATAAAGAAAAAATGGTCGGCAGCGAAAAATATTTTATTTAACTGAAGTTTAAGTTAAACTTGAGAGTTTAATTTTCCTTACCATTTTACCACTATAACTTTTTATTTTCTTCTAAATAATTACTTATAATGAATTTGCATAGTACCCACAGCGCATTCAAATAAGAAATAATAAAAATGTAGTACTTTTAAAACAGAATTTTTGTATAATATTGTTTTAAAGGGGTGTTAAAGAAGGGACGATAAGGTAAAAAAAGGGGACGGTATTGGAAAAAAGGGACGAAATGTGAAAAAAAGGGACAGTAAGGAAAATTACCACCTATTTTTAGGCGAATCATGTTAAGACTAAATGATAGCTACAATGTTCATTGATTTTTAGAAACAGTTGCTAACATTGGATTAATTTTATTATTGTTTTTTTTTTAATTTACCTTGAAAAGTACAATAATAAACCTTGGGGACGACGGTAAGACTACCAATAAAGCCGCGATCTTGAAATTGATATTTAAATGCTGATTTAAATTCTGCAGTAAATTTCCTGTCAAAGAATTTTAGACTTTCTTTCTCTAGCGTACTTCTGCATGAAAAAAAAACTTTAAAAAAATTCTGTAGCTGCATCTGAAGTGATTCTCGGTCTAAGTTTAGCAAGAGGGACGGTAAGGATGAAAAACCCAGGGACAGAGTTCAAAAAAGAATATCAACCGTAAAAACGTGTACAAAAAAATGTTTTTGCAACATATTTACACAAAACAATTGTCCTAGTTTCGGAAAAAATTTACATCCAATTACTTTTATTAAAACAATTTTATACAGACAGCTCCAAACTTAAAAATCAGCATCAGGGACACGGGACGGTGCAGGAGTTTTTCTGGTATTTGTACCCCCAACATCGTCCAAAACTTATTTATCTCGTTAATATTGTTATGCAATCATGCAATGGGATGTCCCCCAGTATATGAAATTAAAAAAAAAACACAAAAAAGTGTATTAAAGTAAAAATTATTATTCAGGGACATGAAAGTCAAAAGATTGTGAGAATGCCCCATGTGCCAACATCGGTTAATTATTCCGGAGTCTGACCCAAGACAACGATGTTTTTGATCGGAAAAAAAATATATTAAAAAAATGTGATCTATTTCAGTAAGGTACATGTTAGATTTCATTTTGAAATGTTTGTTTAAATAAAATTTCCAGTTGAAAACATGTTCTCCTTGGATCAGACTCCAGAATAATTAACACGTTCACGCCGGCGCGGTGGATCACACTCGGCTGTCTCAGAGCTGGCAAGTCTCCGGCCTTTTGGATACCAGTATTTTAATACAGATTTATACAGATAATGTTGTTTTATTTAATTAGAGCAATTGGGCGATTTAAAGGAACAACATTTTCTCTAAAATAACAGTGGTGTGCAAAAAGCCGGAGACTTGACAAATCTGAGACAGTCGAGTGTGACCCACCGCGCCGGCGTGAACGTGTTAAGAGATGTTGGCATCTATGGTTAACCCCTTGAAAGGCACCGGTATATTATATATACCACTTAATTTTAATTTCCAAATGCCACATTGGCACCAGAATTTGGAAATTAAATTTTGCTTTATATAATGCACGCGAAGAAATGCTTTTACTTACTTTCATATAAATTTGTTCATAAATACCTGTGTCAGTCAATCATTTTAACATTTTAGCAACAGAATTACTTTGTACTTGAAAGGGTTCAATATGAATTTATACATAAGGTAAATCTCAAAAAAAAAAAAAAAAAGAAAAAAAAATCCCACTCAACAACCAAACTTTTCCGACACATTTTCTGACTCATTGGGTGCGTTCGTAATTATATAAATACGCAGCACCTATAGTCGTAGCTCGGTCCGTCTGTCTGTCTGTCCGTCCGCTTAAAACAGAGCAAAGACTACTCAACCGAATGGTCTGAAATTTTAAATATATAATTGTTGCAAAATTTTGTCGAGCCATTTCAAATTTTATGAAAATCGGATGTATAGTTTAATTACAGGGAAAGTCAAATTTTTCAGTTACACGACGGCCAATGGGAAAAAATTATTTCAAGTGCATTTTAATGGTGTTACAGCCTTTCGAACAGAATGAAATTGATATGCAATTATGAATTACACTAAAATATACATTCAGTACAATATGCGGTGAAAAAAATATTTATAAAACTATTTATAGTACGAACGCACCTCATTTGCCCCGTTTGATGTGCAATTTCCAACTTGTTTTTAAACTTAAAAGCCCGGCATTTCCAAGTATGATTGTTGAAGTTATTTGTCATCGAATATTTGTCGTTGTTAGGGTTTTTTTTTTTTTTTTTTTTTTTTTTTTTTGATAATCAGTTGCATAGGGGGAAGAAAAAATTCACTTCTCGTTTTCCTCGGGGTGATTCGAACCAGCGGCCTTTGGCGTGGGAGACCGTTGCTCTTCTGACATCGCTATTGGGGACTTGTATAGATGTGCTTTTAGATTGATGTAATGAATTCTGCGCGTGTTTATATTTGTATAAGGTAGATTGTAATTTTATCGGTGCTGCTATAATTTCTGATAATTTTAAGTAAGGCTAATTTATTATTATGTTTTTCTCATGGTCAATGAATAATTATAATATGGCTTGATTAAATAATTTATTTGTGAAATTTTCTTTGCTCAATGAATGGTTAGCATATGGTCTGGTTTTGTTGCTCACAAATAACGAATTGTGAAGTGCATATTGCGTAAGATTTTATCACTTTGAGTAGGTGGATAAGATTTTAACACTTTACTGTTTATAAAGGGGAGAGCGATCAATTATCTTTATTTTTAATTTGATTGAAAACAGAATACACTTCTTTAAACAAAATTTTAAAAAGATATCCTGGAAGTTTGAAATTTTATTGACCAAATTTTCTTTTTGAAGAGTTTTGAAGAACACAGAAAATTTATTCTTTTCGAATTAAAACATAACGAAAAACAACATATAAATAAATAAATGAAAATAATAATAAGCACTCCTGAAAATTGTATCTGCTAAAAAAAAGAACTAATGAAGACACAATAACTACCTATATTTCAGTATTTTCTGAAAAGCACTGAAAAGTGCTGTTTTAAAATAAATTATTACAGGACTAACATAAACAAACAAATATCTGCTTGGTAAAATCGCAGGATTTGAGAAAGTACAGCAAAAGTTTCCTTAAAATGCATTGACCGTGATTGAGGCAAAACTTTCTTCAAATATTTGAGAGTTTAGGTTTCATTTAAAGTCACGTGATGTTGATAGGAAACGATCGTCAAAAACCACGAAATATAGCTCAAGGATTGCTGAATCGTCAAAAGTGAGAGTTTTATTTCTGAGAGTGTATGCATTTGGGAACAAAGAGGAATTTAAAAAATATGTCAGGAAGAAGTATGTTCGGATTTGCGACCAACCATATGGGGTCTCAGGACTCTTAAAGTTGGGAAAAGGAAAAAAAAAAGACCATTTTCAATATTTATTATCTTAAAATGTTTAGGATGTTAAAATAATTTTTTATTGAGATGAAAGATATAAGTATGTTCTTTTCCTTTCATGCATTTAAAAAATTGCTGGATGCAGAATTGGCATTCATAGAGGGCTCCAAACTGTCAGACATTTGACGAGCGGAAAATTCGTATAACAGCTTAAGCGCAGGATTACAAAATAAATATTTTAACTAGAATGAAATTTTTGGTGCCTACTTATACTTCTAACTACAATAATTCCTCAGAACCTAAATAAATTGGTATTGGAACCATTTTTATATTTTTAATACACAGTTGTATTTAGATAATACCAAATTTTCAAAAGTTCAATCACCTAAAATAACATTTTTTTTTGAACAATAAAAGGAAATTTTTGGTTCAATTTATACAGACTAACATGAAACATATCTTTTGAAAATTTCATGAAAAAATATTCAGAAGTTTTTGAGATGTCCTGCGCGTTATCCCAAAAAACGTCATTTGTAGAAAAATGACTTCAACGTTTTGGAAACGTCGCTTCACCTATTGCGCTGGTATAATTCTAAAAGCCATAACTTCAGTTCTAATGGGAATTTCAAAACAATCACATCAAAATGTTCAGAAAGTACATTAGTTTCACATCTAAAAAAATTAAAATTTCAGAAATTTTGAAGTGTGAAGAGTAATGAGACCTCTTAAATGAACATCGACACACTAAACGAAAGAAAAAACCGCATTGTTTTACAGAAAATCTTATAAGAAACGCTATCAGTTTCCCCCTGTTATTTGTATAAAGAAATCCTGTTAAGTTAATACAAAATTCATCTGTACGTCAAAAAAAAAATATCCATGTTACAAAGAGGGCAATGCTGTTAAATTGAAATATTGGGTGTTTGCAAAAGTCCGTGGCTTATTTCATAGATGTCAGTAGCTTGCAATTTTGACTGTACTGATGTTTCTTTTACAACCATATAATTATCCGACAGTTATCTACTTGTATCGTGAATGAACATAACGTTAAAAAAAGCTTTTCAAATTAATGTGGACAAACAACAAGAATATTATTCGAAATTGGAAATGAAAAATTACATTTTCGTCGTGTTATGTTATCTGAGTTTTAAAAAGGAGTGAGTGTTGGACGTGCTGCAATAAATATTAACCCTCTATCAACTAACGGTACTTAAAAGTACCATTAAAATAACATGTTATAAAATTCATTTAATACGTCAAAGTCGAGCGTAACTTCACTGATGAAGATTAATTGAAAAAATAATTAAAATTAAATAATAGTTATACAGTTTAGAATGAATTATAGATGCATTATTTTATCTTGTTCCAAAAGCATTATTGGTTGTACAAAACAAAAAATATTTTTAAAAGGATGATTTCTTTTGCCTTTGCATCTTTTCAGCTTTCTCGGCGTTGAGGGGGGGGGGGAGGTATTTTCAATTCGGAAATATTTCTATATTTCTATTGTAAGAACATTATATTTGTACATTTCCTAATTCTACAAAATACTAAGAAAAATATTTAAAATAAAAGTTTGAGTAGTGTTACAAGTATCGCACAAAATCCCTACAAATTCAAATTTAATTAATCTTTCTGAATCCTTCAATCCTTCTAAAATTCATTAAATGATTATGTAAAACTTTTAATATAGTTTCAAAAATTCACGAAAAATACTTTAGAAGATAAAATTTTCATGAATTCAAAATTTAGTACCTAAAAGGTTAAAGACGTTTATTTGGATCGTACTTCGGCTCTTAACATAGTTGGCAAGTGGTTTTGTCTATTTCGAAAAGGTGATTTCAAACTAAACGATACAATTCGCTCTGGACGACCTTCTGAGATTGGTAATAGATTAATCCGTGATTTAGTGAATAATAATCCACGGATTACTACGGAAAAGATTGCTGAGAGACTAAATGTTGGCAATTCGACTGCATTTCGCAATTTAAAACAACTTTAATACACTTCGAAACTCGATGCATCGGTAATCGGGCACGAACTGTTGCAATCACCCAATAGATGTTCTTCATACGAAACAGAAATTTTCAATCCCTCTGATGCTTCTAAATAGGGATAGAATTTTTCTGTCTGAAACAGAGTATTTTGTGTAATAAATTTACACTAAAAGTAAAAAAAAAAAAAAAAAAAAAAAAAAAAAAAGTAAATAATATTTTTTTCTCATCTTAAGGCATCTCAGGATTCTTAAAGCTTCAAAATTTTCGAAATTTTAATTTTTTAAGACATTAAACTCCCATCCTTTCTGAACATTTTTATGTAAAATCATTCAGGGTAGCTTTGAACCATGGGGTGTAACTTTGCACCACCTCCTAATTTTCAATATTTTTCACTCCAAAAGACTAAATAAGCTCCAGAACTGTGCTCTGTTGGCCAAGTTCTAAACTGGGATTTCTACTTTTTATTTTAGAAAATAAATTAGCAACATTATACGCAATTAAATGCATCATAACTATTTTTGTGAAGTACTGTTTTCAAGTTAATTTTGAATGCTGTAGTGAAATTGTTGTAATCCAATTAAATTTTCATAGTAAGTAACAATATACTCATTTATCAGACATATTATTATCTAAATGTTGTAAATGTGTTAATATTTTGTGATTATTTATTTATTAATAGTTAATAAAATGTAAAATAAGAAGGCACTAACATTTTACCACATTTTCAGGGTAACTTTGAGCCGGCTCAAAGTTATTCTGATGTTTATAATTTACTGATTATAGGTGCTACTGTCAAAATTTTCTCATATTTGCGCGTATATTTTATATAAATGCCGAAAGTGAGCATTAGATATAACATGTAAATATTTTCACAAATATGTGTAAAATACATAAAATTCATTTAAACACGTTATTGGGGGCGGAGCTATTCAAATTTGACATTTCATACATTCGATATTTTTAATTCTTGTTTGAATAATACTAGTACTAGTATGTATTACAGTAACTATGGATATATTATTGGGTTAAAACATTGAAAATTGTTTTCCACTGCATTTTTATGTTTTATATGAACAATAAACAGGTTTTTTTATTTCTAAATATTCAAGGTTCTCTTCTTCCGCTTTTCTTATATCTGATATTTGTTGTAATATCATAAATTATACAAATCTTGTGATGTTGGGAAATGTAAAATCGGAGTCTTTACATATCTGAAAACATTTTTTGGGGGTTCAAAGTTGTCCTAACTATAATACTTTTTTTATAATGAATTATTTTAAATAATATTTATCATATTGTGCAAAGTTACCAATGGCTGGGTAACATTAAACCAGGTTAAAAATTCATTTTTTATAGCTTTTATCATTATTATTCCTTAATTTTTGATAGTCATACAATAATTTAGGATCATTTCTCCTCTTTCATGCCCCTAGTTGCAACAATTTTCTTAAAATAAGAGTGAGACGCATGAAAATAGAGAAAATGTGGATCAAAGTTACTCTGCATGACTGTAATTATTTCCTTGAAATTCCCGTTAGAACAGAAGTTATGGTTTTTAGAATTCAAGGGTCTCATTATAAAGGGAAAATTTTATTGTTTCTACCAGAACCCTTAATGTGTTACCTTCATCATCATTTTATTTAACATATTCTAAAGAGAGGTGCGATAAGGATATTATTTTCAAAATAGTGGTAGGAACAATAAAAAATATCCTACAAAAATTACCCTACGACCCCTGAGAATTATACTCACTCAATAGCTGAAGAGGCGTTTCCCAAACTTTGAAGTCATTTTTCTCCAAATGACGTTTTGGGGCATAACACGTACGGTATCTCAAAAACTTCTGAACATTTTTTCCTGAAATTTTCAAAACAAATGTTTCATGTTAGTCTGTGAAAACCGAACATAAAATTTCCTTTTTATTGTTCAAAACAATATTTGTTTTAGATGATTATATTGTTAAAATTTTCAAAATTTTGAATTACAACTTTGTAAATACAACTTTGTAAAAATATAAAAATGCTTTAAATACAAATGTATTTAGGTTCAGGGTAATTATTACAGTCTGAAGTATAAGTAGGCAATACAATTTCCATTGTACTTTCAAAATTTATTTTGTAATCGTGCGCGTAAACTGTTCTACAAATTTTCTGCTTGCAAAATGTCTGACACTTTGGAGCACCCTATAAATTCTATGTCTACATCTTGCTATTTTTAAATACATGGAATGGAAAAAACATACTTATATATTTCATTCCCAGTAAAAATTGCGTTTTAGAATCATATACATTTTAAGATATTAAATTTTGAAAATGGTCTTTTCTTTTTTCTTTTTTCTTTTTTCCAATTTTAAGAAAATTTTTAAATAGATTTTTTTGGACGAATTTCGACTTTTTTATGTTCAACAAGTAAATGAGAGATATACCTACATATTACGGACACCACGCTGCAATACTAAGAAGCTGTAGCGAGTATTAAGATAATTCTTTTACCTCACATGGCAAATAATTAGAGATAGATTTTTTTTTATTTTATGTTTTTGACGAATATTTGCCTTTATGTTCATCTCGTAATTGCGCGAGTTCTAAGCGGTTCTACATATTTACTGCAATGTGAGACATACATATTACGTACGCAGCACTGCGATACTAAGAAGCTGTAGCGGGTATTACGATAATTCTTGAACCTCCAATGCAACTAATTAGACATTATTTAATTACGCTTAGTTATTACCTTTTTAAAATGTTTTATATACTTTATCACAAACATCGACAAAACTTTTTATTCTATTTATTTCCTTATTCCAAAGATATCGTTTTATCGTCTACTGTCATAGCAATATGATAAATTTAATTCCATTAAAATAAATGCACAGTAGTAGAAAAATATTTGTCTAAATCGAATAGTTAATGAACAACTCAACACTTTAACAGTGGAATTCTTATTTCTTATTTAGATATTTTAAAGTTGTTTACTGTCATTGCGTTTTTATGCTAATTTTCGTTTCATATTCGATTATTATTATGCCTATTTGATGTGAATTTTTCACGTACTACTTCTTTTTACTACGGATTTTAATTTTAAACTCTCGTGCGTAGAATGGTTTAAACAGCTGGTCATCTTATAAATATTGATACTTTGTGATATAAAAATGATTTTTTTAATTTTTACAAAAACCAATTTTCTCAAAAACTACTGCACCAAATTTAACGCCATTAACGTAGATTTTAGAGTTACAAATTACGCATAACTGGTAATTTTTTAATAATTTTCTGTTAATAAAAATTTTGTGGAATAACAATAACAAAAAGAAAAGAAAAGATAAATCATATATATATATACGGAAATCACAAGTTCTTTTTCAAAAATCCTACATGTGGACCATTCCATGAAAAACGGATAAAATGTCCTGCAACTGACCCTTTCATAAATACCTGTATCTATTAACTTATAAGTTGCTAGAATAAAAACTATACATTAAAAATAACAAAAAAAACCTTAGATTTTCATATTAGCATAGTTGTTTTAATTTGAGGATAGAATAGCATTATTAAAACAGGGTAATATGTAGAAAAGTTGCCCCACACGTAATAGGAAATGACTCTATAATAGGCTTAAAAATTTCCACATTTGAAACCCTAGATCCACGTCGGTAACTGGAGGACTGCGGATCACATATTGACCGTGGAAGATCGAAACCTGGACCGCCAAAAATTTTCAATTTGGAAAAATAATTTCTTTAATATTTACTTATAATCAAAACGTTTGAGCGATAGCCTTATCAATGTTTCTTATATTTTACAAGTAATAACGCGATTAATTTTATTTTTTAATAGCGATGCACAGCTGCTATAATGTGAAACGTAAAATACTGCTGGCGCGGGTGTGGGAGGGAGCATGGAGGAAAGAAATAGATGGAGATGCACTATGCCGTAAAAACGGTTTGCAATAAGATGCGCGTTATCGCTCAAATTTAAATGCCCTCATTCAGCCCAAACAAAACAAGCACGTGGAACAGGAACCGAATTCTTTGACACCGCACGGGCATTTTTTCTCTAAATGAAAATGATCTGCTTTTATTTAAGCACTATAGAGGAGTATTTTAATGTACTATGAACCAAAAACTGTATTATTAAAAGTTTACTTCTTTTTTTGCGAAAGCAAGTGGTTGTGTTTGGGCCGAACGTAGCAGATTTTAGAGTTACAATTTTGGCGTCATTCCCAGACACGACACTTCATCTCTTTTTCTTTCTCTTTACTCTATGGGGAGAGAGTGAACTGCCCCGCTGCGCTGGTGGGCATCCGTGGCGGTGGTACTGGCCGGCTGTATTGGAGGGCATGCGCGAGGACTCGTCTTCTCAGTCGTAGGTTGCGATCTTGTGAGGTGCTTTCGTTCATTTGTGTTGTTATTGTCGTGTGCTAAAATAACGTTTTGTTTGTGTGTGTATTCTAAAAAGCGTAAAGTTGACAGTGGAAATAGGAAGTTTTTTGAAGAACAAATATCGTTCGAGATTACCGGACGCCCACCTTGAAGACACTCTTCGCATTAGCTGTTCACCGCGTGAACCAAACTATAAAAAAACTGGCTTAAGAATGCAAGTGTAATTTTTCGCATTAATTTTTCAACGAATACCTACATTTTCTGCTTTATTATGAGTATGTAAAAATTATCAGAACGCATTGTGCATGTAGTAACTTTTTAGAACGAATATCTGACCTTTCTAATTTGTATTATACGCATATGTAAATATAAAAATTTTAAAGTACCAAGTACTTATATTACTTACGTGCTTTTTTCTCTGAGCCTCGATAATTTTTTTCAAAAGCATTCGACCCCATTTAAAATTACGTGCCAACTCGTGCCCTAGACCTAATAGTACAGATAATAATAGTACAGGTGTTACAAGTCAACTCAACCCTCTCGCTGCGTAATTGTTTTATCAAAATAGCTTCAAAAATTGCGTATTTAATTCCTTCGCGACGAGCGTCTTTTAAGAATTTTTATTCTTTTGTCACCGGTTTTTCAAAACAAAAATTTTCGTCTGATTTAATCGAGAAAATGCTCCGATTAGATAAGGCAAAATTTACAATAAAAAGTAACTGGTGGGAATGATCAAGGAGGGTTAATTGGGCGGAAAAAATGTATCCCCGATGAAATCGCGGGTTGCGCAAATTTTGCTACTTTAACGTTGCCCGAGAAACTCACGGGTTGCGCAGCGAGAGGGTTAAAGGCTATTTTCATGAGCACTTGTAGTGTAAATCAAATACTATGAATTTTGATTACCAGTATTTTAGAACTGAAAAACATGACTTATTTTACGGGAGTTATGTCATTAATTGAATAAGATAAGCAAACTTTTTCAAAATAACGGTGAACAAGAAGCATAGCAATTATCAGCTATGTGACTTACAATACAAAAACCGGTGGAATTAGCCTAAAGCCAGTTGTCAAGAAAGCTTGCCAGGTAAAGCGAACAAAATTTTTAAATTTGAATACCAGTATTTAAGTTTGGAAATTTTTATATTATTTAATCTCAGATTTTGAGCGATTAAATAAATATAAATTACAAAGTGGCAAAAACTGGTGTCGAAGAATTAAAACTAGTGTAAACGTGACTATGTACGTGCACCGGCCACTGCTGGCCCACAACACGGCGCCCTCCAAAAGGAAGTAAATCATTGAGCTTTTTAAAGTTCATACCGTGTACTTTGTGATTGAATCAAGATCGAATTTTGCATTTTGTTTTGTGATTTTATTTACTAACAGAATATTATTTCCATTTCCAATTTATAATTTTAGATATATATCCACCTCCAGTTAGCTTTTCTACATTATGCATGAATTCCATATATTTTCTTAATGCAGGGAAATACCATGAAAAATGTAAATTCTAAAAAACATAAATCTAAGCATTTTATAAATTTAAATGCTGAAAAACATAAATATGCATAATGCCATTTAGTCTTTTCGTGAAATATTACCCATTCAGGAAATCTTGGAAAACAGCTTCATTTTCGTCCGCAATACTAGTAATTTAACTTAATGAAAATTCAGGAACTTTAAAATATGAAAAATGTTTTCCTTGACGTTTTCAGGAATGCACTTATCTTTCTGGAAGTTTAAGTGAAATTTTAGAAATTACATCAATTTGAATATCGAAGCTCTCCGCTATTTTTACGCGAAAAATACTTAAGAAAGTTTCTTCGAAATATAAGTTCACTCTTAATGTACTTAAGATTTACAGTTGGTTTCTTTCTTTTTTTTTCAGATTTATATTTTGTCCGGTTGAAGTGTATTGAAATTTTAGAATATGCGTATAATAAAGATTTTAAAAATATAAAGATGAAATATATAAAATGAGGTTTCATCATTGTACACTTCTTAGCTTTGAATTTTGAAGATAGCAAAGTAAAATAAAATGTATAAAATTTCTTTTTTTTAAGTTGAAATAAATAAAATCTGAAGTATTTTAACTTATAAAAGTGTTTTCCCCCAATAACAGGTCAAAACATAACAAGTTCGCTAACAGTAAGTAGTAATAATATAAATAATACAGGGGTCGTTGTCCTGAAATTTCAAGACCAGGAAATTCTTCGGTACCGGTATTTTCTTATAGAAAATCTCTTCTTAAATAAGGCGAAATTTCGCGTGATTAGCTTAGATTTATTTTTGTAATTAAAGATGCGAATATTTATCCTGATAAATTCCGTGAAGAGTACAACCCCTGAAATAATCTTTTTCCAACTTCCTATTTTTCCGCAAGATGTGATAAAGCGATAATTCAGTGCATGCACGCGGGAATGTGTGCATTTGTATAGGTTTCTGTTAGCGAGCAATATATTTCTACCTAGTATATAGCACACTGAATATGAATGATTGCAGTATATTGCACAATGCAGTATAACCCCTTGAGGGGCAAGCAAAAATGTCTCTAAATATTGAATTCTCACCGGAATAATTCAAAAATTTTATTTTTAAATAAGGAAATGGAGTTATTCAACAGTTTTCCTCCAAAGTTAAAAATATAAAATTTAGTTAAAATTTTCTGATGAGAATCTTGTTTAAATTAGGTGGGATATATTTTATCCCACCGCCCTCAAAGGGTTTTAATCAATCATTTGTAGAATAAAACCATAATGTCACACCGGAAATGCCGGTCGCATTTCGATTCTTCTAGTCACATTTATTATAATAGATAGAGTTGATATTTTAAAGCTTGATTTCCCTGATAGCAGCAGTTCCCATGTGACCATAATATAAATGTACTGTGATCTAAATGCTACTATTACTGTCCAATTTGTCTTGACGCAGAAAATGAGTCACTGTGATAACAGTTTGACGCCGATATGTTCCGTTTATTAACGAATTTCATATAATGTTGTTTTGCTGTCACCTTGTGACACCTGACTCAAAAATAGGTCAGTACAAAATTACAAAAGAAGTCATAAATTGACGTTGACGTCTGAGTCATAATGTAACGAATTAAAAGTACAGGTATCACATTTTGATCACCGCCGTAACTGCGACAATTGTGACCATTTGTTATGTCATAATCTGGCCACATCGACTAGATCTGTCATTACGGATGCACATTGTGTGAATATGATCTCCTCTAGCGAACTTTTAGGCTTTTATATGTATCGTAAGGAATTATTGTTATTAAAACTACGAAACATCCGATATTTCGAGGATTTTCTGAATTTTACTTGAAGTTATTATGGCTAATTCCACGCGAACTTGTCATGTCTGTCACATTCTACGATTTTTGGCTACCAATATTTTTAAACGGAAAAATGTGACTTATTTTATTGGATATAGCTCATAATTTGAATAAAGCGAAGCAAACTTTTCGAAAATAACGGTGGCCAACAAGCATAGCGATTTTCAGCTGTGTGACAGACATGACAAGTTCGCATGGAATTAGCCTTATAAGTTTAGAAAAAGAACGATTTTTGAAAGAAAAGTTTTGATAAAGATATCTAGATATCTAGGTATCTAGATGCGGACCTAGGAAGGTCCGTAAACACATGAGGCTCATATTTCTCATTTTTTGATAATTAACCGAGATATTAATTACAAATTATAATGAACATCAGAAAATAACGCGCTGCCACAGTTATCTGCACCAAAGTGGACTTTACATTAAACTTCAAACTGAAAAAAGAAAAGTCAGGATGAAGAAGTTTTCCGTTTTTCTTTTTTTTTCTTTTTTTTTTTTTCGTTCTTTTTTTCTTTTTGTCACTGTCGCGTTCACTTTTTAGATCGAGTTATTCCTCTCACTGGTAGGCCCCCTCCTCCACCCCAAAGAAGAAAGTTGGGTATTTCTCCAATTGCAACGGTGTATTTCCTTTTAAAATATATTAACATTTACTGTTTCTAGAAAAATATTTTTTAATTGCTGATTTTCTGTTTCTACACTGCTCAAAACAATTAAAGGATATTTGAAGTTTTATATAAAATAAAGATATAAACGAAATTTTTTTTGCCGAAAATAGAAGAAGAGAATCACAAATGCAAATTTTTCTGGTTTTCAAACTGTGGAGTATGCAAATTTTGAGTTCGACGTCAAAAACGTCGCTTCAGCGGCAGCGAATGAAATTTGACTTTCAACTGGATAAAAGAGAACGAAGACAAGGATGATCGGCATTCAGTGATTGCTTTGTTTCGATGAGTACGATGTCTCAGCGAAGTCATTTGACAGATTCAGAAGCTTTGAGAATTGTTGGTAGGTTAGAAGGGGGCCAAACTCAAGCCGAAGTAGCGCAAGCCATTGGAGTGTCACAAAGTGTCATTTCCAGGATCTGGAACCGTTTTTTGGAGAGTGGATGTGCAGGCCGAAGACCAGGGCAAGGTCGTAGACGGGCAACAACGCCCAATGAAGATCGGTATTTAGCGTTAACAGCTCGGAGACACCGAACCATGAACGCTACTCTTCTCCAACAACACCTTCGCTCGGCTACAGGCACCACGATTTCAACTCAGACTGTCCGAAACCGGCTCCATGCTGTAGGTCTGTATGCTCGCCGACCGATGGTATGTGTTAGATTAACATCAAGACATCGTCGCGACCGCAGGAAGTGGGCAACTGAGCATGTGAACTGGAGGAGAAATGAATGGAGCAATATTCTGTTTTCTGACGAGTCCCGTTTTTCTGTGCATCCGGATAATAGGCGTATTTTCATCTGGAGGGACCGTGGCAGTAGGAATAATCCTGCGTTCGTGCACGAAAGTGTCAGATTTGGCGGTGGAGGAGTGTTGGTGTATGGTGGCATCTCCATTGACGGGCGCACTGACCTCTACATCATTCGAGATGGAGCTCTGACTGGTCGCCGATATAGGGATGAGATCCTCAGACCTATTATAGTCCCTTACGCTGCAGCAATCGGAGATAACTTCATTTTAATGGACGATAACTGCAGACCACATTGTGCAAACCTGGTGGAGGATTTCCTTTTCGAGGAAGGAATCGTTCAAATGGAATGGCCAGCGTGTTCTCCAGACATGAATCCAATCGAGCACGTTTGGGACGCTCTAGGAAGACGAGTTTCTGGCCGCCAACAACCCCCATAAACTCTCCAAGAACTGGAAAGAGCTCTACTGGAAGAGTGGGGCAGAATACCCCAACTCGTCATTAATAGCCTCATTGAGTCCATGCCTCAAAGGTGTTCAACGTTGCTGGCCGCCCGTGGAAACCATACCCCCTACTGAAAATGATTTTCTTTGAAGAAAACACCTTTTCTTATTCTTTTTTTCTCATATGCACAAATTGTGTTTTTTTCCTTTAGTACACAAATGCGCAATAAAATGCATTTTTTTCTTCCAAACATGTGTAATTTATTCTCATATAACCTACTATGTCTGTCGACCATGTATCAATCAGGTAAACAGTTTACCAGATACAAAATCCACCTAAAACTGCAATATCCTTTAATTGTTTTGAGCAGTGTAGTTTCTTCTACTCATTTAAAAATTAAAAAATCCACACAAAATTCCTCATTTCAGATAGAACTAAAAAAAAAAAAAAAAGAAAAAAATACCTACTTTTTCGGGTTCTTTTCTGTTTGTATTAATAACTTTCTTTAAAAGTATATATTATTTACTGATTCAAAAAAAAATATTTACTGAATGCCGATTTCATGTTTTTCGTTTTTTCTGCAGATTTAAAATTCCGCATCCGCTTTCAAAATAGAAATACAAAAGGAAAAAAATACATAGTTACTTCTAGAACATTTTTGGTTCTAACGATGTTTTGGTTTATAAAAAATATTAATATTTACCATTTAAAAAATATTTGCTAGGAGTCATTTCAAGAAATAACGAAACTGTTTTTTTTTTCTCCGTGGCTTCCCAGATATCATTTTGCATTTTAAAATAACTGTGTTGGGTCAGAAATGACATCTTGTAACTTTATCCTATCTCGCAGTTCATGCTTTATAAATTTTTTGCGGAAAATTTTGATCAGAATTGAAAATTAATAATTTTTGTTAATTAATTTTTAGCAGTGAAATTACGCTCGAAATTATTGAATATATAACACGTGATTTATCACATTGCTAACGAAGAGTAGAACCAATAATATGAAAAATGTACAAGCCGGGAATCGAACCCGGAACCCTTGGAATATAGCGCTCCAAGTGCTCTACCATTTAAGCTTCGAGGGCGATGCCCAGCTTAGCTGCAGTGCTTCTTGTGCTGCAGTTGCAGCCGTACCAACATATGTGGGGAATGCCAAGCTGGGCATCGTCCTCGTATCTTAAATGGTAGAGTACTTGGAGTGCTATTCCAAGGGTTACGGGTTCGATTTCTGGCTTGGACTTTTTCACCTTGTTGGTTCTACGCTTTGTTAGCAATGTGATAAATCACGTGTTATATATTGAAAATTAACGTATTGAAATATCAGAAATTAAATTTTGGGTCCTCACCTCTTTCAGTTGCTGTATATTCTGGACGTCCAACTGGACGATTTTAAAATGTATTATATAGTTGTATACTCAATTCAGTTATTTTTCATTTAACATCAGTCTAGACACTGACACTAGAGGACGCTGTTTTTTCTATTATTTCTGTATTTTCAGGGACTGTTTATCAAAATTGAAAGTGTAATCCATCTAAATATCACAAATGGAAATTTCAGTTTCCAAATGCTGAGTGCTGTGGGAACAGCCGTCCTTGCAGAAGAGAGCCCAACAATCGTTTCGTTTGGAACGATTTTCGTGTAAAAGTATAAATATGTATAAATTATGGTTTTGCTTTCCGTTTGAAAGATTATCGTTTAAAAATCATAAATTCATACAAACTCATATTAAAAATACAAAATCGTAGAAATTCGACATTGGTTTACAAAAACAAACCTAAGCGTACGTAAAATACCCTATTAACCCCTTCGGGACAAGCGTCTTTTATAAAAATTTTTATCTTTTATCACCGGTTTTTCAAAACACAAATTTTTGCCTAATATAATCGGGAAAATGCTCGGATTAAATTAGGCAAAATTAACAATAAAGTGAGAGTAACTGGTGAGAATAATCACGGATTTTCAGCACCTTACACGGCACGTATACCGGTCACTCGTCCTCAAGAAGTTAATGCTACGGTTTCCGACTCTAGGTTAGTTTGGATCAACGCTACCTATAGACAATGCTTACGAGGTCGATCTCGACGTCACAGCGGATCGGCCATTATCTGATCATTCTTTTCACCCTGTTCTTGTGAGGTAATAGTCATGAGAATAAAATCACATGAATGACCGCTGGTGGCCGATCTATCGTGACGTCGAAATCGAGATCTTCGGCATTGTCTATAGGTGGCGTTGGTTTGGATAGATTTTAGTCTGAAAATATATCATACAAATGAGAGGGTGCACGCTGCAGAAGCCAGTGAAGCAGCCAACTTTAGTTTAGTTTAGAAAGATTTTTGTTTACAAAATCCTTCAACACTGATTTTAAGTATATTTATAGATATTGTCAGGGTCCCGAGAAACGCCAGTTTTTCGCTTAAAAATATAAAATTAAAACAGACCGGAGAGTACGTAGCTCGCCGATTGTACGCTGTCGAAGGCAGTGGACCCGCCAACTGTAGGTACTTCTGAATAGATTTTCAGTTAAAAATGTAAAAAAAACATACATATTCAATTGTATGTAGTGGGGATCAAACATTAGGTTTGTTAGGAAAGATTTTTCTCTTAAGAATATAAAATCATTCAACAATAATTTTAGGTCTATGTAAGTCTAAGGTAACGCTGGACTGGTCAGACTATATAACACATAATTACATATATTAATATACATAATACATGTAATTTCTCCAACTCTAATGATTGACATCCTTAACCCATATGTTTCAGGAATCATTTTTGACTTTTTATTCAAATTACTTAATTGCTTACACTATTTTGAAATAGTAATATTTAGCTTATTTATTTTGTCATTAAATAAATAAATAAGGCAAACATATCCATATAAAAAGTGGTACCAATTAAGCAATCTGTATAAAAATAAAACTGCCTAACCGGCAACAAAACTTGGTGGTAAATACATTTGGTTAATAAAAATCAAGCTAAAGTGTTAGAAAACCAAAAATGCGAATAATAAAAATGATAAGTTATGAATTATTCCATGCCTGAAAACTTCTGCAATTCTATACGGCTATTTTTGGGTAGTAATGTTCGTTATTTGATCGCAAACTTTTGTGTCATTAAATAAAGCAAATATTTCTACTCGAAAACATTGCTGCTTAAAATACATGAAATAACTGGATCTTAATTACGTCTGAAAATCTAATAGGGAATATAGAATAAAAATATGTTTCAAAATGCTGAATAAGTGATTTTTCAGCTAAGCATTCATTTATATACAAGTTCCATTTATTTAAGCATTGATTTCTGAGGCCCCATTAAAATTGCATTAAGGGGAACATGCTTTTTACACGTAAACGATATTTTAAAGTTTTACATTTGACAGTGCCGTTAATGGTTCTTAGATGTTTTAAATTAATGCGAGACCATAATATAACAACATATGGCATCTACTTATCGCATTATATCACCATTAGAGAGTGATGAAGAACACATGCCGTATATTCACACTGCAGGTCTAGGATAAGTGAATTACAGTGTTGGATGCATGTAACGCTGGTACGATAAAATTAAAATGCTCATTTAATAATTTCAGCCCAAAATACAGAATCTTTATTTTTAGCGTTTGTGAAAGGTATTGGAATACTTAACCCCTTGAGGGGCTGTGGGATATATTATATCCCACCAAATTTAAGGGGACGAGGGACCTTAAAAATATTTTTTTTTTATTTTTGTAAATTTCACCTTAAATATTACTCAAAGGTACATTATATGCATTATGGCATGCATTTATTGCAAAAAAAAAAATTTTTAAGTCATTTTTGAGAAAAAAGTGGAATTTTACGCGTTGTTTTAGAAATCTCCGAAATGCCCCATGCGCGTTCCATATCAATGAAAATTCCCAATATTTTTTATAAAAGTTTGGTTTATATATATAAAAAAATCTGTGCATCGAATTTTATATATTTGAATATAAAGGTTATAAAAAAAATTTTTTTGAAAAATTTTGAAATTTTTCGAAAAAATTTCAAAATTTCAGAATTTTTCATTTTTTTTCTTTTTTTTTGCAAATTTAACTTTAAATATTACTAAAGGGTACATTATATGCATTATGGCATGCATTTATCACAAAAAAAATTAAAAAAAAAGTTATTTTTGAGAAAAAAATGGCATTTTACGTGTCGTCGTAGAAATCTTCGAAATGCCCCCTGCGCATTCCATATCAATGAAAATCCCCAATATTTTTTATAAAAGTTTGGTTTATATATATAAATAAAACTATGCATCGAATTTTATATATTTGAATATAAAGGCTAAAAAAAAAAAAAAATGAAAAATTTTGAAAAAATTGAAAAATTTCAATTTTTTTTAATTTTTTTCTTTTTTTTTGTAAATTTAAATTTAAATATTACTCAAGGGTACATTATATGCATTGTGGCATGCATTTATCACAAAAAAAAATTAAAAAAATTTATTTTTGTGAAAAAAATGGCATTTTACGCGTCGTTGTAGAAATCTTCGAAATGCCCCGTGCGCATTCCATATCAATGAAAATCCCCAATATTTTTTATAAAAGTTTGGATTATATATATAAATAATTCTGTGCATCGAATTTTATATATTTGAATATAAAGGTGTAAAAAAAAAAAAAATCAAAATTTGTGAAATTTTTTCAAAAAAATTTTGAAATTTTAATTTTATTTATTTATTTTTTTACCTTTATAATCAAATATATAAAATTCGATGCACAGTTTTATTTATATATATAAACCAAACTTTTATAAAAAATATTGGGGATTTTCATTGATTTGGAATGCGCATGGGGCATTTCGAAGTTTCTAAGACGACGCGTAAAACTCCATTTTTTTCTCAAAAATAATTAAATTTTTTTTTTTTTTGATAAATGCTTGTCATAATGCATATAATGTACCCCTGAATAATATTTAAAGTGAAAATTTCAAAAAATAAAGAATTGATTTTTAAGGTTTTTTAAGGTCCCTCGTCCCCTTAAACAAGATTCTTACCAGAAACCTTTAACTAAATTTTATATATTTAACTTTCGGGGGATAGTTAAAAAGATTGCTTTTTCTTATTTTAAAATAATTTTATTCGATTATTCCGGTGAGAAATCAATATTACAGATACATTGTTGCTTGCCTCTCAAAGGGTTAAAATACAATCTGCAGTCGTTGATGAAACATGGAGAAGGAGAACAATGTATTTCAGCAAATGCGTTTTAGATTAAGATTGAAAATTATAATTTTCTACGGAGCGTTTTTCATTATTTCCGGTTTCACTTGCTTAGGGCGCAACTCAAAATGTCGAGGTTTCTCAATTATTATTATTTTTTAAGGCTGACTTTCGTATTTTTCGGGAAAATAAATTTTTAAAGGGATTCGTCCATTAGAAAGCTTAACGTATAGATGTGGTTTGTTGGCTTTCGTTTTTCAATATTTCGGACAGTTCAGTCGCTGCGCGTTTCGAGACGCAGGGGAGAATACCGCTCACATTCCGATCTCTGTTTCTGCGTTTCAGAACGTGGTTTTGGCACGCACCGGGACGACGTTTTTTGTTGAATGACATTATTGTTTTCAGGGTTAAATTAATATCTCGACTAATTATCCAAAAACAGAAAGTCTGAGCCCCAAGTACATGAAAACTTACCTTGGACTATTCCCATCCAGTGGTGTAGTCGTAAAAAAAACAGAGGGTATACGTTCTAAGCAGAGGGTATACGCTCAAGGCAGAGGGTATACCCTAGTGTATATATACTATAGATTTCTTGAGATACAGAGGGTATACGGTGTTCCTTAAAAAAATCCAGAGGGTATACGGCGTATACCCCCGTATACCCTCCACTACATCCCTGTTCTCATCCATATTTTAAGACTTCCACACGCAATAGATTTCCCTACAATCTAAAAACGACATTTTCAAATCTGAGCAAAAAATACTCAAATATGAGTATGTCGCATAGTCAAAATAGCTCCGAATCAAAATTACTCAAGTTTGAACATGTATGTACTCACTTCTAAAAATATGGACATACTCAAATAAGTGCACATGGTGTTTTATTCTTGAGCGTGTGCATGTTTTCAGAAATTAGTTTACACATGTTTCAAACTTGAGTAATTTTGATTTGGAGTCATTTTGACTAAGCGACATAATCAGATTTAAGTATTTTTTGCTCAGTTTTGGAAATGTCTTTTTTAGAGTGTATAATTTTTATATGAAAAATAAAGAATTACGTATAAAATTTGGTAGTCAAAATAACAGAAAGAACATAGGAAGACAAAAAGATAAATGTTAAAATCATCAAAACACCGAATACGCAACATGGTGCATAGCCAACCCTAATTTTAAGATAACTTATAGAAATTCAGTGTAATATAATATTTTGAAACAACAAAATTAATGAATAACTTCAAAATTTTCAATTAAATCTTGCAAATTCCACCTGCGAAGTCTTTCTTTTACGAATTAATCCATTCTTCGGTTTCGAAGGCTGAAGAACAAACTCTGCGCTTCTTCTATCACATTACGACGGCTTTTAAGTGTTCTTTCGCGAAGACAATAAAATGTAGTTGGCCACATTTCATGTAATAGAATATTACTGAAAGGGGCGTTTCGTTCAAAATCATAACAAATGAAATAATATGAATAAATTCAACTGCCCTGGTGAAATTTGCTACATTTAACGAATAAAAAGTAATTTTGTTTGAAACTGAGTATTTCAAAATTGAAAGCATTGGATTTTTAATTTTGAAACAAAAAGTTTCATAACAAAATGAAAACATCGATTTACTCATTTACTCAGACTTGAAATTGTGATTTTTCTCATGTAGTAATCGCAACCAGATAAACACAAGCTCATATAAAAAGCTTTCTTTTATTAGTATAGATTGCCTACACAATTTCCCCGGTAGATCTGGAAGGTTTCTCTTCAGAATATTAATTTTCGAATTTAGTTTTTGCAAATATGTTGATTCGCTTTTAACATTTTTTTCTATCCCTATGAATATTTAACCCTCCGTCTACCACACGGGTCCATTGGACCCGACAGGTACATACAAAATATTCATTCAAACCAGAAATTTCTTTAAAATAAACTAAGTATATAAACCAGACAAAAATAAGGTAAATAAATAAGTTAAATAGTTTTAAATAAAAATTCTGGTGTAGAACGTTTTATTAAAACTTGAATAAAATTCCCGGTAGATCTAGGGTTAATAAGGAACATAAAATATATCTTTTCTGTGCCGTCTTGATAAAAGGAATTCAAATATGGTTTCAAAAATGGGTGCTGTCATTTGGAAATTCAAAATTGATGCATTTAATAATACGTAAACGACCCTAATTTCAGACCACTGCGTTCGTATTCTCAAAGAAGACAATAACAGTATAACTTCGAAAATCCGGCATCGTCGAGACTGAGAATAACCCGGATTATGAAAATTCCAAACTTCTGAAAGAATATCAAAACTACTTACGATATTCTCAATGGTGCTTTTATTCACAATTTATTTCACAGCCCAGCGATAGTGCGAAGAATGGAAGAAAAAGAGAAAATTAAATATTTCAAAAATCCTTTATTTATTTGATATTTTTTAAGTTACAAAAAAATTCTGATAAACAGTGAAATCATTTCTTCTCGTGTAATTTCAGAAACATCGATGTCAATTTTATTTGTTTCAATTTTTTCGGCAGTTCTGTAACAAGTTTTATTTATATTTTACACAAATGAAGAATATCGATTTCTGAAATACAGTATTGTTTCTCTGAAGTAGATATGATTTTTTCCAGTGAAACTTATACATTTTAAAAGTGACACATTTTCTTCTTCGGGCTCCTCGTCCAATTTAACACAGCGTCAGCAATTTCGCTGTCCCCTAATCCATCGTTTTTGTTGCAAAGTTTTTAAATCGTAAACAATTGCTATTTTCCTTTCTCCCGTAAGGTGAAAGTGTAAAAAACAAGTTGGAAATTGTACGTCAAACGTGGCAAAGGAGGTGCGTTCGTACTATAACTAGTTTTATAAATAAATTTTGCACCGCGTATTGTACTGAGTGTATATTTTAGTGCACTTCGTAAGTACATATCAATTTCATTCTGTTCGAAAAACTGTAACATCATTAAATTGCACTTGAAATAATTTTTTCCCATAGGCCGTAATGTAACGGAAACTTTTGACTGCCCCTGTAATTAAACTATACATCCAATTTCCATAAAATTTGAAATGACTTGACAAACTTTTATAACAATTATATATTTAAAATTTCATACCATTCGGTTGGGTAGTTTTTACTCTGTTAAATGCGAACGAACGGACAGACGGACCGAACGACGACTATAGGTTCTACGTATTTATATAATTACGAACATACCTAAAAAATGGGTGGGGGAGATTGGCCCCAAATTTTTTATGTTGCCGGATTTCACAAAGTCATATTTTTTAGGTCAAACTGTATTACGAGTTAAATGACCGATTTGGTGTGATTTTATCGTAAATTGTTTGCAAATAAAGACAGGTTATCTTTCTTTATACTGTTTGTTCCTGCGCATAATGCATTGATATGCAAACTTGCATATAGAGTGATTAAGAGATATGGATCGGTGTGGCCATACAACTGATATACACAGGATGTCCCTAAAAGATTGACTTTGGCTTTTCTTCCTTAAATATTGATCATAGACATTTATTATAAATGACAACTACAATTAAAAAAGGTACATAATTTTATGAGATCGATTAAAATTTCCAGGGGCTGAAATTTGTCGAAATAGAAATTTGAAAATTTTTATACGGCTTCCGTACAAAATATTTCCTAAAGAGTAAAATGTGACCCATACACTAATAAGATCATGCAGAATATTTCAGCATTTTATCATAAAAATTTATAGACATATGCTTAAATAAAGTTAGTGAGGGATTAATCGTAAATTAACATGTAAATGTTTACAGCCAGAGTAGCAATCATTGTTTTATTTCGTAATTTGTATACGACCCATGAAACGCGATCATTCCACCTGTTTTTTCGCCTTTGCGAACTCATATTGAAAACATCGAAATGGGATTTAAGTCAGCAATAATGCATTTTCATCTCTCTCAACATTTTATGATAAAATGCTGAAATTTTGTACATGACCTTATTAGTGAATGGGGTACATTTTATTCATTTTGAATTTTTTTGTAAGGGGGCCGCATAATAATTTATGTTTTGTATTTCTCCAAATTAAAATCCTTGAAAATTCTAAATGTTTTTATAAAATTTTATACCTTTTTAACGTGATTTTGTAATTTATTATATACTACAAGAACTACCCGGCTTCGCCCGTGTCAGTTATAAGGAGCCTTCCAGGTAAAATAAATTAAAACGAAATAGACGCAATCACAATAACTGAAATTTGTGCATCCAGGTCTACGCTATAGATTTCCTTTACCGGATAACTTGAGTTGTTAATTTTAAGTTAAATAATTTCGCCGGATGAATTATCAAGTACATTGTATATATACGTGAATAACTCAGGTCATGACAGATATTCAGTAAAAAGTCTAAAATATGCATGTGGCATTTTATTAAAGACAAGCGAGCAATAAAATATTCTCGCGGGGTGACCCCCATATAACAGGAGAGAAAAATGCTGTTACATCTTTACAGTAGTGCGGCCAGAGATAGAATGCCGCTCATCAGCCTTTATTGTAAGTGCATCGAGCCGCAAAACTTTGAACTTTGCACAATTATAACCCCAAAGAATACGTCGTTTAACGGACAATTTGAATTCAAAATCAGCCCAACGATTCATTAGCTCAAGTAACTGAAATTTTAACGAACAGTATGATATCACAAGGCTAGGTAATGGGAAATATATTTATAGAAGAAGCAACGCAGATGCCAGGCACCGATTTTAATATTAACAGGATATCTTTCAGACCGAAATGGCATTTGTATTGACTATCAAATGGAAAATTACAATGGGTGCTTAACCCCTTGGGGACGAGCGACACGTATACGTGCCGGAAATAGGCCTAAGGATCCTCGTTTATCCTCACCAGTAAAATTTTAATGTAAAATTTGCCTTATTTAATACGAGCATTTTCCCGATTTGAATAGGTACAAACTTCTGTTTTTTAAAACCGGTAGCAAAGTAATAAACATTTCGCAAAAGGCTCCCGTCGCGAAGGGGTTAAGATACTGCTGCAAAAAGAGCATATGATCACAGATAATCTTTATATATATATATACGTTAACCGAAGGAAAGTATGCTCGAACAGTTAATGATTTTAGCATGAGAAAAAGATTTGTTTTTAATTTATTTTATTAGCGGTTTTGAGTAAGCCTGGGATACAAAGTGAATGTAATTTATTAAGCGTAAAAGAGAAGAAATAGATATACATTTTTGAAAAGGAAAGGAAGTATCGATTAAATTTTAAATTGTAAAAAGGGTAATTTAATTTTAAAAGGGGGATAAATAATGATATGTTAATTCCATCATCACACCATCCACAAATCGTTAAAAAGACAATCAGAAAACATGACGTCATTGTCTCGCAACCATAGTAAAATTCCTGAGCTGTAATAACAGAATGCGCATTTTCTTTGGCGGGTGTATGAGAAAAATATGTGATTTCCCTGATAATACGAAAAAAAAATCCACCAAATCGCGCAGCATTTAGTGAAATTCTCATTTGTATGGTATATATCTACATTATAAAGTAAAAACACTATGCCAATGCCCATAAAAATTATACCCCATAAATCTCTTCATATCTTATTAAAAAGATTTATCGATACCATAAATTACAGGTTACGCCAAGAATAATGTTAACAATAAAATAACCGATAATGAGAACAAAAAAGTAGGATTTCCATCATAACTCACTTCTTAACGACGTATTTCTGCAAACAAAATTATTGATATGTACAGTACATGGCATAATTGGACATGAAATTGACAGTTATCATCTTAATAAAGAGGCTGGCCAATACTCATTCAAAAGCACAGGTATTCTTTATCGATAATCATCTTTCTGTAAGGATTCTAGATGCCTGGTATAGCAGATGAATCTTGTCTTATTTTAACTAAATGTTCTTGTAGTTTTTCTTTTAATAGTTAGAATATGGGCATATGTTGTAATGCAAAAGATTAAACTATTATAATTAGTTGTTATATTATTTTATGTTATTATTATCAGGTGCACATTTATTAACTGACCTGAAAAAATAAAGTTAATATAGGAGGTCCATAAAATAATGCCCCAGTTCCTCTGGTATAGTATAACAGTTTAATTTAGACTATTTACAACAAATCATACATCAAACTGAAGGTAAATTAACCCTAGTTTTTCTTACAAATATTTAATATGTGTGCCTTCAGTTATACGGCAAACATCCGATCTAAAGTCTAATTCTTCCAGCACTTCGGTTAATAATTCCGAAGTAATGGAAGCAATCGCCTCTCTTCAATTCTGTGTCTCAACTATGGCAAATCATTCGGTAGTGATGGAACGTAGACACGATCTTTTATGAAGTCCCAAAAGAAAAAAAAACATGGCCAGGAGTGTAAAAATCTAGGCGACAGCGGGCAGTCTCTCACCACTAAATTTTATTAGTTTTCTTCGCTTAAATTTTATTAGCATTCTTACGAAGAAAATAGACGAAAAAAAAAAACGAATAGAATGTAGTGGTGAGAAACAGCCCGCTGGCGCCTAGATTTTTACATCCCTGCTCATGGCTCTAACAGTTTTTAAATCTTCAGCCCAGAAATAACATTTCAACACCAAGAGTCGCCATTCTGCTTATGTGGCGCTGGTAGAGACTAAATAACAAAGCAGTACTCGCGCATGGACTTGTCTAAAATTGTTTGAGTTACTCTTTGCATGTGACCTTGAACCAACATTCTACAACGCTTACAGATGACACTATTAAAATTTATAACTGGGACATTCTTTTACGAATTTCCTGTATTTTTGTATTTCTTTAAAACATAAGTACATTAATGTAAAATGAAAAAATAATATAGGATTTTGTTTCGCATGGCAACCTTGTACACTTGATAGAGAGTATTATTCAAAGTTCTTTGGTATTTATAGCTGAGTCAGTCGCAGTGTTGCCAGGTTTCTCCCTTAAATCAGGGCTCCGAATGCCCTGGACCTG
This sequence comes from Maratus speciosus, assembly GCA_963932465.1. Lineage (NCBI taxonomy): Eukaryota > Metazoa > Arthropoda > Arachnida > Araneae > Salticidae > Maratus > Maratus speciosus. Next base: position 276,695,240 of record OZ010789.1, read on the forward strand.
GACACCACTAATGTCTTACAGTTTACTTCGCCACCTTTAATCGCAGATAATTCTGCCATTAGGGAATTATATGAAAATTACTTTACATTACTGGTGTCCAGAGCATTTGGAAACTCAATTTACTCAGAACACCTGGAAACAGTAACTCAATTGTGTCCCTGTCATTGTGTGTGTTTTATATTAAATTAAACACTGCGTGCATTTTATAATAAATTAAACATTGCATGTGTAATAAAATAATTTGTGTGTGTTTTATAATAAAATAATTTGTGTGCGTTTTATGATAAAATTGTGCATGTTTTGTAATAAAATAAACTGTTTCATAATAAAATAAAACCACAATGCTGCTTTCGCACGCTAGGCCTAACAAGTATCGACAAACAGGGTTTTCCCGCCGAAATGTTGCAAACGAAAATCGCACCATCCCCGGTGCGTCTGCGCCATCTATATCACTGAATGATGACTGATACGGGAAATATGGCCCTGGGTAATATGAAGAGACTCCCATACTCCTTAAACATTCGAATAAAAAAACAGTGATTAATGCAATTAATACAAGACAATCAAACGTCTGTACTAAAACTAGTGTCTTGAAGGAATTTTCATCTTGTTATTAATATAAGCGTTAAAACACGCATATAATTACTTAAAAAGGTGCTAAAAACATATATACAGTAAAACCTCCCTAAAGCGACCACGTTCCGTTCCAATAAAAATTGGTCGCTCCGAGATGTGATCTCTTAATGGAGGTCATATTTAAATCTAGATTTTTAATTGTTGAAAAAAGGTAACAATTAATGTTACTAAAATTCATTTTTCACATTAGGAAAAAATATAAAAATTTAACTATCAAAACAAAAGTTAATTACATAAGTTAATTACTTCAGAGTTTAAAAAAAGAATACGCTGACGTTTACTTTGATTTTACAGTTTTATAACTTTTATTTCCAAGACCTTTCGAAGTTCAGTAAATAAATGCAATTTTTTTGGACGGGAACAAATAATGACATTTCATTAACATATGTATTTCTTCGATAGTTTCCTGACAGAATAGGGCAGGGGAGTTTATTGACTGTCGTTCTTAATTTGTCATCAGAGTTAAATTCCTTGCCTAAAAAGGCACAAAGGGGTTTAAACACTTAAAAGTTACCGGAATAATAATAAAAAAAATCTAAACTTAGTTTAGAAGTTTGACGAATAATGCGCTCTCCGGAATTATTTTTCTAATAAAACCTTCTTCAGGCGGCTAGGTAAAAACGGAATCTGTTTAATTTCTTTCAAAGAAATTGGTCGCTCATAGAGGGAGTTCAACTGGGATGGTCTCTGAATGAAGATAATATTAGTATTGAACCTGTGGAAATAAATTTCGTTCCATGAAAAAAATGATCGCTCAGGGAGGTAGTCGCACAGGGAGGCTTCATTGTATTTGTTAATGTAATCCAGAGATCTCTCGAACGCACATGCGTTCATTTTCAAAGAGGAAAGATGACTGACTGAATTAGAACAAAACATATGAGTAGTATTTTGTTTTGTTTTACGTATATTTTCTTCTATTCCAGTCATCCATCTTCCCCGTTGAAAATGAACGCATTTGCGTTCGAAAAATATCAGGGTTATATTAACCCCTTGAGGGGCAAGCAATTACGTTTGTGAAATGCTGAATTTCCACCGGAATCTTTGAAAAATTCTATTTCAAAATAAGTAAAAGCAAATTTACGGCTTTTTTCCACCATAGTTAGAAAAGTAAAATTTAATAAAATTTTTCTGGTGTAAAATTTAATTAATCGTAAGTAGTATATAATATATGCCGGTGCCACTCAAGAGGTTAAGTAACATCTTTACATGTTTTTAGCACCTTTTAAGTAATTATATGCATGTTTTAACGTTTATGCAATTAATTTTTTGGAAACTTTTATTCAGATGCAGCCTTCAACAGACAAAGAACTAAAGTGTTTATTCCAAATAGAAAGATGAACTAAAAGTCATAGAAATAAAAAATAAAATATTTTGTGACCCCTTTTTTCATTAATGTTTTTTTTTTCAATAAATATTTTAGTGCATTAAAAATTTCAATACTTACTGCTTTATTTCATCTTTTACATTAGATTGAGCAAAAAGTTCTGCGAAATTTTTAATCTATTAGTTACCAGAAATTGTATCGTATATACGAGTACTAGTGGTATATCTATAGGAGCTCAGAAATTTCGGCTCTAAAATGCCTGCTGAACAGTATGATTTGCGTGTGTTGATCCAGCATTATTGGAGAAAAGGTCTAACGATTCTGAAAGCCATCGGTGAGTTTGCACAGTTGGACGGCGTCGAAATTCTTCCACACCCCGCCTACAGTCCAGACGTGGCTCCATCCGATTATGGGCTCTTTCGATCAATGCAAAACCTTTTTCAAGGGCCGTCGATTTGAATCCTTTAATGAAGTTGAAGAAGCATGTCAACAGTTTTTCAATTCCAAAGAGCCGCCATGGTACTTTCAGCAAATTCGGTTTCTGGCAGAACGATGATGGAAGAAAGTCATGGACTATGATGGTCTCTACTTTGAGAATAGTCCTTGTTGCTTTTGTTGTTAATTTGCGCATAACAACGCAACTTTCACAAATTTCCCAGAACTTTTTGCTCAACCTAGTATTTCTAATTAATCTAATAGATAATATATTGTTCGCTAATTATGATTAATATGTTTTAATACTTTAAATTTTTGACAGCAGATTTTTTAAATAATTTAATATATTTAAGACAATCAAAATACAGAAGACGCATGTATTTCTTATTATTGCAAATACTTTAAATCTTTAATGATAGGAAGACAAGTCGATTTCATTTTTGAAAACGATTTTACAAACATTTTCCTCGATCCCTCCAATTTCAAATTCGCGAGCGCCAACTGAAGATCGAAAGAGGTGGACTGTCATATAAATATAATCAGATAATCGTAAAATTAATAAATTAATAAATAACAGATATGATATTTAAACTTCTTAACCTCTTGGAGGGTGGTAGAAGTAGAAGATTTTCTTATATCACTTAAATTTAACCAACATTTGCACCAGAATTTTTATAAAGAAATTTGGCTTTTATTTTTTACGCGAAAAGTACCTAATTTGTTTGTAAATTCTCGTGTCAACTAATTATTTCAAAATTTTAGAAATAGAATTACCTTGCTTCAAAAATGGTTAATGACATTTCTATGAAATTCATAAACGTTTAAAATACAGGCTGCCCATTAAAGAATGTTTCAGTTTAAAAGGTATTTTACAACAGTTTAACTATTTACAACAAATTATACGTCAAATTGAATGTAAACTAACCTAGTTTTTCTTACAAATGTTCAATATGTGCGCTTTTAGTTGTACGGCACACATTCAACCAACCTAAATTACAATTCTTCCTACACTTCGGTTAACACTAGAATGACGGTGAGGACAGTGAGGGGCCATTTTGGCCTTAACCATGTGGATATATTTCGGTACGAACCAGAAATTTATTTATAAAATAAGTTTCAAAGACACGAAGGGGAAAAAGTGCTAATTAAATAAGTTAAACAGTTTTAAGTAACAATTCTGGTATAAATTTTTTTTTTCAAACTTGAGTAAAATTTTCCGTCTTTCTAGTGTTAGTAGGAGAGCAGTTGAACATTTTTGAGTAGGTATTTGAGGCACCCTGAAAATTTGTGCAACACTTCTTTTGTAATGCCTGAACACAAAATCGAATGTCTGGCTGAAGGATCGTGGCCCAAAAACTGTGCCAGACACGTGTCAAGTGCCATTTTTTGACTACCCAAAAAAGATATTTGAGGCACGCTGAGATTGAGACAGAATAATATTTTTACTTAGAAAAAAATCTTTTGAAAATGATAGACACTTTAGTCGGCCCAAACACTGTGCCAGACACGTGTCAAGTGCCATATTTTGACTATCCAAAAAAGGTATTTGAGGCACGCTGAGATTGAGGCAGAATAATATTTATGCTTAGAAAAAAATATTTTGAAAATGACAGACACTTTAGTCGGCACAAAATCTGTGCCAGACACGTGTCAAGTGCCATTTTGCCAAAAATGGCACGTGTTCCAAAAATGGCACATTTTTGGCAAAATGACACTTGACACGTGTCTGGCACAGATTTTGGACCGACTAAAGTGTCTGTCGTTTTCAAAATATTTTTTTCTAAGTATAAATATTATTTTGTCTCAATCTCAGCGTGCCTCAAATACCTTTTTTGAGTAGCCAAAAAATGGCACTTGACACGTGTCTGGCACAGTTTTTGGGCCACGATCCTTCAGCCAGACATTCGATTTTGTATTCAGCCATTACAAAAGAAGTGTTGCACAAATTTTCAGGGTGCCTCAAATACCTTCCCTAAAATGTTTAACAGCTCTTGGACTATGTTAACAAGTCCAGAATAAAAGAAGCAACAGCCTCTTCAATTATGTGTCTTACCTCTGGCCACCGCCCCCTGAATACTAGGCCTGAGCGCTGACACTCAAAGGGCAGCTGACGAAGTCGGATTTTTTTCAGTGTAGGTACGGTCCTTTAAACATTCGTACCAATATTTTTTTAATGTTTTTCCTCTTTATTTTTCTGAAATTAAACAAGAAATCTTTTTAAAAAATACTGGCGTCTACATTTAAAGCACCGTACCTACGTAAAAAAAAATCCGCTTTTGGCCTCCGCCGTTTTTGTGTCCGAGCTCAGGCCTAGCATTCAAGGGGTGGTGCTCTGGCAAATCGGTGGAATTTAGACACAATCTTTTAAAAAGCCACAAAAGAAAAAATTGCAAGGCTCTAATGTCTTTTAAATCTTCAAACCAGCAATAACACTTTTCGCTCAGGAGTCGTCATGTTACGTATGCGGCAATGCAAGTGAGTAAATAAATATCAGTACTCGCGCATACGCTTATCTAAAACTGTTTGAGTTACTCTTTATTTATAACATTCAATCAACACTCTACAATGCTTACAGTTGATAAAATTAAAATTTATACCCGGGACATTCTTTTGCACATACCCTCTATAAATGTTATCCTTTTCAGGAGCAAATAATAATATCTCTGTAATGTTGAAAATTATACAGTCAAGATTTTACATTAAAATAAAAATAAATAAATACCGTTTCAAATAGACATAGATTGTGCCGGGATCCGCAATCTATGTCAAATGTAAGCGGTATATATTTGTTTTTACTTTGAATCTGAATTCTTGACTATATAATTTTCAACATTACAGAAATATTATCATTTCCCCCTGAAAAGGATAAAGTATGCATTTTAAAAGTTTCTGAATTACATAGAAAAATCATTAACCATTTCTGAAGCAAAAAAAAAAAAAAAAATTCTATCGCTAAAATGTTGAGATATTTAACTGACACAAGAATATACAAACAAATTTTATTTGAAGATATGAAAAACGATTTTATCTATATTCAATATAAAAGCAATTAAAAAGGGTACAATTTTGCAAGTTGATATTTAAAACTAAGTGGCAAGTAAAAAATATATTACAATTCATCAGATGTATAAATAAAAATTACATAAATACATTTAATACAATTAAAAAGCCTACAGTCTAAAATTATACAGCATTCTTTAGATACCGACCATATCCCAGATTTCACAAATATTAAAGTTAACAGATTCGGTTGCAATAATGTTAAAAGTAGAGTTTTTCTAGAAGGTGTGTTCATTCGTAAGCAAACTTCGCCGATAAATGAATCATGTGCACTTCCACCTGAATACACAGCATTGTTTTAAAATTTTTATACTGTATTTAATTTTAACTGCTAATAATTTTTAACTGTCAACATGATATGTAGTTTTCTGTCATTTGAATGCTATTTATTGCACTTATGAGGAGCAAAAATTTAGCTCGAAACGCTTACTTTTTAATTGTATTAAATGTATTTATGTAATTTTTACTTATATGTATGATGAATTGTAATGTATTTTTTATTTTTAAATCGTGTATCAGACGTTAAACAATGATTACTTATTTTAAAAATATGTGGCAAGTAATTGTCCGTCCCTAAAAGGGTTAAACTTATCCAAGAGCTTGATAAACAAGTTAAACTATAGTATAAACATTTCTGATATAATTCCAAATGATTAACCCCTTGGGGACGAGCGGCAAGTATACGTGCCGCATGAAGCGCTCAGAATCCTTGTTTTTCCTCACCAGTAAAATTTTACTGTAAAATTTGCCTTATTTAATCAGCGCATTTTCTCGATTCAAGAAGACACAAATTTCTGTTTTTAAAAAACGGTGACAAAAGATTAAAAATTTCGTAAAAGGCTCCCGTCCCGAAGGGGTTAATCAAATGACGGGGGACACACGTTTTACGCACATTGTGGGATTTTAATAGAACAATGGGGTAAACCCGGCCTTCCTGAGCTAGCGAATATAGGTAAAAATCATCATATTTATTATTTCGGATATGTATATCCTCTTTTCTCCGCATACGAAGACACAACGTTAAATGAGGTTTCTTCGGAAGGTTCTGAAAGCGGTTTTTGACGTAGTATACTTAATTTCGTTACAACGCGTTGTTTAACACATTCACGACGGCGTGCATCACCGGTGGGTCACGCTTGACTGCCGTATCGGGCGGCGTGCATCACCGGTAGGTCACGCTTGACTGTCGCATCGGGCGGCGTGCATCACCGGTGGGTCACACTCCACTGTTAAATAGAAGGCGTGCACTACAGGTGGGTCACACTTGACTATACCATAGACGGCGTGCACTACTGGTGGTTCACAAATGAATATTCGAAAATTCAGTGGTAAAAATAATTCAATATTATAAACCTTATAAATTCACGACGGGAAACGAGAATTCTCGTTTTCATTCAAACGATATCATTGACTAAGGACGTGGCTTCTACCTTACAGAAAATTCGTTTATATCATGTTGTCCATATTTCTTTAGATTTTATATTAAATTCGTACATATGCAGTGAATAAAACAATATCTCTAAGTAATTTGCTTACTCCTTACGAACTCTCAGACATTCACAATCAACTCTGCTTGTTATATTCGAGTTCAGTTTAATAAATATGGGAGGGGAGTGTCATTACATACAGTGCCTGAATAAGTGAAAGTACCGCGCCGCCAGATGAAACAAAACATGAATTCGACGCCGCCTCACAGCGAAAAACATGAATATATGCGCCGGCGTGAACGTGTTAATTACAAAAAATTCAATTAATAAAAAATTAGTGAATAAACGCATGAGCAAACAATCTCAAAGAGTGCTTTGAGACAGCCTCGCACGGGTCTACTTCTTTTTTTTTTAATTGCTAACTCTAATAGTTTTCTACATTTAACCCTTTATCTACTGACGGTACTTATAAGTACCAGTTACTTTAAACTTTCATCCCATAGTGAATATTACTAATATTCTAATGGTACTTTGCAAAAATACTCTTTTAACTCCACTTTATCAGGATACATGGCAGCGAAAAACTTCTTGTTCACTTTTCGTCTGTGTAATTACAGTAAATTCTGTCTAAGGCGGACTCTGTATAAGTCGGAAATCTGTCTACCGCGCAAAATTTTCCAAGTCCCGGCGAACCCATAGAAAATTACATTAGTTCATGCTGCATAAGGCGGAATCTATCTAACGTGGAAACGGAAAGCATTTTAAGGTCCCATCGAAACCAAAATTTTGCATAAGGCGGAAAAAAGGATAATTTAAAAATGAAAAGCATTTTGTTTATTAAACTTTAAAACTGATAAGTCAAATGCTCAATGTCGTGCATGTTAGTTAAATTCCGTAACACTTTGAAAAGTTAATTCAAAAGGACAGAAACTGTTTAAATTTTAAGGAATTTATGCTTGTGCCATTTTTTCATATGCAAAATTATATTTAAAAGTTAACATTTCTAGTAGAATGAACATTTATCAAAATATATATTTTCGAAAGTGCAATATATTATACTTTAAGGATGTACTCAAATTCAAGTTATAGCGTTCTGTCTCATTCTCGAAGTTTATTAAAGGGGTTTTTGTTAGTTTTTTTTTTTTTTTTTTTTTTTTTTTGTGTGTGTGTGTGTGTGTGTGTGTGTGTGTAAACTTCCAATTTGCATGTATTACAACAGTACTAAGAAATTGAATAGCGTTCCTCATTTATCTCTAAAGACAAAAGATCTTTCCGAATTTCAGTTTTCACCCGATTTTCGAGTCAGGAAAATCAATAAAAAATCATTAAATTCGATGGGGGGGGGGGAGCTTTTTTGTATAAGCCGGAATATTGTCTACTACGGAAAATTTTCTCAGTCCCGATCGATTTCGCCTTAGACAGAGTTTACTGTATCTATCGTTTTTATCTGCTTTTTAACCTCTTGAGGTAAGATCACAGTGTAAGATTTTGCGAATCTAGCGGGTCAAAATTCACTTTGTGAAAATTATCGATATTAAAGTAATAAAATTGATCTTACTAGAGATAAAACGGTTATGTGTTATGAAAAAATACAGTGAAACCCACCTAACTGAACGACCACTTTTTCATGGAACGAAATTTATTCCCATACGCTCAATACTAATTTTACCTCCATTCAGAGACCATCCTAGTTGGACTCCCTCCATGAGCAACCAATTTCTTTGAAGAAAATGAAACAAATTCCGTTTTTTCCTGGTCGCTTGAAGAAGGTTTTATTATCAAAGTAATTCCGGAAACCGCATTATTCATGAATCTTCTAAACTAAGTTTAGAATTTTTTTTATTCCGGTAACTTTTATGTGTTTAAAACCCTTTTCCCCTTTTTAGCCAGTGAATTTAACTCTGAGTACAAATTAATAATGAAGGGTAATAAATTCCTCTCTCCTACTCCGTCAGGAAACTCTCAAAGAAATAGATAAATTAATGAATTCGTCATTATTTATTCCCGTCCAAAAAAAAAAAAATTGCTTTTATTATTGAACTTTGGAAGGACTTGGAAATAAAAGTTATAAAAGATAAAATCGTAAAAATCAAAGCAAACGTCAATGTATTCTTTTTTAAAGTCTGCAGTTAATAACTTATGTAATTAACTTTTGTTTTGATACTTAAATTTTCATATTTTTTCTTAATGTGAAAAATAAATTTTAGTAACATTAATTGTCATGATTTGTAATGCTTAAAGGCAGATATATTTATCTTGTATCCACATGTCATGAAAAATTATATCAAATCGCTCAAGAAGAGCTTATCGACATCTGTGATGCTAGCGGCCACTGCAGCATCCTTAAAAAATCTTCCTTTTTATATTTCCTACATTAATATTATCTTGCCCTTGTTTTGGAGTTTTTAATAATAATTCTCTTTTAAGTCTATATATTTCAATTATATATATTTTTTATTTATTTCGGCGATATTTCATTTTTCTTCAGGTTTTCAGAACTGCTATTTCTTTACTATCTATCTATAATATATCCCACCTAATTTTAACAAGATTCTCACCAGAAAAGTTTAACTAAATTTTATATTTTGAACTTTGGAGGAATAGCGTTGAAAAATTGCCTTTCTTTATTTAAAAATAAAATTTTTCGATTATTCCGGTGAGAATTGAAAATTTAGAGACATTTTTGCTTGCCCCTCAAGGGGATAAAGTAATTTCTAAATTCTAGTTCAGTAATGATTTCTCTGGTATTTCTTTGCTGTTTCATTATTATTTTTTATAGGAAATCGAGAAAGTTATGGCACCGGCTCTCTTTTGCTGTGCTAGAAATGGCATATGTGAATTCATATATTGCATATGTGGAGAAGCGGGAGAACATGTTGTCTCTGTAATATAGGCGTCGCATAACTAAAAGACTGCTAACAAGATCGAAATCTTTTAAAAAAAAATTGTTTTTTTAATGCCATCAAATTTCAATTTTTACTAATTTTTCATGTGTAAAATAAAACTATGCCAATTTAATATTTTTTTATTGTTAACTTGCGAGTGTCTTCTTGTTATTTAGCACTTTTAAGAGTTTAAACTTTATTTGAAATACCATGTAGATATCCTGTTACGAGAATATTTTAGGCATAGTGTACTGACGGTTCTTTAACCCCTTCACGGTCGCTTAATATTTGAAAAAACCATCAAAAGTGTACCTATTTTTTTTATTACAGAAATTGAATAATTATAAGGTTTCTAAATAAAATATGCAATTAGTTTATTTTTAAGCCGAAAAAACAATATTTTATAGCCATATTCATATTTGTATAAAAGCCATCATGCGAGAATTATGTGTCTTAACCTCTTATGCTCCGCCTCCGATAAATGTAGGTTACTTTTTTATTATTATTCAGATTGTTTGATTCCCACCACCGTAGTTTACGGCAGATAAAATGATGCGAAAATAAAGCCATTTACACTATTTAAAAAAAAACTGGTGGGATTCAAACAATCTGAATTAAAAGATAGTAGCCTACATTTATCGGGGGCGGAGCCTAAGAGGTTAAGACACATAATTCTCGCATGATGGCTTTTATACAAATATGAATATGGCTATAAAATATTGTTTTTTCGCCTTAAAAATAAACTAATTGCATATTTTATTTAGAAACCTTATAATTATTCAATTTCTGTAATAAAAAAAAAAAATAGGTACACTTTTGATGGTTTTTTTTTTCAAATATTAAGCGACCGTGAAGGGGCTAATATTCCAGTTATCACCAGAAAGTCTTGATTCATCAGAATCCATATCAAAATGACAAAAATATTACAAATCTATGACAAATCTATGGCAAATTATAGATCGTACAAATCACACCAGAGTGCTCATATTCAAAGACTTCAAATGGAAATTCCAGTTCAATTTTTCTGGTTTCAGAAGTTTTTTCCAGCAATTAAATCTCCAGCCCGAGAATATGACGGGCACGAGAAATAACGAACGACACCTCAGCCCGAGATATTGACGGGAGCGAGAATTAAGGGGTTAAAGTACCATTTTGATTAACCCGTTCAGGACCGGCATCTTTTACACGAATTTTATTCGTTTGGTACCTTTTTTTTTTTTTTAATTATTTGACTTAACTTTATAAATCACGAAAATGTCGTAATTAAATAAAATCAATTTTACTTTTATTTTTTACTGGTATCAAAATCAAGCGTTTTAAGCTCTTTTCGAGGGTGCATATATGTACCCATGGTCCCAAACGGGTTAATTACCTCTAACGAATTAAATTTCTCACGGATGAGTATTTTTATATGTATATACTTAATTTTTATTGTAGTAACTGAAAAACAAAATACATGAAAAAAATTGCAGTAGATAAAGGTAAATAAATAAATATATATATATATATATATTTTATTCCAAAATTAATGATAAATTACTGCATGAATGGCGCTACAGCAGCACATATCAAATGCAATAAAGCATATTATATCATTTCAAAATGCTAAAACAACATAACTTCAAAAGGAAGGTGTATATCTGCAGAAATTTTTAAACTATAAAATATTTATAAAAACAAGAAAGACAGGTAAAAAAACAAAAACCGTCTGTTCTTCATCAGTGGGAGGACAGACAGAAAACTAACTCCACCCCCCACTTTTTAAAATTTGCAGGTTTCTGAACACATGTTCACCCCGCATTCAATACTGAAAACTATTGTCATTTTATTAATCTAATTACATAAAAAACTAAAACAACTCAAATTAAAAACTAACAAACATAATATTATCCATACAAAAACAAAAAACTTTAATAAAAAGGTCTTTTAGAGGAATGCTTAAATTATCATTAAACTGAAAACAAAAGAAAAAAATATAAGAAAACAAGCATGAATGCAGAATAAACATGCGCCCCCCCCCCCCCAAACCCGCAAAATGAAATTTCTCAAAACATGAATACCTGTATAATGTTTCCTACCCGTCAACTATAAACAAATAAATCTTTTCTTCCAAATCCATTATCAAAAGCCAGAAATTCCAGGTCTGCCACTTTCTTTCGTTTCAATTCATCAATACACACCCGTTCTTTTAACAAGACTTTAGGATGCCCATTTCATACAGAAAGATCCAGAAGGCTGCCATCACATGTTCACGCCGCCAGTCCACATCGTTGCCATTCACTTTTAAGAACTGTCTTTAAATAATATTTCAAAAACTTAATGGGGTAATTGTTATTGTAAAATAAATTAGCCAATAACTTAAAAATCTGTTTATAGAAATTACTGTCTCTGCCACAAATTTTATTGAAACGTATCAATTGATTAATAATTATATTTATGTAAAAATTTTTATGCAAATTTGAAAACCAATGCGGCATGCTTCTAGTAAAAAAATTAAAACTATTTCTTTTATCGTACAAATCCAAAATCAAATTATTATCAATAATTTTGAATAAAATATCTAAAAATTCTGCATTATAATCATCACTGTTTGCTCTGTTCAATTTTAAACAATTTGGATATATAATATCATATTCATTAGAAAATTAAAAATTAAAAATCAAAATATCATCAATATACCTAAAGACCTTTAAAGACTTATTATATTTCATAGTATATTTAAATTCATAATAAAATAAAAATAAATTTGCTGCTGTACTAGAATAGTTTGTTCCCATCCCTATACCACATATTTGATTAAAGGTATTATTGTTAAAAGTTACTTAATTATTATAAAAACAGAAATGACATAAGCTTGAAAATAAATCTCTATTTATATTTAATTCATCATTTATACAAAAAATTTTAATATTGGTTTACAGAATTTATTAAAAAAGATTTATGATTTTCTAAAGTATAAATTTAAGAAGTATAGTTATTTCTGGTCAATTGACAATAGTGTTGAAATTCTGAGCAAATTGCCTTTGACTCCTCTGAAAATGCAGGTATTCGATTTTGAAAATCTGTTCACCAATATACCTATTGATTCACTTTATGAAGTTTTAATGAGTATTTTTGATGTTTTTTGTATAAATGATGAATTAAATATAAATAGAGATTTATTTTCAAGCTTATGTCATTTCTGTTTTTATAATAATTATGTAACTTTTAACAATAATACTTTTAATCAAATATGTGGTATAGGGATGGGAACAAACTATTCTAGTACAGCAGCAAATTTATTTTTATTTTATTATGAATTTAAATATACTATGAAATATAATAAGTCTTTAAAGGTCTTTAGGTATATTGATGATATTTTGATTTTTAATTTTGAATTTTCTAATGAATATGATATTATATATCCAAATTGTTTAAAATTGAACAGAGCAAACAGTGATGATTATAATGCAGAATTTTTAGATATTTTATTCAAAATTATTGATAATAATTTGATTTTGGATTTGTACGATAAAAGAAATAGTTTTAATTTTTTTACTAGAAGCATGCCGCATTGGTTTTCAAATTTGCATAAAAAATTTTACATAAATATAATTATTAATCAATTGATACGTTTCAATAAAATTTGTGGCAGAGACAGTAATTTTTATAAACAGATTTTTAAGTTATTGGCTAATTTATTTTACAATAACAATTACCCCATTAAGTTTTTGAAATATTATTTAAAGACAGTTCTTAAAAGTGAATGGCAACGATGTGGACTGGCGGCGTGAACATGTGATGGCAGCCTTCTGGATCTTTCTGTATGAAATGGGCATCCTAAAGTCTTGTTAAAAGAACGGGTGTCTATTGATGAATTGAAACGAAAGAAAGTTGCAGACCTGGAATTTCTGGCTTTTGATAATGGATTTGGAAGAAAAAATTTATTTGTTTATAGTTGACGGGTAGGAAACATTATACAGGTATTCATGTTTTGAGAAATTTCATTTTGCGGGTTTGGGGGGGGCGCATGTTTATTCTGCATTCATGCTTGTTTTCTTATATTTTTTTCTTTTGTTTTCAGTTTAATGATAATTTAAGCATTCCTCTAAAAGACCTTTTTATTAAAGTTTTTTGTTTTTGTATGGATAATATTATGTTTGTTAGTTTTTAATTTGAGTTGTTTTAGTTTTTTATGTAATTAGATTAATAAAATGACAATAGTTTTCAGTATTGAATGCGGGGTGAACATGTGTTCAGAAACCTGCAAATTTTAAAAAGTGGGGGGTGGAGTTAGTTTTCTGTCTGTCCTCCCACTGATGAAGAACAGACTGTTTTTGTTTTTTTACCTGTCTTTCTTGTTTTTATAAATATTTTATAGTTTAAAAATTTCTGCAGATATACACCTTCCTTTTGAAGTTATGTTGTTTTAGCATTTTGAAATGATATAATATATATATATATATATATATATATATATATATATTTCTCAGAATGCCCACTAATATTACAAAAAATCATATTTTTATGAAAAATAGCAAAAATATGTTCAAATAAAGATTTAAAACGTATTAAAAGCGATATTTTCATATTGACCGCCCGTCAGAAGTTAACAAATGAAGAAATCGCCAAAAAATTGCTATTTATAATCAGCCTATTTTATTCTATTCATATAGTGATGTAACCGCTAAATTCGATTACATGTCTTAAATTTGTGTTTATTTATATTTTATTGTTTTATTTATTGTCTGATTAATGTTTTGATTTTGTTACGGAATATCAGCTGGAAACAAAGAATGTGCTATCTACTTATAATAAAATCGGAGTGCTGAAAAGCGTAGGTAACCATGCCGGTGCGAACCACTCTGGTCTGCGAATCGACCGTAGCTAAATGCCATGTTAGGCTTAATGAAAAATATACGCAAACAGGACACATAAATGATAATTTCTTCTACTTGAAATCATGTCTGTTCAGCATTTTTTCACATAAAACATGCGTATCATATCCATTTATAGTGTATTAAGTTCTAAATTAAAATTAAGATATTATAAACATAGAAATCGGATCTAAACAAATGATACTGTTGCCAATCATATTCAAATTCCAGCAAATCTACAAACAAATGAATGACTCTTTGAACGATTCATAAAAATAAAATACAGGTTAGCATCAATGGTGTTCTTAAAATATTTGAAAAGAATATTAAAACCTTTAAATATTTTAACTTTGTTTAAAACCTTCAAAAACTATCCAATTAAGTTCTAAATTTAAGGCCTAAATCAACAAGTTCTAAATTAAAAATAACAGATAACTATCGTCATCTGATGGAGAAAAGACATAACCTTCGCTTCAGGAATGTGCCACCCTAACACATTGCCTTACAAGTATTTTTTATTTGTTCAGAATGATTATTCTTTTGCGCAATTTCAGATTTCCTGTGACATTTGTGTGCTGTTTTATATGAGAAAGTAAAAATTATCCGAATTTGAATATCTAAAACTTTCAAATGCATTTAAAATAAAGAATTATTTCAATGGCACTTTAGCATTATAAATTAAAGGGGATATTTTTTCTCTAACGAAGGCTGCGAGCAGCGCCTCTGTAGGCCGTCTTAATTCCCAATAAATCAGGAGCTTATGTTTTTTGCCAATTCTTTTGGCGTCATCTATCAGCAATTGATATAAACAAAGATACTTTCTGTTGTAACTGTATTTTTTTTAAACATTTTATCAGATTTGAAGACATTGCAAATAAAATGCATATTTCTTATCGGTACAACATATTTTAATTATCTTGCAAATAAAATTATGAATTTTAGCATAGTTTGAAGCGAAAAAAAAGTCACGCTAAACAGCAAATTTTTAATGTAGAGGGAACCTAAACAAGCATTTTCGTCATAGAATGTGTAGCTGGAAATGGCGCGTTTAAGCGCTGGTGACTAAACTGTAGTTTACATAATTTATTTGTTCAAATCATCAAAAATCAAAGGATAATGCTTTTTGATTAACAAAATGCATAAGGCATTTTTTTTTTTTTTAAGTCAGAAAAATATTTTTTTTAATATTGTTCTGAAGATTTATCATTCACATTCCGTCATTTTTGACGGGGGTTATATACTAGTTTATATTTATTTAAGTAATTTTCCTTTTGTAATATTCTGCATGTGATAAAGATAGATCTGAAAAAAATTCATGCTTAAAAATTATTTTTAAAACAATAAAAAATGAGTAGCGATATAGTTCTCAAACAAACTGAATTTTAAAGTACATTTTTCCCTATTCGACGGTGTAAAAATTAAAAATGTGCGGCATTTAGAAATTTAAAAATGGCAATAAAAGTTAACCCCTTCACTTTGCTTAATTTTTAATCTTTTACCACCGGTTTTTCAAAACAGAAATTTTTTTGTAATTGAATCGCAAAAATGCTCAGATTAAATGAGGTAAACTTTATAATAAAAATAACTGGTGGGAACAATGAAGGATTCTGAGCACCTTAAGTCGTACGTATACCGGTCACTCGGCCACAACGGGTTAACATAAGTTAAATTTAATCGTCTGCTTTTAGCCATCGTCAGAATGATGCCAGCGTTCCGCACAGACACGTCTGTCCTTTATAATATAGATATGTATATCCTGATATTTATATCTTTTAAAAAAGAATCAGAACTTCATCATTTATGTGGATAACTACACTGAAAATAAATCTCCTCATATTTTCTTTCTCAGCCATTCGAAATCGTTAGCGTTACGCACAAACACGTTTGTCCTTTATAATATAGATAGATGTAATATGTAATATAGGAACAGGATGAAAGAACGTTGCAATGAGTAGTAGTTAAAAATAAATCTTCGGGATCCACCGTTTGAGTTCTAAGATATACGCTATTATGTAAAAGATAAGGATAATTTTTTTAAAGATATAACTTGAAATATGTGATCTTAATAAAAATCATTCTTTGCCTCTTATCTCTTATGAATAATTTTTTCCTTTTTACGTGTTTATGTAACAAAATTTTCAGCGATCATAAATCAATTTCAGAAAACAAAAGTTTTGACAAAAGTGAATGAAAAAAAAGATACTTTTCAAACAGCATTATTAAAACAAATCTATCCTACTTTTGGATGAGATCCAGACGTCAATATGCGTATTTCATGTAAAGAAGGTTGATGATCGTAGACAAAGTGTCTCTACTGATGTGCTTAGTAGTATGAATTTGTTGAAAAAAAATCCATAATCTTCTGAAACTGTTTTTCTTATTTTCCGCAAAGCATGCTTTATTTATTGCGCATAAATTACAAACCCTCTCCAGATAACATCAGTCCAAAAGTGCCCTTGAATATCTTATTTAGATTACGTTACGTTTCTTTCTTTTTACAGAGAAAACATTTTTAAAGATACAGTAAAACTTCAATTATCTAAACTCCAATCATCCTGATTTTCAATTATTCGGATATACAGGGGGATTCAAAATACCGTGGACAAAACGAAAGGGCGAAGCAGGTATATAAATAGAATTAAAAATCACATAGGAACATGAGTTCGCAAATAATTGTTCATATAGTCTTTCCATTCCTAAAGCTAACGATCAAAATAGTAATTTCAAGCATGCAGACAAAACATCGATTTTGTATCAATTTTAATCTAAGTTTTAATATTTAAATAAACAATCCTGAAATATATTATTTTGCATTTATCATACAGCATGATAGTGCTGTATAGTAGAGCTCAGCCGCATCTTTTACGTTTTGAAACGTGATGAAAAGACAGCAACTCGATTACAATCCAAACCAGAAAACATTCAGTGACGAATAATGGCTTGTTGGATAGCTCTTAATTTAGCGATGTGCCTTTCGAAGGCCGGGTCAAAAAATATCTAATATTAAGGGAATGGCACTCATTTAAACTTTACGTAGTACTATACCTTCCATGATTTAACATTATAGAAATATCTCCTTTTTAATTTTCTAATGAAATCTTATCTTTTGTGTTGCCACATCCTAAAAAATAGCACAATAATTTTTTTAAAAAAAAAGGATAATACGAGTACTTTCTTTTTATAAGTTAATAAAAATTCAGAAATTTTCGGTAAATGCTGGATCATTTGGTTTAAATTTCTAAATATCGAACATTTTCAATTTTCACACAATCGTGTGGGGAAAAATGTACTTTCGAATGCAATTTGTTTGAAAACTGTATCTCAATTTACTCATTTTTTATGGCTTTTAATTTAATTTTTAAGCACGATTTCTTTTATATGTATGTCTATATTGCATGCAGGCTCTATTATGGAAGAATAATGATCCATTATCACTTAAAGCAATACAAATAGTTTCAATAATAAAAATGTCTCCAGCTAATATTCCGTAACAAACTTATAAAAGGAACAATGAAATAAAATAAATAAAACAAAAATTTAACATCTACGTAATCGCAAAATTTTCAAATTTTACACCGTCGAACACCAGGGAAGATGTAATTCCAAATATAATTTGTTTGAAAACTGCATATCATTTTACGTATTAGGAGTCTTAAGCACTTTTAAAATTGGTGCTAAAATTTCCAAAAAGCTATAACCAAAATCAAAAGATTAAAAAAAGAGAAAGCTAACCATTTTTTCGTGAAATAGAGAAGAAATAAATAAAAATGGGAATTACAGTAGAAACATAAATGAAAAAAAAAAGATGTTTAGTGTATTTTTAAATTAATTCTTAGTTCTACAACTTTACATTTCTAACTACATAAAAACTGAGGAATAAAACATAATTTTACACATTCATCTTCACGAAGCAACTTAATCTGAACTATAAAAAATCGTCTGCTTACAAATTGTCATCTACAAATATTAGATCATAGATTTTTTTTTATTATTATTACTTATATTTATCCAAGGAGGCTGGGCAAAATCAAATTTAAGTTTTTTGCGTGCATCTATAGAATTATTGACATATTTAGAGCAAGCTAAACAAGAAACACCGATTTTCATATAACTTTTTCTTAAATATGACGCGCTTAAAATTTTCCACAAAGCCACTATAAGGCAGAATGACTAAGCAAGAAAAATGTCATTTGATAAACATTCTTTTTAGTTCACAAACCTGAAATGTTTCTTCTAGATTTACCAAATGACGTCATTTTTATCCAGTTTCGTCAAAATGATTTCTTGTGGTTATCAGCAGTTTCTAATAAAAAAGTGAAATCATAAAAGAACGCAATGCTTTTTATAAATGAATTTTGAAATGTGTATTTTAACTTAATAAACGTTTAACCTACATGATAATATTGTTTTTTACTTGAAATTCAGTATTCAATGAAATTTATGTTATACTTTTGTCGAAATGTATAATAAAACTAAATTTGCACTTCCAAAAATAAAAATAATAATCGTAAGATCTCATGCAATGTAAATGCAACGCAGTAGGTAGCTATACCAACTACTTTTATTAAAAGATGAACACTGGGACAATAATTTTTTTTTTTTTTCGTTGCGCCATATTAATTAAAAGGTTAAAAATAACTACCTTATAAGATGCCTTCTAAAGAAAGAGCAAAAAGTGGAAGTTTAGGTAGTGGGAAAAATAAAACAAATGAGCTCTTTCTGTATATTATAAAGATTGGAGCAAACAGAAGACAGAAAAACATAGTCTTTCAAAGAAAAGATGGGAAACCGAAAAATAGCAGGAAAAAAAAACAACGAAAAGCTTTTAGCTTCTGATAGGCTCTGTCGACGAAAAAATTTGTTGGACTTTTCCCATTTTAAATCTAAATGGTACCGGCGATATATCGTTAAGCTGCGCTATAGCTGCAAACGTACAGGTAATAAAAGGCGAGTGGAAAACGCAAAAAGGCGCCAAAGGTATTGTACAAGTTTAGTGATAGACCGCCAATATTATTACAAAAAAATTCTTGCGTTTTTAACAACGGGCCGTCAGGTCTCAGAGCAAAATCTTGTAAAATTTACTGTCAAATATGGATAAAAAGCCACTATCAAATTTAAAGGTTTCTGAAGAAAATAAAGCACAGTTCCATATCAAAAAGCTTCTAGCAGAAACAATAATAACATGGGTGCTTAGCAAACGAAATTGTTTTGTTTTTGAGCTGAAATAAAATATTACAAATGTAAAAAATATGTGTTCAGCAACATTAGCCAGCATTAATGATAAGGACAAAATTTATGTTGAAGATGTATGTAGGCACACAGTATATATTCAGAACCGTACTTCAAGGAATTTGCATACATGGGAAAAAGTTCAGTATTTGGAAATTTTGATAAAATAATAGCGGAAAAACGGAATAAAAGTGCTAAAAAAGCATCAGATTACATCTAATAAAAATCAAAATGAAAAAATAATAGTCGATTCAAACGTAGATGAAAACGAAATTCAAAATGAAACCACAGTTTTCGATTCAGATTCAGAGAAAACTGATACAAAATCGTCAAATACAAAACCGTGCTATCCAGCACTCCGTAAACTGCCAAAATATATGATAAAGAAATGATAAATTTCTCGAGGACGCTTCTGACCTTCCTTGTAACTTTCAAGGTCAAGGTTCAGAACGGTTGTGTGAAGGAATATCTTTTCTTTGTTGTCTAGAAGGGGAGAAATGTGCCTTTTGGGAATAATAATCCCGCGCGTGTACAAATGTTTCATTTCGATATGTTCATTCGAAAAAGCGGGAAAAAAACGTGATTTTCTACAGAAACTTGCAAAATTGGAAAATGAATATGAAACGCTCGATTTTTTTTCCCCTAAAAAGAAGTAGTACTGATGCATTTTACAATATTGAGTAGTAGACTTGCTTTTAAACCGCATTTAACCAAAAATATAATGGGAGACAAAATGAGGCAAGATTTACCCCCAAGTGTGTGGTAACGTTACAAAAATAGGTGCGTGTGCTTAGGGTTGAGTTAATTATGCGCTAAACGACGCCCGGTAACATACGCCAATTGTCTGTAGGCTCGATTACGTAAATTATCTCCTTAATAAAAGCATATTTTACAAAGGACACGTACTTTCCAATTTTCTTGATTTTTTTTATCAATGGTTACAGTTAGATGTAAATAGGTTAGTCTTTATCGCGGTATTTTAGTTTCACCTACGAAATATTATATAAATATCCAAAATTAGCAATATTTCTGATATTATTTACAGGTGTATTGTATAATATTTTCAATCACTTTTGATCATTTTTCTGCATTCAGTCGTTTTCAGACTTTTTTTTAATTTTAAATTCCCATTAAGTGCCAAAAACAGAAAATTTCCCTTTTCATAGTTTTTTCGCAGTTTTAATTCAATCTTTATAACTGTTTCTTACCCTAGCTTTTTGTGTGTTTGAGGGGTTGACCTAGGATACTGCATAGTTCCTTAAACCAGAGGAGCGTAAGTACGTAGCAGAAAAATTCAAGAGATCACACTATGTATAAAACTTAGTCTAAGGACTAGTCTGGCGGCCAGTCCTGAATAAAGTAGTCAGTATCTCAATATGGGGTTAGCAATAAGTGTAATGCCATCAGAGCTCTTGAAATACGCTGGTGAACCAATGTTTCTGTTAGTTTTTGATTGGGGAAATTGGTTGGGCCAGTTGATTAAGGCCATTGGTAAGTTAGTTGGGGCGGTTGTTTGGTTAGTTGAAGTTGGTTGATTAAGTTCCTGAAATGATCTGAAAAAGGTGTGAAATGATATAAAAAACTGGTGGAATCAGAGAGAAAAGTAAAGCTCGATCTAAAAAAGTTACAGTAAAAAATTGGCAAATAGTTTCAGTCAAGTAAGTAGTGCGTAGAAAAGTAATGGAACCAGATTATCTGTAAAGCTCATGAAATTACCCAAATTTTTGTTGATAGCTGAAAATGTGGACTGAGCTTTACTGGTGCCTTATATTCAGAATCTTTTTATCCACTCAAAATGAGTACTGGGTATAGTAAACAGAATGTGTAGTTATGTACTAATAATTTTCTGTCAGGCCCAGAATTGTGGACGTAATTGCATCAAGTTAAGCTAAACTCCACAAAGCTAAAAGAATGTAAAACACAAAGTAATATTTTAAGTATAACATTAATATTGTCAGGTTGCTGAGGTTTTGTTGTTATTAACATTTTTGGCATAACACATTTAACGTAATAATTTTTATTTCATGTAATTACTGTGAAAAGGGAACCTTATGTTAATGGACTTAAGCCAGACAAGTAGTTGCTAAGTACTATGACTATTGTATGCAAAGCATACGGTTGAATCGTAAATGCTTAAGGTTTTGAGCTTACTTTGGGCTTTGATCTTCCTGGCTTATCAGTGACCCCTGGAATGGAATTTTGTTCATACTTCGTACTGAACTGACCTCTCAGGCTCTCGCTCATTACCAAATCAGCCTTTAACCTATTCTTATGAACCCAAATTTTTAAACTGGTTATGAATGTTTGGAATTCAGAATGTGTTAAAAATTAAATTTATTCCCCTGATTGATTTTAAGGCACCAGTAAAGCTCAGTCCACATTTTCAGCTATCAACAAAAATTTGGGTAATTTCATGAGCTTTACAGATATCTGGTTCCATTACTTTTCTACGCACTACTTACTTTTATAGACTGAAACTATTTGCCAATTTTTTACTGTAACTTTTTTAGATCGAGCTTTACTTTTCTCTCTGGTTCCACCAGTTTTTTATATCATTCATAAATAAACATGATCTAGTTATATGGTGATTTTCATTAAAATCTGTGACATTTCAGCCACAGCTGAATTGCTCATTTTGTATGGAGTGATCCAGCAATCTCTCTTTCAATAGGCAAATTTATCATCATTTGGCATCAACACGAAATGTACCAATAACCAATCATATGTCCATCAAATAAAAAAAAATCAATTCAAAGCAGAAATTTCTTCCCAAAATAATAAAAATTAAAGTCATGGAAAAATGAGTTATTAGGTGTATATTAAATAATTTTAAATATACATTCTGGTCTTAAACAATTTTATAAAACTCAAGTAAAATATAATAAAAAAATATATCAAGTAAAATATAATATTTAATGTTAAACTCTTTCGAATGCGCGGCGATTCTATATTTGTAACCTCCTTTCTTGATGAAAACGATTTCCAGTATCTCATGTTTTGAATGATGGAAACAAATCTTAAGACACTGCCGTTAACCCTTTCAGGAGCGGTCGTAGTTGTATGTTTATGAAACCACTTAAATTTAATTCTCAAATGCTACAATGGCGCTAGAATTTTTGTATATTTTTTTTCCGTTTGTTATGTATGTGTAAAATAGCTTTTTCTAATAACCGAATGGATTTGAACGTAAATTCCGGTGTCAGCCATTCATTTCAACATTTAACAATGAGAGTACTTTTACCCTGAAAGGATTAACAATTGATAAACCTTTAATTTTAAACGTAGTAGAGTAAATACCGCCAATTTTGTCGTGAACTTGGTGATATATCGCCAAATTGGGCGACCAAATTGAGTCAAAAACGACGCCATAAGCGACGCCAACTTAGCAATATCTCTAATAATTTGCCAAATTCCTATAGACTTCCTTTGTTAACCAATCGGGTTTACTTGCTTACAGAAAATCAACAAAATGAGATATTTTAATGCAACAAAAGCTCATATTCGTTTAAGGGATTATATTAATTATATTTAAGGTAGTCCAAGTAAATTGAATTATGAATAAAGGTAACATGATGCAATGCTTAGCATGCTTTCCCAAACATAAATTTTAAGGGAGACCAAACTGGTCGCCGAAGGCGGCTAGTCAGTTTAAAATTATAAATGCTTCTTTCAAATTTTTTTTTAATACAACATGAAAGACAATCTTAAAGGCTATGCAGATTTTCATAATACAAAATTTATCCGGGTGGTTTTAAATTCTGAACTTTTATTGAACTTTAAGAAAGTAAAGCTTTTATTTTGTATAAAAATTCCATCTATATTATTTTCAACATTTTTATGGTCTTGGCTTTGATAGTCAAAGAAAATATCTTCTTAAAATTTAAATTTTGCTCTAGGTATTAAGTGTACTTCCAATAAATTTAGAGTTCAGTTCTCAAAAGAATGAGTTTTTATAATGCAATAAAATACTTTCACAAGACACTATAAAATCCTTTTTATCGCTATCTTAAATTGAATTCATCTATAAATTTGACAGATATATTGCTATAACGTCATGTTTTTGTGAAAATTGATGAAACCCTATAAAATATCAAAGTCTAGGCAAGAATACAATTATATTTTTTTAATGAAAGTAATTAATGTAAATGTACCTAGTAATGGGGCACGTACCAGTAGCGGACAACTACATTTTTAAAGTTTAAAAACAAGTATAAAATGCATTTCTGAAAAATGACTGAAAGAAATCTGATTGACTAACAACCTCAAATGTTAACTTTCTGTAAACTGTGTGGAATAATTGTTTTTTCCCCTCTGATACATTTGTTTATTTTCTAGAGTGTCTTCAAAAACAGATTTAATTACATAAAAAAGTTTTTTGGTTAGAAACGTGCTTAATCTGGAACAAATTAACCCCTTAATTCTCGCTCCCATGGTATTCACGAGCTATGTCTTTTATTCATATTAATCAGATTTCTTTGATTCCCGCCAGTTTTATAAAATAGTGTAATTGGCTTGATTATGGTATTATTTTACTATCATTTTACCTGTCATTAAATAAGGTGAACATTCCTTTTTCAAAAAAGTGGTTCCAATAAGGAATTTCAATTTTTAAACCGTAATTTAATGCGACTGTTATGGGGTTAACCGATATTTTAACCCCTTGAGGGGTTAAAATAATGGCCCCTTGATATAATATATCCACCTAAATTAAGCAAGATTTGCAGCAGAAACTTTTAACTAAGTCTTATATTTTTATCTTTGGTAGGAAAGTGTTGAAAAATTGCTTTACCTTATTTAAAAATAAACATTTTCGATTATTTTGGTAAAAATTCAATATTACAGATACATTATTGCTTGTCCCTCAAAGGGTTAAAGAACTTACGTTGGAAGTCGGCAAGTATGCTTCAATGCAAGGTTCCCGCTGGCGACCTATTTTTATTTTGTATTTTTGAAGGATATTTTTATAGTATATTTCTCTTGAAACAATGTAATGCTTCTCAATGCATAACCTACTTGCAGGGTAACTTCACATCCAGTCTATAGGTAAGGTCTGACACATTAGAGAGCCATTTAAAAAATTAACCTTTAAATGCCTGACTTTTCAAAAATCATTGTAATAATGTTTTTCAGCTTTCATTTTTTAAAAAAATCATGGGAAAAATACTTAAAAAATCATATTTTGTTTTAAGTATGGTTTACGGTTAAAAAAACAATTTGTTACTAATCGGCAATACTGGTCTTTAATTGAAAAAATAATTTCCCTTCATAAATTTCTGTAATATTAAACAAACAAGAATTTTAGGAACTATAATAAGAAATAAATTTTACTTGTTCACTGTAGAACAAAACAGGGTATTTCGCAAGCTTCCAAACAAAACAAAAAGAACAAGTAGTAACAATTGAAAAAAATAAACTATCTTTATTCTTAAACAGAACAAGTGTTGCCATCTACATTATGAAAATCGATTTAATAATATTTTCAGAATGTATTTTATTGGAAACATTAGGCATTACAGCTTCGATATTATTCTAATAGTATTTTAAAGCCTAAATTGGGTATGTTGCCGAAAAGCAACACTCGGCATTTAAGGGTTAAGTTTTAACTTTCATAAAATAATTAGAAATAAAAAAAAAGAAACAAGAAAGAAATTCCATTAATTCCTAGCAGGACGAAAAAGCTACTGAGACAAAGGCAGCCTAAGACTAATCCTTAAGAGCCTACACTAGTCACTCAAAGATACTCGGGTGATAATGTTAATCCTATGGGGAAGTTATTTTCAAATATCTCGCTTGAATTTTGATATTTTCGAATGATTTTTTTGCATATGATAGCTGAGGACGATCTACAACCGAGCTAGATTTATTTTTTTTTTGATTTTGGTTTCATATATATATATTTAATTACTTTTACTTTCGGAACCGGTTTGAACCGGTTCTGAGATTGAAACTATCCTAATATAAAAACTATAACCAATATCGAAAAAGTAAAAACTAGCCCGGTTGTAGATCGTCCTCAGCTATCCTATGCAAAAAAAAAAAAAAAAAAAAAAGAAAGAAAAAAATCATTCGAAAATGCCAAAATTCAACCGAGATATATGAAAATAACTTCCCCATAGGATTAACATTATCATCCGGGTCTTTTTGAGTGACTATTGTAGGCTCTTAAAAGAAAAAACACTTTTTGGTGACCATACATTAAGTTTGAGTTTAAGGAAATGTTACTAAAGTAGCACATTATTTTTTTTTTAAAGATAGACAAGACAAAAGACAAACAAAAAATAGAGTTTAACATGAGATAGAAACAACTCAAGTTTCTCCCCCAACAAACAAAGTAAATCTACGGCGTTTTCTATTGGTGGAGTCGGAGAACTCGTAGTCTAGTAGTTGTGCAATGATTTCATTTGGGATATTGTTGATATTGTTATAACAAATTTTAGTGAGTTGATGCATTCTTTTTTTAAGTGAGAGAATGCAAAAGTCTCTGCGAGTGGTTGTATTTCTAAGATATCTATTGACATTACGAATGATGCTAAGAAATTTTGATAGGATAATTCTGATCGAAGGTAATCTCTGACATTTTTTTAACAATTTCCACATAGTTGAAAAGTATTTATGAATTCGGTTTGTTTGTCCGTCTGTCTGTCCGTGCTCTAACTCGCGAAAATATAGTCAGATAACCATGAAATTGATATATGGTGCTGGGGTTTACAATGGAATGCTCGGAATTGAAAATTAAGTGGTAGCATTTACGGTCCATTTACAGGGGAATTTAAAAGAATTCGGTTACATTACGGTCTACGGGGAAACATCTTTTGCTGTGTATTTTAATGATATTACACAATATTAAACATATTGAAATTGATATATATCACTGAAGTGCACTACAAGGTTCTTACTATAGAACTCGGTGAGCATAGAATTTATCCTTCATTTACTGGGACACACAAAATAATTTGGCTACAGATGAAAATGAACTATAATTGAACTATTAAAGCCTACGAACAATAATTGCTGAAAGTGCGTTTTTAGTTGTGGTATGCGTTATTAAATTTAATTTTTTTATATTACTTGGCGTGTATAAATTCGTTAGATCATATACAGCGCTGCACAAAAGTTTTCAACAACATCCGTTTATTGGTGAAAATTGCTGAATGGAAAATTTCGACTGTGCTATACGTTTAACAGAACTTACTTTCAGCATACTATGTAGTATACAAGCATATCAATGCATCATATACAGAGTTGTGGAAAAAATCGTATGTTTTTCCGGCTATTCATTTCCATAGAAGAAACTATTTTCAAACGCATTATGTGTTTTCTAACTTTTTCATTTAGACATCATCTTGTACCTTAGTAAAATTTAAAGATTTGTTATAGTATCCTGAATTTGTTGCAAAATGCTTCATAACCTATGTCGTGCAAATGTATTTTCGTTCTTTTTTTTTTTTTTTTTAATTGGATATTCTGTATTTTGGAGATATGTCAGGAAAGACAAAATAATGACAAGGTTGACATCCTGTAAAAAGATGATATTTTCTTTGACAATAATCTTATGTTGAACAAAATCAAAGAAAATTTCAATAACTTGTGTGATCCTTAGTTTGAATGCGTCCTATAGAATTATCAGATAAGGATTGACAGTTAAATTTTCGGTCAGATCAAAGGATTGATTATACAGTCTAGCACAATTCCTGCCCAAACAGCATCGTTTAAATTTAATTGAGTTTTAGTATCCTTACCCTTTAACCGTCTGGCCCGGATTTTTCCGTTCCTAGAAATCATGTTAAAATGGCTGTAGACCAAAATATTTTTAACAGAATTTTATTTTTTAACCTTATATAGAAAGTAGTGATATTAAAGATATTATAGCATCAAACTGAGATTTAAAAAATATATATCCTGGGATTTACAAGCATTCTTATAAAGTTACTGCAAAACCCTCGGACGGTGAAAGGGTTAAAAACCTTTGGATTATATGCACACCCTATTCTAATATTCTGAGAATTCCCCATTCTCCAGATCTGGCGCATAATGGCTTTTATCTTGCAGGGATACTTGTATGCGATAGTTTAAAAGGTCGCTCTCAGTTTCAACGAAAAAAATGAATCTGCTTATTACGGAAGGCTATAATAACATTACTCTAGTCAGGTTTAAGCCTGTCAGAAATGCACTGCTGAAGTGACTCTATAACTAAAATATTTTGAAGGCAGTTATTTCGATAATATTTTGGATAAAGATACTTTAGGCTAAATATCTTTTACTTTTTCTTGAATTAAAGGGTTTTAACTTAATTTAATCATAACTACCTTAAAATACCTCATCGGACAAAATTTGTTTTTTATTTGTTTGTATTAAAAAAACCTTTTCTAATAGTGGCGCAGCTAGAATGGTCCAAGGGCTCTAGATACCACTATCTTAAAGAAATGTCCTTCGCTTTATTTCATAACATGTTTCAGCTATTAAACAAAACAAATGTAAATTTATGAAATTAGTGGTATCCACAGCATCTGGACTTCCACCTTAGTTATACCACTGCTTTCCAGTGATATGTTAGAAGAAAACTTTATTGTCCCTTCCCCCATGTTCCATAGACCCAATTTTGTAACCAGAGCAGGTCCCCCATGAAATGATTTAACACGTATTTCACGATTTTTTTCAAAAATTTCAACGCATTTTCTAAAAGTATGTGTGTGTATGTCGAGGGATGTCGATTAGGTGCAATTTTTGACGAAACTGGTATGGTGAAATTTCAGTTACCATAACGAAATTGTTTATGTTCTAATTTATAATTTACATAAATATTAAATATCACTGAAAATTTACATTCAAAAGTGATTTATTAATTTCTCGCCATTTAAAAAACTTTTTTCGTTGAAATATTATTGATTATTTTTAACAAACTTATGATAGAACTCATTTAGATAAATAAAAGAATTTAAAATTATTCATTTTTACCTTAAGTGAATAAAGTAATATTACGTTTAAAAGTTTAGCAACACACTGAAGTTCTTTGAACAACGAAATTGTCTTTAACAAAAACTTGACAAATATTTTCCCAATCCTTTCCAGGTGTACCTTTTTAAAAATTTTAAATGAATGAATTTTAAATGAAATTTCTTTCCAGTATTAGAAATTAATTTCAACAATTAGTACTTATTCCTTTTAGGAAAACCTAAGAAAAGAAGGAATTCAACAATTATTGCAACACATTTAACACGCGAGATTTTTTTAAAGATATGAAATCGTTAGGACATTTTTATTTAAATATTCTTTGATAGTGCATGTGGTTTTAGCTCGTGGATACTTTTTACATTTTGGATAAACTATTTCCGGTAGAGAATTTTTATTTTCACCATGTTTCCTCAATTTGCTCAACATTTAATTACTTCAACTGAATTAATTATGCTTCAAAGGAAAAGATTTTATATTTTTCTTTCTGAAATAATTTCAGATTTAGACGTACAACGCTTTTAGCATTTCTTTATAAAAATAATATTTTAAGCGAGCTTTAACTGAATAATTTTCTTTTCTGGCGCATATTTCATTTCTATCAAAAATAACAATTCTTTTATTAACTTTATAGATACATATATATTTCTATTTAAAATATCGTTTTAGAATAAAATTTAACACTAGAAAGTATCAAGTTTCATAAAAATATTTTACATCATAACTTTTATTTGAAACTATTTAAGTTATTTATTAAACTTTTCTTTCCTTATAACTTTAAAACTTATATTATAAAAAAAATTTATGGTTCGAACCGAAATAGATTCACTGGTACGTGCCAAAATGGCCCTTCACTGTCATTCTAGTCCCATCTATGACTAGCGTCCCATTTTTGGGATGCTTCGAATTTCAGTAAATTTCTATAATTTTTTTCTTCTTTATAACATGAAAATTGTATGAAATAACTATCTATAAATGTCTTTATTTGTTGCCGAAAGATGACAGCATAAGATGAATATTTATTTACTTAAATGAAGGCTTTTTTCGGTGTTTATAGATTTTTTTTTCTTTTCAAGATGGCAAAATGTAAAAAGTAAGTTTATTTGTATTCTTTCTATCAAGGATTCTAATGAATAAGTCGTAATCTTAGCTTGTAGATGTCTTTGAAATATATATATTTTTTAATTGTGAAATTATATGTTCAAGCCTATTTTTTATGCATTTTTGTAACGTACAAAATATAGGGCGCTAGGCTTGAAGGGGTACATATTTTTATTATTCATTTAAAGGACAGTTATTTATGTAAAGTCCTTTTTAAGATGATTATGAAAAAATTGTTTTTAAGCCTCAAATACGATTATTCTTAATTTATTATTTATAATACTTGTAATGTTATTAGTCTATGTAAAGAAATAAAAATATTTTTTTAGTAGTTGATAAAAATACTAATTATAGAATACTAATTATAGTATATAAAGTATTTTATACAAATCTAGACAAAACATTTAATTGTGCATATTATACTATTATAAATATTACGCATATTCCCCTATTTATTACGTTTACATTTTATCAAATAAACATAAACATTTTTAGCGTAATTTTTTTAGTATTTTTCCAGTTCATTTTGCAACATTTTAAAGTAATTTTAACAACAAATTTGAGAAAAAAAAAGTTTCAAGCATAAATAAGTTAATATGAGAACTTTTTTCTAAATAAATAATATTACATTGTCTCAAAAGTCTCTTTCCAATTCACGTGAAATTTTTTAATTCATCCTTCACCACTTTCTGAATACAAAAATCTTTCAGATATAATTTTGCAACAACTACAGCAGGAATTAACTACAGTTGAAATATATTACAAAAAATTTTTAACCCTTAAATGCACGATTTTTTATTTTGTTTCGAAAAAATTATATATGATTCTCTGACAGGTTTATTACACAGAAAAAATACTGAAAAAAATCAGAGATATATTTTTCATATAATACGATAGTCTTTTCTTTTGTTGCACATCTGCAATACAAGTAAAAACTACTGTCGTGTGGCTGTTTTACGCTAAAATAATGCAAATTAGTAAATACTTTAATAAGTATGTCTCCAAATATCTTACTTTATATAATTATTTATTTTATAAAACTTAACCTTTAATCCTTTAATTTCCATAATAGAATACGTTCTAGAAATTACGTAATTCAGAGAACCTGACTTTACACCAGAAAGTTTTAATGGTTAATTTCGCTTTATTTAAAAACGGAATGTCTTTTCTTTTTATTATTATTAAAGCAAATATTGCTATTTTAATTTTCTGGTGAATTAGGTATATGCGAATAAAAAAATTGTATTAAATTCAAAACAGTGTTGTTTGCATGTCTGCAAAGCTGCGCTCTAATGGGTTAAATAGCGGTTCAAACTGAATATAAAAATTATCGCCACTGACCGCCCTGCCTATGACCTGGCGGAGCGCAATATTCAAGACCGCATGTCTCACTTCTGTCGCTAAAGCCGGTCTCCACCCGAAGAATGTTTTCGTGTCTATTTCATGGGATTGGAATGGTGTTATCTACAAGAAGAAACTTCCACCAAACTGGACCACCAACTCTCAAAATTTCTGCTCGTAAATCGACGGACAGAAGGCAGCAGTAACCAGAAAATCCCCGGAATCAACAATTAAGGAATAAGCACATAGATTTAAAAATATTCATCCTTAAAAATTGTTTTAAAAACCATAAAAATCCAGTAAATTGAGATACAGCTTATAAATAAATTGCATTTGAAAGTACTTTTTAAAATTCGACGGTGTAAGAATTTGAAATTGTGTGATGTTTAGAAGTTAAACCAGATTACAGTAAGAGCGCCTTTTAATGCTAATGTCGTTACCGCCGTCAATATGGCGTCGACATTACTCACGGAGATGATTTTGCTTTATAATAGAAATAGCTACTTACACTTAGAGCTTATATCTCGAAACATGTGAACTGCATACTTGACTAATACAACTATATCGCTATTATGAGCTGGAGTATCGACTCCGTCATGCCCTGATGCCATACGCAAATACGACTCGTTTGCTACATAAAACAGTTATGTTAAATTTTAAATTATAAGTAATAATACATAAACTAACGAGATAGTATAACGCTTGTTCTATATTGGTTTATTTTTGTGATACTTTTAAAAAATGAACCCTTATCGTGCGCTAACTGTTCATACATGTTTTTTATATTATTCGTACCACAATATTTTAAAAATATTTCTTTAACCCTTTCAAGACCATCATCTCCGACACGAATTTTATTCGATTGGCACCACTTTTTTTTCAATATTACTCAATCTTTAAAATGTCTTAAGTACTTGATACGCATACTACTTTTCTTTTTTATTGGTATCAAAATGAAGTTCTCCATGCACCTTTTGAAGATGCATGAATGCACCCATGGTCCTGAAGGGGTCAATAAAAAGTACTGATCAGCAACCCTTACACGAATTTTATTCGTATCAGGGTTGCTGGGGCTGATGGAGGTCCTGGGAAGTGACATGGTGCCGATAACCCCTTGAGGGGCACCGGTATATATTATATACCACCTACGATTAATGAAGTTTTACACCAGAAAAATTTTATTAAATTTTACTTTTCTAACTTTGGTGGAAAAAAGCTGTAAAATTGCTTTTACATATTTTGAAATAGAATTTTTCAAAGATTCCGGTGGGAATTCAGCATTTCACAAACGTAATTGCTTGCCCCTCAAGGGGTTAAGAATATCTTCATCGCTCGATCTTGCTGAGGACAGCATAGTTGCCATTTTACCCTTTTTTATACAACAGTTTCCAACTAATAATCTTAGCTTTATTTAATCATAAAATTTATAGGCTTAAATAAGACGAGTATTGCTATTTGGAGATAATGGCAACAAAAAAGCTTAAGATTTAGCAGCATTATTTCTAGTTTAATTGACATTTTAATTTAGAAGTCAACCACTTTTTCCGTATAGCAATATTCGTCTTATCGTTCTTTTAATTGCTGAAAGGTGTAAAGTAAAAACATTAAAAAATGTTTTATTAGACTGTTTTTACGTTTCGACCTCCTCGAAGCCATTATCAAAACAAATAAGAATATTCTAAAATTGCACTATCTACTTACGGTTACGAATATGGAAATAAACATCTAAGTAGAAATAAAACATAAAGTGCGTAATCTGAAAGAGTACGTGAAAAACTGAATGACAGCAAATCCTGACATCATAGATCGTGCAAATTTAGAATAGTTATACTTATTTTGATAATGGCTACCAGGAACCCGAAACACGCAAGCAGTCAAATAAATCTTTTTTTACAGTTTTTAAAGTTTTTACTTTAAATCTTTTAGCAATTGAAAGACGTATATTATTAAAGGATGTTATAATTTGTTAAGTATTCGTCTTATTTAATGAGAGATTGAAAAAAGTGAATACAGTCGAACCTCTATTTAACGAAGTCGCTAAATCCCGGAAAAAAGTTCGTTATATGGAAAATTCGTTAAATAGAGATTCACCTTTTAAAATACTTTAAACTACATAAATCAGATTTTAAATTCATAAACACTAAATGTTTTTACTAAAAGTAATTAATTACATTTTTTAATAAATTATATCGATTTGTTTTATTTATTTTACCCACCAATATCCATCATCAATTCATTTTTTCTATGTGTTTAAATCTTTGAAATCTGCAAGGAAAACAAAACATTGTCCGGGAATACACTATATTTTCTGTTTAAAGTAAATAGTTTTACATTAAAATTAACGAATTTTAATGACATTATCGTATTTATTATTATTATATCAAATAATTTTAACCATACATTAACATATGCGTCCTTAAATTTAATTTCTGAAAAACCCTGTTAATTTTGCCTGAGATTTTTATTTAAAAAAGTGCTTTCTCTCATAATACATCTTGCATCTTTGCAATGCAGCAAAAAACACCTTCATGCGTATTTTCTTCTAACTATAATTCGCGTCGGATTGTTTCAAATGATTTTAGCATTTCATCATACGAAGTTTCGTTAATTCCTGCATAATGACCATTTCCATCACCATCATATTCGTCTTCATCGTAATTCATTGCTGTATTGTTTTTATTTTTCACACTGTCGAAAATATCCAATTCGGATAGTGTTTCCGAGGTCTCAATTTCAGAATTAAGGGAAATACAATCATCAATCAGCACATCATGGTTAATTTCTTCTGTTTTTCTCACTGTATCCACATTTTTTAATGTTACTCTAAGGGATTATCCTCTTCGTCCTCCGTACTTACCGAATTCTCACTGCTGACAAAGAAGGCACCTGGTAAAACCAGTTCAAGGCCATTGAACATAAAAAATGTGTTTAAAGAAAGAATAAGTTTGAAATGTCCAGAAATATTTTGAGAAATGGGGAGAAAAAAAAATTTTGATCACAAGAAAAAGTTCGTTAAATAGAGAATGCACTTCGTTATTTGGAGGTTATTTTACGAGGAAATTCGCAAAATATTCTTGGTTCCAAGGAAAAGTTCGCAAAATAGAGGTTCGTTAAATAGAGGTTCGACAGTATTTCTATTTGGTAGCTTTTTTAATAAAAGAATCATTTAAATTGATAACCAGCGGGGTAGTTGGGAATGAAAGGAAGATACTATACTCTATAGGTAAGGAGTATACACCAGAGAATATAAACTATAGATTCGGAGGGCATACAGAGTTATTCAGAAGGTATATGGTATATACTCTCCGCATACCCCCCCCCCCCCCCCCACTACACTGCCTGTTGATAACACTCTATGTTAGCTATGGAACAGGGCGAAGTGAAAGAGTATAACACAGTTGATTGAGAAGATCGATGGATATGCCCACAGTTGTATTGTAATGCAACGTCACCTAAGTGATATTGGGATCAAATCATCGCTCAATAGTCAACTAATGGAATGTGAAACACTAGTGCAAGACTCCCACAGGCGACTATTTTTTAATTCTGCTTCACGCCATTTTTTCGAAACAAAATTCTTTTGAATACGCTTTGATAACATTTGCAACAGAAATACACTACAAAATGTATTTTTTTAAAATAGTGGTGCGAACAGAATATCAAAATATTCGCATGTGGCAGCCCTGCTAGTGTACATGTTTCATACTTGCAAAGTTTCGACTTAAGGGAGCTGGTCACTCAGCTTCCGTTTTCCCCCCCACTAATGTGAAGTCTATGGGAATTTGATGCATTCGTATATTTAAAATATCTACCCGGGAAATGAATATTTTTAATTTCTATTTTTTATGGACACTTCCTAAAAGATGTCTCTTTTTTTCTTAGTTCTTGAAATATTTCTAAAGTATAGACTTAATTTTATATGAAGTGTTAAAATCTTACTCACAGTTCGCCCGCTTTTAACCACGGCCAAACTCGATCCCTTATACGGCCGTAACAAACAGTCGAATCCCTTTGTTTTCGGGGAATCATACTTTCGCTCCGGAGAATTGTAGGGGGCGCATTTAACAACCGTGTCTAATGGGGAATTTCCTTATCTTTCTCTACTCTTGTGTTTTTTTAGGTATAACTTGAATGAAAGTGAGATTTTGTATTTCTTTATTTATTAAAAAATGATTCATTGCTGTGTTCCATATAGTTATGAATTGATATATCCGAGACTAATAAAAAACCCTTTGCGGAATGTGACTTAAACGAGCATATAATAAATATATGCTCATTAACATCAATATGTGCAAATTTTTTACCCATTATTTTAAAAAATATGGCAAAGAACTTTACAAATGAGGCAAATTCATCTTCATATAAGAATTCTTTATCAAGAAAATTTTTAAAGTTTACTTAATTTTAATTTTATAATTTTTATTGTATATTTTATTGTAAAAATTCTCAAAGTTTGAAATATAACCAAGAAATTGAACGTGCATATATCTACAGATACATTTATTTATATGAGTATAGTAAATAGATTTACGAATTAATATTTTTAAATTCTGAAAAAAATATTCTGTAATTTCTAACCAGTGTTCTAAACCTTCTGCAAAAGCTATTCTGGGATGAATGGAGTACATCATATTAAAAGAAGAAAAAAACGACTTATTGATTCTTTAAAATAATGAAACCTGTAAAAACTATTATTATTTATTTTGTTTCCTTGTATTTCATGATCACCACCCACAATTTACTGAAAATCATTCGCAACGTACACATGTATATATATGTTTTTAATAATTAATAATTATATAAATATCCATGTTTTGGAAAAAAAAAATTCATCTAATTTAATTCCCGGATATTGGCGAAAAGGCTTGATTATTTTGTTGATATTATGAAGCATGTAAATATATTTTTATTTTTATCGTATACTTTAATACCATGACTGCCCGAAATTAAAATATTTAATTTTATATGTACGTGTGTTGATTTTCTATATCTATATGCTTGTAATTTCAATCAACACATATGGCAAATGCCAAATTTATTGAAAATTGTTTGCAAAGTACAAATATCTATATTTTTAAAATAATTAAGAGTCGTGTAAGTTTCCATTTAAAAAAAAAATGATATGATTTCTTGCCGGGTATTGGCAAAAAGGTTTGTTTACTTTGTTTATATTACGAAACATGTAAATATATTTTTATCGTATACTTTAATACACTGACTGTCCAGAGTTAAAATATTTACTTTTATATGTAAGTTTGTTATTTTTCTATATGCTTGTATATTTCACATCAACACATATAATGGCCAAAATTATTGAAAATTGTTTACAGAATACATATATCTATGTTTTTTTAAATAATTAAGAATCGTGCAAAATAATCGATGTACTGAATATTGTGCATATATTAAAAAAAAAAAAAAAGTATGATATTTTTTATACTATGACTGTCCAGAATTCGAATATTTGATTTTACAATTTCCCTTAAAATAAAATAATTATTTTATTTTTTTCCTAAACATAATATCTATAATTATTATTTTTTTTCTATTCCCTAATACATTTCATCTTCTGTACTTCCAATGTTTAAAATTATTGAAACAATTGCCCGCTTTTAACTTTATATACCTATATTTTCCATCCGAAGTATGGTGTAAAAATAATTAAATGTTTTAAAAAGTTATCCTGATTTGAGTAGAGTTTGGTTTTTTGAAAAAGTTTTGGTTAATTTTCTATTTTGAAACTAATAAATATTATTAATTTTTTTTTACTGTGTATTTTACGGTCAGAATTCTCAATGTTTCAAATAATCATGAATTTAAATGTAAATAAGAGTAAAAATTTACTTATAATTTTTGTTTTTGATGTTATAGTACAGTGTTAATTAAAATATTTTTTATTGCTTAAAGCATTGGATTTATTTATCTCTAAATCTTTTAGTTTTTCCTGTTTTCACGCATATAGAGCGAGGTTTTTCGTATTTTTATATGTAAAAGTAACATTTAATAAGCATTATTTACAGCAGAGAAAATCTGTTTACAGTTTGTATTCACGCCTTCTGCCGGAGAGTGTAGAACATTAATGATTCCGAAACTAAGCGGAATTGTGATGGCCGTATAAGGCAGGCGATCGAGTTTGGCCGTGTTTTAACGCATAAAATATTAAATTCAGAATAGATTTTAGAAATATTTTGAAAACTAAGAAAAAAAGAGACATCCTTTAATACGTTCATGCCGGCGCGGTGGGTCACAGTCGATTGTCTCAGTGTTTTCAAGTCTCCGTCTTTTTCCACACCACTATTACTTTAGAGAAAATATTATTCCTTTAAATCGCCCAATTGTTCTAATTAAATAAAATAACATTTTCTGTATTAAAATACTGGTACCCAAACAGCGAAAGACTTGGCAGCTCTGAGACAATCGAGTGTGACCCACCGCGCCGGTGTGAACGTGTTAAGAAGAGTACACAGAAAATAGAAGTTAAAAATATGAATTTCCCGAGAAGATATTTTAAATATACGAATGCATCAAAAGTCCACAGACTTAAAATTACGGAGGAGAATTCCGAAGCTGAGTGACCAGCCCCCTTAACTTCCGTAAAATGTGAGTTAATTTAAACCAGGCTAAACAGGTTTCTAACCGGAAAATATTTTAGATGTATCATTAGCTACTGTAAAAGCACTTATTTTCTCGAGTCATAATTTTCGCGAAAATGACGATATCGGTGATTTCGCGAGCTGAAAATTTCGCGAATTTTATATGAACAGAACCCCTTTTGTTTAAATTTCTAGAGTAAAAAGAATCTGTGAACCTGCGAATATCACGACTAAAATCGATTCACGCTTCTTGGCTTGTGCGAACATTTAACGATGTTAAAGGCAAATATGAGATAACTTTGAATGGCTTCAAAGAAACTGGTATAAATATTGTAAGTGAATGAGCTGCATTCTATTAGTTATATTATTGTTTTTATTCAAGAAATTGTTATAAGTATTCAAGACATTTTTGTACTTATTTCTTATTTAAGTAATTGTAATCATTAAATTGTGGATAAGTGAAATATTTCTGATTTTTTATTCTTATTTGAGGCGAAGAAAAATATTTCACGAAGCTTAAATTTTCACGATTACGATGGTCTCGCGAAAATCGCGAAAATTAAAGCCTCGCGAAAATAAGTGCTTTTACAGTATTTAATTTCCTGTTTCTACGAGGAACTTGTTTGATATAATTTCTTAAACCCGTTCAGGATCATGGGTACATATATGCACCCTCAAAAATAGCATACAGAAATTATTTTATGCACCAGTAAAAAAGAAAAGTAATATTTAGTTTCTTTAATTAGAGCATATTCGTAATTGTTTATGTAAAGGTAACTTCTTTTGAATAAGTAGTGCCAACCGAATAAAATTTGGGTAAAAGCCGCCGGACCCGAAGGGGTTAACACTTTCCGGCACAGCGTCCCACGTCGGGACAACCAAATTTTAATTGCAAACTTACAAACTGCACCGAGAATATTTTAATAACATTTTGCTTTTACAATGAAAGTTTAACCTTTAAATGCACAGTGATGCATATCTGCGTCACTTTGTTTTTTAACACCGCGCAACCACTATATTTATATTGAAATATTAATCCTGTAATAATAACAAAAATGTACTACTAAATAAAGTTAAAAATCTATCTTAAAATTTCTGGTGTCTAATCCTTAACATAAGAATAAAAAACACAATCCTAAAAGATTAATTCATGCATTTAAGGGTTAAGTTTTGCCAAAATATTTTTTTTTTTTTTTTTTATGAAATAAGGTACTTAGATTAATACTTATTAAAATATTTACTAATTTGCAATATTTTAGTTATGACGGTACTTTTTACTTGTATTGCAGATGTGCAACATAAGAAAATGTTGATGTACTATATGAAAAATGTATCTCTGAATATTTTCATTATTTTTCCTGTGTAATAAACCTTTCTAATGATCATATATAATTTTTTCGAAACAAAATGAAAAAAAATCATGCATTTAAGGTTTAAAGTAACACGTTTTTAATTTCTAAAAAAGTCGTTTTTAAATTCCGGTGTCAGTCAATCAATTCATCATTTTACGAGCAGAATTTTTCTGTGCCGCAAAGGGTTAAAAAATTTGTGGTTCGAAACATGTTTAACCTGGTTTAAATTAACTTACATTTTATGGAAGTTAAGTCGGAAATTGACAAGTATGTTGTGTAATATCTGTAAAGAAAATTAAATGCATTGAATCCTTCCTTGCAGGTAATCGATGTATATGCGACTCGTATGTGCCAGAGGCAACCAAGCCTGTTTTTTTTTCTTTTTTTCATCAGAGACTCACAAATGTCCTCAACATAGTTAAAAGCAATCTATAATCGGTCAACACAGTAACTAAAGTGATTCGCTAAATAGTGCTGCAACGATGACGGTCAAGACGCTAGGCAGGTAAATTTCCGCCAGGAGGCGTTCAGGCGAATTTCGACCAGCGGCTAAATACACAACCCGTTAATCTACACTGCTCAAAATAATTGGGGGAGCACATGGTTTTAACAAAATTACTCAAATATTTACACCGATAAGTAACGTAAAATAAAACATCCATAATTTAAAGTGTAGTAGAAAACAGATTAAAAAAACTTCGCTTGCAAATTAAAGTTTATGACGTCAAAAAGTAGAAAAAGGAGATAAGTGCAGAAATCAGGATTTCGCAGAAACGTCTGTTTCACTGTCACAGTTGTAAAATTCAATTGCTCAGCTTGTGTTTTGAGAAAGGGTGACTTGAAAATGTCACAACAATGTGATTTAACGGAATCCATGGCTTGGCGTGTTATCTGGACAGTTGAATCTGGGGATACACAACGAAGTGTAATGGACCCTGTTGGGGTCGCAAAAGTGTCAATGCAAGAATGTGGAATCGATTTCAAGACACATGGAATGGTAGACATCGACAAGGGCAAGGCCGGCCATATGCTACGACAGAAACTGATGACCTATATATCCTGTTAACAGCTCGTCGAGACGGAAACGACAATGATACTCTGTTGCAAACACAGTTGTTCTTGGACATAGGACGAAGGGTGTCCAGCCAAACAGTCCGAAATAGGCTTCATTAGTGTGATCTCTAAGCACGTAAGCCCATGGTCTGTATTCCGTTGATCTCAAGCAAATGTGCGGCCCAAAGTAGGTGGCAGTTGAACA
Organism: Maratus speciosus; assembly: GCA_963932465.1. Lineage (NCBI taxonomy): Eukaryota > Metazoa > Arthropoda > Arachnida > Araneae > Salticidae > Maratus > Maratus speciosus. The sequence goes on from OZ010789.1 coordinate 276,735,686, forward strand.
TCGAGTTTGGAGGCAACTTGTTGGAGTCAAATTCTGTTTACAGAGGAGTCCCGATTCAGTCTGGATGTGACATCTGATGTGTTTTGGCATGGAGAGAAAGAGGCACTCAAAATAATCCCACATTCGTCGTGAAAGATCACATTACAGACGAGGTGCGTTGATGATATGGTCTGGAATCAGCATAGGTAGACGTACGGGCCTACATATAATTCGGAATGGCACTTTGACGGTCCGAAGTTATACAGACGAGATACTAAGACCTCATGTCGTATTTTATGTTGCAGAAATTAATGATTTCTTTTTTTCCATCGTCGTTTTGGCTCGTCTTGTGGAAAACATGCTTGAAGCTAAAACAATACAGCATATGGAATGACCAGCATGCTCTCCTGACTGAAATCCGATCGAACACGTTTGGGACATACTCAGACGACGCATTGCTGCGAGACCAAGGCCTCCTTTTACTATCCGAGACTTGGAGATTGCAATTTTTGAGCAGTGGAACAGTATTCCACAAAGCCTTATCGAAAGCTTCATCGCATCCATGGAAAAAACGTGTGCAACAGTCTTAGCTGTTCGAGAGACCACACGCGATATTAAAAATCTTGCATCATTTCTAAACGATATATTTTTTATCATTTACATATAACCAAATTGTTGCCCTAAATCATCGTTTCATGTTCTGTCCATCTTTTCAAGGAATAAAACCTCCCTTACAATTTTTTTGCGTCTGTTTTTCTGTATTGCGCATTCATACACGTGTGCTATTCATTTTATGTCCATACATGGCTGTTTGCACTGCTCTCTTCATTTTTTTGCTTACTCCCCTATTTTTTTAGCAGTGTAGCATAATGCATATAGGGTCCTGGTGTGCGATATAATAATAATATCATAACTTCCAACTTTTACGTTTTTTTAATACTAAATTTCTTAAACATTTTAAACCTTATTTAATCTAAAATTTTTGGTTATTAGATAATGCAAGAATTTCTATTAAAATTTAATGGTAAGAAAAAGCGTTAAATTTGGTTGCTGTGCAATATGAACGATTTGATGATTTCAGTTTTTGTACGGTAAAATGCTTTGTTTTTGAAAGCGAAAGATAAGTGACGATTAACCCTAAACTTCGGTATCCCAATTTTGTAGCCATGTAGCTCACTGAAATTAATCTACGCTTCAGCATGAAATCTCTGTTTAACACTAGAACGGCGGCAAGGGGTCATTTTGACCCTTTCCAAACGAATACATGTCGATTCGAACCAGAAAACTTTTTATAATTTAAAATTAATATATGCTGCACAAAAATAACTCAAATAAATAAGTTAAATAGTTTTAAGTAAAAATTCTGATGTGAAATATTTTTATAAAACTTGAGTAAAATTTCCCGCCGTTCTAGTGTTAAAGATTAATTGCAAAAACATTTGAATTTGCCTTTGACATTGTACGCAACTTTTTTTAATGTTGATGGATATTTAAAAGACTTTATTTTAAATGAAACGTTGCTGATCTGCATGACAGCGAGTCATTTTTTACCACTTTTTTTAAGGTTAATCTTCCTCTATAGTAGTTCACAGAATTTTATGCGATTAACCCTCTCGCTGCGTAAATTAGTCTTCGCGATGAGCGACTTTTACAGAATTTTTAATCGTTCATCACCGGTTCTTTAAAGCAGATATTTTTGACTATGGTAATCGGTGAAAATGTCCTGATTAAATCAGAAAAAGTTTCCACTAAAAAATAACTGGTGGGAATAACCAAATAATATGAATTTGACGGAAAAATGCATGCCCGAGCATATCTCGCGCTGCGCAGCGAGAGGGTAAAATAAGGCGAAGACTATTAATCGGAAGAAGAGGCACAAAGTGGGCTGCTTGCACACTCCTTAGTCACCCCTGTCGTAAAACTTTAATCAGAACACTTTTTTCTTGATGTTCTGAAATGTCAAATTAATCAAAATGTTTCAGGAAAAACCTCGATAATTACTTAATTACTTTTTACTTTTTTTTTTTTTTTTTTTTTTTTTTTTTGCATTTTAAGAGATGTTATGACTAGGTATAAGCTTTTTCTCATCATATATGTTCATATTAATTTAAATTAACATATTAATTAATTTTTATTAATTATCCTGTTAAGCGAGAAATTTATTTAAATACAGTTTATTACTGGGTGAGTAATTGAAATCACACAACCAGAGTTTAAAGCTTTCAGCTGAAGTACCGCTACTTTTCCGTAGAAAAACTCGACTTATATCAATATATAATCCCGCCACTGCAAAAGACGAGTTTTTTTTTTAATGAAAATACTGGTATTTTCTGACCCCTATGAACCCTGGACAACAATATTTCACAAATATTTTATGAGATCATTGCCATCAAAATATAGGTAAAATACACATTTGCATTAGAATATTTTGAGTTTTTACTAAAATTTCGAAGTTTCATGGCAAATAATATTTTTTCTTTTACATGGTGTTAATATACGTCAAACTCACTGTATTTGAACTTTTGCACGACTATATATATGTGAACCTCTCTTAATAGTTTAAGCATTTGTAATGTTTGATAATTATATAGCTATAACACATGCATTTGTGGATGTACGATTGAGATTTCATTAGTTGTAGATATTCTCAGTTAGAAATTGTAAAAAATGATGCGATCATTTATTGTTTAACAAAAAGAACTAATTATTTGAGTTTACCGTCTCTCCTGTCTTTTTCCATTAAAAAAAAAATAAAATAAGCTACAAATATGGGAATATCGTTCCTTATTTTATTATTTTAATGATAAATAGCGAAAACTATCAAGCAGTGATAAATAGGAGAATGATGAATTCACAACCAGCCAGACATGTGAAACCATCCGTTATTATCAACTTTTCTACGATGCTAAACTGTCAACATATTTCATTCGCCAATAACTAGAATAATTTAACAAATTAAAACATAAATAACTCAACGATGTTTTTGGGGCATTAAACATGGCGAATGTCTGCACACAGTTTTTTCCTAATTATATGACAAAAGCTTAAAAAACAATTACCTTATCAGTTACATTTGTCATAATTGAATCTGCAACTAATTTATTGCCTGGGAAGTAAATTAATTTTCATAATATTACCAAAGTTTATAACAAAGTGTTTGTTATTATAAATCAACTTGATAAAATGCAGTATTATGTATGTATATAATTAGATTAGTTAGGCAAAAATAAAGATTTTGAAGAAAATATGATTATTTTACTTATAGGCCATTAGAAAATAAAAAGACAAATATTGACAGTTCTATCAAAGTATTAAAAGTATATATAGAATTACATTTGTTGTATCACGTTTAAAATTAATCCCATTCCATTTAGTTTTTTTTTAAGATAAAGAACGCGTATATAATGAAGATAAAAAAAATGTTTTATAAACAGGACAAAAACAAATATAAGAATCTACGTCCTAGTTTCTTTTGTTGACGAGCAATAGTTAATTAAATTAAACCTTTGTTTTGCGATCGTATTCTTATTATTTGTTGTTGTTTTGCATATTTATTTGTTGCAAAATGCAGTTCATTTTCGGTTATAGAAAAAATATTTCAGTCGAAAGATATCTTGATATGCTATACCGTTCAAACTTACATTATTACAAAATCCAAACAATGGTCATTACACCAATTCTAAAAATCGCAGAATAAATCTGTTTGCACCAAAACTTCTTGTATATTATTTTCTACAGTGCTGTTATAACGAAATTTTCTTGTGGAGTCTATATACTGACAAATAACTTACTGACTTAAAATTTAGCAATAATAACACCTAATTTTAAAACCTCCTTAGAATTCTCCGGTAAAGTTTACATTCGGATACCAAGTGGAAAGACATTGAGTCAAGAAATTTAGAAATTGTGAAGATTAACGTTAAATTCCTATTTAGGTGCGTTCGTATTTATGTAAATACGTAGAACCTATAGTCGTCGTTCGGAACGTCCGTCTGTCTGTCCGTCCGTCCGCATACAACAGAGCAAAAACTACCCAACCGAATGATCTGAAATTTTAAATATGTAATTGTTGAAAATTTTGTCGAGTCATTTCAAATTTTATGAAAATCGGATGTATAATGAATTTAATACAGTAAAATCTGTAAATAACGGACACTTCGGGAGCGCGGAAACTGTCCACTATTCGGAGGTGTCCGCTATTGGGAAAACCTCAGAGACTCCAAAATTGCTAAGAAATGCTTAATATTTCTTTAATTGGCTTTTATATGTCCTAAAACCTCTATTATATGATTAATCAGAAATTAAATTATTTTTTTAGGCAATAAAACTGAAATAAAACTGTGCATATCTTTATCCACTGTTTATTACTTTCTTACGAAAAAAATCTGTTACAAAAGTTTGCTGTTGCTTGCGATTACATGTAATTTGTTTTTCAATGTGTTAAAGTATTCAATGTGAAATAAAATTGTGCATACCTTTATCCACTGTTTATTACATTCTTACGAAAAAAATCTGTTACAAAAGTTTGCTCTTGCTTCCGATTACATGTAATTTGCTTTTCAATGCGAAGTTTTAACTCTGCAGTAGATTTAATTCTTCTGAATCATCTTATTTTAAAAAAAAATGACATATAATTTGTTTTTCAGTGTGATGTTTTAACTCTGCAGTAGATTTAATTCTTCTGAATCATCTTATTTTACAAAAAAAATTGTGTAACTGCTTACTGTATTATGTCGCTTCTTGGGAATTCTGAATATTGCAGGAAGCATCTCCAGTTTCAGTATCTGTTCTATCATCACTAATAGAGTGAGCTTTTATCGAAAATTCTGAAAGAACATAATCGCATACATCAACTGATTCTTCCCCAGTAGGTAACTCATCAATATTATTGAAATTTTTGGCAGTTTCTTCACTCCTGATACATTTCATTAATTCACTTATTTCTCTTAATTCTTCATTTGTGTCTGAAATGCATGTTTCATTTTCTTTTAATATCAAGCCTGCTTTTCTGAAACAAAGTCGTACGCTTTCCGGTTTTATGTTTTTTACTGCTGAGTAAATCCAAATTATAACATCGAGAACATTAACTAATTTTAGACAGTTTTCAAGTGTATTCATAGAATCTAACTTTGAAAGAATGTGTCATAATAAAAGCTTTCTGTACCAGGCTTTAAAATTGTGTATCATGCCTTGATCAAGTGGCTGGAATACTTAAATTGTGTTTGGGAGAAAAAACACAATTTTAACATTATTCATTTTAACATTTTGAATTTCAAATATTTTGGATGAGAATTTGCATTGTCTAAAAACCAGAAAACTTTTCTTTGTCGTTTTTGCATCCTATTATCAAAGGAAGTTAATCATTCGATCATTAAAGATGGTCATCCACGCTTTCTTATTCGCTCTCCACACAATCCCAAATTTATTAAATTGAATGCTCTTTGAGAAACACACAGGCAGTCATATTCATACGTAAGCGCACACTTCCACCACAACTCTATCTGGACGGTTCCTTTCTCAGTTTCGGACGGAAGTTAAATATCTGGGTGTATTCTTAGATATTACTCTCACTTGGCGCAATCACATCGCTTATAGCGTCCAAAAGTTCTACAAAGCCAAAAATGATCTTGCCCATCTCCTGTACAGCAATGAGATGAGCATGGGAAACAAGTTGCTGCTATATAATTCAGTGTTACGTCCCATCCTTCTCTACTGTGCGCAGATCTGGGGCTCTGCAGCGAAAACGAATCTATAGAAAATCCAAGTCGTCCAAAATAAAACCCTTAGGGGTATCTGTCATGCACTCTGGTATCGCAGAAGTACTGTCATCCATCATGATCTAGGCACTCCTCCTATTCGCACTGTGATCAAAAAGCAAGCCATCAATTTCTTTGAAAAATTCACAATATCCAAAATCCTGCACTTCAAGATATTTCTACCTATGATGAACGTGCCCGGTGGCGTAGGCCAAGAGCAACACTCCACCTGGCTGAAAACATCGACCCGGGATAATTACTCCGTTTCTCCCCTGCCTTGATAGGGAATACCTTCCTAGCTGTTCTCTATGGTCATTGCACTCTTGTATATTTATGTAAATATTTTTCTTTTATTTAGCTCATTCATTTATATTAATTATTAATTATTTATCATTTTTATTTTGACTGTTATTTATTTATATTAATGTATGGTGCCTCAAAAGTTCCCTTTTTTATTTAACATCTGGGGAGTCCCTCTTTTCCGCGTTTCTGGCGCTCTGTTAGCCAGACATCGGCTATGTTGTTGTATTGTTCCACAGTTCCATTTCTCTACTAGAGGTGAGGAGCTTCGCTCCTGGTACTCTGCAAAAGTATTTCTTCCAAGTTCCAAGTTGGGAAACACCTGTGTTTCAGAAATTTCCCAATAATAACAGTGATTTTAAATTCTCCTAAATAATTGCAACATAATAAAATAGTGAGTCGCTCTTTTGACATTTTTCACCCGATACAGCCATCCTTTTGAAAACACAGTCTTATTCGACAAAATTTTTAAAAAGAGTCCGGTTTCATCGGCATTAAAAATGTTTCTTTCCTCATAGCCTTCACAAATTGATTACAGTCGATCATGCCAATTCTCCACTTCTTTATGATCTATACATTTTGCTTTTCCATATATTGTTTTGAAAGAGATGTTGTTCCTAGATCGGAGTTTTTCCAGCCAACCACAGTAAGCCTTAGAATCGTATATTCCGAGTTCTTTAGCGACATCTAAAGCCTTTTCCTGAATCAAATACCTGCCGATGGAATGTTTTTTGAACGAACTGAATTAAACCAATTCAGAATTATACAATCAATTACAATGGAATTAGTCTTCCTTAATTTCACATTTCTGTTATACTCGTAAGAGTTAGAAATCCACAAATTTCTTATTTCTTCTTAATTTTGTAAATCTCTCCCACTTGTGTTTTATCTATATTAAAAAGTTCAGAAAGGATCCATAAACTCAATTTCCCTCTCTCAGATACACTTACAATTTCAAATTTTTCTTTTAAAGTTAATCGATTTTTTAGGCCGTTCTCGAAATACGAAATTAATCATAAACAAGAATCAAATAGTAATCGACATTACGAAAAAGATTTTTTCCCTGCTCCCGTCACATTCTTTGCCCATTTAAATCTCGCTGCCAAAAAATCATTACGCAATTTCCCAGTAAAAACAATAAATAAAATAGACAGTGTTCGTACGCATCATGTGATTCTGGGGATTTTCGACATTTTAGTACCAGAAATTTCGTAAAGTACTGGTCCTTATATCTGAAGACAGATTTTTTTTTCATTAAGTAAGGCGTATGTTACTTTAAAAAAATTCTGGTAAAAGGTCCGTGAAACGTACGAACCGTGATAAAGTAACTCTTTTCTTTGTTTTATAAAAGAGTAAAAATAAATTAATAAAATTGTATGTTAGGTTTTCAGTGATTATTTTTCTTTTGCTCAGATTATATGAGGCCATGTGACGTCTCTGATCTACCTTCTATGTTATGCAATTATGTAATCCTGCTAATTACTTTTTGAATTTTATGGAAGAGCCGTACTAAAATGATTTTTTTGTTTTTTCTTTGTTTCTTGACATTGTATAAGATTATAAAAAAAATGTTTTAGCTTGGGTATAATGAAACAAAAATATCTATCCTGAAGTTTCATGCCAATTGTAAACGAAGTTATCTTACACACATTTAACCACACAGCATGTTTCACAGGAATTTTATTCAATTCGCACCACTTTTTGTTAAGCACTTACTTGTACTTTATGAATCACTGAAATGTGTTAAATAAGGTAAATTTTACTTTTCTCTTTTACTGGTGTCAAAAGAAGTGCAAAAATCACAAACATAATGTTGTGAAAACACAACGTCAGTCTTTAATGGGTTAACACGAAATAGAAAATGATGTATGTATTATGGAATTCTGTGGATCAAGAAATTTGTTCTTCTAATCATTAATCAGCAGAAAATCCTAAATCTTTCAAGGAGGGACGTAGGCAGTGTTGAATTCAGACATTTTTCTCCGGGAGGAATATCTGGGGCTCCGGTGGAGACATTATATAGTTCGTGGAAGGAAATTGCACTTTTTGACCATTAAAAGCATGTCAAATCTTCCGTGGGGAGACATTCATTCCTCCGAATCGATGTTCCTCCCGCGCCACCCCCTGAATTCAACACTTGACCTGGGAGAGGGGATTTTTACCAGCCTACCGCCTACATTTGTCTGTGATCACAAAATTTGTGACACATTGTCGAGATAAATTTAGAGGCTTTTTGCCTTTTTTCCATTTTTTTCTTGTTAAAAAATAAATTTTCATCCTTTATCGCAAAAATTACTCTCCGTTATTCGGAATGTCCGTTATTCAGAGGTTAAACATACGAAAATTTAGGTTTTGGGAGTGGGGATTGGAAAACTGTCCGTTAAATAGAGGTGTCCGCTATTCGGGAGTGTCTGTTATAGAGGTTTTACTGTATATATAATCGTGATAAATTTTGTCTTAATGCATTTTTGCATAAGAATGCAACAGCTAAGGCACCGAGATTTGAATATTTATAAAACTAGTTATAGCACTAGTCATTTGCGACTATTGGTGTGCAATTTCAGACTTGTTTTTATTAAGCTAACCGTGTTGATCAAATAATAGCGCAAATATGCTTTGCTATTTCAAAATAAATTTATTTTTAATTCATTTCATCATATATACGAAATTTGTTTTTGCGCTGTTTCATCCTTTTTTGCCTTTTACTCTTTTTCTCCTCTTAATTAAGTTCTATCTGTGATATATATCAGGGTTTCCACGCTACAGGGAATTTCCAGACCAGGAAATTCTTCGGCACCAGTGCTTTCCTACAGAGAACCACTCTTTAAATCAGACGAAATTTCGTGCAGTTAATCTAGATATATTTTTCTATAAAGAAATACTGATATTTCGACTGGAAAATTCCCTGAAGCGTGGCAACCCTGTATATTTCAATAGAAACCACCATAATGGTTTTTAAATATATATTATACATTCTTAAATAAAATCAAAGACTCTTGAGCATAACCGAAAATTCTTAATCTTTTGAGGGAAAAAAAGAAACAAACAAATTAAATATATTATATATTTTTCCTTTTTTAGTGCGTTCGTAATTATATAAATACGTAGCACCTATAGTCGTCGGTCAGTCCGTCCGTTTGTCTGTCCGTCTGTCTGTCAGTCCGTCCGCATATAACAGAGCAAAAACTACGAAACTGAATGATTTGAAATTTTACATATATAATTGTTGCAAAATGTTGTAGAGTCAATTAAAATTTTATGAAAATCGGAAATATAGTTTAATTACAGGGACAATCAAAAGTTTTCATTACATTACGGCCAATGGGAAAAAATTATTTCAAGTGCATTTTCAGAATGAAATTAATATGCACTTATGAAGTGCAGTAAAATATACATTCAGTATAGTATGTGGTGCAAAAAATATTTATAAAACTAGTTATAGTACGAACGCGCCTCATTTGCCACATTTGAGACGCAATTTCCAACTTGTCAATTGTTGCGAAACAAATTGCAGTGTCAAAAGCTCTTTGGAAAAATCAGCTTTAATTTTGTACTCCCTTTTTGAAGACGCTTTCGTAAATCGACACTTCTTAAAAGAGTCACGATGCACTTCATATTTTTTTTTCGAAATTAATTTAAATAAATGTATATTACTTCGAAATTTATTTTCGGAAAATATGCGAATTGTACTATAAGATTTTTTTTACAATAGTCTATTTCCCAGTCATGGGCCGAATAGCTGCCATCGAAATACTCAAGACTAGAGGACACGAGTTGTGACGTCATGATTAATCGACCCACGTCTCACTAGTGTTGGCATTCAAACCGGAAAATTTTGAATAACAAATTTATTTTATTTTATTTTTGGAATATCTATCATCTCATAAACAATTATAATTATTTAAACTCACTGGTAAGAGTTTGGAATCCCCAATAGAAAATCAGCCAGAGGCGGCAACACTGTGGTATTTCGCATCTGTCTGAATTTGTATTTAGCGATTCAGAATTCTCACCAGCAAGTTTAAAAAGTTATTATTATTTTATAAGATGGTAGATATGCAACAAATAAAAATAAAAGGAAATTATTCAAAATTTTCCTGTGTGAATTCAAACACTAGTGAGAAGTCGGTCGATTAATGATGACGTCATAACTCGTGTCCTCTGGTCTTGAGTATTTCGATGGAAGCAGCAGAATCACTGATTTTACTATCGAATGATTCATTCGGTTAAGCGGATAAACATGGTTTCCAACCTTTGTATATATTTTTAATCAAGTACCACTAGAATTTAGTAAAAAAGAAAGAAACAAAATCACAGTTGCCAAGTTTCGTAATTTGTTTAATCAATTATCTTCAGAAAATTTAACCCCTTAATTCTCGCTCCCGTCAATATCACGGGCTGAGGTGTCGTTCGTTATTTCTCGTGCCCGTCATATTTCCGGGCTGGAGATTTATTGCTGTGAAACCAGAAAAATTTAACTGGCATTTCGGTGTGAAGTCTTTAAATATTACCGCTTTGGCTTGGTTTTTGGCGCTGATTGTGATGTGGGACTTTGTATCGCATGCTTCGAAATATATCAAACTCAAAAAAAAAATATTAATAATCAAAATTTAATGTATATTATATTATTTGTAAAAATTTGATTGATGATGATAAATAAAGATCTAAGATGTGAAAAATAAAGGTCCTATTCGCATTAATTTGTATGGTGTAAAACAAACATTAAAACACAGAATTCTCGCATGATGGCTTTTCCAGAAATGTGAGTTTGTTCTATAACATCTTTTTTTTTTCGACTTAAAAAAAATAATAATAATTGCATATTTTATATAGAAATCTTATAATTATTCAATTTCTGTAATTAAAAAAATAGGTACTTTTTTGATTGTTTTTCCAAATATTAAGTCAAATATTATTACCATTCGTATAGTAATATCATTCCTTCTGCGCATCACCACTATTTCTAAAATATTCAAATAAGGGAATCTAAAGTTACAACTTATTGCACCAAGTAGCTTTTGAGTGATGCTTGAAAAAATACTCACACTGCAATCTGTTTTGCCATCATCAGAGTTCGCAGTGTTCCTAAAATTTTCGCACTTTGTAACCAGTATTTTAAATAAAAATTATTCGTAGTAGATTCCTTTAACATCTATAATAGAATTATACAATAAAGATTATCGTTTTAAAATAGTGGTAGGAAAGTGTGAAAATTTTGGGAACACTGCGAGCCCTGCATCATTAACAATAATTTTAACACTGGAATTTCCAAACTTTGAATTGGTATATTTCTTACACTACATGGCCAAATAATTTATCGTTTAGTATCTGCTAGTAAAAAATACCAGAGATGCCAATGATGTCAAAATCATGTGTTTCAATTGGAATTTTTTTTAATTGATACAATTTCAGTATGTAAACGATCCCTCAAAAAATTTCACAAAATTAATAAAAAAGATCTTTCGTGGAGATAGACTTATTCTGAGACTTTTAGAATTGAAGTGATGACCATTTTTTGGATTTTTTTTTCTTTGGAGGAAGGGCGGTGGCGGTGGATATTATACTGTATATGACAAAATCTCTTAATTATTCCGGAGTTTGATCCAAAATTTGCATGTTCGAACCGGAAAAAATATATGAGAAAATGTGTCGTCTTTCTATGAGGTACTTTTTTAGTAGCGGATGGTATAGCTTAATGCAGCAATGTTAAAGAAGTGCCTGCGTAATAGAAGAAGGGAAAAGGGAATCTTGTAAGGTATTCTTTAAAGCTGGTTTCAAACAAAGGGAAAAAATAAGATTTGTCATTTAATACTGGCGCCTCCTATCCAAAATATTTGACAATAATATTAAAAACGAAATCTTTAGAACATGATCTTTCCAACATTGTAGTAAAAATTATTTAAATAAGTAAACAAATATCTATAACTTTTACTTTTAAAATTTAAAAGCAGTTCATCTTTTATGTCATAATAATGTTATTCGATATTTAATTCATTGCATATAAATAAATAGATAGGGATGTGCATGTGGCACTTTATCAACTTTAAGGCTTATAGCAAATTAGTTTCCAAGGGATAAAATAAAATTATTATTTCTTATCATAAGGTAAATCTTTGTCTTTGCTTTCAGTTAAGGATTAAAAAAAAAACAATAAATATGATTTAAGTAGTATATACTTCTATAATTAAAATATGCATAATTTAATACTTGTTCCCTAAGATAATTATGTATATGTAATTATTACTATACATTAGTATGTTAATGTGGTTTCAATTTGTTTTTAAATAAGTTTAGAAAGATTTAAACGCTATTACTATTTGTTTTCACTTTGGTCTTAATTTAAAATATTTCTTTGTTATATATAGTATTGAAAAAAAATCGAACTGATAGGGCACAGTTCAATTTTTTTAGTTATTACATTTCTTCCCGCATTTCGGCGTGGCAATTTGTGCAATTTTCCTTTTAAATTTGTCCGGTTTCAATTTTTGATTTTTCTTTTCAACCTCGCTTTCGCTAGAGTGTCTTTCACTCGGGACGTGGCTGGGGACCTATGAACCTTGCTTCCGCAGAAGAGTCGGGATAGAGTGGAAGAATAAAAGGCTGCGGACGAAGAGAGGCCGCTCGCCGCGGCAGTTCAACATATTTTAATTTTAGGATTATTTCAGTTCCTATTTTATAGCAAATGTACAATGAGAGCATCTCATAATATATTTAACATTACAATATTAATAATTATAATGCATTATCTTCAAGTATTAGCATCTTAATTTATAATAATAACAGTAACATTAATAAAAGTATGAGGGTAAAAAACAACACATGGATAAGTATCAAGTACAAACGAAAATCAACATCAACAAAACAACGGGCCAAACCGGCTAGGGACTTTTTGATTTTTTTTCCCCATATCGCTATGCTACCTAGTGCGGTCGAAGTTTTAACATTGTTGCATTAAGCTGTCCCTATCCGCTACTTACATTTTTTATTTCATTATGAAATTTTTGGTTAAATAAGATTTTTGGTCGAAAGCGTGTTCATCTTGGATCAGAATCCGGAATAATTTTGAGATGTTGATGTTGACATCTATGATTATACTCGTAGGGCTTTAACACTAGAACCGCCATAGCGGTCATTATGACCGGTACAAAATAAAAATATTTTGATTTGAACCTGAAATTTCTTTCTAAAATAAGTTAAATGTGTGGCGCGGAGAAATAAGCCAAATAAATAAGTTAAATAGTTTTAAATAAAAATTCTGGTATAAAATATTTTCATAACAATTAAAATTTCCGGCGGTTCTAGTGTTAAGGTTAAAAAAAATCAAATCTAAATTATTCAAATTGTAGGAACTTTACTAAAAAATATTATTTTCGTTAAAATTATTTCCATCCGCTATCAGTCTCAATGTGAATTTCACAGTAACAGAAAGTAAAAAAAAAAAAAAAGAAAAAGAAAAAGAAAGAAAGAAAAGAAAAGAAAAAAGAAAGAAAGAAAGAAAAAGAAAAATTACAAAATTCTTTTCATTTTATAAAATACATTATGCGAATACATAATTCTTGAAAAGTAAATTTTTCTTATAAAAATTATACGAATACTTTATAAAATGCTCTTTTTACTATAGTATTCAATTTCAGATAACCATTAATAACCCGCGACTGACAAGTAATCAAGTCTCTATTTTCAGAAGCATCTTAAACTTCGATTGTTCTGCTTTGTTTTCATTCTTTTTATGTGTAACGCTAAAACTTTTTTCTAAATATGAGAAGATATATGTTCTTTTTATTTTAATTCATGATCAGTGTTTTGATGTATAACTAGCTGACCCACCCGGCGTTGCCAGGATAGACTGTCATTGAAGAATATAACAGTGGAGTAAAGACTGAATAATATTTATTTATAATAAAAATTTGCATAAAAGTTAAACAAGAGCTAAAATTTCTAAAGTATAGCACGTTTAAAAAATGAAACGACCATGGAAAAAGCTGCCCATAGCCGGGATTCCGTTTATCATTAGTGTACAAAGGAGAAATCCTATGATATATCTGTCCGCGTATCCGGAAGTAATATGGCCCTGCTCAAGAAGGCAATTTCACGGTTGCCACGCTTCAGGGAATTTCCAGGCCAGGAAATTCTTCTGTACCAGTACTTTCTTACAGAAAATCTCTCCTTAAGTCAGACGAAATTTCGTGCGTTTATTGTAGATTTATTTTTCTATAAAGAAATACTGATATTTTCCCTGGAAAATTCCCTGAAGCGTGGCAACCCTAAATTTGATTTCTGCCCCATTGAGGCAAAAGATAAAGCGGCGCTATACTGCCGAATATGCTCTCTATAGTTTTTTGGCTTAAAGTGAATTTTGACACAACAAATGTTTTATCAAATCGGGAGTTTCTGATTAAGAAGACAAAATTACTTTACCGTCATGACAACATTTTGTATACTTCTTGCTGCTGTTTAATTCGCATTTCCAATACAGTGCTTATCAGATATTGCACGTTTCACTCAAAGTCCAAGAGTTATGCTCCGGAACATTTAAATCAGTAATTTTGTTTTCAGAAGCAATACGTTCGTGCATGTGACGGTTATTAAGCCTATTTTGGCGATCGCTTATGCTCTGTGTTTCACGGCGTTCTGGATCCAATTTATTTCGATTTCCTCTTCTTAATTTGGCTTCGTCTTCATTTTCAAGCATTCGCCGGGATCTTTTCCTTGCATTTTTAATGATATTTTGAAGCTCCATAATTGCAGCGAAAGAGCGAACGTTAATAAACCCGATTTACCTTGGCTTAAATCCTGCCAAAGGCCTTTTACAGAATAACCAGTGAGATGCGTTTCATTCGAGCGTTGCCATTAAACAATAAGCAAATAATCGCGTGAATAAATTTCTGTGTCACGTACAATAGCGTATTATATATATATAGAGAGAGAGATGTATATATTTGTTTGTGCTCCATCTATTGTCTTGTCTTCTTGCAATGTATTCAGCCCATTTCCGTTTTAGCCGTTTAATTCTTCAATGATTTCAATAACTTTCGTCTGATTTCTTATCCAGGTTATTCTTCTTATGTCTCTTCTAGTTATACCTAGCATACATATTTCCATACTTCCATTCAGTGGTATCCCAGAGATGTAAAACGGTCAAAAAGACGACCTCAAGTAAGATGGAGTGATGAAATCTGAAAAGTAGCCGGTGTTAATTGGATGACCAAAGCACTAGACAGGAAACATTGGAAAAAATCTAAGGGAGACCTACATCCAGCAATGGATTAAAAAAGGGTGTTGTTGTTGTTGTTGTTGCGGATAATGATGATGATGATGATGATGAAATTTGTTTAAATTTGTATGCATTTTGGATAAACTGAAAGCTTTTTTATTATCTTTTTAAAGCTGAAAAATCTTTTTTGCCATTGAGGATTTATGAATACTCTCATTTAACAATGTAAACTAAATTCACACAGTGGAAAATTGGACAAGTGGACAAACTGGAAAGTGGGATAGCACTCATGGAGGAATACAATAAACTTCATACAAAAAAGATAAAGAACAACAATAGTATTTCAAGGATGTGATGACGGCAATCCAAATTATTTCTTTGTTCATATTCTGTTCGAGAAGAGCACAAGCTTCTCTTGATAATCCGGTATTAACAAATGTTATATCAAAACTCATACATTTTACTTGCATGGTACTCCCCACGACTCCAACATTTCGTGCAACAGAAGCTTTTGCCTCACCTGTTCTTTATTGAAGTTTTGGAACAATAAGTAACTGGTCAATACCTTTACCTGAAACAATAATGGGTAATCTGTCTACAGTTTCAGATCCTGAAAGGCATAGCTGCCAACATCTTACGCTTTTTCAGACCACAAAAATTTTATAGTAAATTTTACCTTTTTAAATCGCCGTTATCTGCCGATTAAATAAGGCAAACATTTCTATTAAATTTTTGTGGTCTGAAAAAGCGGAAGAGTTGGCAGCTATGGAAAGGTCTTGAAAATTTTGCAATCCTAGTGAACAGTCAAAAGAACGCTTTCCGAAAACTCTTTTTTAAAGTTTTGGGCTCTGCTTGCTTGGCTTCTGATACGAATATGTTCATTTAGTACGACATTTTACAAGTATCAAAAAATCAAATTCTATAATTTATAAACATTATCTTATAAATTTTTACTCATTTTAGCTATTTAAGATTCAAAAACAACGGAGAACACTTTTTCAAGGCGGAATGTTAGATTGTCTACCTTTCACAATGCTTCCAAGTTGAGGTGAAATGGAGTGTAGACATGAAATACTCCTGTCTGTGTTAGGACAATAGACTGTGTAAACATGTTGAATCTTGAAACAAATGACAGTCTTTACAGCCTAATATCATAGCATGATTCCATTTGGCAATGACTATGGATTTGTATTAATAATACATTATTAGATTACAAAATATGTCAATTTTTTATATATTTTTTTAACTTTCAAACCTTGGTAGTGACCTTTAAAAAATGTTTTAAAATTTTGCAATTTTTGTGGAAATCTTTATTTTATACATAGAACAAAATAGTAGGGTGTCGCATAGAAAATTTAAAAGTTAATTTTTTAAGGACCACCCTAATGTGGTTATTGTACAATATGCGTTTTCATGTGTGTAAGACTAAAGCACATATTCAAGGAGATATGGTGATTTTTTTTAAGTTCAAAAAGTTCTTGCATGCTTTCTGATTATATCATGCAGGGTTTTCAACCAAATTTAACGCCAGTTTCAGAAGCTTTGGCAAAATGGAGTAGAAACAATGCAGTGCAATAAGAATATTAAAGTATTCTAATTATTATTATTAGAGTATTAAACATCTGATGAAATATGAGCAGTTGTATGAAATATTTTTTATCTGTGCATGCACGAACGTGAACAATGATTTTTCTGTGATATAATAGTTCAATCATTAAAAAAAAAAAAAAAAAAAAAAAAAAAAAAAAAAAAAAAAAAACAATCCAGTGAAACATCGCGTAAATTCAGAAAGGTATATGACAATAAAATGAGCAGATTTTTAGTTGATCTCTAAAAGTAGCTGAAATATAAGGCATACTTGCCAACATTTTCTTAAACTTCCATAAAATGTGAGTTAATTTGACCCAGGTTAAACACGTTTCGAAGCAGAAATTTGCTAAAGAAATTAAATCAAATAGTTTTCAAAGAGAAACATGATTTTGATATATAATGATGCATCAAATAAATTTTCTGGTTAGCAACGCGCCTGGGTCAACTTAACTCATATTTTGCGGAAGTTTAGTTGAATGTAGGCAAGTATGTATAAGGCATTTTGTATAAATTGTCATTTTTAATTCTTATTTTTTTTTCCATTTATTATTGATGCATTTAGTTCCTTTTGGAAAACCACCAGAACAAGCCTCCTCTTAGAAAAAAATGTATCAAAATTGGAGCATTTGTTCTAAATCTCCTCGTTGACATTCATTAAATACTAACTCCCTTGTTGAAAGTCCGTTAAGAAAAATGACAATTTGTGGAAAATCCCTTATCATTCAGCTGCTTTTAGAGAGCCTAGTTACTGGAAACCATGCATACTAGGTGATGTTTAGCCCTCTATTTCTGTAATTAATACACCCATACCCTATCCATATACATACATACGTATTCTTTGTATATTTCTTTTCTAGATAACCTTTTTAGAACATCATATATCTAAATTTCATTTTACAGTCACCTTATGAATAAAAAGCATGATTTTGAATTTAAATCTCTCCTATTTTGATCAATTTTTACACGTATGTCTAATTAAAATTTTTCTTTTCAAATTCTTCTTTGACCATAAAAATAGTTTGCGCTATTGAATAATTTTGAATGTATCTATCATCCAGTATTTATTTCCTTTGATATCATTATTAGTATTAATGAAAATTTAATTGAAAATAATAATCACCCGGTCTGTCCTACATTATTTATTTTTTAATTATATTTTTTTAATTTGTAGCGTTCAAAATATTTCGTTTTTGGAACTTCACAGCTACTTGTCCATTTTTAGCAAGCAAGCTGTGGCACATATACATTGTTCTAGAAACTCGTATACAACTATATCTATAAAGCGATTTATTACCTGTAACGGGCTAACGAAAAAATTCTTCGAAACTAAGTTATTAATTTATAATTACGTAATAAAAATATTAAAATGTTGCATTGTAATTCGAAAAACATCTTTGTAAAACTTTTTCCGATTATAGCATATCAGAAAATGATCTAAAATCTATTTTTAAAATTCCGTCTTTACATACAAAAACGAAGTTGAGTTAATTAGAATTTTAAAAAAGACAAAAATTTGCTTTTCTGTAAGTTTATATCTGAAGTACACAAGTGAAAGGTGTTTGCATTGCCTAAATAAAATCTCGAATTCCAAAACGCAATTAACCCTTTGCGGCCCAACTTTTCCTCCCAAGCACAGTCATCTCTTGCACAAATTTATTAGGTTGGCACCACTTTTTTTAAGAAACATTTTTACTTGTACTTTGACAATATGTGCAACAGAAATTTACTAAAAATGTACTTTTAAAATATAGTGGTGCAAAGAGAATGCAAAATTGGAATAACCGTTTCGGGACGGGAGCCTTTAACGAAATTTTTAATCTTTTGTCACCGTTTTTTAAAAACAGAAATTTGTGTGTTCTTGAATCGGCAAAATGCGGTGATTAAATAAGGCAAATTTTACAGTAAAATTTTACTGGTGAGGAAAAACAAGGATTCTGAGCGCTTCATGCGGAGTATACCTGCCGCTCGTCCCCAAGGGGATAATGTACATAAATTTTAGTCGCCTATTTGCCGACACTCCGCTGCGAAGAATTAAAAGAGTATCTTTCAAGAGTTAGTTCGCATTATTAATAAACTGCAGAATTTCTTAAATACGGAAAAAGATAATACGCTTTAAAAAAAAGGGAAAATATTTTGTAAAACGTTTTTTTGCACTGGTTTATTCAATTTCAGATAACTATTAATAATCTGTGCAACTGACGGGTAACCTGGATTCGGAAGAATCAGAATATTACATTATTCAATCTTTTTTCTTACCTTGTTTCTGCTGTATTGTCGTAAAACGCAATATATAAAAAAATGATCGAAACATAACAATCAATGTTATATCGTGCTTTAAATCACGATCAATGTTTTAATAAATTAAATGCGTCTTTGTTAAAATTTCGTTTATTATCTGTTTTTGTGTTACGCCTTTGTATGCGATTTTTGATGCTAAAAATATCTTTATGCGATAGGAAATTTATGAATTTATCTATTTAACGATGAAGAATAATTTTTCATAATTCAAAAAGGAAAATATACTAATAAAAGAAATTCTTCATCCTGCTAGTTTTTTGAAAAATCTATTTTGGTTCGTAACCACCTGCTAAGATTTTTTTTAAATGTAGTAACTCACATAATTAATAATCTCTATTTATATATAAAATCGTCAAGAACAAATAACTTTTTAATGAAATCCATGAATAATTTATAGCTTGTAAGGCATCTAATTTTAAATAACCATTAACAAACTCTGCAACTGACAAGCAATCTCCTTTATACTTTATTCTGTTAGCTGTTATCATATAATTGAATGTAATTAAAACAAATTCTAAAAGCTAGGGGGCTCTGCGCTCTATGCGCTACGCTCGCCAACTCCCGTTCAAACACTGCAAACTCTAAAAACATGCTATTTTGTTCAGATTTAAAAAGATTACTGAAAATTGAATTATAATTCAAAAACCATTGCGATTTCCCTGTAAATGGTATTGCATTCACTTCCCTTTGATTGGGGAATTTTAAGGCCAAATCAGCTACTGTTAAGACATCCAATAGCTGTTTTCGTGATTGATCCAATAAGATCAGCTAAACATTTCAAAATAAGCTAATATAAAAGAATTAAGTAAACAGACTATTTGCCACCTGGTATTTTTTAACAACGGTATAAGAAAGTTGTTTTAAATAAGAAATATTAAATGTGTCGCTTCAAACCTTACATAATTTTCACCTAAGTTTTCTTTCTCTTTTTAATATTCATGTGAAAACAATTCTGTTGTTAGAAAAAGCAAATATTATTATTTGCGCTACCATAAAATTAGCAACAATGGTTAAAAAGATCATCTCGAAATATGAAATAAAATTGTCCTGTAAATATAGTTTTAATTTTAATCTGTTTGTCTATATTATTATTTGGGCATTTTAAATGTAACGTACGATGTGTAACGTACTAACGATGTAAATGTAACGTAATCCCATTTACTGATTTTTACGCATTTTAATAAATTATTTTTTTTTAAATATTTTTTTTCACTTTTAATGTTTACGTGTAAATACAAATTTTATGACGTAATTTTCAATATTTTCCTGCTTTTATTATGAAAAGATTTTTTTTTGTTTTTAATAATCACGTGTAAATACATTTTTAATTGAAAGGAAATATTACTTTTTGCTCTGTATTTACAATTTGTAAAATATATCTCTTGAAATTATTAAATGTTTTTTTTTTTTAAATTGAAAAAGTCCTCAAAATATTAGTCAATAAAAAAATACAGTCATTCAGGGTAACTTTGAGCCATGGTGTGTAACTTTGCACCATCTCCTATTTTTCAATATTTTTGACTCCAAAAGACTAAATAAACTCCAGAACTATGCTCTGTTGGCAAGGCTTTAAACTGGGATTTCTAATCTTTATTTTAGAAAATAAATTAGCAACATTATGCGCAATGAATTGCATCATCTATCTATTTTTGTGAAGCACTGTTTTCAAGTTAATTTTGAATGCCGTTTTGAAGTTGTTGTAATCCAATTAAGTTTTCATAGTAAGTAACAGTATACTCATTTATAAGACATATTATTATCTAAATGTTGTAAATGTGTTAATATTTTGTGATTATTAATTTATTAATAGTTAATAAAATGTAAAATAAAAAGACGCTAACATTTTAGCACATTTTCAGGGTAACTTTGAGCCGGCTCAAAGTTATACTGATGTTTATAATTTACTGATTATAGGTGCTACTGTCAAAAATTTCCCATATTTGCACGTATATTTTATATAAATGCCGAAAGTGTGCTTTAGATATAACATGTAAATATTTTCACAAATATGTGTAAAATACATAAAATTCATTTAAAGGCGTTTTTGGGAGCGAAGCTACTCACATTTGACATTTCATACATGCGACATTTTTATTCTTGTTTGAATAATACTAGTACTAGTATGTATTACTGTAACTATGGATATATTATTGAGTTAAAACATTGAAAATTGTTTTTCACTGCATTTTTATGTTTTATATGAACAAAAAACAGTATTTTTTTATTTCTAAATGTTCATGGTTCTCTTCTTCCACATTTCTCAAGCATAATATTTGTTGTAATATCATAAATTTTACAAATCTTGTGATGTTGGGAAATGTAAATGAGGAATCTTTAAATATTTGAAAATTTATTTTTTGGTTCAAAGTTGTCCTAACTATAATACTTTTTTTATAATGAATTATTTTAGATAATATTTACCATATGGTGCAATTAATTTACCCTAAATGGTTGGGTAACTTTGAACCAGGTTAAAAATTCATTCTTTATTGCTTTTATCCTTATTATTCCTTAATTTTTGATAGTCAAACAATAATTTAGGATCATTTCTTTTCTTTTATGATCCTAGTTGCGACAATATTCTAAAAATAAGAGTGTGGCATATGAAAATAGAGAAAATGCGGATCAAAGTTACCCTAAATGACTGTAATAAATGCAGTCAGCACACAGCAAGTTCGTAATGTATATTCTTTGAAAAAAATATTTAAATCCTATGCATAGTTTTGCTTGTATAAAACTTCTATAATGGAACGATTTTGACCAACTTTAACATTAAATATCTCTTAACCCCTTGAGGGGCGGTGGGATAAAATATTTCCCACCTAATTTAAACAATATTCTGACCAGAAAATTTTAACTAAATTTTAGATTTTTAACTTTGGAGGAAAGCCGTTGTAAAATTGCTTTTCTTTATTTAAAAATAAAATTTTTCGATTATTCCGATGGAATTTAATATTTAGAGACATTTTTGCTTGCCCCTAAAGGGGTTAAAGCAACTCTTTGAATTAAAAACTGTCTACATCAATCAAACATTTCTCTAAAATAAGCAATTCTTTTATTTAAAAACTGTCTACTTCAATCAAACATTTCTCTATAATAAGCAATTCTTTGATTTGAAAACTGTCTACTTCAATCAAACATAATATTACCAATTTTCATGTTTTTTATGCAACCGTTTTCTTAATATTCGGGTATAAAGACCTCAGGGGCAAAAAAATCCTTTACTGCAGCGGTGACAGCATTATTAATTACTTTTTTTTAGAATAGAGGGATAAGGATCTACGCTGTAGTACAGAGCGAGGAAATCTATTTTTCATGTAGCAAATTTAGCAAGGGGACTTACTTTGAAAGCCACACAGGCTTAATTTAGCTATTTTTAATTTATCTTTAACATCCTCACATGTTCATTTATTTCGATTAATAACAAAATAATTTTTATTTACTTTACAATTCTTTTTTGTAACTATTTTTTATTGATCGAATCTGCATCAGTTATCATACTTATCAAGCCTGTTGGTAATTATACGTAATTAACGGTTGATGAAATATTTTATGCTTAACTATTTTCATAGTAGCTTATTTGTTTTCTTAAGACATTTATGGTGATAATAAGGTCACATTGAATAAGTTCTAGTATACTGGTGATAATATGGTCACACTGAATAAGTTCTAGTATACATAGGTGCCAACCTCAAACTAATCTTCCGTAATACTTGCGTTAATTTGACCCTGGTTTAATACGTTTTGAACCAGAATTTTTAAAAAAGAAATGAAATTAAATATGTTCCACCTAGAAACCAGGAATTAAATAAATAAGCATTCATGAAAAGAAAATTCTGGTTCGAAATGTGGTTAACTTGGGCCAAGTTAAACCAGACATTACGGAAGATTAGTGGAAGGTTGGCAGCTATGAGTATAATGTAAATAAATCCAAATGAAAAAAATTAGCAAATTTATTTGCCTTTTTTAATTTTTTTAACTCAGGTTCCGCACAATGCTGTTAAATGGTTGCTGACCTTCAGCGTTTTACACAGGGGTATTTAAATTCAGGTTACTTTTAATAATCTGCAACTGACAGATAATTACGTTCCAGTTTTAGAAAGAATCATTATATTCAACTATTCAATTATTACCCGACTGAAAAAAAGGATTATGTGTTTCACGAGAATCTGGGTATGTGGATTTCTTTATACCCTCGAAACATCCCAACTGCTGGAAGGATTTTAATGAATCCGGGTCTCTATCGATTCGGCTTAACCGTCCGATGGTTATAGGCTAGGTTCTGTTTTTTTAATTCAAAATGGCGACTGTAAAATAAAAAATGGCGGTGGAGACGAAAAAAAAATTTACGCACCCTGTTGAGTGACATATCATTGGATAGGTCTTTCAAAATGAAGACGATGTTTCGTTGACTATTTTACAGTCAGAAGCTCCGTTTAAATATTACACAACCTAGAAGTTGTGTAGGTAGAATCTCTAGCTTTACTGCAACTCTAACCATCATAGACATCTATAGGCCTCATCAAAACAGTGTTTATAGATAGGAACTAACAATTAAACGGAATTTAAAAGTCATCAATACAAGTAAATAAAAAAATATAGGTATGCAATATATAAAAAATAGTTTCACATTGATAAGAAATAATTTACACGTTCACGCCGCCGCGGTGGGTCACACTCGACTGTCTCAGAGTTATCAAGTCTCCGGCTTTTTGCACACCACTGTTATTTTAGAGAAAATGCTGTTCCTTTAAATCGCCCAATTGTTCTACTTAAGTAAAACAACATTTCCCGTATTAAAATACTGGTATCCAAAAAGTTGGAGACTTGGCAGCTCAGAGACTGTCGAGTGTGACCCACCACGCCGGCGTGAACGTGTTAATTAGTTCACTTTTTATGCAGTCGAGTTTTTTTATTTTTTAAATTTAATGACTTGTTTTTCTACTTCCTTTGTTAATTTTCTGCAGTAAACTATATAATAATATTAAATTTTAACACCTGGAATACCGGTAAAATTTTAATATCTGATAATTGCATCTGTTAAGTAAGATAACCAGGTATTAAATGTATTACTGGTATTAAAGTTATTAAATTTAGATATTAAAATAAGACATAACTTTAGAATCAACCTAATAGTTGGAATGTTCGAAAGAAATGAACGTATGTCTTGTATTTTAGGTAACAATCACTGTCTTAATAATTAAATACTTTTTTTTTTCTTATTTTCTATTTTTCCGTTACATACAACGGAAGGCCTTTGTTGAAGTTTTTTATGCTAAAGATACATTTATACGATAGAAATTTTATGAATTTGTCTATCTATTAGTGCAGAGAATATTTTCATATTTCAAAAGGAAAAATAAAGGAATTTGAGAAGTTTCTAGTTTTACGGAAAACTCAATTTTGGTAGCCGAGAGCAAATTTTTAAAAATATCAATTTAAGCGTTTAAAGCGATTAATCATTTGACTACATGTTAGGACATTGACGTCCAGTGGCGTTTTATTTTATGCCATTTAAACCACTTTTCGAAAAATAATCTCTGCTATACACTCATACTAGGATATTTTTAAGCAAAATAAACCAGTGTAGTGAGAAGTGTGGTATAATTAAATCTAAAAATACCTGCTAGTCTCGCCTTGGTAATCAAGGAGGTTATAAACAAATAAGTTTGTCAGTAGAAAAAATTAAAAAAAATGAAAGTGTTAAAGCATTTTCAACCCGTAACGGTCGCATTAAATTACGGTTTAAAAATTCAAATTGCTCATTCGTACCCCTTTTTAAAAAAGAAATATTTAATTTATTTAATGACAGGTAAAATGATACCATAATAAAGCCAATTACACTATTTTATAAAACTGGTGGGAATGAAACAATCTGAGTAAAAGACACAGTCCGTGAATATCAGTGGAGCGAGAATTAAGGGGTTAATATTTATAATTTTAAAAACCTACGCTCTAGTGTATTTGAAATAATCTTTTTCCTTTTTGTGTAACTTAAATATTTTGCTTTAACCCTTTCAGAGGCAAAGTAATTCTGTTGCTAAAATCATAGATGCCAACATCTCTTAATTATTCCGGAGTCTTATCCAAGACAAATATGTTTAAAACCGGAAATTGTATATTTGAATATGTGTTTTCTTTCTATAAGTGTTTATTAGGTTTCATTTAAAAATCTTTCATTAAATAAAATTTCCGGTTCAAAACATGTTTATCTTGCATCAGACTCCGGAATAATTAAGAGATATTGGCATTTATGCTAAAATGTTGAAATGATTGATTAACAGCAGGATTTACAAAACAATATTTTTGAAAATGAGTAAACGATTTTTTTCACGTACTTTTGTAAAAACAAAATTTTATTTTAAAATCCTGGTGTCCATGTGACATTTTGTAATTAATATTATGTGGAACATCAACCGCCCTTCAAAGGGTTAACTTTTAGTTTCTTTTTGTTTTTGATCCAGGCATATGTTTTTTATACGTTAACTGAAATAACTAACGCAAAACAATTAATTGCCGCTAAAATAAAGCTTTATATTATTCGGATGTTAGTAGGATTTTATTTTTTTTAGTCGGATGTGCCTATCCCAATACATTCTCTTATCTCATAAATGTTAATACTCGAACTAAAACCTGGTAGAAGTCGAAAATTAAACCTAGACCGGATACTTTGGTGATTCAAAATTATTTTTACCATCTTCTCTGTATAGTCGAGTCTCATATCATCACCTTACGCATACACGGCTTCCCCTCATCCAGCTCCCGTGAGGCCGTCGAAGTCTAAGTAACTGGTATACAACACTTTGGTCTATAGCTATCCCTTTTCGAAAATCGTACAGTACAAAACCGCTATTACAGCGCACCTTCAGGGTGAATAATTCACCCTGAATATCCTCATTTATAACCGGTACTTGACGTCCATAGTAAAAAATACATATGTATAAAGTTCGGTTCAATTTTAAGCATAATTTCCTACACTTTCCGGTACAATAATGAAAATGGCGAAAAGAAAAAACGCGCTTAACCCTGTAATGTCAATGGAAGCATATATGCTAGCACCAATGTTGTGAATTTATTGGATTTTTTAATTCGGATATTCCATATCCATAACAGTAATTTAAAATAACAATATTTGCTTTATTTAATAACAATAATTCCATTTTTAAATAAATTGAAATTTATTATTGAAATTTTCTGGTATGAATTCAGTTTCTCTGAAATACGAAATTTCTAGAACGTATTCTATCATGGGAATTAGAGGGTTAAAGAGCCTCCTTTGGGCGGAATATCTTCAAACTCAACTGACACCTACTTTCCTTAGCCAAAAAAATATAGATGAAATTCTGTTCAGATCTATGCATAACATCATACACTTTTCGATGACAGAAAGTCACACATACTCGCGCACTACACACACTTTGAAAGACAAACATTTTGTAAAAAACATGTTTTTCGTGTTCTCTGATCCCTAAAACGACGAAATTCATCGAAAATCGGGAGTAAAAATTTAATTAACTGACTTTATAAATAGTCCATTTGAAACGTTAAATTCACCTTTCTTTACAATATAAAAAATATGAAATCATTCAAAAATGCTTTTCTAAGACACATTACTGAAATAGGTATGACAAAGTATACAAATCGTTTTCAGCAGCACACTAAAAACACTAGATGTTAAAAGTATATAAAAAAGAGCATTCCAAGCGCTTTCGGCTAATCCTAAGCTATTGTCAAGGAGAAAAACTCGACGTTGACTGATATACAATGGCAGGAAACAACTTCCAGGATACCCGCAGGCGGTCGAAACCATAATAATGAAAGGGGGGTTGGAGATAAAGAAAGCTCAATCACTCCGGAGACCAAACTCTCCTGTAATATGAAGCAAATTAAACCAAATACGCGGATTTTGGTATGATAACAAGTCATTTGAACTATTGCCCGTTTGCGTTAAAATCTCTAAATACTATAGAATTGCACAACTATTAAAATCAGAAGCCAACATTATCCTGGACATTGGCTTAGAATTAGCCGAAAGCGCTTGGAGTGCCTTTTATATATACTTTTAACATCTAGTGTTTTTAAGTTTAAAAACCAATTGTATATTTTGTCACACCTATTTTTCACTGCAATGTGTTTTAGTGAAGCATTTTTGAATGTTTTCATATTTTTTACTATATACTATTTTTTTTATCACAACACCTTCTTTGATTATAGATAAAAGAAAAGAAAATTTGTCCATGCATTACAGTAAAATCACATAGTTCAAAACTGAAGAAAAAGAAAAAATATGCCATTCTCTTTTTCTGTAAAATGTATACATTAATGAAAAGTATTTTCGCTGACTATTGTTCAAAATAAATTTTCGAAATTCAACAAATAGTAAATAATGTCTTTCAGTTGTTAATTCACGTGAATAGTAAACTACGTACTTGCTTTATAAGAAAAGAGAAGTAAGAAGAGGCGAAGAGAAACGCTTCTCTTTAGAACAATATACGATATTTTATAGAACGTTCTTTGTGCTGAGTATTCAATTTCAGGTAGTCATTAATAATCTGCGACTGACGGGTAATCACGGCTCTGTTTTCGGAAGAATCAGAATATTCCATTATTCAATCTTTTTTCTACTTTGTGTCTGTTGTATTGTCGTAAAACGGAGTATCTAAAAAAAGAATGTTGAAAACATAAGAACATATGTTATATCGTACTTCAAATCACGATCAATGTGTTAATAAATTAAAAGCACCTTTCTTAAAATTTAGTTTGTTTTTGCTTTTGCGTTAACTTTGTTTTCGGTTTTTTAGCCTAAAAATAATTTTATACTATATAAAATTTATGAATTTTCCTATTTAGCAATGTAGGGTAATTTTTCGCACTTGAAAAGGGAAAATAAATAAGTGCGAGGAATAATAGATAGGACAAGTTTTTTGAAAAGTCCATTGTGGTTGATAACCAACTGCAAAATTAAAAATAATACCATAATTGTAAAGCGATCAAATGGTAAAAAGGGAATTTTTTTAAACACATCTCGAAAATTTATAAAAATTAGAAGGATGTTGAGGCAGTGTTGCCCGATTGAGGACTTTTTTAATTCAGATTATTTGACTGTCACCACTTTTTTTTAAATAGTGCAATTCGCCTTATTTTTCAGAGGTTTTAATCTATTTAAAGAAAAAAAAATTGTTTTTCTGCTAGTTCTTTAGCATTATATATTTTTAAACTAATGTATGGTCTCAGAAAAGAGTCTTTTTTTATGGGGCACTCCCCGGTAGCTTTTTCGTCTTTTCCTTCTTTTTTTGGAACTAATGGAATTTTCTTTCTTTTTTAATTATTTTTTTTCTTTTCTTTGTTTTTTTTCTTTTTCACATATGTTATACTAGTACTTATGTACTTTGTTATTTTTTGTTAGTCTTTTCTTTTTCTTAAAAATAAATTTAACTTTTGTGGCTACAGCCACGTCTAAACATTATTTTTTTAAGGCTCCCTAATGCCCTTGCTACACAATCACCTATCCACTGGATGTAAAGTTGCAATGCAACTAGGTAATCCATTCAGCTGCTCACATTGTTCCATTGTTCCATTGTTCTATTTTTAAATAGATCGAGTATTTCTACTTTAAAAAAGCGATGACAATCAACAATATGGAGACACTGCTTTGAGGGGTCATGTTAACACCTACCGTATGAATTAAATATGTTTCGGTTCCAACCAAACATTTCTTTATGAGAGGGGTTTAGTCGCTGCCATTGAAATACTCAAGGCCAACTGACACGAGTGTGATACCATCACTAATCGACCGACATCTCACTAGCGTTGGAAATTCGTACCAGAAAATTTTGAATAGCAATTTTCTTTTATTTTATTTCTGGAGTATCTCTCTGCTTATAGGCATTCCTTTACCATACCTACTGAAACTTGTGCGTAACTTATCTTTCCTTCTTTTATTTTGTAGTCCAAATTCAATTTTTCGACCTCTTTTCCATTAATTTTACTTACCGTCTGTTTATCAATGATTCTCATTTTCTCTAAGATCTTCCGGGTCTCGTCCAATCAAATTTCTGCAGCTTTTTGAAAATTAATTTTTCCTCTCAAACGCAGATTATTCTCTCAGTAACAACTCATGCTTTTTAGATACTCCAACATACAACTAGTTATAAAGTAGATCCGCTACTAAGAGACCTCTTAAACTTTTGAACTATTTCTCACTATCATCTTATAAAACAAAAATAACTAATAAAACTTACTGATGAGAATTCAGAATCCCCAAATAAAAAAAAATCAGCCTAATGCGGCATGGCTGATTTTTTATTTTGGTATTCCGAATTATCACTGGTAAGTTTGAATGGTTATTTTTGTTTTATAGGGTGATAGATATTTCACAAATAACATAAAAGAAAACTGCTGTTCAAAATTTTCCGGAATCATTTCCATCATTAGTGAGAAGTCGGTCGATTATGAGGCTAACGAAAAAGACAGGCTACCGCGGTGCATCCCAAGTGTCTTTCTTCACAGACCACTAGAGTGACGTGATGCTCTTTTCGTACACCTGCATTGGTGCATTTGAGCATCACGTAACTCCAGTGGTCTGTAAAAAAAAGATACGCGGGATACATCGCAGTAGTCTGTCTTTTTCGTTAGCTTCGGTCGATCACCGCACCCTGAATACTAGGCCTGAGCGCTGACACAAAAATGGCGGCTGCCGAAGGCGGATTTTTTACAGCGTGTGTACGGTCCCTTAAATATTCCTACCAATAAATTTTTAAAGTTTTTTTCCGCTTTTTTTTTCGGAGATTAAACCAATCACAGAAATCTTTAATAAAATACTGGTGTCAATATATGAGGAACCGTACCTACGTTAAAGAAAATCTGCCTTCGGCAGCCGCCATTTTTGTGTCAGCGCTCAGGCCTAGTGTTCAGGGGCCGGTGAGTCGATTAAAGGTGACATCACACTCGTATGAATTGGCCTTGAGTATTTCGATGGCAGCGGTTTCGTATACATAAAGAACGTAAGAAGTTAAATAAGTTAAACAGTTTTAAATAAAAATTATGGTGTAAAATATTTTTAATAAAATTTGAGTATAATATTTGTCTATTCTAATGTTAAATTTGCGTAAGTTGTAATTCAGCGGTACATAAATGTTTAAGATTGTAATCAGAATGTACAAAATTACAAACTTTAACTGCTCTTTATGAAGTAGTTGTGGTTCTAACAACATACAATTTTCATAATGTTTAATTAAAGATAATTACTTTACAGCGCCATATGCTTGTCAATATATTGGGTCGATAGGAAAATCGTGTCGTGTTAGGAAAATAAATTCGTACCGGAAAATTCTATCATTTAATTATCACGCGTTAATTCTGATGTCTAATAATTACCGGGCAGAATCTTCCGGTACGAATTGATTTTTCCAACACGACACGACTTTCCGATCGACCCAATATTTCTTTATAATTTTCGAAACGTTTTCGAAACCAGTGTTGTCATTTCTGTGGATTATTGAATATTTTATATCCGAATCGTAAACTTACATTTTTTTAAACAAGGAATGTTTGTTATTATAAATGGCAATAAATATTATTTAGAAAGAATGATGCTTAGATTCCGCTAATTTGGAAACACTGTTGAAACCACAACGACCTTTTGAACCAGGTTCTGTTATGTGCCGGCTTTATGTGACTTTAATTCAAATAAAAAGGGAGTGGAATAAACTTTTAATAAGATATGCTTAAAAAAATTATACAAATCTAAAAATTGCTATATAACTAAAATGATTAGTGGTGACATACAGGACCTGTCAAGAATGTAATGAGGCTCACTCCATAAAAATCGTTTTTTTTTTAAAGATAATTTTACAGACACTTAATATTATTCATAGTAGCCTCCTCCTGCATTAATACACCGCTGCCAACGACTCTGCCACCCATTTATGCTCGCCTAGAAGTCGTCAACTGGAATTATGTTCAGAACGCGCGTTACGTTTTTCTACAAATTCTCCAGATTGTCAAAACGATGACCTTTTAAGCTGGATTTTAACCGAGGGAATAGAAAAAATCCGGCGGAGATAGATCGGTTCTGTACGGTGGCTGGGGCAGCCTTGTGACGCAGTGTTTTGGCAGGATCGCCATCGACGTCCTCTCTTCTGTTTTTGAAGGTTGTTTTGCCATCTAAACACTTGATCCTTTCCGTAGGCTTCTCGTAACATGGCGAGCTTCTCAGTAGCCGATTTGTTTAGATATACACAAAACATTATGGCGCATCGCTGCCCGACTCTCCGCTTCATTCTGAAAACCTAAAGCCACTTTCAAACACGTGTCTGCTTCACCAGCGATCCATCGCGGCAGAGGCTCAAGGCCAACTGACTTCCGCAAAATTTGTAGCTGATAGCCGCCACCGTACGTACTCCTACAAAACTCCGTCGTTTTGGCCTTCTGCTTGGCGCGAAAAATTCAGTGTCATTACTTCCCGGAAAAATCCTTTATATACACACATAAATTCCTCAAGAATGAAAAAAATTAAGATATGTATATATGATATATATATTTAAGGTATCCATTCCAGGTAACCATTAATAACCTGGGACCGACCTGTTTCCCGAAGCATAGTGATGCTAGATTGGTAAATCAGCTTTCTGCTTTATTGATAGAATTTCACAGTTGTGATCGTGAAATTTAATTTGTTAAAATATTTTCCTAAACGTAAGGATCTGGTTTCTAGTACAGGGGACAGAAATCTACTGAAACAATCTTAGCACGAAGACATGTTTTGTGAGATGCGCAGGCTCAATTTAGCAATTTTTTACTTTTCTTAACTTTATCTTACATTTCAAGTTTATTTCGATCAAAAATATAAATTATTTTATCCCTCACAATGTTTTTATTATTTAAAGTACTTTTTTTGATCGAATCTGATTCAGTTATCAAATTTATCAAGTCTACATGTAATTACGAGGGTGTAACAATACGTTTTTGCCCTCACATAGAAATAATTGAGTGAAATTTGTGAAATTACTCGATTGTATTAGTCCTTTTCTATGTAGTCACCGTGCACAGTAACACATTTACAAACGGTATTTCAAAGAGAAGGGGGGGGGGGGGGGGTATTCTAGGATAGTAGGCACAAGGGAATCCTTTTTCTAACTTTTGCCAACCCCCACATGTGACATATTGTTGGAAAGGCCTGTGACCACTTATTCATACTACGTACTTCTCGAGCCCCCCTCCCTTCCCAAATTCGCCCCCAGGGGGCATGAATGATGTCTGCAAAATTTAGAAAAGTGCCACCGGGAGGGCAAATTTGGGGCCGGTCACCCGGTTTCTTCGTAAAGAAACTGCAATTGCTAAATATTTGACATCTGCAGTTGAATTACATTACAGTATTTTTGTACTTGAAAACACATGGATTAGATAAATTGAGAAGAAAATAACTGTGTTGGATAAATAATTCGTTTTCCAATCTTCGAAATAATGTATAAAAACTGCATTTTAAGGAAAGTTATGATTTCTTCCATTAGCGTATTCATTTAAAATTTCAAAATCTCTTTTTAATAAATAAAACACTGAAGAAGTAGTTTGAAACCTATTTTTTGAAATATTTTTCAATCATCGTAATTGAAAGGCTTTTACAGATTTAAAAGTAATTTTCTTGTTATATATTAAACTCTACAAATTTTTAATACAATACCGATGCAATCTCAATCCATCTCTTTCTTTTTTTTTTCTTTTTCGTTTCATTTTCGCATAAACTAAAGAGATGTGAGAAAAGTTTGGAATTATGTTTCTTCACGTATACCCATCAGGATTTAAAAAAATACTTCTTACATGACAGTTGTAACAGAGTTTGTCTACTACGTTAAAATATTAGTTTCACTTTGAAAACTTTTATAAAACGAAATACGTCGGAATTTTTTCTTAGGAAACTTAATTTGTTATTTCTGTAGATTAAGTCTATTCATTGTGCAGAAGTATAACAACAAGCAACAATATTAATATTAATGTAAAATAAAAAATTACAAATTAACTAAATGGTGTAGGGGAGACTAGGGAGGGTTGACCCACTTTTTACAAGATTTCTTATTTTTTGAATATTGAACGTAGAATAAAGTTTTATATATAATTTTATTCGTTATATAATCAGTTATCAAAATAAAATTGCGACATAAATGTAATATATAAAAAAGTTTGAAAATTATTCATTTTAATCATGAGAAAATAATGGGTCAAGGCTCCCCACATATGCACACTTGGAGTATTGGCCCATTATATGGTAGGCTTGACCCACTTTGTCTTATATATTGAAATATTTGTGAAGAGAAATAAAATCAGTTTAAAAAAAGCTACATAACTCTATGCTGCATGCTTTAATTATTATAAAAAATATTTTTGAAAATATGATGATTAAACAAACTTGTTTAGACGCAATCGCAAATCAGAGGAGAATTTTTTTTGTTTTAAACAGGATTTTGTCTGAGCAAGTATAATTGTACAGCAGGGAAAATGAAATTTTAACATTTAAATATGTCTGGATTTAGTAGCCACTGTCCCACTTTTTTTTGTCTCTTTGTCCTACTTTTTGTGACATTCGATCTAACAACTCTAGTTTTTACACATAGTTTAACTTCATCTCACTCTATTCATCATGTTGAAATTTGTCTACATACCTTCCTGAAGTTTTTCGATCAATGCTATGTTTTTTCTTTTTTTCAGCCGCATGAGTACTTAATTTATTATTAACATCTTTTAACCCTGTCAGGGGCAAAGTATTTTCAGTACTAAAATTTTGAAATAAAAGCTGACCCCGGAATATATTAACAAATTTATTTGGAAATATGAAAAAAGGCCATTTTTCACATATGTATTAAATGGAAAAGATTTTAGCAAAATTCTGGCGTCATTGTGGCGATTGGGAATTAAAATTAAGTGGTTTCATAAAGATACCACTGCCCCTTAAACAGTTAAGTCTGATGCATTCATAATTTCTCTTCTTTTCCACTGTTTCTATTTACCTATTGTAAGTAATATTTAAATGGAAAATGGTTCCTATCAACTTCCCCATTTATAATGCATTAATTTTTTTCGTGCAGTGGATACTGTAGCAATTTTTCGTAGCTTTCTTTAATCAGTTTTAAACGTTTTCTTTTCCATCACCCCATTTTACTTTAGCTTTACAGAATAAATTTACATTCATTTTTAAATATAACCATTAATCTTTCAATATGCACAATTGTATAATAAAAAGATTTCTAAAACCCCTTTATTAACACATTGCCGACGGGCAGTTTTTATCAAATCTGAATTTTAAAACAATAGAAGTTCCTGTCTGTTCTGAAAGTCTTTTGTAAATTGTTGTTCTAGATAGGTTTCCCAAGTTTATGCATCGGTAAATATCTTTCAATGTACGAATTTAATGTAAAATGTCTTACAATCTAAAGAAAATGGACAACATGACATAAATGCATTTTCTGTAAGGTAGAAGCCACGCCCTTAGTCGATGATGTTTTTTGAATGAAAACGAGAATTCTCGTTTCCCGTCGTGAATGTGTTACGGTAGCCTTGAACATCTGCTCAAGCCTCCCCACACAGTCCTTTTCTAAAGAATAGCACATTGTTATGTTAAGCCTAACTTACTGTATAATATTTATGCCTGAATGAAAGCTCGATGTTTGTGCATTACTTAAAACTTACTTACTTAAATTTCTATGATATATTTCATCCGAAAAAAAGCTTACAAAATATTTCTAAAAAACACAAATTTTAGGTTGAAAATTCGTAACAAATGATTTTTTACACAACTACTTTGATTATCAATATGAAACAGAGACTGTTGTTTGAGCATTCCAGTAGCTTCGGTTGACACCAATTAATAAAACTCTGAAATTTATTTAAATAGGAAAACTGATGGGTGGGTCAAGCCTCCCGTATGGTCAACCCTCCTTAGTCTCCCTATACAAAATCTTGTACCGTCAAAAACTAAACAAACAATAAAATAAAATTATAATAATCCATGTTTTGGTCATTATCTATGACCATCTTCGGGAAAAGAGTTTTTACATTGCTTTTAATGAACAAAGTTAAGTCGTCTTGAATTTGAAAAGTTCGATAGGTTTCCAATGGATCATCGCTTCAACCAATCATAAGAGAGAGAATATGCAATGGCGCCATCTATCGGACAAAAACAAAATAAAAGTTAAAACGATTAAAAGATGGAATATGTAATTGTCCGATAGATGGTGCCACTGCATATTTCCTTTCTTAAGATTGGTTGAAGTGATAATTCATTGGAAACCTAACGAACTTTTCAAATTCAAGACGGCTTAGCTTTGTTTTTTAACCCTTTGAGGGGCAAGTAATTGTGTTTCTGTAATGTCGAATTGACACCGGAATCTGCGAAAAGATTTATTGCAAAAGAAGGAAAGCAGTTTTACGAATTTTTCCACCAAAGTTAGAAAAGTAAAATTTAATAAAAGTTTTCTTGTGCAAATCTTCATTAATCGTAGGCGGAATAAAATATATCCCACCGCCCCTCAAGGGGTTAAAAGCAATGTAGCAACTCTTTTCACGAAGATGGTCTTAGATAATGAGCAAAACATCAATTATTATAATTTTATTTTAATAATTGTTTAGTTTTGACTTTACAACATGTTGTATACACGATTTAGAAAATTTGTGTTTTTTTTTATTGTCACGTTAATATTGAACTTTTCATGGTATAAATGCCCAGCTCTTTTATTAACGATATTAATATTTGTACCCAAGCGCTTTTGCCCTGTTTGTCAGCTCTAAGATCAACTTTCGTAGATAGCTGTCAATCCCCCTCTAAACAAATCCCCAAACTATTGGTTTTAGATTCAACTTAATAAAATCGCCAAGAATATATTAAAATATTTTATATATCCAAGAACTCCAGTACCATACTCATAATTCATTTATCCCCGCAGATTTTAATTTCAAATAAAATCCTCGCCGGATTGGGCTACAGGCGCAGGTAGATTTCGAAGTTAACTAATAATTTCAACAACAAAAACTAAATCATGATTAGCAATAAACCCACATTAACAATTTTATCTGGCCGCTTTTAACGAGTTTTTAATTTCATTCTTATATAAGAGGTGGTTTTATCAGAATCATTTTAACACCTTAACGGTCGCATTAAATTACGGTTTAAAAATTCAAATTGCTTATTGGCACCACTTTTTTGAAAAAGAAATATTCACCTTATTTAATGACAGGTAAAATGATACCATAATAAAGCCAATTACACTATTTTATAAAACTGAATAATTTATAAACCTGAATAAAAGACACAGCACGTGAATATCACGGGAGCGAGAATTATGGGGTTAATGCTGTATTCAAAAAAATACTTTTCCATGCTCAACAACTCAAATTTTAATGTCACATTTTCAGATTCATTTTCTAAATAAAAAACATGAAACTTACTTCCGTGAATTTTAAAGAGATTTATAGGCGACCTGTCTTTTTTTCGTTTAATTAATTAGAACCTGATTTATATACAATTATTTTCTGAGTAGGACAAAATTTTTCATTTCCAACAAAATCGCTTCTGGAAATTCGGTTCAAAATACCCACTTTGACATCATTTTTTGAAATATATTCTGCCTCTATCAAAACATTGACCATTACGGTACATTAAATAGTTCCTAAATAAGAAAACTTACCAATTGGTTGCGTTTGAGAGCAAAGTTGAATTTAAAAATGAGTCAGAAAATAAGCAGTTTGGATTTGAGTACAACCTTAATACGATTATTTTTTCTTCAACCGCTATGTATTTTTAATTTGTTTTTGCTGTAAGAATTGATCTATCAAAAACTTATATCTTGTGGATTAATTAAATTATGGATTTTTTTCTTCTTCAACCCCCCCCCCCTCCCACACACACACACTTTTTGTTTTCGTTTTTATTTTTATTTTTGTTTTATTTTATTTTATTTCTTTTTTTTTCGGTACGAACTGGTCCTTTAAAAAACTTGTCAATATAAAAGTTGTAGATAATATTAAAAAGACTTCGATTTAATTGAATTTGATATCTTGAGAACTGACGAAGTTATGAATTTTTTTCTCCCCAAAACCCTATTTTTTTCGCTGCTTGATCCCATTTTTTTATTTTATCAAAAATTTGTCATACATAATTTTTTGGCTGTTTTTTTCGAAGTAATAATAACTTTAAACTGATTCGATATGTATTATAATTCAGAAGTTATGGGGGTTTTTTTGTTTTCACAAAACCCCTCCTTATTTCCACCCCCTAGGTACGTTTTTGCCCATTAACGAACTTGACCGAGTTCTTATGCCCCTTGATTTTATGTATCAGTTTGGAAGAGATTTGTGCAGAATTATAGAAGTTATCGTGTCCATAAAAAAGTGATATACATATGTATAGATAGATAGATAGATAAAGTTTTTTACTGGTGGTGGTTTTGGAGTTCTAGGTCCCATGATCGGTGTATATCTGCAAAACATTTTCAGAAATTGAAACATAGGAGAATTCGCAATAGGTAATATTTCATACGAAATGTACCTAATAAAAATATTTTATTGTTGCTTTATCATTTCGTGAAGTAGATGCACCGCATATGCTACGAAATTTTTTTGATTTTGAACACCAGTATTTTTGTGCAGAAAAATTAGCCTTATTCAAATCAAGAAACCAAGCAGATTTGTTAGAATTATCTACATAGGTCGTAATGCCTATGTTTATGTTCCATCTGGGTTGTAAGATCGAATGATTAAGCATAGATTAATGCATAGAGAAATTAAGCTAATTGGGAATTTGAATTGAGCCTAAATTCCGAAGCATACACTGAGGTAAGGGAAAGAAAGAAAAAGATCAAGAGCTATACATTTTTATATATATACTAGGGGGGTTCAGCCCCCTGCGAGCTACGCCCGCCAACCCTCGTTCAGTCTTCTCAGTCTCTGAAAACATACTAATGTGCCCTGTTTAACCCCTTGGGGACGAGCGACACGTATACGTGCCGGAAATAGGCCTAAGGATCCTCGTTTATCCTCACCAGTAAAATTTTACTGTAAAATTTGCCTTATTTAATCCGAGCATTTTCCCGATTTGAATAGGCACAAACTTCTGTTGTTTAAAACCGGTAGCAAAGTAATAAACATTTCGTAAAAGGCTACCGTCGCGAAGAGGTTAAGAAATATTATCTGGTTAAGGAAGATTGAATGATATTATCAGTATAACCGCGCGGCTATCTTCTGTAATCACGTTGCCATGCTTTTCAGTTT
Organism: Maratus speciosus; assembly: GCA_963932465.1. Lineage (NCBI taxonomy): Eukaryota > Metazoa > Arthropoda > Arachnida > Araneae > Salticidae > Maratus > Maratus speciosus. Next base: position 276,774,080 of record OZ010789.1, read on the forward strand.
GAATGGACATTTTTAGGTTACACTGGCATCATTCATTGCTGTCGTAATAAATGACATCACTTTTCGGGATTGATAAGTAAGATCAATTACACATTTGAAAATCAGCTTGTGTAAAATAGTTAGGTTAAAAATAACGCTATCTTTATGAGTGTTATAACGACACTATGAGGACATTCTGCCTTTAGGTTTCTCTTTATTCTAAAAAAAAAGTAACTTACACTGTCACCGCGGTCGCCGGTTTTGAATTTTTTGTGACCGGAGGTCTTTCTCCGTTAACACTAAGAAAAATATTGCATACAAAAATATGAAAGTCGGCGGTATATAGAGAAATGTTTGATAAACACGCAGCTACAGGCAGTTTTCAAATCGAAGAATTATTTAAAGCGATATTTAATGGTAAAGTTGGACAAAGTCGTTCCATTAAAAAAGTTTTATAGGAGCAAAACTATACATCCGAATTTAATCATTTTTAGGTAATTTTATACGTTATAATTTCCCGGTGTGCAGAATGCATTTATTTTTAAAATTTGACTCATTTTTTTAGCTTTTATTTAAAATTCAAATTTTCAGTATTTCGAGAGATAATTTTTTACTTATTTTAGAAAATTGTACTAATTTAACCTGTATACTAATTTAACTGTATAAATGACGCAAACAATAATGTTTGCTTCAAAATAAAAATTTATTTACACGTGACTATTATAAACATAAAGAAAACTTTCAAATTAGAATTAAATAATCTTTCTATTCTAAAAAAAAGTAACTTACGCTGTCACCGTCGCCGCCGGTTTTGAATTTTTTGTGACCGAAGGTCTTTCTCTGTTAATATTAAGAAAAATACTGCATACAAAAATATGAAAATCGGCGGTATTATAGAGAAATGTTTGATAAACACGCTGATGCAGACAGTTTTCAAATCGAATAATTATTTAAAGAGATATTTAATGCTAAAGTTGGATAGAATCGTTCCATTAAAAAAGTTTTATAGTAGCAAAAACTATACAAGAGAATTAATTCATTTTTAGATCATTTTATACGTTAGAATTTTCCGGTGTGCAGACTGCATTCACTTCTTTAATTTGACTCATTTTTTGAGGTTTTATTTCTATTTTAAATTCAAATTTTCAGCATTTCGATAGATATTTTTTACTTATATTAGGAAATGGTATTAATTTAAACTGTTGCCAACTGTATAAACAGCGCAAATAATAATGTTTGCTTCAAATTAAAAATTTATTTACACGTGACTATTCTTAACAGAAAAAAACTTTCAAATTAGAATTAAATAATTACGTGTGAAAAGCAGGAACTTATTGAAAATTACTTCATAAAAACTGTATTTACACGTGAATTTTATAAAGATATTGTAAAATAATAAATTCATTAACAAGCGTTAGAAGTCTTAAATAGGAGAAATTACGTCACATTTACGTCACATTCCACTTATTACGTAAAATGAACAGAAAGTAATATTGCAAAACAGTTTAAATTTAAAAATTGCGCCAGACATTAATTTAATATTTTGAGATTATATTAATAATATTAATATTAATTTTATTGAACGCGTTTAGACTGCTTTCGAACGATTATTTAGTAATGTAATAAAAATAAAAAAGATTACAAGCTGAAAATGAAGTGCGATCAACAAAAAATGTGATTTGAAAGAGAAAAATCTGTGAAGCAGAAAATAAAAAATTTACTTAAATGGTTTAGTTAAGATTCGTTAACCTTCTGTGTCGTTTCCGTCAAAAGAAGGCATTGGTATTTGTAAAATATATTTGCATTTTAATGCAGATTTGCTTATTATATTAGATTATTTTGAAATGTTTAACTGATTTTATTTAATCAAAGACGAAAACAGCCATTGTATCTTTTAACAGCAGCTGATTTTTCCTTAAAATTCTGCAATCGAAGAAAAATAAATAGAAACCCATTAGTAGGGAGATCGCCACTGTTTTTTAAATCATAATTCAATCTTTCAAAATCTTTTTTAACCCAATCAAATTAGCGTGCTTTTAGAGACTGCGGTGTTTGAACGGGGGGTTGGCGAACGTTGCTCGTAGGGGGCCGAGCCCCCTAGTGAAGTTAAAAAACTGGAATAGGTTTCAGACCCAGGTATTGAAAAGTATTGTGGTTTGAAATTTTACGCTTATATTTTATGTCTCAATGAAGTTTTAGGTGTTTCACTCGAAACTGGGACACATACGCCTCAGTAAACTATTCTTTTATTCTATTCGTACAGTAGAATCCCGTTATCCGAGTTCCGCTTAATCGAGTTCCCGCTTTAACCGAGTCATTTTATATTTAAAAAATGGCCATAATTTTTTAAAAAGTTGTGGCCATTTTTTACCCATTCTGACCAGAAAATCAGAGTTCTAACTTTTTACGGCTGCTGTTTCCTCTTCACCTAGCGCTTCATTCACCGCTCCGTGAATACTAGGTCTGGGCGCTCACACAAAAATGGCGGCTGCCGAAGGCGGATTTTTTTCAGCGTGTGTACGGTCCCTTGAATATTCGTACCAATAATTTTTTAAAGGTTTTTCCCCTTTACTTTTCTCAGATTACACAAATCAAAGAAATCATTAATAAAATACTGGTGTCTAAATTTAAGGGACCGTACATACATAAAAAAAAAATCCGCCTTCGGTAACCCCATTTTTGTGCCAGCATTAAGGCCTAGTATTCAGGGGGCGATGGCTTCATTTAGAATGGCTGTTTAATAATAGTGGAATCCATCAGCCTATCAGAAGAAAATAACCAATAGAATACCATAGCTGCCAATTTGTAAGGTTTTGTTACCGCTGAAATTTAATACAAATTTATGTCATATTTAATCGTTGACAATTGTTGTATTTTGGCAATTAAATTAGGCAAAATTTTCTGGTAAGTTTTAGGGTTAAGAAAAAAATCTTAGAAAATGGTAGCTATGCAGTATTGTAATACTGCAGAAAAAAAAATGCACCTAATTGACGTATATTTCACCTCCTTAGTTGGTGACAATTTTTGTAAATCCGGTTTATCCAAGTTATTTTGCATATCCGAGATGACTTTGGTTCAAATTAACTCGGATAGCCGGGACTCTACTGTACCACCTTTAAAAAAAAAATAATGTGTGCCATATATTTATACTAGGATATTTCCAAGGTAAATCTATAATAAAGAAAGATTTTTGCAAATTGTTGTACAATTTAATACAAAAAATGCCGCCAGTCCTGGCTCGTAATCAAAATATTAGTTTCAAAGACATTACATTAAAAAAAAATTACATGTACTTTGCGTACCACACTCTTTTTTTTAAATTCATGAGTCAAAGAAAATCAATTAAGTAAAAAAAAAAAAGGGGGTTACTATTTTAATGTGCAATGCAAAATCTAAAATTTAAATTAAAATACATTTCCTTTCCAAATCTATCTTTTAACCAATTTAATTTAATTTAATATTAATTTTTGTTTAATCGCTTTCGTTCACATATTTTAATTTAGCGCAGAAGTTATTATAGCATCTTACGGTTAGTTGGCTATATTTTGTACCTTGTTCTGGACAATCAATCAGTTGTCAATTGTAATAACCCTGCCATTAGTTACATTACAATTTCACAACACGGAGTATTTGTGTGCCACAATAGATTTAAACAAGTCTGAAATTGTACTTCAAACATGGCAAATGAAGTGTGTTCGTACTATAACTAGTTTTATAAATTTTCAGATCTTGGTGCAATAGCTGTTGCACTCTTATGCAAAAATGCATGAATACAAATTTTATTAGGATTATATGTATTAAATTCAGTAATACGGAATGAATACTACTACATCTTAATTATAACGTAATCAACATGGCAACATAGAGTCATTACCTATCATGGGATATCATTGAATTAATTACTCATGCTAGGATTTAATAAAATGAAGAAAATTGTTATTAATATCTTTTTAAGTTTTGATTCGATTTTCATAAAATTTGAAATGACTCTACAAAATTCTGCAACGATTATATATATTAAATTTCAAACCATTCGTTGGGGGTAGTTTTTGTTCTTGTAAATGCGGACGGACTAACCAGACGACGACTATAGATACTACGTAGTTATGTAATTACGAACGCTCCTAAAAATATATCGGAATTTCGTTTTTTTTTTTTTTTCTTATTATTAATTTTTTAGATAAAAAACTACTTTCAAATCATTGCATTAAAAGAGTATTCCAAAAATTAAAGAAATGTTTTTATTTAATTTCATTCTGAAAATCTCTTAAATATTAGGCACATTTTCTAAAATTGTCATATTTTCTAAAATTTGATCAGTCCAATGTATTAATCAATAAAAGAGGGTACTTAAATTACACATTTTTTAATAAGGAACATTAAGCTATTTTTAAAAGAGAAAAATTGAATGAAAGCTTATTTTGCGTGCGTGATTAGATATATTTCGTATAATATTTTTTTAGTCGCAATCAGTTTGAATTCGCAATTAATAAATCAAATTACTTTCTGATTTATACTTAAAAAATAATCACTGTTGGAGAAAAAATTCATTATTAATCAGGAATTGCATTATTAAATTTGAAGAAGAAAGAAAAATGATTTGACAGTCATAGATTATGAAACACTTTCTAACACTTCCATTGGGCATTTCCACGAGCACTTGCCGTGTCACATACTATGATTTTTGACAACCAACATTTTTTAAACGGAAAATTGTGACTTGTTTTATGGAGCTTCTTATTATATTCTCTTTATTTCTTATTTTTTCTAATATTTTTTAAAGAATATGTACATCCACAGTTGCTGATTTGAGTTTTAAAGTAGAGGAAGTTACCGGTTTGTTTGATATTAGAGCTCAGCGGCTTAGGACTAGTGTTGCCACGTGAGCCCCAACTTAATCGTGCCTCCAAATGCTCTGGACACCAGTATTTTAATTTTCTTCAGCTTATCTAACCGTAGAACTATCTGTGATTAAAAGTGGCGAAATAAACTGTAAGAAATTAATGGTGCCGAGACCATTTGGAGACTGAATTACGCGGGACACGATGCAAAACTACTTACAACTATGCAGGTTCATCGAAGTGTTCACATGTGCCTTTATTTACCGTAAAGTACTGAAAGTAAACCCCTCTCCGAACATAAGCCCCACCCCCAGCATATATGTGATTTTTTCCTTTTACGAAAAGTGCCATTTATAAGCCCTCCTCTTTACATTATATTTTCTGACGCTTTCAATCCTTCTTTTTTTTTTTTCAGGAAATTTCTTCAGTTTTTTTGTTTCCATATCTTCTAAATGAATATATCTTATGCAATTTATTTTTATCTAATCTCTTTACATATCATTGAACTGGAATGACTTATGTTATCTATATTATACTATTAATGTTTCCCTTGATTTTTATGAACTAAGATTTATTAGATATTTATACTGAGTTTAACCCTTTAGTGCGCAGCTTTGCATCTATGCTAACAGCAATGTTTTGAACTTAATAGATGTTGTTATTCGTATATACCGAATTCACATCAGAAAATTAAAATAGCAATATTTGCTTTAATTAATAACAGACATTCCGTTTTTTAAATAAGACAAAATTAACCACTGAAACTTTCTGGTGTAAAGTCAAATTCTCTGAACTAAGTAATTTCTAGAACGTATTCTATCATGGGAATTATAGTGTTAAATGTTAAGTTTTATAAAATAAATAATAATATAAAATAAGGTATTTGGACACATACATATTAAAATATTTATTAATTTGCAATATTTTAGTGTAAAACAGCCACACAACAATAGTTTTTCTTTGTATTGCAGATGCAACAGAAGAAAAGATTGACGTATTATAGAAACATACATCAAAATTTATATTTAAAGAATACTGGTGCGAAGATAATATAAAAATAATCACCTGGGGCAGCCCTGAAGATTCTTACGTTTCAGGGTATTTTCCAAGAGAAATATCAATTTTTTTTTTTATATATATATATATATATAGAAAAATAAATCTATGTTAAACGAGCCAAATTTTGTCTTGTTTAAGGAGATATTTTCTATAGAAAACACTGATACCGAAGAATATCCTGGTCTGGAAATTCCTTGAACGGTACGAACTCTGCCGTGAATAATTAATTATTCGCCTGACTGATATTCATGCAGCATTGATACTGATTTTAAAATTCAGTTTTCTGGAATACCATCCCTTTGTAACCCTTTAGTGCGCAGCTTTGCATATATACAAACAACAGTGTTTTGAATTTAATAGATTTTTTTTATTCGTATATACCTAATTCACACCAGAAAAGTGAAATAGCAATATTTTCTTTAATTAATAACAGACATTCCGTTTTTAAAGAAAGTTAAATCAACCATTGAAATTATCTGGTGTAAAGTCAGATTCTCTGAACTACGTAGCTTCCAGAACGTATTCTATCATAGAATTAAAGGGTCAACGGTTAAATTTTATAAAATAAATAATCATGTAAAATAAGATACTTGGAGACTTACTTATTAAAATATTTACTAATTTGCAATATTTTAGCGTAAAGCAGCCACACGACAGCAGTTTTTACTTTTATTGCAAATGTGCCACAGAAGAAAAGATTGACGTATTATATGAAAAATGTATCTCTTATTTTTTCATTATTTTTCCTCTGTAACAAACCTTTCATAGAATCATGTATAATTTTTTCGAAACAAAATAAACTAGTCGGATGTACCAATCCCAAAACTTTCTTCTATCTCATACATGTTAATACTTCAAAATTCGCTATCACACTGCCAAAATTAAATGGCAATCTATGCATCTCATGAGGATTCTAAAGATATGAAATTCCGTACATTAGTTCTTGAGATATTACCATCGCTGAAATCGTCTAAATCCAGCAAAATGCTGCCTAGCATCGCCCTCTATTGGGTGATTTATACCAAATCCTAATCAGCAACAATCTATGTCGACGTCTGACTGAATCTGAAGTTTGGAGAAAATCCGTGCATATATATCCGTTTTTGAGATAAAGCTATAGCGAAAATCGGGAAAATTCCTGCATAGCAGCGCCACCTATTGAGTGATTAACACAAAACCTAATTAACAACAACTTGTGTCAACATACAACTAAATCTGAAGTTAGATGAAAATTCGTCCATTAGTTCTATAGATAGAGCTATTGAGGCAATCGTGAAAACGGCAGCACAGAAGCGCCACCTGTTGGGCGATTTACACCAACACATAATCAGTAGCAAGTCATATCAAGGACTAACTGAATCTGAAGTTTGATGAAAATGCGTGCATTAGTTCTTAAGATAGAGCTATTGGGGAAATCGTGTAAATCCTGCAAAATTCATCATAACAGCGCCACCTGTTGGGCGATTTACACCAACACGTAATCAGCATCAATTCATATCAAGGACTAACTAAATCTGAAGTTTGATCAAAATCCGTGCATCAGTTCGTAAGATAGAGTTATTGCGAAAATCTTGAAAACTGCAGCATAGCAGCGTCACCTGTTGAGCGATTTACACCAAAAACTAATCAGCATCAATTTGTATTGGGGACTCACTGAATATAAATTTTTATTAAATTCCGTGCATTAGTTCTTGAGATAGAGCGCCCACAAAATTTGTGTCACATAGACACAGACAGACAGACTCACAGACAGACATTTTGTAAAAACATGTTTTTTGGAATCTCTGACCCCTAAAACGTGTAAATCCGTCGAAAACCGAAATTCGAAAATTTTCATGAATCCAATACTTTCTTCTGGTAAAGATAGAAGAAAGTAAAAATCGCGCATTTCAGGGTTAAAATAGTGTAATTCGCTTTATTTTCGGATTTTTTAAAGTGTTATTAAATAAGGTGAATATTTCCAGTTAAAAAATTGTTGACAGTCAAAGCGTTGCTAGTTTAGCCTGTTTTTAAATTCTGAAATTTCTCATTCATAACAGAAATTCCCTACAATATTCTTTTCCTTCTTTAATAATAGACATTTCGTGAGTACTCGAAGTACAAATTATTTTTGAAAAATTTCTGGTATGAATGCGAAATTTTCGATTAAAAAAATGGCCAAACTGGCAACTTTAGGTAGTCAAGCAATTAGAATTTTAAAAAATAGCAAACTGGCCACACTGTGTTCTCATAGATGCGAATATTTTTCTGGGCTAGGAACCAAAGCGATATAAGTAAGCGTGCAAACTTAATGCTGGAATCGGGCGTAAATTAACACAGTTGCGCCATCTTGTGGACGGAGTGATAATCCACATCAAAGCGTTATAAGTAAGCGAACAAACTTAATGCTGGAATCAGGCGTAAATTAACACATTTGCGCCACCTTGTGGACGGAGTGATAATTCACATACGCGGGTCTTTAGTTTGGCGCGTATTTTCTAAATCTTCAGTTACTCATGGTAAAGAATTTTGTTTGCCACATTTATTACAAAATAATGGCGTAAAAGGGGTATCCAGACGCACTTGACTCCGCGAAGTTTTCTTCGCCTTGTCAGAGGCACTTCAGTTATTAATCATGGTGAAAAAACTTTACAATTTTAGTGGTGTCAGTAAGAAAACAGTTAGGTATCTACCTGTAGTTCACACTCCATCCGCTACGTGGCGCATGACCTTGATTGATGTGACCTGGCTTTTAATCTTGCGGTTACTTCTCCCATTTAAGATAGGACGCTTACTTATATCGCTTTGATCCACATACGCGGGCTTTTAGTGTGGCGCACATTTTCTAAATCGTTATTCACTCATGGAAGTTAACTTTGTTTGCTACATTTATTGCATAATAATGGCGTAGAGAGAGGGGCATCCAGATGCACTAGACACCACGAAGTTTTATTCGCCTCGTCAGAGCCATTTCATTTATTAATCAAGGTGAAAAAAACTTTACAATTTTAGTGGTGTGAATAAGAAAACAGTTAGGTATTTACCTGTAGTTCGCACTCCATCCGCTACGTGTCGCGTGACCTTGATTGATGTGACCTCGCTTTTAATCTTGGGGTTACTTCTCCCATTTAAGATAGGACGCTTACTTATATTGCTTTGCTGGGAACTCTTACTCAGACGTGCATTTTTCAAAATATGTTTTTCTTGCCGCCGCATAAACAGCTTGTTTCACGAACTGAATTTCAACGCCCACAAGACACAGCATTCGAATTGCGCACTTTCAACCTAAAAATATACTTAAATAAGTATTCCGGTGTGGGATATTTTGTGAAAATGCTTTACCTTATTTTTCTTAAATAAACTTGCTTTTGCAGGAAAAGCATTCAAAAGCATAGTCGTGGAAAAGTCCCATTCCAATTTACACCGATTTACCATAATGAGATGCGAGAGGCAGCATTCAACAGGGAATTGTGCTTTCTTTTCAACACAAATTTTAAAATAGGAGTCGTCTACACATAAACAATTAAATCAATTTTTATTTTTTAAATGGCAACATCAACTTTTGTCACTTTGTTCAAGTTCCTTAGATCAAAGCAGCATGAAAAGTATATAAGGTTTGTAGAAGCATAAAAATATAGTAATATTTATTATGAATTTTTAAAAATCTGTAGAAAAAAAAAATTCAAATTTGCGCTTACAAAATACATGGTAGTTAATAGACAACTGCATTTTAATATTACGCACACGTTTCAAACAGAAATTGTATATCACCTCTGAGAAGTAATATTCAAGGCAACTATTTCTTGTAGTATATTTCTCTTGTATATGTTGTCTATTTGTATGTGAAAAATTTTTGTTTTGAGAAACCGGTACGAGATAGAATTAAAAAAGTGTCACCAGTCGTAGCCCTATATATAGTGTCAACAGCAGTTTTTGTATGATTATAAAATTACTAACTAAAAATATTATTTTTATCTTTAAAAAAAAAAAAGTGCAATATTGAAAAAAATAATTTTTGGACTTATTTTTTTTAATTTTAACAAATTATAAATGTAAAATTAGTTACATATTAATTGTATTTTTTGGTAAAAGTGTTATATTTCTTGCTATTTTTTTGCACTTCCAGAATTTTCCCAAAGTTTACATCATTACTAATTTCATATTCAATGGACATAACTACCAAACTGTTCAATCGCTATTGCAGAAATCATGAACTCAGGTAGGTTTTGAATATTTATATCTTAGAAAATATCGTTTCTTCAGGTATTACAATCATTGAGATTGTAAAAAAAAATCGAAAAAGGGGAAAAAAAAGTTGGAAATGTTGTATATGTGTTGTTGAAAGCAATTAATTGAAATATTTTGTTGCATATTTGACAGTCTAATAACAGAATTGTCTTTAGTACCTACATTTCTCTACCAATCCGGTATCCAATGGAGGATATTCCAAATCTGTGTTCGAGGCTCAAAAAAGTCACGTGATACCGGTAATTTACCCAAGGAACTTCTAACTGATAAGAAGGGAAGATACCAATACTTTGCCTCATGAACTGTTTCATTGGCTAGCGGGGATTTATATTACACGTCTACGGAGATTTTCCTTCTTTACACTAGAAGTTTTTACCTTGGCCACGTGATCAAAACGTAGATTGAATATCCCCCATAACATTAACCAGTTTTGCGGTTTTTAACAACGCCCCATACCGCTGCCATCGAAATACTCAAGGTACGGGTTGTGGCGTCATCACTAATCGACCGACTTCTCACTAGTTTTGGAATTGATCGGAAAATTTTGAATAGCAATTTTATTTTATTTTATTTGCGGAATATCTATAATCTTATAAAACAATAATAATTATTTAAACTTACTGATGAGAATTTGGAATCCCCCAATAAAAAAATTAGCCAGATGCAGGAACGCTGTGGCATTCCGCATCTGGCTGAATTTTTATTTACAAATTCCGAATTCTCACCAGTAATTTAAATAGTTATTATTGTTTTATAAGATGATACATATTCCAGAAATAAAATAAAAGAAAATTGCTATTCAAAATTTTCCGGTGTGAATTCCAACACTAGTAAGAAGTCGGTCGATTAGTGATGACGTCACAACTCGTGTCCTCTGGCCTTGAGTATTTCAATGGCAGCGCCCATACATAAGGGAGAAGGCAGTGACAAACTCACCGCTCCATGAATACCAGGTCCGAAAACGGATTTTTTTTTTCAGTGTGTGTACGGAACCCTGAATTTTGGTACAAAAAACTTTTGAAAACTTCTCCGCTTTAATCATCTGAGATTAAACAAGTCAAAGAAATCTTTTATAAAATACTGATGTCTAAATTTAGGGGACCGTACATACATTTAAAAAAAATCCGCCTTCGGCAGCCGCCATTTATGCTTCAAGTCTCAGGCCTAGTATTCAAGGGGTGGTGACAGGCTTTGTTCTGATGTCACAAAATGTCATACGAACAGGGAAAACAAAGGAAAAAAATAGAAAAACTTGCATGTTTCGATTTCGTTGGATCGTGGAATTATTAGTTATTATTTACTAATAATATTTATTAATTCCACGAGCCAACAAAATCAAAACATACGAGTTTTTAGAATTTTTTCCTTTTTTTCTGCTTCATATGACTTTTGTGACGTGAGAACAAAACGTGTCGCAGTTTTCTCTCTTATTTAGGGGCGTTGTTTTTACTTGAACATTTTTTTGTGTCATTTTAATTACTGTCAATTTCATTTCCATATCCAATGAAAATTTTTAATGGTATCTTATAGGGGTCGGAGCGTATAGGACAACTTTTATTGTTCTTACCAGTATCTTTTTTCAATACTATTCATGACACTGCATATCCCATAAAAATGCCTCCTGAAGATTATTGATATAAGATACTGGTAAGAACAATAAAATTTGTCCTATATACTCCGAACCGTATATCTATTAACAAATCCTCAAATTTGAAAACGATTCTAAGTAAATTTCGGTATTTTTTAGTCATTTCAGGCTGTGACTCAAGTGTTTGCTTTTCTCTATAATCTCAAACATTGCAGTATAAAAGTTTTTTTTTAACACATTGCATGCCAAACACGCAAAAATGCGTTTTTGTGGATTTGATGGAGAAATTATTACTGATACCGAAAATTTTGTTAGAAAGTAAAGGGAAATATTATACAAACTCCCTCGCTTCCGGTTTGTTGTGGCATATTTTAATATATAGTGGCATTTATAAAAATAATGATAATAATAATAATAATAATAATAAATGCGCTCATTTTTAGCATGGAACTACGAATAAAGAGGAACTGTCATATTCTTAAAATTGTGAAACTTCAATTGTAACCGGTTTCGGGGTGGATCATTCCTGCCGGTGCAAACTTCCACCAGTAAATTTAAACAGAAATTTTCTCCATATTTAAAAGTCTTAAAAAAAGCAGAATTTGAGTCATAATTATTGCCAAAAACAGATATTTTTAGAAAACGGCCGGCGTTCAATGTGTTAAGTCTGGCAAAAGTACAGCCCAGGATGAAAAGTAATCACGCATACAAATTATCTTGGGTATAATAAGTGATGGGCAGAATGATTATTTTACTATCGAATGAATCATCAAGAATGCGCAGAAACATAGTTTCCAACTTTTATATCAAATACCACCAGAAATTTAGCTCAAAAAAGAAACAATATGATAGTTCCAACAGTGGTAGTTTTTTTAATCAACTAGCTGAGACGCACAGCGTTCCCCGGGGCACGTTTTAATAATTATAAACAAAACTCAAGTTTGTATGATTTTATGTTTTTTGAAAATCTTTTAAATGAACCTAGTTTCGGGAACCCCATTGCCTTCAGCAGCGTCTAGTGTGTTCTAATAAACCTCTTTTCGAACGAACCTGGAACTTGGATCCCCGCTACCAAAGGCAGCATGCACCGAAAATGCTCAACACATACCGCAGACAATTAAAAACTAAGTTGAGTGAGCCAAACCTCGTAGTAATCAAGCCCATAGAACCCGAAAACAGAACGCGCCGTTAATGTACGAAAATGTTGGTATTTGAAGTCTAAGATAAAATTTCATATTACAGAAAGTAGCCCATTTGTACTCTAAGTTGAAGGAACGAAATCCCTTTGAAATTTGGCCCTGAGAACCCGAAGAAAGAGTTTGCTCCCAAGCAATGGAAGGTGTTCCCTCCTGTAAATTTCACAAATTACTTTTAACATTAACATGATATTTGATTAACGGATGAAATCCCTTATCTAAAGTTACCTAACGCGATTTTTAATTTACGGCTGCAGGGAGTAAACGTAAGTTTTAACCGAAAATGTAGACTAATGCTCGAAAAAAGTAGTAGCTGAGATAAAAAGAAGGACCGGGTCCAGAGGGCCAGGATCTTTACTGGAATGTAGTTTTAACCCCTTGGGGACGAGCGACACGTATACGTGCCGCATGAAGCGCTCAGAATCCTTGTGTTTCCTCACCAGTAAAATTTTACTGTAAAATTTGTCTTATTTAATCAGCGCATTTTCTCGACTCAAAATGACACAAATTTCTGTTTTTGAAAAACGGTGACAAAAGATTAAAAATTTCGTAAAAGGCTCCCGTCCCGAAGGGGTTAATGTAGCTGGAGGACGCTAAAACTAGGTTACAGAAAATTGTAATAAAATCGGATCATTTTTAAAGAAGCTGCACCAAGAGCACCGAGAAGGCGATTAATATTCAAAATTGGTGGTAGCTGAAGTCTAAGAAATTTTTTTGTCACTCATGTAGTAGCTGGAGGACCTAAGAAGTTGTTATTAAAAAAAATCTAGTGAATCGGACCATTTTTAAGGGAGCTATAATAGGGGGCCCAAAAGGGTTAACTGATAGTTAAAAACAAGGCCCTAGCATGAAAACATGTTAAAATGTCTTACTAATTAGAGCTTTAGATCTTCAATTAGTCAAAATTAAGCATAGTGTATGAATTATTCGTTAGAGTAATATTTTAAAGAAATTCACAAAATATTGGGTAAATGTTTAAAAAAGATCCTAAGGCCCCAATAAAAATATGAGGGTGTTGGTCCAGGAAGAAGAGTCCAGGACTCAACTTTAAAATTATCCACTGAGAAGGTGAGAAAATTAGTGGGTGGAAAATGCTTGGCGCACAAATGTTCAAAGGGCTCTGGACCGGGCTCTGTGGTTCCCTAGGGGTCCCCATGGTCTTAACTGGAACGTAGAAACATGAGAATAACTAAATGGAAAAAGGATACCAAAAATGAAGACGGGATTAAAAGGAAGCAATGTATTAACAATTTAACTGTAGAAAAACTTCAAGGGGTCCTGTTTCGGGCTGCCAGAGTCCAGGATCATAACTGGAAAGTAGAAAGGCGAGAATAACAATATAAAGAAAGGTCCATCCAAAACGAAGAATATTGGATTAGAAAATGGCAAGTTATTAACAATTTAATGCATAAAAACATAAAGGGCCCCAGACCCTTAAAAATTAACAGTACGAGACTCAGGTTTATCGGGACCAGTCTTGGCCTACCCTCACTTAAATTTCCAGACTTCTATGTGCGGCAGATTCCGCTAGCCATCGCACACGGAGAGACAGTGATATTCGTTCTTTCCGTAGTAAGAATTACCTTCAGAAATTATAAAAGAAATTTATTTTTCGATACAAAATTTCTGGTACAAATTGAATTTAAAAAAAAATCAAAATTTTGTTGTTATACATTTGTGCATGCCTAAATGATTCATTCGAATACTAAAATCATTCATTTATGTACCAATTGACTGGGAATAATGTTTAAAATAAAATGCTATTAAAATTATATAGTAAATGCTTGTTCTTCGGGGATTGTCTGCATAATAAAAATTGCACTAAGCTTTATTTTGCAAATGTTGACACACGCTTTTGGCGCAGTATTTGAGTTCCTTGGCCGACCGGAAAATGTGTAGTTTAAATGCTTTTTCTTATAGCTTCATGGAATTATAAAAGAAACAGGTTATTTGGATCTCCATAATTTTCAAAAAATCAAATTAAGCTTCTATGAGAAAAAATTCCAAAAACTTTCAAATAGTCTCCAGTAATGTTGAAGAAATTTTTTCAATCAAAAAAAAAAATATATTACTGAGTCGTTCGAAATCCGTGTCGGTTTGGGAAAATGAAATAGCGGAAAATCCTGCCCTGTAATTATTAGGCATTAGACATCAGAATCAATGTCTAATAATTAAATGACAGATTAATAATTAAATTATAATTTTCCGGTACGAATTGATTTTCCGAAACGGACACGACTTTCCGAACAATCCAATATTTTACAAGAAAGAAAACCCTACAAGTATATTCTAGTAAGTTTCTGCGATTATTTTCGCTGTGGATCCTTTGGTAGCAGAAGACATTTCCCTTACACTGCCGAAAAGTAAAATATATTCATATTACAAAAACTAATCATTCCAATCAAATATAAACTTACAAACCCATATTTTTTTACGAAAAAATAACCAAGGTTATAATTCAAAATATTTTAACACTAGAACAGCCGTAGCGGTCATTTTGACCGCTGCCAAATAAAAATATTTTGATTAACACCAGAAATTTCTTTCTAAAATAAGTTTAAAATATTCCTCGGAGAAATAAGTTAAATAAATATGTTAAGTAGTTTCAATTAAAATTTCCGGTGGAAATATTCTTATAACACTTCAGTAAAATTTCCGGCGGTTCTAGTGTTAATGTGAATTCATAATTTTCGTAAATGAAAAAAAAAAAAATAAATGGAAAAAAAAATCCCGGAATATAGTTTACTTTTTTCGTTGTAACTCTTTAAAAATCAATGATTGAATCCGGTGGTTTTAGGGAAGATTTAAATTAACATTTATTACGTAAATAAAAGATAAATATCCTAAAACTCTGAATTTTACTTTCTCTATTCAGAGATTGTGCTATCTTTAGTTTGATTTTAACTAATTCGATAGCAGCATCAGAAATGTCTGAAAAGCCAGTCATGTAAACAAGTTATTTTTCTGTTGTAAATATTCTAGAATGTGATCGACTATGTGTAAGTTGTGCTCATTTGTTGATGTGTGCAATTAAACGTTAATTATGAATCTATGCTCTAGGCTACCTCATCTTTTGTGCAATGTGTTAATTATTAATTAATTAGTGAGAAACACCTAAGATTTAATATAAAATATATAAACTACGCCATTTTCCTTGATGCCTCGATCTAAGAAACTCAAATTTGGTATCAAAAATGGTTGTTACAATTTGAAAATTAGTACAATTTTTAATATGTAAACGATATCCGAAGCAAACTTTATGCATAGCATTAATTAGACTATATTATTCCAGTCGATTAGTACCTGTCAAATTTTTAAACTTTTTTTTCGCAACACTAGTAGGTGGTGATAATTGTTTTTGCCAGGAAATTAACAGATACAGTCCTGTACGTTAACACAGTCATTGTAATTTCAGTTTTGTAGGCACTTACTCTGAGTTTTGAATAGTTTTTTAAGCAATTAGGTTTTTTGCCTGCTTCACTACTTTCAGTCAAGTCTTCATTAAAATCTTTACATTTGTGTTTATGACAACTACAACTTTATTTACATTTCAGAAAGTCGTGTAGCCAACGTTCGTAGTATCACCCTGAATACCTTTACTTACATAAAGCAGTTTAAATGTTAGGAATACTGGATTCAGATTCATTGAAACACATTCATTGTTCTTTTAAATTTTAGGCAGTTACTCTGAGTTTAGAATACTTGTGCTATATTTAGGTTTTTGGCTCAATGCTTCCAAATGGTCCGCCAACTGAATACCAATATTTTCTTAGAAAAATTTTCTTTTTAGATTTTTCTTGCAAACTTTGCAGAAACTATCTTCGGAAATTAATTATAGTGCAAATGCTGTAGAAGCCTACCATTAATTTTTTTGTTATAAAATATTGATATTTAGTTGGAAGACCATTCGGGAGCACTGCTGGCTACTTCACTAATGTCAATCAAAGCTTCATGATGAATCTTTATATATGTATATATGTTTAAACAGTTACAACTTTATTTATGTTTCAGAAAGCCGTGTAGTCAACGCTCGTGTTATCATGATGAAGACCTTTACTCACATAATTCAGTTTGAAGTGTTAGGAATGATAGAAGACAAGTGGGACAAGAAATTTTGTAATCTCTCATTTGATTGAATTCAGAAGCGTTTGTTACTTAACCCTTTCCGGTACAGTGGTCCCACGTCAGGACCACCTAATTTTAATTTCAAACTTACATGTGGCACCAAGAATATTTTAATAAAAATTTTGCGTCTACAATGAAAAATTAAAGTAACGAGTTTTTAATTTCTAAAAAAGTCGTTTGTAAATTCCGGTGTCAGTCAATCATTTCAACATTTTACGAACAGAATTGTTCTGTGCCGGAAAGCGTTCAGCACTATCAGTGTTTTTTACTAACTCGTCTAGGTCAAGAAACATCAACCGCCTATTATTCCAGGCCCCTTAGACTGTGGGCTCAATTAGGTGCAATTGATCCAATTGGCTTAAGACTGGGAATGGTAAAATGCGGAGAGAGGCGGGGAATCTCTCTTTTCATGACTATGTATCACACCGTAAAATATAAATCACTCGCTAGTATATTGTCATCTTTTCAGTTCTTTGCCACAGCAAATGTAGCATCAACTTATAAATTTCAGCAATCCATCATTTGTCGAAAACAGACCCCCAAAACATAGAAAAAATGAAATTTTAATCATGTACAGGGAAGGAGATTTGAAATTTTTAAATACAGTAGAACCTGGATTATCCGAAGTAATTGGGACCGAACCTCTTTCGGAAGATCGAAATTTTTGGATAATCGAGAGTGCTTCAATTTTAAGATTAAGGAGAAATATATGCAAAATTTCGTATTATGGTAACAAGTGCTTCATAAAAATAAAGCAATAGCAAAATAGAAACAAGAATAAATTACCTGAATTTTAATTTTGAAATTAAGTGCCTTTTACAATCACAAGGGTTTGGAAAAATGTTTTGTTTATCGCAGTTTCGATTGCCTTTGCTTTGAAGCTCTATCACGGATTTTTTAACATTCTTAGTTCACCAGTATCACAGTCTTTCTACTGCTCCAGCCATGCCAAACCTTTTGCAAAACATTCAAAAGCTTCAGGATTGCTAATTTGTTCGTTTTCTTCGTTCCACTCCGCAGCTTACGGGAGCTCAAGTTAAATTCACAGGAATTCTAAGAAAGGGGATCGAAAATATTTATATTTACTCGTAGTTTGGAAAGGACCGCTTGCACACAAGGGATATGTTAGTTAAAAAAAAATAAAAAAACTTTCAAAAGGGATTTTGCGCGCAAGAAATGTGATAGTAAGAAAAAGAGCTTCAAAAATGGATTTCGGTTAACCGAGAGTTTCGGATAAAAGAGGCTCTATTGTTTTCCCTTTTTGGAAAAATTAAAGACATTCGTAACCTATTTTTTATATGTTGGGTATATATATTTTTATACCTTTTAATATTTTCAAAAAAAAAAAAAGTCTACGTCAATAATTTGCTGATTAATATGAAATGAATTTTTTTTTTTAAACCTTTAATCCTTTAGTACCCAAATGTATCTCAATCTATTCTGTATCTCAAAGTTATCATTCTTTTACAGTTTTAACTTTCTTCTATATATATGAATGTCTTTTGCTTTGAAAAAAAATCTGGCACCAGTAATGCTTATTTCCTCACAAAATCAATGCTATTTTCGTATAAGTTTTCAAATGCGTTCAAAACAGTGTGGCCAATGAAGTAATTCTAATTATTTAACTATCAATTAATTTCCATTGGTTTTCATAATTATATAACTTAAACCACCTATATCAATAAAAAAAAGTTTCGCTCTCTGTGTGTGTGTGTAATGGCTAGCAAAATTTATGGCACGTACGAGACTTAAAAATTTTGTGAATCTAGCTCAAAGTCTCTCCTATGCACCGAGACTCGGAATTTTAACATTCTAATAAATAGTTGAATGATTAATTAAAAACTGAACTCTCTCCTAAACTTATCGCGGTCCTTGCGAGAGGGAAAAAGCTCTGATGTACATGCAGAACCCTTATTGACTGATCTATTGAAACTGAATTTCGAAAAGAAGGAATTTCGGGAAGCATTTTGACGTTAAAAATGGAAGCCATATTTTGAAAGATCGTCCTCTTAAGTCTCAAATGAGGCAATCAATTCAAAAGAATATCGCAGTTAACACTCCGATAAAAAAATTTCAAAAAGTGTCTTTTTTTCTTATACTTAAACGCTCCTAAAGGGCGCAATTTTAGAGGTAGCACCATACCAAAAATGTATTCTTAAAGCGGAAACTTTCTTGTAATCCATGGTTCAACCGCTTAAAAAAAAAAACTAGAATTTTAACCATTTCAAATATACCAATGAGCGCAAGTCACTTCGCGCCTCACGGAGACGATATTTTTTCTACGCTAAAATTAACTGAACGTCCTTATTTTAACACTATCCTTTTAGAGCATTTTAATAGACCAGATTTACATCACCTACAAAAATTTTAAAACTTTTGGATGGATAGAAATAAATTTTACAAAATAATTTGAGTGAAAATTTCTACGAAATCAGTAAAAACCAGAGTGCTTCATCGCGGTTTCGCTCGCTTTCGATGTGCATAGATTCCAGAAACCAAATTACGTAGAAAACATTATACCAAATAGCACATACTTTCAATTCAATATTTTTTTCATTTTAAAATATAAATTCAGATAAAATGGAGTTAAAGATATAAAATCATACAAATTTGAGGTTAATTTAAGAGTAATTCATCACGGCCCCGGCAAACGGCGGCGGGTATATTGAGCTAATTTATAGTAAAATGAATTGTGGATTTGTAAATTATTCATTTATTTCAAGCCTTTAACTTTTCATTGCGTAAATTTGGGTTATTGATAATTATATTGATATTTTAAGAGGAATATTAATTTTAAATCTGAATTGGTAATAAATTTTAGCCTCCTAAAGAATCAATTAATAAAAAACAGAGCTCTTTTTTCCATCTCTTGCTTCTAGTGTCATTTAATTTGTGTAAAAATAATGTATGTTTACTTTTAATATTATATTAACTACAGGTCTCAAGATGTTAAAAATGTTATGTAACCGGTGGAACTGAGATAAATAAATACAAAAGCTATTTTGTAGTTTTCTCTAGGAAATGTTGTAGAAGTATATGACGAAAATTGTCTTTTGTAAATAGTAAATGCAAAAAAAAAAATTGACTGCATCAAACCCTGCTTTTCAAATGGTGACATTTCGGTATAGCAATGTAAATACATTAATCGTCAGTAACATTGCTCCACAAGAGGCCATATTTTTAACATTGACAAGTCTAAAAAAAAAAAGGTTGAGGTATTTACACTTCTTATTTTTTTTACATTCACAATCTCAGTTCAAAAATCATGTTAGATGAACAATTCATTTCATAATTTAAGTATATAATGTGATTCCAGAAAATAAATATTTTTAAAACACGAATTTTCAAGGCCTCTACATAAAACATGAAAGAAAATCCTCTTTTATGTCGTTACATAATGCACGTTACACGTATAACATAAATCACTTGGTAGTACATTGTCAAAGTTTTCTTTCTTTGCCTCAGCAAATGCAAAGTGTCAGGGTGATAGATTTCACCAATTCATCATTTGTCTAAACAAACCAAAAAAAGAATGAAATTTTAATCATATACAGGAAGGGGAAGGATTTCGAATCTTTTAAACGATTTTCGTTATGAAATGTGATGAAAAAAAGAATTGAAATCACATCGTTAAAACATATCGTTAGTACCTAGTATATATATATATATATATATATTTATATATATATATATATATATATATATATATATATATATATATATATATAACTCAGTTGACCCCTCCCGGTGGTGCCCGGGCCAATGATATTAGTTTTTAGGGGTCTCAGGACTCTTAACCCTCTCGCTGTGCAGCCCAAGATATGCTCGAGCATGCATTTTTCCGTCAAATTAATACTATTTGGTTATTCCCACCAGTTATTTTTTAGAGAAAAATTTGTTTGATTTAATCAGGTTATTTCCTTCGATTACGATAGTCAAAAATTTCTGCCTTAAAGAACCGGTTATAAACGATTTAAAATTCTGTAAAAGACGCTAACGTGAAGAATTACTTACGCAGCGAGAGGGTTAAAGCTTTAAAATTTTCGAAATTTTATTTTTTTTTTTAGATGTTAAGGGGTCTCAGGACTCTTAAAGTTTTAAAATTTTCGAAATTTTAATTTTTTAGATATTAAACTACTATCTTTTCTGAACATTTGGGCATAAATGTTTCCTTGAAACTTCTATTAGAACAGAAGTTACGGCTTTTAGAACTATACCCGCTCAATAGCTGAAGCGGCGTTTCAGAAACTTTGAAGTCAATTTTCTCCAAATGACGTTTTTGGGCATAACGCGCACGATATCTCAAAAACTTCTGAATATTTTTTCATGAAATTTTCAAAACATATGTTTCATGTTAGTCTGTATAAACGGAACCTAAAATTTCCTTTTTATTGTTCAGAAATATATTCTTTATAGGTGATTATACTGTTGAAAATTTCTAAATTTTGCATTAACTAAATACAACTTCGTATTAAAAATAGAAAAATGCTTTAAATACAAATTTATTTAGGTTCAGATTAATTATTACATTGTGAAGCATAAGTAGGACTCAAAATTTCTCTTCTAGTTCCAAAATTTATTTTGTAATCGTGCGCGTAATCTGTTATGCCGATTTTCCGCTCGTCAAATGTCTGACATTTTGGAGCCCACTGGAAATTCTAATTCTGCATCTTGTAATTTTTTGAATACATGAAATGAAAGAACATACTTATATCTTTCATCCCAATATAAAATTTTGTCTTAAAATTCATTACATTTTAAGATATTATATGTTGAAAATGGTCTTTTTTTTCGATTTTTCCAATTTTAAGAGTCCTGAGACCCCTTAAACTATTACCTTTTCTGAACATTTTGATATAATTTTTTCCTCGAAATTCCCATTAGACCAGAAGTAATGGCTTTTAGAATTATACCCGCTCAATAGCTGAAGCGGTGTTTCCGAAACTTTGAAATCATTTTTCTCCAAATGAAGTTTTTGGCCATAATGCACACGATATCTCAAAAACTTCAGAATATTTTTTCATGAAATTTTCGAAACATATGCTTCTTATTAGTCTTTAGAAACTGAACCTAAAATTTCCATTTTATTGTTCAAAAAAATATTTTTTAGGTGATTATACTTTTTAAATTTTTAATTTTGCATCAGCTAAATACAACTTTGTATTAAAAATATAAAAATGCTTTAAATATAAATTTATTTAGGATCAGGGTAATTATTATAATCTGCAGTATAAGTAGGCACCAAAATTTTCATTCTAGTTGCAAATCCATTTTGTAATCCTGCGCGTAATCTGTTATGCCGATTTCTTGCTCGAAAAATATCTGACAGTTTGGAGCCCCCTGTAAATGCTATTTCTTCATCTTGCAAATTTTTAAATACATGAAATGAAAGAACATACTTATATCTTTCAATTCCAATAAAAATTGTGTCTTAAACTCAAATATATTTTAAGATATTAAATGTTGAAAATGGTCTTTTTTTTCCTTTTTTTCCAATTTTAAGAGTCCTGAGATCCCTTAAATGAAAACTTAAATTTGCATGACTTTTATATCTGATGCGCCTGCGCTGCTCAAATGATTTATAAGACAGCTGCCCGATAAAAAAAGATCAAAAAATTAAAATAGTTAAATAATGTATATTCGTTAATATAGGTCGAATTTCAAAGAAAATTAAATATTTGGATTCGTCATTGAAATATACGCATAGGTGCAAAGCGTTATAAGTAAGCGTCCTATCTTAAATGGGAGAAATAATCGCAAGATTAAAAGCGAGGTCACATCAATCAAGGTCATGCGCCACGTAGCGTATGAAGTGTGGACTACAGGTAGATACCTAACTGTTTTCTTACTCACACCACTAAAATTATAAAGTTTTTGTCAACTTGATTAATAACTGAAGAAAGGGCCTTGTCACCCTTGATTAATAACGCTTTTGATAAGGCGAAGAAAACTTCGTGATGTCATGTGCATCTGGATGGCCTCTCACTACGCCATTATTTTGCAATAAATGTGGCAAACAAAATTCATTAACATGAGTGACTAAAGATTTAGAAAATACGCGCCACACTAAAAGCTCGCTTATGTGAATTATCACTGCGTCCGCAAGGTGGCGCAACTGTGTTAATTTACGCCTGATTACAGCATTAAGTTTGTTCGCTTATTTATAACGCTTTGCATAGGTGTATTAATTTCAAATCGATAAAAGCAAGACCAAAAAATATATCATGGATCTTAAAAATTCCTAGTGTACTTTGAAATGTGGCAACCTGGCAAATTACAAATTCTGGTCCCCCCCCCCCCTCTTAAAGAAAAAAAATGACAAAGACTCTTCTTTGCGGCACGATTAAAATCTATGGTTTTTCCTTCTGCAAGCCGCTAGCCTGGATGCGATATCAAGGGGAGCGTGTTCATTGAACAGTCGTGCGGGACCGTCTGATCAGGGTTCAATTCTAGTCAGCTTGTGGTTTTGAAGAAATAAATACTTTTTTTTATTGGGCTGCTTAATGAGTTTTTAATTAATTTCTCAGCTAATTGTTATAAATTTGAAATTCTGAGTCTAAGTCTTCTGAGACTTCTCAGACTTCTCAGAGTCTGAGTCTCCGAGAACGCTTCTGAGTCTCTGAGAACCTTCTCAGAATTGAGTCTCAATTCTGAGTCTAATGCCTCTCTGAGGTGCATTACGAGAGGCCTTGGACTACCTTCACAAACATTTTCAGAATGTACGTGCCGTAGATTTCGATAGCCTTCCCAGACACACACAGAGCGAAACTTTCTTTTATTGGTATAGATTTCCAATTCTAACCAGAAAGTATTAATAGTTATTGTTATCATTTCAGGAATAAAAAATATATGTAATTCATAAAGAAATGCCATTCAAAATTTTCGGTATTTCAGAATCTTGAATATGAATTCAGAATCCAGATATTTCAAATTCTTGCCAAAAAGTTTGAACAGCTATTTTGTATTTATAAAATTATAAACATTTCGTCAATGATATAAAACAACATTATTATACAAAATTCTCTAGAGTAAATTCGGAATTTCTAAATAAAAAATCCGCAAGATTTCGCAACAATGCATAGAAAAGACGAGAATTCTCGCCAATAGTCATGAGTACGCTAAGAATTATTTTAAGAACTGCGTATTTTTCATGATGAAAACAAAAGGATTTCCATTTACAACCGCTGTTTCAAATAATAGAGCATTCACATTTCAGTAACTGAAAAATATTTTCAAGTACAGTAAACTCCCGACTATCCGGCTAGCGACTATCCGGCCCTCCGTACTATCCGGCCTAGTAAAATGTTGAAAGTACTACTAGCACTTGCAAGTACAATAGCTGATAATTGGAAATATAGTAATTGCAAGGTCTTAAAATATTCTTTGGACCATAATGGTGGACATAAACCCGTGTGGAAAACTGAAGTGGAAGATGAGAACCACAAACTTATTTCGTTGCTGAAAAATATGCCGGGCTCTGACGATGTCAATGCAGAGGACATTACAGAATGGTTGGCCCGCGATGAAGTTAATGAATTAACTGACAACAATATTGTAGAAATAGTGTCAGAGGGAGAAGTAAGAGAAGATAAACAAGAAGAGTATTACAGGAAAAATCTCATCCCACATTCGGAAGTGTTCAAGACGATTGAGGCAGCTCTGCAGTAGATTAGTCAGCAGGAGGAAGCGCCACCAACTGATATCATCTGCTTGCGTAAATGGAGGGACATTGCTTCACGGAAGAGGGCTAACAGAGAGAAGCAAAAAACACTAAACGCTTTTTAAAAAACTAAAAACAATAAATTTTGACTCTTTTATCTTATACATAAATTTGTATATTTGTGCCATCATTTATTAATAAATACTAAAATAAGATTAACTCATTTTTGGCGAATTAGTTTTACGTTAATGTTTTGCTTATTCTAAAACTTTATGTACTGTATTATCTTAAAATGTGGGTAACATGTATTTCTAATATTATGGAGAAGGGAGGAAAAGCGTAAACATTTATAGAACTCCGGCATATCCGGCCTATCCTTCCGCCGCATTAAGCCGGGTAGTCGGGAGTTTACTGTATACAGAAAATATAATGTTATCGTCTTTTAGTTTGACTTTCTAAAACATCGAATATGCGTTTTTTTTTTTTTTTTTTTTTTTTTTTTTTTAACTTATCTAATATAAAATGGTACTTTAACCAGTGGTGGAAAATTGGCGCAGAGGAGGAGCCTATTGACATCACTAAATTTTAGTAGAATTTTTCGTCTTATCTAATGACAGTTTTTATTAAGATGAAGAATACCATAAAATATTAGTGGTGTCAATAGGCTCCTCCTCTGCGCCAATTTTCCACCACTAAC
Source organism: Maratus speciosus (assembly GCA_963932465.1). Lineage (NCBI taxonomy): Eukaryota > Metazoa > Arthropoda > Arachnida > Araneae > Salticidae > Maratus > Maratus speciosus. Next base: position 276,799,452 of record OZ010789.1, read on the forward strand.
TTTAACCCTTAGTGCACGGCGTCTGTTACACAAATTTTATTCGATCGGCACCACTTTTTTAAAAGAAGTTTTGTTTAAGTACACAATTTCAAAAATGCTCTGATTAAATAAGGTACATTTTATTTTCCTTTATTACTGGTACCAAAAACAAATTTTGCAAAGAAAGATTATGTCTCCACAGCGGAGTCCTCGAGTGCTAAGGGTTAATCCTCGGATTATGGTCCAGAGCTGACGACTATTTTTATGTTTAATTGGAATCGCAGGAACTGACTAAATCCAGGGGAAACTTTCATTAGTAAAATCGAATAAATATTTTGCCTTAATTATGACAGAACTTCTGCGTGATTACGGTAACGTGTCTTAATAATGCTTTAATAAGGAGAAGATTTCTATTCAAATTTATTAGTGGAAGTTTATGCCGGTTGTAAAGTCCCGTGCAGAACACTGAAAAAAAAAATGAAGCACTCAAAAATGAGTAAATCGATGTACTCATATCAAATTGAGTTTGTTTGGATCAAAAATGAACATATGTTTTCTCAATTTTGAACCATCAAATGTTATCAAACCCAAAGAAAACGATAATGCTGTACTCTGTAATGGTTTATTTCATTCATGGCGGCATAAAAGATGTTTATTAATGTAAATATTAAATTATGCGCTCTATTTTAAAATAATTTAAAAGTGCTTGCAAATAATGATCTTGTCATAAAAATATTCGATTTGGTATCTTGATAATAATTTTAGTATTTTTCTAATTAAATAATCCATTAAACGTTTCTTGTTAATATTTTTGAGTGGAAAATAAATGTCAGCACATTTTTACTTTATTTTGTTGGTACAGGGGGCGGTATATAACGATTCATATCTTAACGCAACCATGGAATCAAAAATGAGTATTTCTCAATTTTGAGTACATTTGGGTCAGAGCAATTTTGAAAATGTGACGTATTTAAAATTGAGAACTTTTTACTCAATTTTGATAACCCATTTTTTTCAGTGAACTTGTTAGAGTTAAAGATTCATCCTTGTAAGATATGTCAATTTCTATTAATTCATCACTGTGTTCCCGGGACAGTCATCCCTTGTCACCCCCTTTTATCAGATACAGGAAAAGGAAGATATTCGAATCTTTTAGCTTTCATCATAAAATATTATGTAGAAAGAAGTTTAAAAATTTTCGTTAGAAGAGATATATTTTGTATGGTGCGTAAATAGTTGCCAACCTCCTAATTTTTTTAATACCAGTAAATTGTTACAAAAATATTCGCTTTCTATAATTGCATAAATTGTGCAATTGTACAAAACAAGTATTTCTGCATAAAAATATTGGTATTAAAAAAATCGGTAGGTTGGCAACTATGTGCGTATATAATACACTGGCCTCCAAAAGTTAAGGTATGGATGCTTTCGATTGCACACGTTTTGTCGAATATCTACAAAAATTGTTGGCGAATTGTTCTTGAACTTTTGGGATGAAAAGAACATGTTTGATTTCATATTTCTTGGTGAAGATTTAATCGGGAGGCCAATTAGGGGGCTAATAATAAATTTAATAACAAAATAATATTTGCAATCACCTATATGTAACAGAAAATGCTGGAAATGTTTTGTCACTGTGGTAAATGACTATTTGGGTCTTGTTCAACGTTTGTATGCATTTGTGTAAGCATAGCACTCATATTCGTGAAGATGTTATTGTGTCTGTGAAAAATTCAAAAGTTTTTTGCTTATAGCATACAGAGTTTTCAATCATATTTAACACAACTTTCCAAAAACTTGCCAAAGAATAGTAGCAACAGTATACTGCAATTAAAACATGAATAAATTGAATATTTTATGAGATATGGGCATTTTTAGGAGATAATTTTTTACTGCGCATGCGCGGACGATTTCAAAAATTTTATTTCCTAATTTGGTAGTCAGTATTTTCGGGCAACTTCTATAAAAAGTCCAGTCAAATGTTGTGAAAACTTAGAAAGTTATAGTGAGCTGATTGAAAAGTTGTGGAAAATCCCTTATAATAAATCTATTTTTAGGAAGCAACTCACTATATCGACCCTATCTTTGTGAATTTTCGCGATATTTGACTGGACTTTTTATATAAGTTGCCCTAAATAGCTGACTACCAAATTATATAATAAAAATTTTAGGATCTTCCACGCATGCGCAGTTAAAAATTATTTCTTACAAATGCCCATATCTCATCAAATATTCAATATATTCATGTTTTAATTGCAGTATACTATTGCTACTGTTCTTTGTCAGGTTTTTGGAAAGTTGTGTTAAATTTGGTTGAAAACTCTGTATGCTATAAGCAAAAAACTTTTGAATTTTTCACAAAAACGTTAACATCTTCACGAATATAAGTGCAATGCTTACGCAAATGCATACAAACTTTGAACAGGACCCAAATAGTCATTTACAAGTTGGCAGCTATGCTGCAGAAATCTTGAAATTTTAGAAGTTATTAAATTGTTTAATTGCATTATTCCCAAGAAATTTTATTACTCTAAGATAGTAACTCGCTTTATACAGTTTAAGTGAGATGAGATCGCTAGACATTTCATCCCCAGTGAGGAAGACGTCTGGTTGACGAGGGATGCTGTAGTTTTCCCGTGCGCAGGTGCAACGCGCGGTGTGAACGACAAGCTTTGTGTGCTGGCGATGATTTTAAGAGGTGCTATCAGTATGTATTCAGAGGAGATGATTGTAGTTGTTGAAGATTGCGTGATCGTCCAGATCACCAATGTGGAGTTTGGACCGACTTTCAAAAGCATCGAATCAGGAACCCGATGAACAGTAGGCGAATGACATAGCGTCGAGCAAAAGACCAAGCTAGTTACTTTAAGCTAGTAATTCGCTTATACAATTCAAGTGAGATAAGATTGAAATAAACACAGTAAGTTTTCATATCCAAAATTTTCAATAATTTTCTGGCCGTATTTGTGATGAAAAGCTGCAAATTGCACCAGAAGAAGCCGATTATTTAGAGTGCAAAATGTTCGTCAGTCAGGATCTTGTCTTGAAAAAAATACCATCATCCTATTCTAAATATTTAAACACTCAACTATGTGTTCTAAGAGATAGCTCTGTTCACAAAATAACCTATTTTTGTGCTCTCGGTAAGTTAAATACCGAGTTTTCTTAAGTGCCTGTTACGAATTTCCATTTTCATAAGGTTTTGATTGTAGATACATCGTTGCAACAACAATTTTATTATCACGAAAACAAAATTATTGTATCCTGTCATTAAGTTTGCTTATACAAGGTGTATCGGAAATACTTCAACAAACTTAGGGGGGTGATAGTACTCATCAAGACGAACAAAAAATGCAATGGAACAAGGGGTCGCAAAGGGTGAAAGGGTGAAAGGGTTTAAAGGGTGAAAGGGTTTAAAGGGTGAAAATCGCAAAAATAATAAAAATACCTAAATCTCGCATTCTGCTTTTCTGCAGAACTGGCTAGTAGCACGAAGCTAGTTTTCCTTTCACTTTGTGCATATCCGGTCAAAAAGAGATAACAAAAACTTGGAAGAAAGCTAAACAAATCTGTGAGCAGGAATCCACCACTATGCAGGACTCCCGAAGTCTTCGAGTGTGTCCGCCAGTCGTTCCTCCGTAGATGTACTCTGTGTAATAATGTCTGCGATCGACAGTTTGAACAATTGTTGTAAAATATTTGGTTTCTCTGAACATCACGAGCTGTGTTGTACCCATTCTATGCAATAAATAATTTTCTGGAGTGTTTCTTCCTTTCTCAGTTTGTCCATTTCCAGACTCATTTTCTTGATTTTCATTCTTTAAACATCCTTTGCGACCCCATGCTCCATTGCATTTTTTGTTCGTGTTCATGAGTACTATCATCCCTCTAAGTTTGTTGAAGCATTTCAGATACACCCTGTATGGTAGTGTGCTTTAATATTAAAACCACAATGGTAACTAAATTTTTTTCCTTTATTTTAAGAGATCTTTTCTCTTCCTGCTATATGTATTTCCTGAAAAAATATTAACATTTATAATATATGAATTTTCAAGATCTTTACTTTACCCATAAAAGCAAATTCTTTTTCTATTTTACGTAATGCGCGCTGCACCGCACAGCATAAATCACTTGGCAGTACATCGATAACGTATTATTTGTTTGTCTGAGCAAATGTAAAGTGTCAATGTGATAGATTTCAATAAGCCAATATTTGTCCAAATAAACCAGAAAAAAGAGACGAAAAAAAGAGAAATAGTAATAAAATAAAAGAAATTTAATTATGTACAAGAAAAAAAAAAGATTTGAATCGTTTGAATGATTTTCGTCAGGAAATTTCAGAAAAGAATTGAAAATAATTCATTAAACGAAATATCTTTTGCAAGTTGCGCATATGTATGTTCGTACAGGGCTATTACAAATGATAAACTCGATTTAAAAAAAATCATATTTTCGAAATTACTGTTCATATTACAATAAGTGATGCATGCATTTAAAGAGAAATATACATATACTAAGTTTTTTTCAGTTACAAATGTTCGATGTGTAACCCTTTTGTTACACGGCATACGTCCAATCTGTAATCGAGTTCGTTCCAAACATTTTGCAGCATTACTCTGTCAATGCTTCTGAAAGCTTCACAAATGCGTTCTTTAAGTTCTGAACACTTTGTTTTCGGCATTGGTGGTACATATACATTGTCTTTGAACTGTCAGAACTTAAAGAACGCATTTATTCAGAATTCAGAACCACTGACAAAGTGATGCAACAAAATGTTTGGGATGAAGTGGATTACAAATTGGACGTATGCCATGTAACAAGAGGGTCACACATCGAACATTTGTAACTGAAAAAAATCTTGGTATATTTCTGTTTAAATTCATGTATCACTTATTGTAATATGTGCAGTAGTTTCGAATATATAATTTTTTTAAATCGAGTCCATCATTTGTAATAGCCCTGTATATATATTTATTTAACAGCTTTGAAGATTTTTCAAGAAAAATACACATAAAAAATTTGTTGATTCAGCATAAAAATGATGCTTTTTAAAAATATTATGCAATTAAAAATAGAGGTTTAGGAAAATAGAAAAGAAATTTGGTCTGGTCTCATAATATAATTTTTCTGTAGTAGTACTAATATACAGTTTGCATCGTAACTTCTTGCAAACTTAAAAAAATCATAATAAAAGAAGTAATCTTCAAAAGTTTTTCGGTTTGTGCGAATATGATGAGAGGGACATTGGATGTTTTTCCATGTACAAGAAATAATTATTCCAAAAGTAACCGATAGAAGGCGCTCACACATCAGACTGAGACGTTTTGTGCAAATCAGGCAAACACAAACAGACAATGAAACAAATCACAATAACGTGAAGCTGTGCATTTATTTTAAAGTAAAATATGTTCAACATGACCACCACTACTGGATCTTAGGCAAGGGAGGCGCATCCTGTACCGTACAAATGGATAAAGCATTGGCACGATACGTCAAGTATCCAGGTTTGATTCCTGGTCTGGACATTTTTCTCTCGGTTGGAACAAACTTAACTGTGCTACTCCAGCCTTGAATATAATACAGTTTATTGCATTTTGTATAAGCTTACACAATATATACTAGTTGTTTGTTGCTGAAGTTATTTAATTTTGCATATTTTCATTGGCTAGATAGGTTTTAAAGTGTATTTTGGTATTGAATAAGTCGTTGTGTACGTGGCAACAATACTATTCTCTTGTTGTCTCCAACAATAACAATATCGAATTGACAGTGCTTAGAATCGGAACTTAATTTTCAGTTTCAAGAAGTTTTAGCCCATTTAAATTTTATTCTAAACCATATAAAACGATCGTTAAATTTCATTATAGATACATATAAATGTATACGACAAATCCTTAGTTATAAAAGTGATTTTTTAAAGATAAACTTACTTTTAAAAGTTCAGAAAGATAAAACGTTTTCCTTAAAGAGAATTTGGCATAAAGGCTTTTTTTTTCGTCGCCAATCGGTGATAAACAGTCAAATAAACGAAAAGTTCACTGTTTTATTACAGACGTTATACCGAGGTTCCACCGGAAATTTAGAAAAAAAACATATTTATCCACATGAGAAGAACATTCTGTAATTTGTTCAGATTTTTCTGAGTATGCGCTTACAGAGACCTTCCTTGTAAGTTGCGCTATTGTATCACCTCTAAAGGTTCTCACTTCGAAAACCTTATCCATTAAATTACTTTTCTATGTTTCCATAAAAAATGTTTGTAGTTCTATCTGAAACGACTTAATAATTATATCAGTTAAAAGTTTGTATCAGGTTAATAAAAAGTCACACCGTATTTTAACATTTAGTCTGAATTCAACAATGATATTACATCAAGAATTCGTTTTACAATTTAACTGCGTTACGTGTTTTTCCTGTTAAATGTAATTTAACAGGAAAACATTTGCAAAACATGGAATTTAAAGATTTTTAAATTAACCTGGTAAGAAAATAACATTTTCTTTTGTTACATAATACACATAACATAAATCACTCGCTAAATACATTGTCAAAGTTTTCTTTGTTTGTCTCAGCAAATGTAAAGTATCACGGAGATAGATTTCATCAATTCATCATTTGTCTAAAAAAACAAGGAAAAAAAAAGATATATGAAACGTTAATCAGATACAGGAAAGGGGAGAAGTTCGAATCTCTGAAACTACTTTTTTTTATTAAATGTTATGAAGATAGGAACTCAAAAGAACTTCATTACAGAGGGTGTTTACACATATTGGGAGCGCATTTGATGTTAAAAACAACGAGAAACAACAGGGGGGAAATCAGGAAACATGTAATAACGTGATAACTGAAATATTGGCTGATATGAAAAAATATCGTCAGCTACTGAAATGGCACGCGAAAGAAAGGGGTGGCTTGAAGATTATCCCTTTGAGGGGCAAGCAATAATATCTCTGTAATATTGAATTCTCACCGGAATAACAGAAAAATTTTACTTTAAAATAAGAAAAACAATTTTTCAACACCCCCCCCCCCCCCCCCCACACTCTAAAGTTAAAAATATAAAATTTAGTTAGTTTCTGGTGCGAATCTTGTTTAAATTAGGTGGGATATAATACAGGGTGGTTCAAATTAAAGTATCCCTGTTTGGACGCTCCAGCGAGAGAAGCAGTGAATGTAACGACTTCATATTTGGAGAATATACATATCAGACCATGGGAAACTGATTGGTGCAAAAAAATTTTTTAGTTCAAACAAAGGCCGCTAGAGGAAAATGGCGCGCTTCGATCGGTTTGGAAAATGTAATATGGCCAAAGGTGTAAACATCTAGGTGCCAATAAGCCGATTCCCACCAATAAATTTTATTAGTATTATTCGTTTAAATTTTATTAGTATATGCTCCGATTAATTTTGTTAGTATTCTTATTTGGCGAAGAATACTGAAAATTTAGTGGTGGGAATTTAAAAAAAAATGTTAATTAGACGACACCTTGTATTCTTTGCTTATTTGTTTCGCTATATTTCCCTTACCTTAAGCCGATCGCAGCGCCTCATTTTCCCCTAGCGGCCTTTGTTTGAACTAAAAAAAATTTGCACCAATCAGTTTCCCATGGTTTGATATGTATATCCTCCAAATATGAAGACGTTACATCCACTGCTTCTCTCACTAGGGCGTCCAAAACAGGGATACTTTAATTTGAACCACCCTGTATATCCCACCGTCACTCAAGGGTTATACGACGGGTATCGTAAAGTTTCAATTACAGTCGATTATTTTTTAATGCTACCTTGCACCACTTTTTCAAAACAAAAATCTGTTACATACGCTTTGAGAACATTTTCAAGAGAAAAATACTATGAAAGGTATTTTTTAAAAATAATTATGCGAATAGAATATTAAAATAGTCGCCTGCAGTTGAAACTTATAATACCCCCTCGAATATTTACTCTTTCCGAAGATAATTATTCATCAGTGTTATATGAAAATCATTTAGCAGATGATAAGTGGAAAAAGATGTCACAATTAATGAAGCATGGATTTATCTAAATAACGGTAATAAAAAAGATCTATTTTTACCAGAAAAGAGTCCAAAGAGACTTTCAACTTTGGTTCAAACACTGCACAAAGAAAGTATCTCTAAAGGATTTATGGTGATTGCTTAAATCTCTTTCAAAAAAAGATCAAAGATCAGAAAAGTTGAGAAAAATGTCAAAAGTAACTCTACTTAATTTCAAAACAATATTTTAATTCCTAATTTTAAAGAAGAAATTCTAAAACTTTATGATACGGACGTTAAAACTGTTTCACTAGGATAACGCAAGAAGCCGTACTTCCAAAAGTACAGTCGTATTTCTCGAAAAATTGACAAGAGAAACTGGAATCAAGTGTGTACCGTTTAATCATGTTCCAACCAAGCCCCCAGCTGTTTTACCAATGGATTACTGTGCCTTTGGACTATTAAAACAATGGAGCCTTGAATAAAAAGGAGGAGACACATAGCGTATTGCCTACCAGTTGTACACTCGTGGAAAAAAAAGTAAACACCCCCTACTAACTCCTCAGCAAATCATCGTAGAAGAAAGTTACTGGTACCGAACGATTGGAAATAAAGTCTACTTTTAAATGATGTATATAAAATTGGCTTAGGGGGTCATCTACATATTAAAACGAATCCAAACTTCATTTTTTTCAATGGCAATGCCCAATTTTAACGAGATATTTCAAATCTTCCGTTCAAACTATGCCTAGACACCAAATTTCAAGTCATTTGAATGATAAATTTTTGAATTATAAACATTCAAAATTTAGTGCTTCTAATGTTAAATTATATTTTCATATTTTTATTTATATCTCCCGAAATTATGCTCCTAATGTGCTAATTTTTTTTCTAGTAATAATACTAATATACCCAAACATAAATAAGCTGAATTCGCAATTTTTATAATTTTATGATATGAATTATGAATTATGAAATTAATATTCGAAAAAATTATAAATTGCAACCTACAATTTTTTTGATGGATTTAGATTTATTAACTCCTGCTTTATGGAAATTCAAAAATTTCACATTTTTCTTCCAAGTAGTTTTCAAATTATGCTTAAAAAACGGCAAAATGACGGTTTAAGGTCCCGTCTATGATGGAAGTGAGTAGACATTTTGAAATTTATTCTGCCGTACTGTAATCTAACACGCTTCATTGACTCCTTGAGTGGCACTTAAGGTGCCTTGATCAAGGAAGGGGCTCTCTCGGTTAACAATCCAGTACGGAGCTTCAACTTGGATACAGCCCTTAAAATACGCTCGTTTTAAAATAATTAATTTCTCGGAAACTTGTGGTACGAATTGCATAAAAATTCGTTTTTAGGTTAACTGAAAGGTGTAGAGTTCATTTATGCTGTCAGAATTGGGTACTGCTAATAAAAAAAACAAAGTTATGGTTCGTTTTAATATGTAGATTGCCCCCTAAGCAAATTTTATATACATCATTTAAAAGTAGACTTTATTTCCAATCGTTCGGTACCAGTAACTTTCTTCTACGATAATTTGTTGAGGAGTTAGTAGGGGGTGTTTACTTTTTTTTTTCCACGACTGTACGTGAAGTAAGTGGAGAGGCTGTGACAAGATGGCGGCTGATTTTTTACATCGGACAAACAGGTTCTAATTACCGCCGGAGCAGACTTCTACCAGTAAATTTTTAATAGGAAATTTCGCCTTATTTTAAAGTTTTTCTCCATGAAATATTAATCTTATAAACAGGGATAAGTTTTCTATTTATTTTTACTGGTGGCAGTTTGCCCAGGTATTATATCTTTTTCACTGACATTGAGAGGGCGTTGTCTAGGTTGTCACAATATGACGGAAGCGCAGTGCCGGACTGCCGTCGAAGTAAACTTCCACCAGTAAAATTGAATATCTGTCTTTGCCATTATTTATGACTAAAATTTTGCATTAATAAGCCTTCTAAATAAGGAGAAAATTTCTATTTAAATTTACTGGTGAAAGTTTTCCCCGGCGGTAATCAACCCCATCGAAAGCAGTTACAGTTGCAGCTTTACTATTTTAAGGATATGTCACTTCCTCTTTGTTGATAGTTCCATGAAATAAAACAAGCTGTAGCGGAACGCCAAACAACTACGTTGAGCGGACTCTGGAAATGTGTTGTAGAGAAATGGAAAGAAATTCCACTTCCAGTTTTACAAGAAGTCCTAGCATCTTGGGAATATCACTGCAATATGATAGTCCACAATAAAGGTTACCAGATAGAACATATTAAAAAAATTATTATTTTAATTTATATGTTTTATTTTTGTTGCCAAAATCGTTCCCAGTACGTGTAAACACACACTGTAGAAGTATATCTCTTGTAAACTGGGTATAAATATGTTTAACCACCTAGAAGATTTTTTGGTACGTTTATATCAATAAGACATATATGCTTGTATTTCAGGAAATTCTTTTTTATTCAAAAAGTCAGAATTCATAAGATAAATTCTAAGTGGTAATTTTTGCTTTATTTAATGACAGACGTTTCCCAATTACATGAATGTAAAATATAGAAAGAAAAAAAGTCGGAAATTGTACGTCAAACGCGGCAAATGAGGTGCGTTTGTGCTATAACTAATTTTATAAATATTCAGATCTTGGTGCAATAGCTGTTGCACTCATATGCAAAAATGCACGAATACAAAATTTATTACGGTTATCTATATTAAATTCAGTAATACGGAAATAATATGACTTCATTTTAAGTAGGACTTAATCACTATGGCAATCTAGAACCATTACCTATCATGGGGTATCACTGAATCAATTACGTATGATAGGATTTACTAGAATGAAGAAAATATTTATTAATATATTGTTTTAAATTTTGATTCGATTTTCATAAAATTTGAATTGACGCGACAAAATTCTGCAACGATTATAATGGACCGACCAGACGACGACTATAGATGCTACGTATTTAAATAATTACGAACTCACCTAAAAAAGGGAAAAAAATATATGAATTTTAGAAATTGGACGATTGCACCATGAATTATATAAAAATATTGTATTTAAAATAAAATGCACTTTGCTAAATGGTACACATTAAAATATACATTAAAATATCAACGTTTCGTTTCGCTTCTGCGAACGTCTTCAGGATGACACACAAGTTTACATATCACATACATGTCTAAAAGATTTTCAAGAATGGAGGCAAACATCTTAGAGTCACTGACGACCTTGTCCAGAGGGCGCACCAAACGTCACAAAGTTGCCAAGGCAACAAAAATACAACAAAAAGGAGAAAACCAAACCAGCTATGGAAGAGGGGGGGGGGGGGAGGGGAAATGGAACTGACTCAAAAACTGTTTATAGCATATTGTAAACCCCCTCTTCCATAGCTGGTTTGGTTTTCTCCTTTTTGTTGTATTTTTGTTTCCTTGGCAACTTTGTGACGTTTGGTGCGCTCTCTGGACAAGGTCGTCAGTGACTCTGAGATGTTTGCCTCCATTCTTAAAAAACTTTTAGACTTGTATGTGATATGTAAACTTGTGTGTCATCCTGAAGACGTTCGCAGAAGCTAAACGAAACGTTGATATTTTAATGTATATTTTAGTGTGTACCATTTAGCAAAGTGTATTTTATTTTAAATACAATATTTTTTAAAAATATATGAAACGTTAAGGGGACCGTGGACCTTTATTTGAGTAGAAATGACCCAACAATCGAAGACTACCGTAATTTCCGGCGTATAATCCGCAGATCAAACAATCATATTTCGACTCAGAAATTTTTAAAAATAAAATGTAAATATTTGGCTACAATTACCAAATAAAATTTCTGGGTCCAAACAGAATTGTTTGATCCGCGGATTATACGCCGGAAATTACGGTATTTTTATGCATATTATTATTCTCCCATTTCTTCTGATCCATTTGTAAAAATCCGCATGCAAATGCGTCTATTTTTCGCGAAGTTTTCAAGTGTTATGAACTTTGTACACAAACAATTTTTCGGCCTTTTAATATAGTTTAGATCTGTTTCTCTCAAAACTGATTTTTCAACATCTTTAGATTTTTGAAAAGCTCCATGCGTCATAATTTTTGATCAAAATTCACGAAATTGATCAGGAAGAATCCCGATATTGCTTACAAAGAAACTATGCATGCATTTTAAAATTCGACTTCATTGAGATAGTTAAATTTGATTTTTAACTTATTAAAAGGCAAAATTTTGATGAAAATCGATATCGGATTCAGATAAAAATCTCTAAAATATTAACTATTAAAGAGATGGAAAAATCGATGCACATATTTGTTCGTAATAAAGTTTTAAGTGATTAAAATGTAAAATTTAAGACGGATGGAGCATTTTAAAATTTCAGTTTAAAATTGTATTTTTTTTAACCCCTTAACCTACGATTTAAAATCAACAGCTCCACGGTTTGGCAAATCCACAGCTAACACTAAAATTTAATAGATATTTTCGCCTTGTTTAATCATGGAATTTCGACGATTAAATTAAACTATATTTACTGTGAAATTTTAGTGGTAATAAGAATTTACATTTGGCTCGATCATCGTACGTCATGTACCCGTCTATGCCCGTCATTGTATGTTAAGGGGTTAATGTTATAATAAGTTTGGAAATTTCTTTTAAGGTGTTCAATATACTTATGGTGAAATGTATATTTCCACAAAATTTCTTATGTCTATGAAAAAAAAAATTAACGTCCTCCGCCCCCTTAAGGCTCCTGTCCCTGCCAGGGAAGGCAATCACGAGCTAATGCTAATCCTATGGGTAGGGATTTTTCTAATATCTCGTTTGCATTTCGACATTTTTAATTTTTTTTTTTTTTTTTTTTTTTTTTTTTTGCATTGGATAGCCAAGGTCCTTCTCTACAGCGCACCTATTTTTACTTTTTCGATTTTGGTTGTAGATATTTTTTAGAAAGAAACTTTCATTTCCAGAACCGGTTTTGAAAGTGAAAGTAACTTTATAAAAATATCTTCGTCCAAAATCGAAAAAGTAAAAAAGGTGTGCTGTAGAGACGGACCTCGGCTATCCAGTGCAAAAAAATTGATTAAAAATGTGCAAATGCAAACGAGATATTAGATAAATCCCTGCCCATAGGATTAGCATTATCTCATGAGTTTCTTCGCCGGCAGGAACAGGAGCCATAATCAGATACAGGGAAGTGGAGAAATTCGAATCTTTGAAACTATTTTCTTTATTAAATGTGATAATGAGAAGAACTGAAAAGAACTTCATTAGAAGACATATATCTTGTACAGTGGGTATAAATATGTTTAACCTGTCAGAAGATTTTTTAATTCATTTGCATCAATACAACGTGTATTTCATAATTTCTTTTTCATTCAGAAATTCCGAATTCATACGATAAATTCTGAATAGTAATTATTGCTTTATATAATGACAGACGTTTCGCGATTACATGAATGTAAAATATAGAAAGAAAAGGGAGAACTAGAAAACAGGAATTCTGCTTTTTTCAGAATTTAGTGACGACCCCGTAGAAAAAAATATATATATGTATATAAATATAGATAGTGCGAAATAAATTTTATTTTTAAAACTTCAAACACACGCTTTTATTTTATATAAAATGTCGTCATTCGCACCGCTGATGAATTCCACATTTACAACCCAGTCTTAAACAACATCTACAGAAAAGTATGCATTTGACGTCACTATTGCAGAATGCTACACAAATACAGCAAAAAGCAATTGCGTTCTTCAAGAAACTCGGCAAAAAAAATCGGCTATCTAATTATTCATATGCCTTCATGTGTTTGCAACATTAATACACATTCTTAAAATTAAATGTAGTTTATAATAGCTCCATGTTTTATGAGAAATCATTCATTTATATTTTTTTCAAAATAGCACATACTTTAATTATTTTTTTTTCAGTTGTAATGGGAAAATTTCAACAAAAAGATAATAATCTACTATTTTCCGACATTTTTCTTTTACTTTCTACAGAAATGGAGTACTTGAGTTGCCAACTTACAGGAATGATGCTGAAAACTATAAAAAAAAAATTAATATCTCAAAAATAAATTAAGATGCAGTTTTCAAGCAAATTCCATTTAAAAGTACTTTTTTTTCCTACTCGTCGGTATGAAAATTGAAAATGTGCGATGCTTAGAAGCTTAAAAAATTTCAGTAGAAGTTATCTCGTACAATGATATATCTGCTTTGCTTTACAGCTGGCTTATACAACGGAACGTTTTTTTTTTTTTTTTTTTTTTTTTTTTTTTTTTTTTTTTTTTTTTTTGAAGACTTTAAGGGGCTAGGATACCTTTAAAACTGAAAATTTTCGATTTTTTTAAAAATACATATTTTGATTTCGTAATCATTTCTAAACAATATACAAAAAACCGCATTAAAAAATTCCTATTAGTTTACTAATTATGGCAGTTTTATTAAGACTACATAGGATAATTAAACTTTGCATTGTGTTTATTCAAAACGATGAATTTTGATACTGCGCGCAGTGTTACTAAAAAACTATGCGTGGCAACCAAAAAAACTTTTCACCACATATTCATTACTGTATTATCTACAACTTAAAACCAGAAAATGTAGGATTTTATTTCATTTTTTGATTTTTACGTTGAAAATATTTTTTAAAAAAAAGTGAAAAATTTTAATTTTTTAATTTAGTCAATATTTTTTACAAATGTTCTGGTTTTAGTATAAAGTTAACACTATTATGTTTTTATTTTCACCAAAATTTCCTCTTTATATGCATATTTTCAGATTTTATCATGCGTGCAAGATTTTTTTCTCTTATTATGATATATTTTTGAACTTATCATTTCAGTATTTATTTATGAATTTACAAGCATACATATATTTTAAAATATAAATATAAATATGAGCTTTATATTTAAATGAAGTTTGATGTTTATGTTTGACTTATTACACAAGTTTTGAAGCTTGGAACATAGTGATATTTTTGACATTTTTAACGTGTTCAAAGGTATCCTACCCCCTTAATAGTTGGGAGAAAGAAATAACATACCGGGGGCTAAAAAAGAGATATTTGAAACGTTGATCAGATACAGGAAAGTGGAGAAATTCGAATCTCTGGAACAATTTTCTTTATTAAATATGACGATGAGAGGAACTGAAAAGAACTTCATTAGAAGACATATCTCTTGTAAGCCGGGTAAAAATATATTTAAACCTTCAGACATTTTTTTTAATCCATTTGCACCAATAGCGAATATATGCGTGCATTTCAGGAAGTACTTTTTTATTCAGAAATTCCGAATTCATAAGATAAATTCTGAATAGTACTTTTTGCTTCATTTATTTCCGACATTTTCCAATTACATGAATGTAAAATATAAAAAGAAAAGAAAGAGAAAAAGTCGGAAATTGTATGTCAAACGTGGCAAATTAGGTGCATTCGTACTATAACTAGTTTTATAAATATGATTTTCGTGCATTAGCTGTTGCACTTTATACAAAAATGTATGAATAAAAAATTTATTTCGATTATGAATATATATTAAATTCAGTAGGACGGAAATAATATGACTCCGTCTTAAATAGGACGTAATCAGCACGGCAAACTAGAATCATTAATTATCATGGGTATCATTGAATTAATTAAGTATGATAGGATGTATTGGAATGAAGAAAACTTTTATTATTATTATTTTTAAAGTTTTGATTCGATTTTATAAAATTTCAAATAACTCGACAACATTCTGCAACGATTATATATATTCAATTTGAAACCATTTTCTTGGATAGTTTTTGCACTGTTATATGCGGAGAGGCGAATGAATCAGACGACGGCTATATGTGCTACGTATTTATATAATTGCGAACGCACGTAAAAAGGTGAAGATACTCCTTAAAATATTTTAAAGATTGGCCCAGTTAAGCAGGTCCGGGACACAAAAATCTGCTAATTTTCTAAAAAAATTTATTGCATTAAAAATGTCTCTGTCTTTTCTGCTTAAAATGATGTTTAAATCATGTTCTATCTTAATTAGACCAAAAAATACTATTTTTTTTTTTTCGTTTTGGTTTGTTTTCAAAATATTGCTTTCAAGCAATGGTTGTCGTGGAAACGATTTCTTGTGAAAATGCGTTTTTCTTTATGGTGGGTTTTTCCCCATTTCTCGTATTAAAAGTGTTATAAGTCAAGAACAGTTAAAGCTAAATGATTCAAAGTTGGAACATGTCTTTTTCAATTGCTTTACTTTAATTTTGATTCAGCAAATTTGAAAAATTTCTGTCTTTTCTGCTTAAACGACGTTTAAATCATGTTCTATCTTAATTAGACCAGAAATTATTATTTTTTTTTTGTTTGGTTTGTTTTCAAAATCTAGCTTACAAGCAGTGGTTGTCGTGGAAACGAAGCAAATAATCCCCGGCCGAACCTCCACCGAATGTCCTAATCTGACTATTTTTCACTCGGTCGACCTCATTTCCTGAGATCGGCTGTAAAGGCTTTTTAGCCGCACAGCAAACGATCTGAGGATCGTAGGATCCTGATATGTTGTGCATAGGTTTTGGACATATTGCCGACCTCTTTTTAACGACTGAGTTTAGGCTGTTTTCTTGTTATTTTCTACCCCTCCCTCCCAGCTTTGTTGCCCTCTTGTTTTTGCGTTTTACTAGCAGTGAACACCTTACCCTTTAAAACAGTACACTTTGTATTAAAAGTAATTTAAAAAGAAATATATTATTTCTTTTTATATGAATTATTAATCTATGACTTTGAAATTAATTTTATGTAACACACGTAAAAGTTATTTTTGTTGAATATAAATTGATTAGCAAATTTTTTACTCAAATTAGTAAACTCTTATCTAAAAAAATAAATGACAGCCCGATAGATGTTGCAAAATGAACCTTAATATTAGAAGATTTTTCTACTGATTTTTATGAATTATGAATGGTCATTCATATTTTTAAAAATATTTTGATACGTAAAACCTAATGAAATACACTAGTTACACTCTTACTTTAAATACTTGGGTATAAAAACTAGGTTATTGTGGGCGATTTAAATGAATAAATTGAAAATAAAGTATTTAGATAATAGCTAAAATTTTGAATATTAAAACAATTATTTACACCAAATTCTTTTTTAAAGTAAGTTTGGATAAATGATGAATTGAAATAATAAATTTAGCACCGCACTTTTAAGAAACATGTCAAAAGATTTTTTTTTAACTATTAAAATAATTTAGAACATTAAAACTTTAGTCAGGTCTAAACTAATTCACTATTAATAAACTAAAATGTTTCACGTTTCCTGCAATGCATTTAATTTGTAAAAGAAAGTATTATTTCATTTCTTGCAATGCACGAAAATTTATTGATAATAACTTTCAATAAATCCCAAAAAAATAAAGAAATTAAATTCTCACATTTTAGGTTTTTCTTACCCTCCCCCTTTTTTTTTACAGTCTTTGCAAGGTAAAAAGTGTTTAGTATTTATTACCCGACTGAAAAGAAGGGTTATGTGTTTCACGCGTATCTGTGTATGTGGATTTCTTTATACCCTCAAAACATCCCAACAGTTGGATGGATTTTTATGAATGAGGTCTCTATCGATTCGTCTTAATCTTCCGATGGTTATAGGATAGGTTTCGTTTTTATAAATTTAAAATGGCGGCCGTAAAATACAAAACGACGGTACAGACGAAATAAAAAATTACGCACCATATTGAGTGGCATATCATTGGATAGGTCTTTCAAAATGAAGACGATGTTTCATTGACTATTTCACAGTCAGAATTTCCATTTAAATATTACACAACCTGAAAGTTGTGTATGTAGGATTTCTAGCTTTACTGCAGCTCTAACCTTCAAGGACATCTATAGGCCTCATCAAAACAGTTTTTATAGATAGGAACCAATAATTAAACACAACTTAAAAGTCATCAATACAAGTAAATAAAAAAATAGGTAAGCAATATAAAAAATAGTTTCACATTGATGAGAAATAATTAATTAGTTGGCTTTTATTCAGTCGGGTTTTTTGATTTTTTAAATTTAATTACTTGTATTATAACGTCTCATTCAAATAGGCTATTCCTTAAGGCAACATCTACAGTTTTTCATACTTCCCCTAATTCTATCTTAAAGAAGGGGTGAAAAAAGATAAAAATGGAAATAGTTGTTTAATGTTTCAGCTTTTTAATTATGAATAACTATTCGTAATTCCATAAAAATTGTTCAAAAATCCCTTCTAATTTCTAAATATGTTTGCGGCATATATCGAGCGGTCGTTTATTTTTGAAATGTGAAAAATTACTAACTTTTGAAGAAAATGCTAAAAAATTTATACTCACCCTCACACTTTATATAACTTCCTTCCATCCCCGTATCCTTTCTCAGCCTAGTTAAAAATGACCTTGCTTGCAACATAAAAAGAAAAAACTTTGAGGGGTGGGTAAGGTGGAAGATAAAGATCTTGGAAGGGAGTGGGCAGTCACGTGATTCAGAAATACTCTGAAACTGCAGGGGGGTATTGATGAGGGGACATACATTGTAGGGCATTAGTCGCCCCAGGAATGTCGGCCGATGTTAATTTTGGAGTAAATGTTAACATTTCAAATCTATCAGTTAGTGCGATTTCTTGCCGATACCAGCATTGGACTATTTGAACAGAGTATAATCTATTGACATCATAATAATGTCAGTGGTCTATTATCGATATTCCGCCAATAATTCGGATAAACGACCTAACTGATTTTGATATATTTTGCTGTCTGCGGACTTGTTGTGAAAATGCGTGTTTTCTTCATGATGGGTTTTCCCCCATTTCTAGTATTAAAAGTGTTATAAGTCAAGAACCGTTAAAGATAAATGGTTCAAACTTGGAACATGTCTTTTTCAATTGTTTTAATTTAATTTTGATTCAACAAATTTGAAAAAAATATATTTAATTTTCAAAATATAATTTTTTTTAAAATTTACATCATTTTTTTTTAAACTTTAAATATTTTTTATTTTTACGTAATTAATATTTTTAAAAAGGCTGAATCGAAATTAAAACTTATATATTTCTGTTTTTTTTTTTAAATGAAAAAAAAATGAAATTTTACAAATAATATTTCGAGTTATAACGATTTTAAATTACCCCACTTTTTCAATAAATTTTAAAATTTAATTTTTTTAAAAAAATATCAGAAGTTATATCATTTGATTTTGTTTACAAATGATATGGTTAACCAACAAAAAAAATTCAAAATTTTAACTCAATAAATAAAAATTATTTTAAAATGTGTCCCGGACCCCCTTAAAATATAATGTTAAAGAATTCAGTTATAAAAGGTAACTGTATTATGTGGTTCCAGAAAAAAAAAAAAATTAATATATCTAAAACATGAATTTACAAGTTTTCTACCTACATCAAGAAAGATAATTTCTTTTTCTGTAGTTACATAATGCACGTCACACCGCATAACATAAATCACTTGATAGTACAAGTATTCTTTGTTTGCCCGAGCAAATGTAAAGCCTCAGATGGATGGATTTTACTAATTCATCATTTCTCTTAAAAAACAAAAAGTGGTATGTTATAATATAGAGGAAGTTTGAGAAATTTGTATTTTTAACGTAGCTTTCGTCCTGAAATAATAGAGAATACTAACTGAAAAGAATTTTTGTTAGAAAATACATCTTTTGTATGTTACCCATACACATTTTTAACACCGTTGAAGGTTGGTGTTTCAGACTAATGTGATTATTCAGCTTGGAAATGAAATGTCTTTTGAATTCTATAGCCTAGAAAATTTGAGATTAATAACCAAAATGAATGTAATTTGCCCTAGTCTCATAATAAATATTTTCTATATTTTTTTTTTTCAGTTTTTAAGTTTTGGCAGTATACGTGATGTCTCAAATTTATCTTTAAAACTTTGATTCTCCATAAAACTTAAACGAAATCAGATAACAAAAATCTGTTTATTTTATAATTGACAGCAAGTTGCAAAGTTATATGTGATGTTAAAGAGCTCCACATGAGCAGGTTTGGTTGCACGAACAACGTCGAGACGGTATTCAACCTCCTACAGGTCTCCATAAACGCCTTGTGCCACGCGCGTATTAAGAGCCTAGATCACCGCTCCCTGAATACTAGGCCTGAGAGCTGGCACAAATGGCCTGAGAGCTGGAGTGTTTTTTTAACACTTAAATACGCTATTCTTTATTTTGTTTCGAAAAAATTATATATAATACTCTGAAAGGTTTATTGCACAGGAAAAATAATGAAAAGACTCAGAGATATATTTTTCATATAATACGTCAGTATTTTTTCTGTTGTACATCTGCAATACCAGTAAAAACTACAGCCGTGTGGCTGTTTTACTCTAAAATAATGCATATTAGTTAATATTTTAATAAGTATGTCTCCAAATACCTTATTTTATGTAATTATCTATTTTATAAAATTGAACTTTTAACCCTTTAAGTCCCATCAAAGAATACGTTCTAGAAAATACGTAGTTCAGAGAATCTGACTTTACACCAGAATGTTGTAATGCTAAATTTCGCTTTATTTAAATACGGAATGTGTTTTTTAATTAAAGCAAATATTGCTATTTTAATTTTCCGGTGTGAATTAGGTATATGCGAATAAAAAAATCTATTAAGTTCAAAGCAGTCTTGTTTGCATATATGGAAAGCTGCGCACTAATTGTTAAACGTATGTAAACCCCTTACGTACCTTAATTTTGACACCAGTATTTTATTAAAGATTTCTTTGACTTGTTTAAGGGTCATTCCATGTCAATTCAACCAATATTGTTATGGTTTGTTACCCGACCGACAGGGATTTGGATGAAACTTGGTGTATATACTAATTCTATCATGATATGAATACATCAGAAAAATTTCCTTCCTAGACCTCATAATTTGTGAGATATGGGGGGTTCAATTTTTGGATTTTCCTCAAATCGAACATTTCTGAGTCTGTATTTTTAGACTGCAATTCCATTTTCAAAAAAGTGTTTCTCTGGATCTAAAAGGCGAATCATCTTAAAAATATCATCAAAAGATGCAGATTTTAATAAAAAAATATTTTAGAAATTAATTTGAAATATTTAGAGCCAAAAGATTAAAACAAAGTTGAAAGTTATGGTTATTTTTCCAAATTTTTGTGACTTTACGAAAAAGGCTCTACTCAAAAAGGCAAATAAAATTTCCAATTTATTTTTGTTTTAAATAACAGTTTTACACTTTGGGCTTTCTAGTTATGAAATAAAAATGATGTCTTTCTCATGTATCATGCAAAATTTTGCCTTGTTTTGGAAAACTGCACCAATCAAGAAAAAAAATAATCTCTGCCTAATTTTAGCTGTGATACCTAAATAACTACTGTGGTTCCTATGACTTGTTAAATATATTATTCAATGTTTCTTTCTTTCATTCTTTTGAAAAGTAAAGTTTCTGTTTGTTTGTTTTTTTCTTCTGAGTAAAAAAAAAAAGGGGGGGGGGAGTCTATGACTGCAGTCTATCCTCCCTCCAGTATATTTTGTGCATAATCCTTATGTTTCCTTTATTTATCCATTCATATATTTTCTTTTATTATAAGCACTTTCTTAAATTTAAACAATCCCTTAATTTTGTTTTTAAAATATAACTGTAAATAAAAAAATTTTTGTTGGTATAAAATAAGGAAATGTAATAATGACTTTTTACGAATCACATTTTCAATATGTTTTTTTCTGTGTGTGTATGTGTGTTTGAATTAAAATACTTTATTTGCATTTAACATTTTTTTAAAAATTTCTATCTTATTATCTTGGATAATTTTAATCATTTTAAATATGTCTTTTATAGTTTAAATACCTTATATTTAACAAAGCCTAGTTCATTTCTACAGGATGAAACATATTTCTACACTTGCCTTGTATAAACAAATTCTGATAAAGGCAGGATAAAAATTTTTAGTAAAGGCTTGTGTTTTCGAATCTGTTAATCAAATTATTATTAGTCTGCTGTTTCTCATAATAGAAGGGTGATCTATTTTTCCTTGTGCTGCAAAAGAAAATAATAGATGTATTTGAAGTAACTAATTATGCTGCAAGACCATCATGACAGTTTCTGAGAGGAAATAGAATCTTGTCTATGCCAGAAATAAGAAAAAGTAAAGCCACAGCCACAGGTCCAGAAACAATTGAAGTAATTGAAAAGTTTTATAATTGTAATGAATATTGAAGAATCATGACTGGAAAAAAATGTAGTTAGCATTGCTAAGAATGTACTATGCACAAAAGCGATTGATATTGTGTGTATCTGCATGAGCTGTATTCTCTTTTTAATAAGGATTTAAAAAAAAAAAAACTTCAGAATTATAACTCTGGGTATTTAAATCAGTATTAGCAGCACTGTTCCTTTAAATGAATTTGTGACAAGCTAAGTAAAATATTTGGAAAATGTTATTCCAGTCTTTTATAACGAAAGCTAAATCTAATTTCCTAAAAGAAACTAAAGCAAATTTTGGCCCTCAAAAAGCTATCGTTTTGTTGGATTTCAGCAAAAATTTAACTTTTCTTACTCAAGATGAGGTTTAAAGTTACCATTGGACCAAAGAAGTTGCACTCTTGATCCAACTGTTATGTACACTCAATCTCTCAGTATTAGATTATCAGCAAACAATATACACATCTTATCTTATGATATGCAACATGATGTCACTCTTGTGTGTTTAACACAGAAGGAAATGATATCATTTGTAAAAGAGATATGCCCTGATGTAAAGAAAGTCTTTGACTTTAGTGATGGGGGCTCTGGCAATATAAAAAATGCAAATTTTCATAAACCTTTACCAAAATGAAGAGAATTTCCCCTTTAGATATTTAACATTTTTTTTCCCTGGGGGGTAGGGGGAAGGATTTTGAAATACAAAGACAATAGTGTTTTAGATACTAAATCACGAAGATCTTCTAATATACTGATGTTTTGTTATGTTATTACGTTTGGAGTTGCAATAAGATAGGAAAATTGAAATATATATTAGACGGTTCTCAATGTTGCTTATTCATAATAAATATAAATTTTAAATTGCACAAAGAAAAAATGTTGCAAAATAAGTCTAAGTGATACTGCAAAAGTACGTCATTTATCTCTATATTTATATTTAGCTCAGTTATATTTTTGAAATTCAATCATTTAAATATAATGTTCATTCGGATTTTTTAGATTTAAAAATTTGCATATAATTTAACAAATTCTTTATTTGTTACATAAAAAAATACAACAATCTAAATTTTTTAAATATTTATAAGCAATTTTGCTTAATGTATTACATTTAATTAATGATTATTTCAATTTTAATACGAATGAAGCCTTTCTCCTAGCTTATATAAAAATTTTGCCCTGTTTTGGGAAATTGCACCATTCAAGAAAAAAAAAATCTCTAATATGTCTAATTTAAACTGTGGTATCTAAATAATTACTGAGGTTCTTATAACTTGTTGAATTTATTTAATATAAGTGCTTCTTTTTTTATTTGCAACGTAAAGCTTTTGCTTTGTTTTTTCTGAGTAAAATGAGAAAAAATCTATGATTTCAATATCCACACCCCCTCTATTAAATATTGTGAGTATTCTTTACATACTACCATTGTGAAAGTATTTATAGAAATGTTATACCACTGAATCCAATTATAGATGTACATTTATGTGAAAAACATATGCGATAAGATTGAGAACAACAGAATTCCAGATAATGTGTGATGTGTACCAATACTATACAAATTTTCTACTGTTATAAAAATAAATAAATCAGTCTGATTTTAAGGGTTCATTTTAGAAAATAAATCAAAATTATTAATAAATTTAAACTTAAAATGTGCAGCAATTATTTAGGTACCATAAGCAAAGTTAAAGACGTTTATCTCTTGATAGGTACAGCATCCCAAAATAAGTCAAAATTTTTGCATAAGCCATGAGAAAGACATAATTTTTATTTCATAAATAGAAAGAACAACGTGTAAACTTTTATTTAAAACAAAAAGAAATTGGAAATTTCATTTGCCTTTTTGTGTAGAGTCTTTTTCGTAAAGTCACAAAAATTTGGAAAAATAACCATAATTTTCAACTTTGGTTTAATTTTTTGGCCCTAAATAGTTAAAATTAATTTTTTAAATGTTTTTTTATTAAAATCTGCATATTTTGATGTACTTACGATGATATTTTAAAGATGATTCGCCTTTTAGATCCAGAGAAACAATTTTTTGAAAATGGAACTGCAGTCTAAAAATACAGACTCAGAAATTTGCGATTTGAGAGAAATACAAAAATTGGACCCCCCCCCCCCCCATATCTCACAAACTATGAGGTCTAGGAAGGAAAATTTCTTGATGTATTCATATCATGATAGAATTAGTATATGCACCAAGTTTCATCCAAATCCCTGTCGGTCGGGTTACAAGATCTGGTTGAATTGACATGGAATGACTCTTAAACCCTTTCAGCTGCGCCGTTTGCAGGCTGCAAACGGTTAATTTTAATGCCCAAACTAATAAGTGGCACCAATAATTTTTTAGTACAATTTCGATCTCATAGTATACGCGAAGATTGATTGATTCTTTTCAAATAATTTTCTTCGTAAATTGCGGTGTGAATTAAATATTTTAACATTTTAGGAGAAGGAATGCCTTGCCCCTAAAAGTGTTATTCTCAGAAAAGTAAAGCGGAAAATCTTTTAAAAATTATTGGTCCGCATATTAAAGGGATCGTACACAAGCTGAAAAATATCCACCTTCGGCAGTCGCCATTTTTCTGTCAGCGCTCAGGCCTAGTATTCACGGGGCGGTGTTTAGATGTTGGATGACGTCCGTATTTTTTTCAGAAATTTCTTTGGACTGACTTCGTCTCTATGAACCAGGCCACACATTGGACCTTTTTGCTCTGATGTAGCCATCACGACAATACTGGGTCGTACCTAAAAGCAAAAACCTTATTAGACATCATACGTAGTATAAGGTAAGTCTTGTAATCGTTTTAAAAATCGAAAAAAAAAAGTCATTTATTTACAGGTTTCAGACACTCTTGATTCCGAAAAACATATCTTTTGAAAAAAAAATTGCCGTTCGTCTATCTGTGTGTGTGTCTGTAAACACTCTATCTCCCCAACAAATTCAGACAGAGACTTGAAATTTGGTGTGTACTTAGTGTGTAATAATGAGAAGAAGCCTATTGAATTTCAGTAAACTCGATTATCCGGAACTATTTTTTCGGACTCTCGAAATATTCGTTCTGATAAAAGGTATATAAAATTTTCGTAATTGTTTATTTTAACCCTCCGTCTACCAGACGGTTCCATTGGACCCGACAGGTACATACAAAATATTCTTTCAAACCAGAAATTTCTTTAAAATAAACTAAGTATATAAACCAGACAAAAATAAGGTAAATAAATAAGTTAAATAGTTTTAAATAAAAATTCTGGTGTAGAACGTTTTATTAAAACTTGAATAAAATTCCCGGTAGATCTAGGGTTAAGGAGTGAATATAAAAGACAATGAAAACCTAAATTTTGCATAAAGAATGAAATCGATCGCATAACTAGTTGCCGAGATATTTGTAATCGTATTTTCCACACTCTTCGATTTTTCACGACATTCCATTTCATTCAAATTTCAATTAAAAGATTTATTTTAAATGGAAGTGAGACGCTTAATACGACGCAGTAAACTGTTAGTTAATATGATTATCATCTTTGGAGTTATAAGGATGTTTCTTGTACGCAAATCAGTAATAGAGCATTTAAAATTTATGAGTGCATCAAGCCATAATTTTAAACATTCTATCTAGCGAATAAATTGACAACAAATACGTTTAAATTTTATTTTGGAATTGCAATGCATTTTATAAATAGTTTACACATATTTTATTTTCATATTTTATACTATGCATATCCATTGGCCCTTCAACGACTAGTTTTTAATACGGATAAAACTTTATAAGTTGATGTTATACGCACACAAAACCGAACTTCGTTGTTTTATTCTGTTTATGTTTCATGTAGGACCAAAGTTCCAAAGAAAAATTTTGGACACCCTGTATTAATACACCGAGTGACTCAAAATCGATGTAATGAAAATTATTTCTTAAAATGCTTTTGATAAATCATACTCCTAGTTACAAAAACATGCCAATCATGGATAGCTTTTAGATATGGTATAGGTTTTAAACGATGATTTATATACATTGAAATGGAAAATTCAGTTTTATTCTTAGTTGTATCTTTTACCTACAACGGGCATTTAGAAATATGTTGCCCTGTGTCTAAAAAGGATATTAAACCCTTAAAAGCCTATGTTATCATTTATGATACTATTAGTGTTCTCGATTCTGTACATTTTTTTATTCATATATTCCGTATTCACAACCGAAATTTAAAATAGAAATTTTTGATTTATTTAAATAGTCTTTTCGTTATTAAAATAACCGAAATTTACTATTTAGATTTTTCTGGTATGAATCCTTATTCCATGAAATAGGCAATTTCTGGAACGAAGAAAAATTCAGGCTTTTAACCCTCCGTCTACCAGACGGGTCCATTGGACCCGACAGGTACATACAAAATATTCATTCAAACCAGAAATTTCTTTAAAATAAACTAAGTATATAAACCAGACAAAAATAAGATAAATAAATAAGTTAAATAGTTTTAAATAAAAATTCTGGTGTAGAACGTTTTATTAAAACTTGAATAAAATTCCCGGTAGATCTAGGGTTAAGGGTTATAATTTAAATCACAACCTTTGACGACTAAATTTACCAAGTTGTGGAATCTGGAATTTCACGAAGTTTGAATGCTTCCTAAAAATGAAAATTCGCACTTTTAATACCAGAAAACACTACTATAAAAGAAAACATTAAAGTAAAAATGACAATGCTGTGCATATCAATGCAGAGTGTCCCGGAAAGTTTGAAACCCGGTTCAATTTTTATCGTGTATAAATAAGTAAGAACGTTAATTGTAATAGTGATAATGCTATAATAAGATTATGTTTGTGATACAGTTCTCCTGCAAATTTTCAAAATGCTGCTTATTTTAATGTTTAAACGACCCCTACAGACAAAATCTGTCTATTAAAAAAGCTTTATTTTTGGTAAAAAAACATTATAAAAAAACTGCATATCTATATCTTTAAAATCCAATGAATTAAGAAAAAAAAAGCATTCCTTTTAGCAGTTTTGCATTCCACTTGGAAGTATGTTTAATAAATAAAAAATAGGGATCAATCAAAAATTGATGATGATGATCTTTAGATCAAAGATAATTAACTAGTAGGGAAATATTTCCATCGCAAACACATATAAATAAGTAAAAGTCATACAAAGAAACAAATGAAGCACAATATAGTTTTAAATCCTAGTTATAATATACTATAATTTATAAAAGCAACTCACAAAGAATTTCAAAAGCGCTTTCTCTCATCTCCAATACACACCTAATATCTTTTAAATAATGTTTCTTTGAATATTTTGTAGTTCTACGTCTCTAACATTGTTGAATACATCGATTATCGAAAGTCATGCAAAAAAAAAAACAACTGCAGCGACATGCAGTTTTAAATCCTTGTAATATAATTTTTAAAAGAAACTCACAAAGCATTTCACACAAAGCTCACAAAGTGTTTTTTCTCGTCTCCAAAACACAGCTAAGATCTTGTAAATAATATTTCGTTAACCCCTTAATTCTCACGGGCTGAGGTGTCGTTCGTTATTTTTTGTGCCCGTCATATGTCACGGCTGGAGATTTAATTGCTGGAAAAACTTCTGAAACCAGAAAAATTTAACTGGTATTTCTGTGTGAAGTCTTTAAATAGTACTGGTGGGATTTAGTGTTACGTTATCACTTTTTACAGTTTTGTTGAAGTTTCGATGGAGAGAGGTCATCTGACAGCGAAGCTCTGTTATTTTGTTACTTTATGAATGCAGCTCAGCGGGGAAGAGCCGTTCTTTCCAGAATTGATTTTTTCGTGGTGCTAGTTTTCCATTAAGTGTGCGGTGGTGCTTTGAAGTATTTTTTTCAGTATGGCGTCTGAGGTCAGTACCCAGAATATTAATGATGTAATCCAAAGTATTGTTGATAACACTGCAGACCCGAACTTTTGCAAAGAGTTTCAGGGCTTAAGTGCAAGTTGTGAAGAAAAAGTTAAACAGTGTATGACGGAATTCTTTGCCTATCTAGATGATTAGGTCCACTCTACAAGGAGCAAAATGGACTACACTACCTCGGCTTCTGATCATCAGGAGGAGAGTAGTGTTTGCCAAGAGGCTTTTTCTATTTTTAGGGAGCCTATTTCATGTAATAACCTGTTAAACTCAACCTATTTTAGTGTTTTCTGTTTTTCTAAGTATAAATGTTCTGCAAACAAAGTTTTGAGTGAATTTGTCTTAACGACTTCACATTAGCCAAAAAAGGTACAAAACGTACCATTAAAGAGGTAACCTCTCAAATTCCCCTTAGTAACAAATATTCTAATTTTTCCCAGGATACCTTAGCTAATCAAATGGAACAAAATAATCAGTCGCCCACTGACGGCACCGAGGAAGCGTCGGGCGGTTCCAAACCAACGATAAACCCTGTTTATATGGAGTTAAAGGGAAATTGAACTGTTTTGGCGAAGCAAATAACGGATATTAACAAGGTAAAATCAAACATAGCTCAAAAAGGTGAACGCCTTATGGTGTTATGTAAAAATGATGGTGACTTTCGATAAACTCAAAGATTTCTTGATCAAAAGGCGAAAAAATATACTACTTTACATTCTAAGGACCAACGTCCAAAGAAAATTTGTATTAGGGGTTTACCCTGTTATACTGAAAATAGCGTAATCGTTGAAAGTCTTAAAGAGCATGGATTTACAGTTACTAGGGCTGCCATGTTCAAGAACAAAAAGACTGGTAACCCAATGCCGTTATATATAGTTAATGTTCTCCCAACTAAAAACTTTGACGAAATCTAAAAAAATTAAAGAAATTCCATACATCTCAGTTACTATTGCAGTTTTTAGGAGTTATAATCAGGTAAAACAATGTTATAGATGTCAGGGCTATGGACACGCCAGTGAGGTGTGCGGGTTTACTCCACAGTGTTGTAAATGTAGAGAAGATCATCTTACTCCTAATTGTAAACACAAAGGTCGCATCACGCCCAAGCCCGCAAACTGAGGTCTGGTACATCCAGCTACATACCGCGGATCCGTCAAAAACCCCTATAGGCGGCAAAATAACAATCAGAGTAATAAAAATAAAAACAACTCAGCTAAATACGGCGATATACGGGTTACCCAGCAAACCCAACTACTGGCAGAAGTCTTAAAAGATTTCAACTATACTAAAAACAAACCTCAGGATAAAACTAACCCTGAATACAATGTTTCTACTTCTGTTAATGCTGAGTCCTCAGTTGAGGATGCCTCTTCTCCACAAAATTCTGAAAATACTAATTCTACTAATGTTGAAAAAACTAATAATACTCCATCCAAATCAGCCAAAATTCCAGGGAGTTACAAAGATGATATACAGGATATATTTAATACCTTCCAAGGTATAAAGGAAATGTTGCAAATATCCAAATTCTTAAAATGTATCAAAAATATTTCTACTCTAAAAAATATATATATACCAATCCCATGGATAAAATTATAATTATAATTTAAGATTTCGACAAGTTAGCTAACGACCCCCCCCCCCCCCCCCAACCATGTCTAGTTATCATCTTAAATCTCTTATTGTGTTATACTGGAATTGCTCTACTTTAAATAACAAAATCGACAACTTCGTTCTTTTGTTTCTAATCATCCTAACATTGATATCATTCTTCTCCAAGAGGTGCATAATCCTAGTAAAAGTATTAAAATTTCTGGTTATATCCTTTACCATACCCCCCGTCCTGGATCCAATCAGGGCGGAACTGCTATTTACATCAAACACCACATTCCATACTACCCTATCCAACAAACTACGTATGCAGGTCTTGACTATACGGCAATTGTTGTACAATTGCCACAGATTAATATTAACTTTGTTTCTTTATACGCTAGACACTCACGTTTATTCCCAGTCAACGACCTTATACAATTCTTCTTACAAAATACGCACTGTTTCATCGCAGGTGTTTATAATGCGCATAACCGGCTATGGAATTGTCACTCAATCACTCGTCGAGGCAGTTCACTGCACAACCTAATCACTCACCTAGAACTAAGCTAACATGCCCTTAACGCTCCTACACATAATGGGCATGGTAACGCACGTCCCTTCATAATTGACTTTTCTATTTCAAAAAACTTGGCTTTTCCTATTACTTCTACAGTTATCAATGTGCTAAGTTCTGATCACCTTCCTGTTATCTTTAAAATTGATTTTGTTGACCCTCCCTCCCCCCCCCCTCGATGGCTGGGGATTGGAGTAAATTCAAAAATATTCTCTCTAATTCTGACCTGACTTTCCCTAATATCACTAACACTGATGACAAGGCTGTTGACAACTTTCAAAATCTAATTATTAATGCTCAAAAACAAGCTACCTATCATTATATTAAACATACCAATTCTTTTACCCTGCCTAACTATATTCATAACATCTGTAAGCAACGTAACGACATCCGACGGCTGTATCAAAATTTAAGAGATCCTACCTAAAAGCCCATAATTAATCGGTTTAACAATAAAATTAAAAACTTAATTTCTAAAGAAAAGCAAAAAAGCTGGAGCAATTTCTTAACTCCCACTCCCCTGAATATAATCCTCCCTGGAAAATTAAGAAAAAACTCAATAATAATTATACAACAATTCGTCTATTAGCTGCCTTTAATACCACGGCATACACGGATAAAGACAAGTCTGAAATTCTTGCCAGGTCCTACGCTGAGTAGTTTTCCACTAATCCTTACCTTGCTAGCCCTAATCATTATTTTGAAGTTAATGAAACTATTCAAAATTTCATAGCTACCCCTCCGACGGTCCCACTACCGGAAATTCAACCAATTGTAATTTCTAATATCATTAAAAATCTTAAAAATAGAAAAGCCCCCGGATACGACAATATATCTAATTATGCTCTTAAAAATCTTCCTTGCAACTGTATAATTTATCTTACTAAACTTACCAATGCTATCCTACAATTTCACTACTTTTCTCAACCTTGGAAAACTTCTATTATCGCACCTATTCCTAAACCTCATTGTAACCTTCAAGATACGACTAACTATCGTCCCACCTCTCTTTTACCCTCTATTAGCAAAGTTGTTGAGCGAGTCATTAGGTCCCAGGTACAAGACATGTTAGACGAACAAAACATTCTCATTCCTGAGCAATTTGGCTTCAGAGCTAAAGATTCTACAGTACATCAAATTCTTCGTGTTGTGGAATTCCTTAGTGAAAAACTTAACACGAAAACACCATCTGCGGCTGTCTTTCTTGATGTTGCTAAGGCTTTCGATAAGGCCTGGCATATAGGCCTTATTTACAAATTAATTAAGCTTGGTATTAATGCTGGACTAATATTTCTCATACATTCTTACCTTAGAGACGCACCTTTTGTGTCCGTATTGATAAAATATTTTCCACTCTTTACCGTATTCGCTCTGGTATACTGTAAGGGTCGGTCCTCGGCCCTACCTTATTTAACATTTTTTTAACGATATCCCAAGAACACTGAGGACTTATCGTGCCCTGTACGCGGATGACACGGCAATGTGCGCCTCTGTACACCATCCATTCACTTTATACAAAATACTTCAAAAGCACATTGACGAATTCCTTAGCTGGTGTACTCAATGGCGTGTTAAGCTCAACGAGCAAAAAACAGCTGCTATCTACTTCTCGAGGAAATTAACTTTTCCCAATCGTATTACCTTTAACAATACTACTATTCCCTGGACTAACCACACTAAGTATCTGGGGGTTACCCTTGATAGAAGATTGGCTTGGAAAAATCACTTTATTAACGTACGATGCAAAGCTGCTGGTATCTCCCAAGCACTCTCTCTTCTTCTAAAAAGTAATACACTCTCTCACTCTGTTCAGAATAAACTTATTTTATATAATGCTTGTATATGATCTGTTCTAACCTATGCTTGTCCGATCTGGGGATTTGCATGCAAAACTAGTATGGACTATCTATATCGTGCTCACAACAAAAATCTTCGTTATATCCTTAATGGTCACCATTACCTTCGTAATACAACAATCCGCAGAGATCCAAAAACTACCTCTTTGAAAAAGCGTATTCATCAAATTTCTAAAAAAATTTATAAATCTGTTTACAATCTTCCTAACCAAATCGTTGCGGAACTACCCGACTAAGAGGTATCCGACACCACTAATAGAAAACGCCCTAAATACTCGCTTTTTCTTAATGCATAGCTGCCATCTCGGATTTTTCATGCCACTAAAATTTAATAGTAAATCTTAACTAAAACAATCGTCGAAATCTAACGATTTGTACCTCTGAAACAAGACTAAAAATTCAGTTAAATTTTAGTGGTATCAAATATCCGTACAAGTTGGCACGTATGTGAATGACGAAGACTGAGGTTACCTCACCTTCTTTTATATTTACTTAACCTTTCAGTTTGTTCTGTCCTGTTTATAGTATTAAAATATATGAGGACGTGAGTTTCAAAACTCGCCTTATCCAAAAAATCAAATTTTGGGAAATTGCGAAAAACCTGTAACTGCGACCCCGTGCATCGAATACCTCCAATTTTTTGTATACTTATAGCTAGTTGCTCTGTGATATCATTGTGTTAAGTTGGAAAATCTACTTTAATTCGTTTAATTAATTATTTGAAAAAGTTTTGGATAAGTACAGTTTTGTTGCCAACCTATGGATAAGAAGAGTTTTGTTGCCAATCTCTATCATACTTGCTGAAAAAAATTAATAGTTTCTATTTTTGGTCATTGGATGATAATATTTTGGATTAAAAAATAAACCTTACGGGAGCAATAAGTATGATTAAAATTTAGTAATACGTTTTATTATACAAAAGCAAACTTATCAATAATCAAATAAAA
This sequence comes from Maratus speciosus, assembly GCA_963932465.1. Classification (NCBI taxonomy): domain Eukaryota; kingdom Metazoa; phylum Arthropoda; class Arachnida; order Araneae; family Salticidae; genus Maratus; species Maratus speciosus. Next base: position 276,832,464 of record OZ010789.1, read on the forward strand.
CTTATCATAAATAGCTTATAATTAAAATAACTTTTTTATAAAAAGAATTTAATATAATGTAATCTATATAACATATAATATTATATATATACACATTTCCTTCTGTTCTGGTTCCTTAGAAATATTATTTTTATAGAAAGTAAGCGCTTCCATTTCTGACCAGTTTTCATCAAAATGTTTTTTTAACAATCTGTGAACATCCTTAATATTCTCTTGCTTCACGGGGACTCCCTCTCCCTTCTTTTTAAGAAGAAAGTTTAGTTTTAGATGCCTCTAGCAAAACTTTTACACTCTGAATTTTGATATTCCAAGAATCTTCCGAAATACACTTCCACAAATTTGAAGATGGCCATGGTTCTTAGTCTTTATATAGTACCTTATCGTAATACCTTTGAAAGGCCCGGAAATGCCTTAGGTATATGCCTGAGAATAAAAATTAAATCTTTTAACATCTTCTGACAGTAAGAAATATAGAAAGCGATTCCCCATTTTTAACTTACATTTTAATCTTCTTTTGCGTGTATTCTTTACTAGCCCATGTGTTCGTATTTCTTTTTCTATTCTTCACCCTTCCACTACAAAATGCAAGAGTTTATTCAGTGCCCATTACACATAAGACATGCTGTAAAACTTATTTAATTAGTTTGTATGAATAGAACAGGTAAAATCTTTAAACGAAAATAGCAACAGGTCACAGAGAAATGAAGGAAAATTACCGTAATAGTAGCTGATAAGCTAGCCGTTCGTTGGTTTTACGCATGCCCAAGGATAAAGCTAGTTTTGTTGCCAACTCCCTAGTGGATTTGAAACGAGTTTTGAAACCAAACCAATATTTTAAGAGCCCAAAAATAAAGGATAAAAATATTTTTTTTACAGATTATAGTGTTTTTTCTGTGTAGGTTTACCAATAGAATAGATTGATAGAGAAAACTCGATTTTTTAAATTTTGGATAAGGCGAGTTTTGAAATTCACGTCCTCATATATATATTATTCTTATCTGCTATAAATTTAGCATATTAACCAGTTTAACTTATGTATGGTCTCAGAAAACAGTCTTTTTTTATGGTGTATCCCCCGGTAGCCTTTTTCGCCTGTCCTCTTTTTGGAACTAATGGAATTCCCTTTTTCTAAATTTTTCTTTTTCTCTTTTTTTCTCACTTATAATGTTATACTTAAGTACTTATGTACTTTTTATTATTTTGTTACTCTTCTCTTAACTTTCTCATAGTTTTTTCTTATTGTGGCTACCAGACATGTCTAAACGTTATTTTTTTTAATGCTCCCTAATGCCCTTGCAACACGATCACCTCTCCACTGGATGTAAAGTTGCCACGTAACTAGGAAGTCCATAAAACAGTTTACATTGTTCTATTGTTCTGTTGCTGGGATTTGGTTTTTGGCGCTAATTGTGATGTTGGACTTTGTATAGCATGTTTTGAAATATATCAGGCTCAAAAAAATTATTAATAATTAAAATTTAATGTATATATATTATTTCAAATACTAGCAAAAGCCATGCTTTGTTTGGATTCGCGAATCATTATTTAATAAGATAAATATTTGAAATGAACAATATTTTTTTATGTTATTTTTGCATCTTTATTAAGCAAAAACATTATTTTATGTTTTGGCGCATTTTAATTTTAGAAAGGTAAATTCAGCCAAATAACCAAGAATTTCCACGGATTTAATATTTTAGATATAAGACTAGTATAATTAAAAATATTTACGAAGCAAAATTTTACAAAATATTTTTATTTTCAACTAAAAGCCCTTTTAAAGATGTTTTTACATTTTCCAATAGCCTGTGGTGTTTTCTCAAATGGTTTGAAATAGCTATATTTCCAATCTTTGTATTTTACATCTAACAATCTTTTATAGCAATCTTAGAATAATATATTCGAAAAGAGCTTGATGAAAGTTACTTCTTCAAAATATTTTTTTCTGGAAAAACATTTAAAATCTGCTCTCGTTGATACTAAGAATTATTAACTTATTATATTATCATTATTATTCAACCTTCGAATTCGAATAACACTTTATATAACGAATTTAACAATTTATTTTATTTGTTTAGTAGAATTCTTTTTTTGCCACTGTACCAAAAAAATCATAATATAAGTCTTTTAAAATGCATAAGTATCGTCTGCGTAAATGAATTCACATAATGAGAATAAATTGTGTATTTGAAATCTTAACACTGAAAAATAGTTTTATAATTGAATGTAAATAATTCAATTTTCACAAATTTTAATTCATTAAATATATGCTATAATTTTCATAAAAAAGGTATTTTAAAAATTTCATAAAAGAAATAGAACTTAAATCGGACTCTACAGATCAAACTATTATATGATTAAAAGGAAAGAACACCAAAATATGCTCCATTTCTAACCAATCTTAATAAAGTATTCTATTAAAATGTATATTATCATCTCAAATAACATAAATTTTTAATATAAGAAAGTTTAATGTTCTTATACGGTTTGAAGTATGAATTCTGCAGTTATTTTCAATATTTAAAATATTTCGTATTCGCAAAATGTCTATATAGGTTCATTTCCTTATTTAAATAATAAAAAAGAGAAATTTTGATGCAGCAATAATATTTCACTTACTTAATCATTTATTACTTTAATTTTACTGACTCAATGGTTTTTATTTACTGCAAGAAATACGCAGGTTTCATTATCGTTTACAAAAATAAATCCGTGTAATGAAAAAAATATATTCAACAAAATAATAAAAAATGTTTTTTTTTTTTTTTGTTAAATCATTCGATAAGAAAATAATATTGTCAGAATCTACAGATCATATTTTATTTCTATCGAGCCCAAAAATATTTCTTTCCTTAATTAAATTTAAAAAAACAGTTTGAGATATTTTGGCGGAATAATGAAAATACATTTTATTTATTTATTCTACCTATATTTTTTTATTCTATCTATAATTTTTTATTCTATCTATAATTACTAACTCCATAATTTATTTTTTCTTTCGAAAATATACATGTTTCATTTTTTATTTGCAACAAATGTGTCCGTAATGGAAAAACATGTAAAATAAATTAATTAAAATAACACATTTTTAAGGTTATTCTGTAAAATAAATAATATTGTGAAAATCTACAGATCATAATTTATTTTTATGTGGACAAAATGGAATTTGTGTAGCCTAGTAGAGGATTCGCTTCGCTCATCCTAATTATTGGTAAAAATTTGTGTGATGATGATAAGTAAAGATCTAAGATGTGAAAAATAAAGGTCTTATTCGAATTAATTTTGTATGGTGTAAAACAAACATTAAGACACAGAAGTCTCGCATTATGGCTTTTCTAAAAATATTAATTTGTTCTGTAACATATTTTTTTCGCCTTAAAAAAACTTATTGCATATTTCCTTTAGAAATCTTATAATTATTCAATTTCTGTAATGAAAAAATAGGTACTTTTTTATGGTTTTTCCAAATATTAAACGATTTTTAAGGGGTTAAATATTTTGCAGTTCTACGCCACTAACATTGTTCAATGCATCGATTATCGGTTGTTTAAGGTCAAATGCATATGGATGATCATTAATTTTTTTTTTTATTATTCAAATATGTCTCAGATTTGTATTTTTTATTCGATTCATGGTCTTATTTAGGTTTACTTTTTCTATTTTAAATATACAGGTATGCAGATTTTTGCAATAATCTTCTTCCAATAAAGGGAAAATCTATGCAATTGAACACTTTTGACTAAGATATGGTATAAAAATTTTAAAATGCTAACATTTGAAAATTAATACCATTAATTATTAAATTACCAAATTAATTATTAAATTATCAAAAATTAATAAATTCAGATTGATTCAAAATCAATCAAATCAATTCAAAATCAATTGGGGGGGGGGGATAAAATCAAGGGAAAATGTATGCAATTGAACACTTTTGACTAAGATATGGTATAAATATTTTTAAATGCTGACATTTGAAAATTAATGGCAGGACTATTTGATTAAAGTTATCTTTTCTCTTTCTTTATTATGAACAAAGTAAGGGAAAAGATTAAATCGCGTTTTAAATTGTTTAGGCTATCCTGTACAAAACAGTACAAAAATATGGCTGCTGCAATTGATATGAAACCATATACATTTTTATTAATAAAACGTGTATCTTGCTTCAATTAACTCCTTTACCTTCTGAGGGGCACGTAATTGTGTTTCTGTAATGTCGAATTCACACCGGAATTAAAAAAAAAAATACAAAATAAGGAAAAGCAATTTTACTACTTTTTTCAACCAAAGTTAGAAAAGAAAAAATTATTAATTTTTTTCTGGTGCAAATCTTCATTAACCCCTTAACGGTCATATTTGGAAAAACCATAAAAAAGTACCTATTTTTTTATTACAGAAATTGTATAATTATAAGGTTTCTATATAAAATATGCAATTTTTTTTTTCTTAAGGCGAAAAAAAAAACAAAAGAAAAAGGTATAGAACAAATTTACGTTTGTGGAAAATGCAAGAATTCTGTGTTTTAATGTTAGTTGTACACCATACAAATTAATGCGAATAAGACCTTTATTTTTCACATCTTAGATCTTTAATTATCATCCTCAAACCTATTTTTACAAATAATATTTGGAATAATATACATTAAATTTTGTTTATTAATACTTTTTTTAATTGTGTATATGTCGAAACATACAATAGATCGCGATTAGTGTCATAAATCAAACCCACGCGCTAATATTCAAAGACTTCACACGGAAATGCCAATTAAATTTTTCTGGTTTCAGAAGAGTTTTCCAGCAATTAATTTCCAGCCCGGAAATATGACGGGCACGAGAAATAACGAACGACACGTGATACTGACGGGTGTAAGAATTAAGGGGTTAATCGTAGGTGGGATAAAATATATACCACCGCCCCTCAAGGTAGTTCACACTAGAACTACCATGAGCCGTCATCTTGACGGCTACCATATGAATATGTTTCGGTTCAAACCAGAAATTAAAAAAAAAACGTTAAATAATAAACTTAAAAAAATTTTAAATCCAAATTCTGGTGAGAAATATTTTTATAAAACTTGACTAAAATATCTAGTAGTTCTGGTGTTAACTGGCCCGGGCGTATATATACGTCTTTAGGAAATATCTCTAACTATTATAAACGCTTGGGACCTTGCATGAGAGAGGACAAATTTTCCAAATCAGGGCAGTAGAGTAGAACCTCTTTTATCCGAAACTCTTTTAATCGAAACTCTCGATTAACAAAATCCATTTTTAAAGTTTTTTGTTTTTGTTTTTTTTTTACTATTGCATTCTTTGCGTGAAAAATCCATTTTTAAAGCATTTTCTTTTCTTAACTATCATAATCTTTCTGTTCAAGCGGCCCTTTCGAAACTACGAGTGCATATACAGTGGCTCTCAAAAGTGTTCGTACACTTACGAATTTCAATTAAAAAATTGTGTCCTATACATTAATTAAAATTAATATTTCAGAAAAAGTATTTAATAATAAGAACTACAACGTATTCTTGAAAAAACTACGTAAAATATTTTAAAAACATAGTAAAACGTTATTTTTAAGAAATCAATCAAAAAATAATAAAAAAAGGTACCTCACAAAAGTCTTCGTACACTTAAAAAAAAATCTTTGCATATTAGTAAATACTGTAATACACACCTCAGCAAAAGTTTAGACACTGGTGATTTTTAACCTTTAAATAAAAAATACGAACACTTGGGTTATACAAATGACTGTACTTATTTTTAAATATATTTTAAACGTTTTAGGACAGAAATAACGGTTTTAATGTAGGATATTATTTCATTTAACTGAAAAAAGTGAAATTTGCATATTGCAAAAGTTTAGACACTTTTATGATTTTTTGGATATTGTTCACCGAAAACCGCATATTTCAAACTTATGACGTCACATGCATGAAGTATTTAAGTGCATCTCGCGATGGCATCGGTTAGTGAAGATGCGCGAGCAAGAAATTTTCAGTCAGATGAAATAATTAAAGCACGGAAGCTGAAATCGAAAGAGAAGACTGTTGCGGAAATTTCAGCTACTTTCAATCGGCCAAAGAAGTCTGTCTATTAAGTACTGTCTAAAGGTGACTCTTTCAAAGCAAAAAATAGATCTGGAAGGACTCGTGTGGCCAGAAAACGAGATTATAGAAGGATCCATAAACTGGCATCTAGACAAATGATGACTGCTAATCGCATTAAAAGTGAGTTAGAGCTTTCTGTGCCAACGGATAATTTCGTAGATGCATTAAAAAGGTGTTCATTAGTTTACATGAAAATGATAAAACCAATAGCCTTGAAATCTCACAACAAATTGACCCCTTTCCTGTCGCGGAGTAATTCTTTTTATAAACGGATGAAATAGTGGACTGATACCAGAATTTATAAACGAAGTTATTAGAAAATATGAAATTGCTTATTTTAACGTATATTATAAAAGGAAAATTTTAATTAAATTATTCTTGTCATTTTTGGAATTAAAATTATGTGTCCTTTGCCCTCGAAAGACTTGATGACTTGGGCCTCACTTTGTTTTAATTCTCAAGTATCTCTGGAGTTTCTCAGTGGTCGCCAAGCTGCGTAAGACTACATACATACATTGGAAAACAATTTACAGCCATTTGGTGAACTTTTATCTCTTCCAAAGTATGTATTTGCGCAAGATAATGCGTCTATTCATGTTGCATACAAATAAAAAAATTGGTTTAACTCTCAAAATATTACTGTTTTCGACTGGCCCGCGTGTAGCTCTGATCTGAACCCAATCGAAAACTTTTGTGGCATCATATCTCATACGGTTTATGCAATTTTTTAACAATACTCCTCTGTAAATGAACTTTGATCGGATGTTGAACGTGTTTGGCACGAAATAGACCCCCAAGTGATGCAGGATTTAGTTTCTTCGATGGAAAGTCACATTTTTGCATTAATAGCAGACAATGTAGGAGCAGTTCGTTTTTAATTTATGGATATTTTTCTGTTAACAGAAAAATTGTCTATACTTTTGCAACAATGTTAAATTCGTTTTTTTTGTCATTATATATTATGTAAAGTGTATAAATTAAAATTTATTGTTTGTGTATGAAGGATAAGTCCCCAGTAATATATGACAGTTGAATTACAACAATTCGTTACATACTTCTCAGCACAGAAGCATAATCGATCATTGTCTAAACTTTTGCTGAGCACTGTATTTCGTTAATTTAGTACTTAGTATGATATTCGTTAGCATAAACAACAAAAATAGATTTCACTAGTTTTTTTTTTTTTTTTTTTTTTTTTTTTTTGTAATTTCTGCATCAATGTTTATCCATTCATCGATCATTACTGTTTTTAGTTTGCTTTTAGTTTTAATGTCGTGTCTTCGAACTCTATCCTCCATCTCTTTCCAGACATGCTCTATTGGGTTTAAATCTGGCGATTGCGGTGGTGTTTTCAGAATTTATGAACAATTATAGAGACACCAGAGGCGAACGTTCAGAGCCGCGTGTTTACAATTGTTATCTTGATTTTTTTTTTTTTTTTTTTTTTTTTTTTAAAGAAAAAAAGGGAAAAAAAAGTTGTTTCCAGTACCCACATTTCGGGCTGATAATTTGAAATTGTACTTTAAAACATTTAAATAAATTTCATGATTCATTATGCCATCTATAAATACCAAATTATCTAATCCTGATGCTGCCATGCACCCCTACACAAGGACACCGCCGCCATGCTTAACTGTTCCAGCTAAGTTTTTCGTATTAAGTTTGTCCTTTTTTCTTCTCCATAAAATTATACGCCCATCGGAACCAAAAATGTTAAATTTAATTTCCTCTGTAAATAAGACATTATTTCAATACGATTCAGGTTTATTTATCATTGATTTTGCGAAGGAAAGCCTAAGCTTTCTGTTTTTCTCATTAACAAAAAAATTTCTACCAGCAGAACGGCCATTTAATCCATCTGATATCAGCACTCGTCGAATAGTTGCAGGGGAAGTTGAAGTAGAACATTTTTCATTAAATTCTTTAGCAACTTTACAGCACTTAAACGTGGATTTTTTACAATTTTTCTATTTATAAATCTCTGATCACGTTGTGTTAACTTTGATGGGCGACCTTTTCTTGCCTTGTTTTCAATCCGATTTTCTTTTTAAGAGCGTTTTGTCACATACTACATCATAGAATGGGTTACATTAACTAATTTAGCAATATTCGGAACTGATTTACCACTACTATGATGAAAGAATCGATTTGTGAATGCTGTTAGTTTTTACTTACGACTACGAGCCATATTTAAATAATAAATAGAATATTACGGAGAAAGCAAGCAAAAATTAATCCAAACGATTTCTTAAATGTCGCCGCAATGCAAAAATAAAAATAAGATGACAGACGATCATTTTAATTATGAATTTATCCAAAAATGTTTCTGTTGACGAAGACTTTTGTGGCGTATTCTTTCTCTGCCCACTTCCGTTTTCATTTTTATATAAAAAGAAAATCAGACAATAATAAAAAGAAATGTTCAGCATTATTTAGAATAACATAAAGTTGATGTGGAAAAATACTGGACTTCATATTCGAATTCAATTCCAGGGAAATGTTTTTTTACTATAACTTTCTAAGGTGTACAAACACTTTTAGGAGCCACTGTAAATATTTTCAATCCCCTTTCTTAGAGTTCCTTTGAATTTAACTTGAGCTCACATAAGCTGCGGAGTGGAACGAAGAAAACGAACAAATTAGCAATTCTGAAGCTTTTGAATGTTTTGCAAAATATATTGGCATGGCTGGAGCAGCAGAAAGATTGCAATACTGGCGAAATAATGATATTAAAAAACTCCGTGATAGAGCTTCAAAGCAAAGGCAATCGAAACTGCGACAAACAAAACATTTTTTCAAACCCTTGTGATATATGTAAAAGGTACTTAATTTCAAAATTAAAATTCAACTAATTTATTCTTGATTCTATTTTGCTATTTCTCTATTTTTATTAAGCACTTATCACCATAATAAGAAATATTGCATATATTTCTCCTTAATCGTAAAATTGCAGCATTCTTGATTAACCGAAAATTTCGATTTTCCGAAAGATGATCGGTTCCAATTACTTCGGATAATCGAGGTTCTACTGTGAAGAAAAAAACTTTGCGATTTGAGAAACAAGAATATAGTAATATTAAAAATTAGAAATGACTTAACATTTCAATAATTAGCTGAATATCATGGTTCCATTTGTTTCTACACTTTACGTAATATGTACTTGAATATTTCATACCCTTTCATTCAATTTTGTTGCGTATTTTTAACAGTATATGTTAAAAAAATCTGTAAAGTAAAATAACAGTATCTATCGTTACTTTCATTTGTTTTTTAGGATGAACGAAGCGAATCCCCTACTAAGCTACACAAATTACATTTTGTCGTACACTTTACAAAAAAAACTATTCAGTATTTTGACTTGAAATTAAACATAAAAATAAATTATGATATCTAGATTAGCACAATATTATTTTTCCTACTGAATAACCTTAAAAAAATTATTATTTTAATTTATTTATTTTACATGTTTTTCCATTACGGATGCATTTTTGCAGATAAAAAATTAAATACGTATATTTTCAGAAGAAAAAATAAATCATGGAGTTACGATTTCTTTTAGGAAATTTTTAAAATACCCCCCCCCCCCTTTTTTTTAAGGAAAATTATAGCATATTTTTAATGAATTAGAATTTGTGAAAATTCAATTATTTACATTCAATTATAGATGTATTTGTCCGTGTTAAGAATTCAACTACACAATTTATTCTTATTATGTGAAATCATTTGCGCAGACGATACTTACGCATTTTAAAAGAATTATATTAGGATTTTTATTCTTTTTGTAAATTGGCAACAAAAGAATTGTAAACAAATAAAATTAAATTAATTGTTAAATTCGTTATATAAATATTTTGTTAAATTTTCCTTCGAAAATATTTTTATTTATACCAGTCTCATATCACAAATAAAAAATTCCGAGGAAATTCTTAGTTATTTGGCTGAATTTACATTCAAATATTTATCTTATTAAATGCTTCGAACAAAGCATGGCTTTTGCTAGTTTTATAAAGATTATATACTTTATGCAAAAGTAAAGAAAAAAAAACCTTTTCTAAAAATAAAACACTGTATTAGTCAATAAATCAAAACTTACACCATAAATATTTCATTGGAAAACTTTAATGAAATAATCTTCAAACTTTACATAATGTGCTATTTTTCTTTGATGAAATGTTTTTTTGAAACGTATATCACTATATTTTGTGGTTGGTGATAGAGCAAATGTGAAATACAGAATAAATACTGATATCAGGGCTTCATAAAAACCTTTTAGACATAGATAGATCGCTATTCTTCCAAGCTTCCGATGTTAAATCAAATAATACAGGTTACAGATTATTGCTCAGCTTCCAAACGTTTGTCGTATTATTTATTTAAATTATAACTATGTACTTAAATAAATAACTATTAAAACTGATTTCTATGAACAACCTTTGTTATTAATGAAATATTATGACGGTTAATAATTAAACTATACAATTTTTTTTTTCAGTTTTTGAGGAATTCAGTTGATTAGTCCCCGATATGCTATTTCTTCCGTGCTTTCGTCCAGCAAAATGTCGTCCTGAAAAATAACGTTCGGTTATACTACACTGCTCAAAACAATTAAAGGATATTGCAGTTTTAGGTGGATTTTGTATCTGGTAAACTGTTTAGCTGATTGATACATGGTCGACAGACATAGTAGGTTATATGAGAATAAATTACACATGTTTGGCAGAAAAAATGCATTTTATTGCGCATTTGTGTACTAAAGGAAAAAAACACAATTTGTGCATATGAGAAAAAAAGAATAAGAAAAGGTGTTTTCTTCAAAGAAAATCATTTTCAGTAGGGGGTATGGTTTCCACGGGCGGCCAGCAACGTTCAACACCTTTGAGGCATGGACTCAATGAGGCTATTAATGACGAGTTGGGGTATTCTGCCCCACTCTTCCAGAAGAGCTCTTTCCAGTTCTTGGAGAGTTTGTGGGGGTTGTTGGCGGTCAGAAACTCGTCTTCCTAGAGCGTCCCAAACGTGCTCGATTGGATTCATGTCTGGAGAACACGCTGGCCATTCCATTCGAACGATTCCTTCCTCGAAAAGGAAATCCTCCACCAGGTTTGCACGAGGTGGCCTGCAGTTATCGTCCATTAAAATGAAGTTATCCCCGATTGCTGCAGCGTAAGGGACTACAATAGGTCTGAGGATCTCATCCCTATATCGGCGACCAGTCAGAGCTCCATCTCGAATGATGTAGAGGTCAGTGCGCCCGTCAATGGAGATGCCACCATACACCAACACTCCTCCACCGCCAAATCTGACACTTTCGTGCACGAAAGCAGGATTATTCCTACTGCCACGGTCCCTCCAGATGAAAATACGCCTATTATCCGGATGCACAGAAAAACGGGACTCGTCAGAAAACAGAATATTGCTCCATTCATTTCTCCTCCAGTTGACATGCTCGGTTGCCCACTCCCTGCGGTCGCGACGATGCCTTGGTGTTAATCTAACACATACCATCGGTCGGAGAGCATACAGACCTACAGCATGGAGCCGGTTTCGGACAGTCTGAGTTGAAATCGTGGTGTCTGTAGCCGAGCGAAGGTGTTGTTGGAGAAGAGTAGCGTTCATGGTTCGGTGTCTCCGAGCTGTTAACGCTAAATACCGATCTTCATTGGGCGTTGTTGCCCGTCTACGACCTTGCCCTGGTCTTCGGCCTGCACATCCACTCTCCAAAAAACGGTTCCAGATCCTGGAAATGACACTTTGTGACACTCCAATGGCTTGCGCTACTTTGGCTTGAGTTTGGCCCCCTTCTAACCTACCAACAATTCTCAAAGCTTCTGAATCTGTCAAATGACTTCGCTTAGACACCGTACTCATCGAAACAAAGCAATCACTGAATGCCGATCATCCTTGTCTTCATTCTCTTTTATCCAGTTGAAAGTCAAATTTCATTCGCTGCCGCTGAAGCGACGTTTTTGACGTCGAACTCAAAATTTGCATACTCCACAGTTTGAAAACCAGAAAAATTTGCATTTGTGATTCTCTTCTTCTATTTTCGGCAAAAAAAATTTCGTTTATATCTTTATTTTATATAAAACTTCAAATATCCTTTAATTGTTTTGAGCAGTGTATAAGCCAGCCGTAAAACAAAGCAGATGTATCATTGTACGGGATAATCTCCACAACAATTTTTTTAACTTCTAATCATCGCACATTTTCAATTTTTATACCGTCGTATTGTGAAAAAAAAAGTACAGTAGAACCTCTTTTAACCGAAACTCTCGGTTAACCGAAATCCATTTTTGAAGCTTTTTCTTTTTATACTATCACATTCTTTGTGTGCAAAATCCATTTTTTAAGGTTTTTTTTTTTTTTTTTAACTATCATATTCCTTCAGTGCAAGCGATCCTTTCCGAACTACGAGTATACAGAAATATTTTCGATCCCCTTTCTTAGAGTTCCTTTGAATTTAATTTGAGCTCCCGTAAGCTGCAGTGTGGAACTAATAATATTAAAAAACTCCGTGATAGAGCTTCAAAGCAAAGGCAATCGAAACTGCGAAAAACAAAATATTTTTTCAAGCCCCTGTAATTATATGTAAAAGGTACTTAATTTCAAAATTAAAATTCAGGTAATTTATTCTTGTTTCTATTTTGCTATTGCTTTATTTTTATTAAGCACTTGTTACCATAATAAGAAATATTGCATATATTTCTCTTAATCTTAAAATTGAAGCATTATCGATTTTCCGAAAGATGGTCGGTCCCAATTACTTCGGATAATCGAGGTTCTACTGTATTTTGCATAAATATAATATGTGCAATTTCTTACTTTTATTTTAGAAAACTAATCTTCGTCTTTTTTTAATCGTAAAATTATGTGGTTAGATAAGATGCTGGGGATTGCATCAGATTTCATCTGCAGTTAAGGTGTTAATATAAATGCTAGCAATTCGTTTTAGTAAAATGTATTCTTTGATCTACTTAACAATGGCGATTAAATCTTTATAGCACTACTATATTTAATCATAATGGTCACATAAATACGGAAAACAATATAGGGTAAGTCAAAATGGATATAGTGATTACAAACGGCTTTAACTATTTAATGGAAAAGAATTTATCAATAAGATTAACACAGAATGTAGACAGAACTTCAAAATTTCTTTACGTGAGGCAAGTGTAGTGAAGCGTAAGCCTACGCATGCGCGATTTTAAACTTTGCATCGACAAGAAACCTGTTCATTGCGGCCGTCTCATTGGTAAAAATGGCCAATTATGACGGCAAAAATGGTCGATTTTTTTTCTGTGGGGTTATGTGAAAGACAGGGTGCCTCCCATGCCCAAAACATTTGAAGAACTCAAAGTATACATTTGTAATGCGCTTCCGTCGGTGACTGAACAAATGATTCTGAAATTATGGCGTGAAATGGACTACCGCCTAGATGTTGTTCGTGTTACCAAGGGAAGTCACATACAACATCTATTTTACAGCTCTAGCCATAACTCAAAATACCAAATTTTTGAGTTGTGGCGCTTTTGAAGCAAGGGTGCGATTTTCTAGGACATTTACGTCTACACTGCCTATAAGAAATGAAGTTAATACACATTTTTGTTATCACGAAGAATCATTTCAAAACAAATCTAGAGCAAAATACTATTATTTTTAATAGAGGACACGTCGAATTCTATAGAGGGACTCGGAGTCCCTGACAAGACTCCCAATGGCGGTGGGCTCTGGACAGATGCCCCGTTATCCAGTTGGTTGTACCGACCCTGTCTCCGAGGCAAGGATGTGTTTCACACACACACACACACACACAAAATTGCATTTCGAAAAATTGTACTTTTGCATAGCTGCCAACTTTTACGATTTTTGGCTACCACTAAAATTTTAAGGAGATTTTCGCCTTGTTTAATCATGATATTTCGATGATTGAATGAGATAATATTTTCTATAAAATTTTAGTGGTATGAAAAAAGCGTAAAGGTTGGCAGCTATGACTTTTGTATTTTTTAACCCCTTAATGGTCGCACTAAATTAAGGTTTAAAAATTCAGATTGCTTATTGCCACCACTTTTTGAAAAAGAAATATTCAGCTTATTTAATGGCAAGTAAAATGATACCAGAATAAAGCCAATCACTCTATTATATAAAAGTGGTGGGAACCAAACTGAATAAAACACACAGCCCGTGAATATCACGAGAGCGAGAATTAAGGGGTTAAACAACATCGATTCAATTATGCTTAAGAGAAGTTGGAATATCAAATTATCAGCTCATCTAACAGAACTTATTGCCTAAAATTATTTTCTGATTTCCCAAACACAAGAGGATTTAGTTAATAACATAGAGTCTAAAGTTTTGAATGTTACTTGACGCTAATGACATTTTAAATATTGATTGTCCAAAGCGTCTTTTCAGAATGTAAAAAGTGTATGTATGCCTTAGTCCCTAAGTATCATGAATATTTATACAATCGATCATTTTATTTTAGAGTTCCATTAGTCAAAAGACAATTTACACTTCCATTATCAATCATTCATTGCAATTTAAAACATCATTACTCAAATTTCAAACGAAAAATGTTGAAACTACAAACCGTATTTTGAATTTCTTTCTACCTTTTCTGAGTATCTTTATTACTTTAGAAACCAGTTAAATTTTTCATTACTTAACTGTGTAAATTTTGAAAACACATGTAATACGAAATTTTACATGCTGACAGTGTGTTTTGAACAACAAAAAAAAGTGCAATAAATTGTTTAAAAGATTATTCTATTAAAAGGTGTCTAAACATTATCTAAATCCCTCAAAGTTAATAATTAATTTCATAAGCTTTCGTTGTATATACGTGAAAATAATTAGGAATTCAATTATATATATATATCAGGCTGCTAAAGGCAAAGTGATATGAGTTGCAATCCTATGTCGAGTGCGACACGCATTGGTCATTAACATAGAACTATATGATATTTAGCACAACTATTTCGAATAATACTTATTGTTTCATCTGAACGTAAATGTTTGCCACTAAATAAAGGTAATATTATTGTTACGAAATACTGGCTATCAAACTACGGATGTCTTTACAGATAAGTAACACTTTATACAAACAAAATTCGGAGTGCAAAAAATTAAATGTCCAAAAACAAAGTGTTACCTCGGAGCATTAAAATGAATCCCCATGTTGTAGAATGCAACATGTGGATAAATGTGGATAAATAACATGTGGAGACGCTATATTTTGAAACTATGATTTGTAACTACGCCTCAAACGATTCCTAGACTCGAGTAGCACTAGTCCTGAATAGTGCCTGAATATAATTCCTGAGTATTCCTGAATAGAATTCCTAATAATCTTTGACTTATTTAATCCTTTAGTGCGAAGCTTTGTATATATGCAAACAACAGTGTTTTGAATTTAATTGTTTTTTTTTTATTCGTATATACCTAATTTACACCAGAAAATTAAAATAGCAATATTTGCTTTACTTAATAACAGACATCCCATATGTAAATAAAGCGAAATTAACCATTGAAACTTTCTGGCTTAAAGTCAGATTCTCTGAACTACGTAATTTCTAGATCTTTTTCTATCATGGGAATTAAAGCGTTTAAGGTTAAATTTTATAAAATAAATATTATATAAAATAAGGTATTTGGAGACATACTTATTAAAATATTTTCTAATTTGCAATATTTTAGCGTGAAACAGCCACACGATAGTAGTTTTTACTTGTAATACAGATGAGCAACAGAAGAAGAGGTTGACGTATTATATGAAAAATGTATCTCTGATTATTTTCATTATTTTTCCTGTGTAATAAACCTTTCAGATAATCAAATATAATTTTTTCGAAACAAAATAAAAAATTACGCATTTAAGGCTTAGGTTCTACGTCTTTTGTCTAAAATATGCGTAATTTTTAAACATTTTTGTGTTGTATTTATTGACATTATAATTTAATTTTTTGTGTAAAAATGAATATTATGTTTTGTGCAACTGTGGATGCGCTCTATGGCCTTCCAATCGGGGGGCCATTTTTCTCCAGTCACAAGGATATAAAAAAAAATTGGTCACCATATAATGAAAGGACATTAAATTCTCTGTTGTTTACACCAAAATTTAGTTTTAAAAGTTAATTTTTTACAAAATGGCGATTATTTGAACAAAGAAGGTCACTTTTTAGCTTTTTTTTTTTTTTTTTTTTTTTTTTTTACATTAAGCGAGCTTTAAAAAATATCTAATCACCGAAAATTATACTTTTCGGCAGCATCAGCTCCAGCATAAATGATTAACTTTCTTTTAAATTAAAAAAGAATTTCTGAAATCTGCGGTTAAATAAAGCGAAATGTACTTTGAAAAAACAGTCGTAGTCAAAAATTGAAATCGTGCGATCACTACTTTTACTGCTCTTCCTATGGATAATTCGATATTTCTAGACACTTTCTGCCTAGGAATTTAACACCTTTGCTTCGCAAGGAACGTTTTTTTTTGGAGAATTTTAAATCTTTCTGCAAATAAATAAATAAATAAATAAATTTTACCCAAAGAAGTAAAACAATCCCTTATATCAGAAATCTGCGGTTAAATAAGGCGAAATCTACTTTGAAAAAACAGTCGTACTCAAAAATTGAAATCACGTGATCACTACTTTTACTGCTCTTCCTATGGATAATTCGATATCTCTAAATACTTACTGTCTATGGATTTAACTTCTTTGCTTCGCGAGGAACGTTTTTAGCAAAATTTTAAATCCTTCTACAAATGAATAATAAATAAGTAAATTTGACCCAAAAGAGTAGAACGATCCATTAATGTCAGAAATCTGCGGTTAAATAAGGCGAAATGTACTTTGGAAAAACAGTCGTACTCAAAAATTCAAATAGTTTCCAAACTTTTATTGGCCACGCCCCACCAAAACATCTCTAAAAACACGATACTCCTCCCTACACACACACACACACACACTGACTCTGTAACGTGTGTTTTTTCTTATAAAAAACACACGTTACAGTATTCAAAAAGTATACTCTTTCGTATACGTATTCAAAAAGTATACTCTTAACACAGGGTTAATGCGTAAACAGCTTTATTGTTCCATTGTTCCAATTGAAGAATGCTACAAAATCGATGTTCTTAAAATAGTGGTGCGAGAATATAAAAATAGTCTCCAGTGACAGCCCTCATTTAGCCTCATTTCTAATATCCTATCCCATCTAAGATCCTGAACTCTTTTACAAAAAATGCTTACATATTTAATAGTCCAGGCAATAGAGACCGTATAGGGGCTCTATCTAGCAAAATTCATGGTAGTTCTGGAAAAAGGCTTTATATGTTTTTTGGGTCGTTGAATCCGAATTTTTAACTTCTCACCAAAATTTCTCCCGGCAATCCCCCTCCCCCCCAAATTTTGGTAAAATGTCCCCCCAAAAAGGTTTTTATTAAAAAAATCAATTTTTCATTGTTTTAGGTAAAAAGTATCTAGAAATTCAGAAAGTAAATGAAATTTGCAACAAATTAGATATATGACATTATGACTTAGGATGAAGGGGAAGGGGGCATCTGCCTCGGAACATGCGCCGCGGTGCTGCGTGGACTAAGTTGCACAATTCCACTTAACCACTCACACGTTTACATTCGCCCTCCCATCTCCCCTCCGAACTTTCTCTATAAGGTTTACTTTAAGTTTTTTGGGTCGCTGAATCCGAATTTTTAACTCCCCCCCCCCCCCCCAAATGGTTGTTTTTAACTTAAATTTCTTATTGTTTTAGGTATTTATTTCTTATTGTTCTTATTGTTCTTATTGTTTATAACTCTCCTGAACTCTAAAATATATACGGATTTGAAATATGTAATAAAAAAATGCACAATTTTTGAACCAATTTTGATTTTAAAAAATTACGCAGCGAGAGGGTTAAAAATAACTATTCATTTCACATTTTCAAACTTATCACAGAGGTGAAAATTCTGTCAAAAGTGTGTTTTTGACATAACTCTATACATGCCTTTGGGTCATAAAAAGTCGTGTTTTTAATTTCTAACTTTCCAGAATGTTAAAGAAAACTGTATTTTTATCTTCAGAAAGTATCTTGAAGAGACTCTCACATTTAGCAGTAAGATTGATAAAACTGGCGTATTTTATAATTCATTTTAAGAGGTGGTGGAAAAGCTTGGTATACTAAATTTTTTTTTATGGATAAAACAACACAAGAAGTATTTCAAAATTCTTATTTTTATGAATTTTAAAGAGACAACTATTGTCCATCACAATGCGTTCTCCCTTTCCCAATATCGTTAGTTGTCTACCATGTATTATCTGATTTTAAAATTTAAAATGTGTAATGTCATGGTGTAAATTTATTTACTGTGTAGGATGCCTGTACTAGAGCCATAGATATTTAGTATCTACCCATTTCCTTTTCTAATGCTATTAAAGATTTATAAATTTTATGAAGTTGGTAATACCTCGTTTAGATATTTTAAATATTATATTTCTTTACGCATAAAAGTTTTTTCGTGCATAGCTGCCAACGTTTACGCTTTTTTCTTACCACTAAAATTTAACAGAAATTTTTGTATTATTTAATCGGTACATTTCGTCGATTAAATAAGATAACATTTACTGTTAAATTTTAGTGGTGAGAAAAAAGCTTAAAAGTTGGCAGCTATGTTCGTGGGACATATAGCACAGCGAATAGAAATAGAAGGCTCATTCCATATTTAATTGAAAAATTGTAAAATAGTGATACCAGAAAAAAAAATAAAAACTTTTAATTATAAAGGAAGATGTCAAAATTAAATTAACGATGTTATACTTCAGTACTTATGCACTTTCTAATTTTGTTACTCTTCTCTTATCTTTTTAAGTAATTTTAATTTTGTGGCTACCAACCACGTCTAAACATTTTTTTTTTTTTTTAAGGCTTCCTAATGACCTTGCAACACGATCACCTCTGTTGTGGATGTAAAGTTGCCACGCAACTAGGTAGACCATAAAGCTGATTACACTGTTCCATTATATTAACGACCGTTCCTATAACTAAATAATTTGGTGCTGGTTCTATTTTAATCATTAGAGTGGGGGAAAAAATTAAATGCAACAAAAATAAAACTGATTTTAAAAATTTTTGATTGTATTCTTTTTATTTTCAGTCTAGTTGGTTGGTTGTCTTTATGACGGCCAATTATCTGCACGAGGGATATAGGACCGGGGGGGGGGGGTGCCCTTCGTGGGGGTCTTTCTAAGGGAACCTAACCCGTATTAACGCTTGGAAAACCAAGGTCCGAAGAAAACCACGAAAACTCCGAACGATTAGGCCGACGGGCACGATTGGGTATTTTCAGTCTAAGGTATTACTTTTCAAAAACACAGAAAAAGAAACTGATAACGAATGGTTGAGTAAGAAATTTGAAATTGCCCCCCTAAGAAGTCAAATTGCACCCCTGTGGGGCGTGAGCCCCACGTTGGGAAACACTGCTCTAGATACTTAATCTCTGTGAATTTAACTCATTTGCTTCGCGAGGAATGTTTTTTGCAGAATTCTGTCACCGGTTTTTTTAAATAGAAATTTTACGTACTAATTAAAACACAAAAATGCATTAATCCGTTTTAGTGGCGTTTTTTTTTAAAAAAAAACAAAGGAGCATTGAAAATTTTCTATGTATGTTTGATTAAAAGTTTCTCTCTTGATTAAAAGAAAATTAATGAGTTGAATCAAAATATCCCGAGAAAAAATATTATACAGATACAATACTTTTATAGTTATAATATGTTTAACTGCTTATACTGAACATTTACATTTGAAGGACTTAATCGATTTGTGCACTGAGCGGCTCAATTAATAAATAAAGGCACAAATTAGTAGTAGGAATAAACAAGAATTTTTAGCACTTTATGCGTTACGTATACGTATCGTTCATTGCGAATGCCATCACTTGATTATTACAGCAACTTCCACAAGCACTTCCAGCAGAAAATTTTTAAGTAATTGTTGCGATATTGAAAGTCGGATTATTTTTATATATATATATATATATAAATAACGCAGTTACAAATAATTTGACCTGTGCGGTAATC
The DNA here is from genome assembly GCA_963932465.1 of Maratus speciosus. Lineage (NCBI taxonomy): Eukaryota > Metazoa > Arthropoda > Arachnida > Araneae > Salticidae > Maratus > Maratus speciosus. The sequence continues at coordinate 276,852,642 of OZ010789.1, forward strand.
AGCTCATGGTTAATTCTAATTTTCAAAGTTAGTGGTTTACATCTCGATGATTTTAACCCTTATCGGTTCGGTTTCACATCCCATTTAACCAGTGTTGCCAGATTGGGGACTTTTTTAATTCAGAATATTTGACTGTCACCCCTTTTCTAAAATAGTATAATTCACCTTATTTTTCAGAATTTTTAATCTATTTTTAAATAGGCCAAATATTTCTATTTCAAAAAAGCGGTGACAATCAACAATCTGGTGACAAAAAAGTCCCCAATCTGACAACACTGCATTTAACATCGGCACCAGCATATCTTACACGAGTTTTATTCAGTTTGCACCACTTTTGTTTTTCTATTCTATGTCAGTTCTCATTTAATATCGGTACCACTCTACCTTACAAGAATTTTATTCAATTTGCACAAATTTTGTTTTTAAGAAACACTTTTACTTGCAGTATGTTAGCATGTGGAAGAGAAATATACTAAAAAATTTATTTTTAAAATATAGTGGTGCGAATAGTACATAAATATATAATCATGTATAAAAAGCTAGCACAGTCTCAACCTTTAGATAAGAGGTTTTCATCGTTAAAAACAAAGACAAGATTTAAATTACTTGAACAAAAATTTAATCATATTCTAAATTTGTACTTGTTATTTAAATACTTACTGATTGTTGCACGTATATCTCAAATACTGCACATCAGTACACTTATCAAAACGTAGCATCTTTTGTGGAGAATTTTTTCAAGCTCTGACTACAAAATCTGAGAACAGTGAAGGGTTTTAGTATCTATATTTTTAAGAAAAAACTTATCCTTCAAAGTTGGTTTCAAGAAAAGTACTTATATCTAGGTTTTGTTTTTAGTTTATGTCTTTTCTTTTCAAAAATTTTCCTCACGAAATCATGTCTAAGAACTTTTTAAAATCTAGAAGAAAGTAGCAGCTAAAACTTTTATTTCGCAAGATTTTAATTTCGTAAAAACTAAACTTCTGAAAACTATTTAAGTAAAATTTTACTTTCAAGTATTAACTAAAACTGAAATCTAGGATTTTATCACGCATTAGAATTTATTTTAATAATAAAAATATATAAATTTAAAAAATAAACTTTTTTCTCATTGTACCACATCTAGATTTATAGCTACCAAACAGTGTGATTTTTGGGTACCATTATTTCCCAATAGAAATATTCACTTTATTTCATGTTAGAAAATTTTGATTAAATAATACTAAAGATAACGAAAAATTTAACAACTGGAATATTCGGAAGTTATATATATGAAAACCGTAATATTTTTCGTTAAAATATTTTATATTGCTCTTAGAATCGTTTCATTTAAAGCTCATCTCACTAATTATGGTCAAAATTAGGTAGATAAACTGAAAGAAAATTCATTTATAACTCATTTGGTCTTTTACAGTTTTATTTTGAAATATCATTTGAATGAGTTAACACTAGAACCATCATATCGGTCATTTTTACCGGTACCAAATAAAAATACCTCGATTTGAACCAGAAATTTTTTTCTAAATTAAGTTAAATATATACCACAGAGAAATAAGTTAAATAATTTTCAACGCTGTTAAGAAAGGAGTTAAACGACCTATTTCGGAGGAGATCCGAATTCTCCTATCCCACTTAGTAATAAATATAAAAATATCGCTAGCGAAGTTAACCTAACTGAAAATGTGGAAATGGATGAATCAAATGTTAGTGAAAATACACAGGATACTGTCAAAGTTAAAAAATCTGTTAATCCTTTCTACGTCGAAGTCGACAGCAATTGAGCGACGGTAGCCCATGCAATTACGGAGTTACACACAGAAAAACCCAAAATAACGCTAAAAGGCGAACGCATTGTTATACAATGTAACTCTGATAAGGACTTTAAATCTACTCAGAAATGGCTAGACCAAAACAAAAAGAAATATACCACTCTTGATCCTAAAGAACTTCGACCCAATAAAATTTGCATTAGGGACCTCCCCTGTTACACCGATACTAAAATTATTGCAGATAGTCTCAGGGAGCATGGTTTCGCAGTCACTAGGGCTGCCATGCTTAAAAATCGTAAAACTGGCCAACCAATGCCGATATACATGGTAAATGTTATACCTCGTAAGAACTTCGAAGAAATTTACCAAATTAACAATATACATTATATTTCTGTTAAGATTGAAGCTTTTACTAGCAAAAATCGTGTAAAACAATCTTACAAATGTCAAGGTTACGGTCACGCATCAGAAGTGTGTGGCTTCGATGCTAAATGTGTAAAATGCGGAGTTCTACATTTAAGTACATATTGTCACCACAAGGGGCGTATTAAACCCACTTGTGCCAATTGTGGACTCGGGCACCCAGCGAATTTCCGCGGTTGTCCAAAAAATCCCTATAGATTAGAAAATAAACAAAACCGTAAAACAAGTAATAGCGTCAGCAATGTATCCCAAGAAACCCAAATCTTAGCGGATATATTTAAGAATTATAATTATACCAAAAATACTAAAGACTCTGAACCCTCAACTAGTAATGTAGAATTAAACTCTGATAACAATGATAGTACTACCGCAAACACCCATTCCTCCCCTACTATTGAAAATTCCAATGCTCCTACTAATTACACCAATGATATTAAAGACATTCTTAATACTTTCAACGAAGTTAAACAAATCTTTCAAATCACCAAATTCCTAAAATGTATAAAGAACATCTCAACTCAGACTAAGAAACTCGATAATCCGATGCAAAAATTGATGGTTATATTAACTGAATTTGATAAACTTGCAAGTCATATCAACATTAACGAAGATTAAGCTCTTCATCTGCTAAACTTTTTTCCTTCTTTTTGTTTGAGTTGTTTGTTAAAAAAAAAAAAAAAAAAAAAAAAAAAAAAATTCTAGTATCTATGCTTTTCTCATGATATTACTCTTATTTCTTTCATTCCCATGTTTAATTCACCTCAAATTACTAGACTGTGTGGACGCCGTCCTCTTGCTGTCGTTTGATCCCCTCGGCTTTTGCATTTATCTGTTTTTTTTTAGTTTGAACTCTCCTCACTGTAGTTTTTTCTTACATTTTTATTCTTTTTTATTTATAGTAATTTAAATTCTCTTGTAATTATGTATATATTTAGTTTTGTTTCTTTTCTTCACTGTGTTAAACTTTTTTACTTATCAAGCTATATTAAATATATGGTCTCTGAATTGAGTCTTTTTTTTTACGGGGCTTCCTTTGGTAGCTTTTTCGCCTGTCCTGGACATATATGTGGATCATATGGAACATTTTTTTCCCCTACTAGTTATACTAACAATTTTTTCATTAAAAATTGTCTATCTTTTTAGCTTTTACTCTCTATTTTTCGTGGCTACTAGCCGCGTTTAAACGCTCTTTTTTCTAAGGCTCCCATTACACTGTAACACGATTTACTCTTAGTCTGGATGTAAAGTTGCCAAGCAACTAGGTAATCCATACACCAGCTTTATTGATCCATTGTTCCAGTTAAATAATCAAATTAGATAGTTTTTAATAAAAATTCTGGTGTGAAATATTTTTATAATACTTGAGTAAAATTTACGGCGATTATAGTGTTAAATTCGATTTATAAGAATTTTTATTTTTTCGGTGATTGTCTAAAATTTTGTTTTCTGTAGATGCCAATAGCAATAGGAAACGTTCTAATTGGAAAGTCGAAAAGTAAAAATTATCTATAAATCAAAAACTAATGATTGGAATGATTTCTAAATATACAATATAATATCTGTGTTTTTGATGATTATGTTTCAATTTATAAAACAAAAATACTTACTGTATATCCCGGCGTATAACACGCTACATTAATTTGAGAGTATATATTTTTATTTCAAGCAAATACTGCTGTATAACACGCAGCAAGTTTTTCCCACGAACGACTTAGAACAAAAACTATTAAGCTTCCAGAAGTTTGCCATTGATAAATGAAAGGTGAAAACAATGATTTGTCTCAAATTAGAAATATGGACAAAACGCAGTAATGTTCGATATAATAGGAAACACAAAGGTAAAAACTGTTTTAATTAGAACTACGGGACACAAAAAAAATCCCACTTCTCAGTGGCTCTTTTTTGCTTAGCTAAAGGTGGTAAATTAAAACGAATGGTAATCTTCAAACGAAAAACAAAGCCAGTTTGTAATTTTCCAGATGTACTTTTTGTTCATGTCCATGAGAAGGGCTGGTATGGACGAAAATGGGTTAAAATTATGGATAAAAAATGTTTGGAAAAAGCGTCCAGGAGCTTTTAAGAAAACCAGAAAGCCTCTTAGTTTGTGATACGTTATGATCCCATAGAACAGACGGAATTAAAAAAAAAAAGAATAATCGAATCTAATACAGATTTGGCAGTAATTCCATATGGACTGACTTCGTTAGTTAAACCATTAGACATTTCCATAAATAAACCTTTCAAAGAAACTTTAAGGCGGCAGTGGGACAGATGAATGCTAGAAGGAAAAAAAAAAACATTTACGAAAGAAGGAAATGTGCAGCATGTGTTATTAAAGCAAATGTTTGAACGGATTATAACATCATGGAATGATATCAAACTAAAAATATTTGTTAAATCATTTTTAAAATGTGGAATATTAAATGAACTTGAAGGTAACAAGGAATACTATTTACGGCTAAATGAAAGCGACGGTAGCTATAAAATACATGATAGCGCCCGTAAGGAAGAATATGACATTCACGAGAATATAAATGAGGACGAGTGCAACGACCTTTTCATGTTATCTTAATAAGGAAAATTTTCTTCGTTTATATTGATATATTAATGCATTTAAATGTACCTCTAAAAATTTTGAATTTTTTCTTCTTATGATTTTGCATAAACTATTTCATATTCGGTGTATAACATGCACACGGAAAAATTAAGAGATTTTTTTAGAGTTAAAAGTGTGCATTATACGCCGAGATATACGGTATGTAATAATTGCTCATTTTTTAATATGAATTTATTAATAATTTTCATAATAATAATATACATCTGTTTAGAAATAATGCCTTTAATATATTTGGGTCTAATTAGTGTACCTTATTAAATAAACAAAAATTGAAACGGATGATTTGTGGGAAAATTTAAATTAGTTTTTTTTGTTTTTCAGGTGAACATAACATTAGCAGTGGTGGAAAACTGGCGCAGAGGAGGAGCCTATTGACACCACTAAATTTGAGTACTATTTTTCGGTATATTTAATGACAGAATTTCTGCGTTTTCATTAAGGTGAAGCATACTATAAAATATTAGTGGTTTCAATAGGCTCCTCCTCTGCGCCAATTTTCCACCACTGTATTAGCATCATTAACATCTTTCAACTTTGAAGAATTCTAATTCCATGAAAATGTAAGAAAAAAGTACATAAAATGTGATTTTTCCGGGCTACTTTGATCTAAGGGACTAATGGTTGGTGTGAAACGTGATTGCTATCATTTGAATATCTAAAGTTGGTACAATTTTTAATGTGTAGACTGCCCGCTATATCAACAATTATATTTGAATTATGAATTTAGATACGATTCCCAATCTAAAGGTATCTATCGCTACTCTCTGCGCAATTTGGTGAAAAAATATCATAGGGTAGCTCATTTCTTCTTCTTCTTCTTCTTTTTTTTTTTTTTTTTTTGTAATAGAATTCACTGTTAAGAACTTGAAACTCTTGGCTGAAATATACAAATTTAATCAGTGCAAATGCGGGTTGGTAGGAGAGTACTTAATGTATGTTATTTATTCGTATTTAACACTTTTGCAACGTATTTTTTAATCGTTTATCACTGGTTTTTTTAAAAGAGAAACTTTTGCCTAATTTAATTTTAAAAATGTTTCAATTAAATAAAGCAACATTTTCAGTAAACCAAAGTTATCGATACTAAAAGTGAAAACAGTACATTTAAAGGCTTATAAATATCTTTTAATAAACATTTCAAAAAATTTCATGCATAAATCGGTGACATTATCAAGATCAATACCGATAAGTAAGCTTATTTCTCGCAAAAATTTAGAAAAAAAAAACGCCATAAACAAAATGATGATATCAGAGAAATAATGATAGCAGACGCTTCAATAAAAGTTGTCATCTATGAACGTGAATTATTTTAACTTATTTTTTTTAATTTATAAAGCGTCCCGTATCTAAGTATTCAAAAGAGAATGAATCATCGCATACAAGATGTGTTCAAAATGTAATGCAAGTGCTTTCATTAAAAAAAAGAAGTTAATCAATATATAGTTATAAATGGGTAAAAATCTTCAAAGTACACCCCTCAAGCATTTACACATTTTGTCTAAATTTAGCGATTTTCCCAAGCACGTTACGCGGCCTGAAAGGCATCGATGCGAACCCCGTCCACTGCGATCGTCACGTCGGCTTGGATCGCCTCAATGTCAGTGTTGAATTTAGGGGGTGTCCCTCCCCCCCCCCCCCCGACCCCGGAACTTAACAAAGTTCCCTACGGCGTCACAGAAATCCCTAACGGAGAAAAATGTCTGAATTCAACATTGCTGTCGAAGCAGTGTTCTTTAAGGGCGGTCTTAATCCTAGGAGGCTGTGGCAGCGTTTTCCTTCTTGAGTTTTGCTTCTTGAGAAATGCACGGACGGGCAAAGTGATGTCGTTGAAATCATTGTCATTATGGAGAACCCTGGTAGTGGCAATCTCCTTTCGCACATGCAGGATCCCTTTTCTTACTTTTTCGAGAACTTCCATGTAGTAGACAGCGTTGACGGTCTGTCCTGGAGGCACAAATTCCTTTTGGACCACACGTTTTGTGCCGAAAAGACCTCGTCGTGACACGGTCTTTGAGACGAGGTTCCCAAAATCAACGTTGCTGACGCAACCACTGCTCAAGGAAGACTGAGTTTGGGAGCGTTGCCAATCAACATCTCCTCTCCGCCTAGACCTAGCGATTAGAATGCGCTGCGACATATAGTCCCTTCAGAATAAAATCACTTGCATTACTTTGTGAACACACCTTGTATATTCTCCATGCGCAGATGGACTTTTATGGATTATCCGATAGTGCATACATAATTTTAAAAATTCTCAATTTAAAATTACTGCTGGAATAATCAAGGATTCTGATGAATTTTTTTTTGCGTCACGTATATGTGACGCTCTTCGCAAAGGGATTCACACTCTTATGCAGAAAACCCATGTATGAAGTTGTAGTAAAAATCAATCTCAAGAAAACTAAGCATATTTTATTTTTATTTTTTTTATTACATATAGAATTCATATGACGTTCAAATAAAGAGCAATAGATGGTAGCAGATGGTCAAATAAACAGCAACAGAATAATTTCTATTTCAAATATTCCGTTGGAAATGTGGCCTTTGAAATACAGTAAATTCTAGATAAGTCGAATAACCGTTTAAGTCGAAGTTTACACGAAGTCTCGGCCCCTTTATTACAATTCAGTATTAAATTTTCTCGTTCTGTTGAAGTCTACATCTTTTAAGTCGATTTTTTCCGATAGAGAAAAAACGATAATTCGACTAATTTCTTAATTTTTTAGCCACAGCTCAAAAATACTGGCACTTTCTGTTAGAAAAACTTTTCTGCACTCCTTCGCCGGCTTTGAAGGGCGCTATTTTTACTTCCTACATCGGTCAGTGTGGAGCATCTGCGAGTTTGGAATTTCAGCTGAAATCGTACCACCCCCTCAACCCTACCCCACCCCATTCATTTCTCTATTGCGCATTCCCTTTTCACAACAGGTATTCTTTGAAAACAAAGCAGGTGGATAAGTCAAATTGGTCAAATTTCCCACGCTTTTATGCAAGGATTTTTTTTTTTCGATGCAATTGAGATTTCGTTGAAGCTCATTACTTTAATGTTGAGTCTTGTCATTATAGTGTTTATTGCTTTCACATCGTGATACTTTTTCACTTGGGTCTTTCAAAATGTCGAAGCTGACATTACAAATTCTTACTTAACAACAAAAAGTAAATTTAATAAAAGATATTGAAGACAATCCTAATTTAAAGAAAAAAGATGTAGCCCTGAAATATGGTATCTCTCCCAACACTCTATCTACCATACTGAAAGATAAAGAAAGCATTTCCAAAAGACATAAGTCAAGTGTAACCCAAAGTGCAAAAGTATGTGCCTTCCTAGATATGGAAACAGCTCTCGTAAAATGGTTTACATACAGGTATTACAGGACACAGAAGAGTGTAATTCCTTTAAGTGGCACGATGTTACGTGAGAAGGCTTTGGAATTCGCAAAATTATTGAATGTGGAAGGCTTCACTGCAAGCACGGGGTGGATTGAAAATTTTAAAGACAGACACAACATACCAGAGAATAATTAACTGTTTAATGCATTCCTACAGAAAACGTCTAGTGCGGAAGACAATCAAGGATGACGAAAATGGAATAAATCAAAAGTGTAATGTGTTAGAAGTAATCAGACTAATTAGAAGTAGTTAGGCTAATTTCGAGAGCCTGGAACAACGATGTGAAACAAATCACTATCAGAAATTGCTTCAGTAGATGTGGCTTCTTTTCACGCAATGCGGACTCATCTGTTGTGAATGAAAATCTACAAGATCAAGTTATTTCTGAAGATGACGATACTGAGTTTTTGAATATTGGCGAAAATGTTGTAGTTTGCGGAGGACTTAGTGATTCAGATATAGTTGAAGCAATAAAAAAGATGGAGAACGATCCTGAATCTGAAGAAGATGGCGAGGAAGTAAATAGTGTTTCACCACCAAATAATCAAAAAGCACATGCGGTAATGACGACACTACAGCAATATCTCGAAAGTAAAGACGGATAATTCTCTTTTCCTTTGTTTGCAAAATGTGAGCGACTTTCTAACCAGTGAAAGACAAAAAAGTTCCTTCAATCAGTCATCATTAACAAGTATTTTCATAAAATTTGAGTTTGTAAGTACCTTATATTATGTACTATTAAATTGTATCTGTCTTTAGTGCTCATTTTGCCAGACTTCGTTTTTACAGAATAACTACACTACCTATCTATAAGATTGAATTATTTTTTATATATTTTCTATATGTATTTAAGGACTTTCGATAAGTCGAACTTACGATAACTCGAATATTTTTGCCGGTCCCTTCGAATTCGACTTATCGAGAATCCACTGTATTTGTTTCTAATCAACGAGAAAGAAGACTTTGTCAAAGAATATTTTCTCTTGAATCTAAGTAATGTATAATCAAAAATCTTTTCTTACTTTTCCTTTGCGTTAATGTAGCCAAAGTTAAAAATAAAACAATATAACCCTTTGTACTCCGGCGTCTCTTACGCAAATTTTATTTGGTCGGCACAACTTTTAAAAAAGAAGTTTACTTCAAGTACACAATTTCAAAAAATGCTCTGATTAAATGAGGAAAATTTTATTTTTCATTTTTACTGGCGTCAAAAACAAGGTTTGCAAAGAAAGACGATGTCGCCGCAGCGGCGACAACGGAGTGCAAAGTGTTAATATCAATTATTAATAATTTTTTATTGTTAATGAGCCTGATATGAATTTTATCTTGCACTTTTGTTACAAATGTAGAGGTTTTTACACTAGAAGCGCCAAGAGCAGTTAATTTGACTGCCACCAAATATGTATAAATCGATTTGAACCCGAAATTAAAAAAAAAAAAAAGTTAAAGCAAAAGTCAGTTAGTTGAATAAATAAGTTAAAAAAGCTTTAAATAATAATTCTGGTGTACATTTTATTTTTATAAAACTTGGGTGAAATTTCCAGCGCTTCTAGTGTTAACAATTCAATATGCTTTGTGCCTATTAATCCATTTAAAGTGCAGGGCTCCTATTTAGTCCAATTTTTTCTGAACACCACTGTTTTAAAACAAAAACATTCTTTGTAGATTTCTCTTGCAAGTTTTTTAGAAACCTATCCTGAAGTTCATTTTACCCTTTCAGGGGGAAGCAATTGCGTTTCTGTAATGTTGAACTCACAAAGGAATATTTGAAAAATTTTGTTGCAAAATAAGGAAAAGCAATTTTTTAACTTTATTTCCACCAAAGTTAGAAATTTAAATTTTAATAAAAAGTTCCTGGTGCAAATCTTCATTAAAATTAGGTGGGATAAAATTTATGGCATCGCCCCTCAAGGGGTTAATCCAGAACTTACCACAAGCATTTTCAGGAATAATCTGCAGCCTGTCTCTCTTATGATTTAAAAAAACCGCATTCTTATTTCCCTGCATTCCCCTGCAAGAGTGCTCTTTCTGTTTTTTGTACAATAAAATGCGCTTGCATTGTAAAAGCTGACGTATGATTGTGTCTTGAAAAGAATGCTTTGTTCTTTAAATACTAAAAGTGCCTTTAAAATTCAAAAGAATGAGTTTGAAAATCTAAACATTGGTCGTAAGGATCTAAAATGTGGATTAGGGCAGTTAAAAGCCAAATTCGTGAAAAATAAAATTCTGTTTATGTATATATATATGTTTTGAATCCTCCACCCTCCTTTTTAATGGTATATTAATTTTGTTTTTACGACAACAAGAAATTAAAAAGTTTTTAGTATTCCAGCTTGTTTACATCATACTTAAACATTAAATGCCTAAACTTTAAATTCAATTTCCTCAAAATTTTGCTTTTTCAACTTCGATGTACAGTCGTGGAAAAAAAAGTAAACACCCCTTACTAACTCATCAACAAATTATCGTAGAAAAAAGTTACTGGTACCGAACGATTGGAAATAAAGTCTACTTTTAAATGATGTATATAAAATTTGCTTAGGGAGGCATCTACATATTAAAATGAACCATAACTTCATTTTTTTCAATAGCAATACCCAATTCTGACAGCATAAATGAACTCTACGCCCTTCAATTAGCCTAAAAACAAATTTTTATGCAATTCGTACCATAAGTTTCCGAGAAATTAATGATTTTAAAACGAGCGTATTTTAAGGGCTGTATCCAAATCGAAGTTCGTTACTCCATTGTTAACCGGCAGAGCCCCCTTCTTGATCAAGGCACCTTATGAAGCCTGTTAGGTAACAGGACAGCAGAAGAAATTTCAAAATATCTAATCACTTCTATCATAGACGGCCCCTTAAACTATCATTTTGCCGTTTCTTAAGCATAATTTGAAAACTATTTGGAAGAAAAATGTGAAATTTCGGATTTTCATAAAGCAGGACTTAATAAATCTAAATCCATCAAAAAATTTGTAGGTTGTAATTCATAATGTTTTCGAATATTAATTTCATAATTCATATCATAAAATTATAAAAATTGCAAATTTAGCATATTTATGTTTGGGCACATTAGCATTATTGTTACACAAAAAATTAGCAAATCAGGAGCATAATTTCAGGAGATATAAATAAAAATATGAAAATGTAATTTAACATTAGAAGCACTAAATTTTGAATGTTTATAATTCAAAAACTTATCATTCAAATGACCTAAAATTTGGTGTCTAGGCATAGTTTGAACTGAAGATATGAAATATAGCGTTAAAATTGGGTATTGCCATTGAAAAAATGAGGTTTGGGTTCCTTTTAATATGTAGATGACACCCTAAGCAAACTTTATATATATAATTTAAAAGTAGACTTTATTTCCAATCGTTCGGTACTTATAACTTCCGTCTACGATAATTTGTTGAAGAGTTAGTAGGGTGTGTTTACTTTTTTTTTCCACGACTGTTCCTTTTTTATGGAAACGAGTCCAGATTATTGTTAGCAATCTTGCCACAATATTTCACACATATCTCTGATCAATATGCAGTGAACTTTTATTACCAACATTTGTACAAAATTTAAAAAAAAGGTTTTTCTTTTGAAAAATGCAAATTTTTTGTTTTTTAAAATTGGTTTTACTTCAGATTTAAATATATATATATAAGTAAATAATATCTGTTTATAAATTTGTCATGACTTTATTAGGAATTATTCATATTATATATATATATACAAAAAATCAAGTGAATATATTTGGTAGTTTCTGAGAAAATGTATATTAATTTAACATGGTAGGTATAGGATCTTTCAACTGCCCAAGAATTTAAAAAGGGCTTTAAAAAATCTAAAAATGCCCCTAAAAAATCTAAGTGAATGCTCCTTTTCTATCTTGTCTTTTTTTTTTTATTTGGGGGAAGCTCTTATCAGTAACTTTCCTGGCAAGATTTTACAACATGTGGAATATAATATTAAAACGTAAAAATTTACAACGAAAATTGTTCTTTGGTATTACTGATATTCAAAATCTACATCTATTTAAACCCTTAATTCTTGCTCCCGTGATATTCACGGGCTGTGTTTTTTATTAATTTTATTCTTTTTTGTTTGAGTCACATCAGTTTTATAAAATAGTGTAATTATCAATAATTTTCCTGGCAGGTGTTTACAACATGTGTAATATAATATTAAAACGTAAAAACTTACAACGAAAATTGGTCTTTGGTATTACTGGTATTTAAAAATGAACATGTGGGAGCCACGTAAACAGCGTTTATCATCCATTTAAATAAAACTCATACAAGAGTGGCTTAACTCTTTATGGCCCAAATTATTTATCAAGTGCGAACGTGTTTTTCAATGCAGCCACGTTGTTGACTATTTTTATGCAGTTTTAAAATTTCACCTGTAACCAACGGCTAAATTGTTCCATGCTAATTAATTTTTCTCCAATCATTTTGGTATTTTAGAAGCACGTTAATGGTTTAATTTTTAAACTATATAGGTATCCATTTGCAAGACAAATATCTTTTACAAATGTTAGTCATCAAGTGTAATCTTCAGGGCAAAAATTAAAAAAAAAAAATTGCCCAACATACGGAACAAAAATGCTATAATTTAATTAGTGATTGATGTATACCAAAACGAATGCATAAATTTCTATATTTTTAGATGGGACCCTTTTAAAATATTCATTGGTTTCCAATCATTCAGAAATCGAATAGAGTATTTTTAAATAAGAAATTCTTATGTATTACTTTGGTGCAAAAAAATGATATATTTTATTATAAAACATACTGTATGCACGTATAAAATGTTTGTCTTATGTCGGTGATAATTTATAGAAAGTTTAAAATAAAGAGGTAAAATTTCAAATTTGAACCTCCACCATCGCCTGAGAATATATTAGAAAACTGATATAAAAATAACATAAAATTTAGATAAGATTTTCATTAAAACAGATTTAATAAATTAGTAGTTATATTCTTTTTGTAAAACCTTTATAAGAATATTTAATTAACAAAAAATATTGTAATGAAATCTCGCAATTCTTATAAAAACAATGTATAAATAGTTCTATTGGGATACTATCTGTAAAAGAAAAAGGTTGTTATTGATGCAAATGTTTCATAACATTTTTAAAAAACCCCTTGAGGGCCGGTGGGATCTATTATATCCCACTTAATTTTAATTAAGATTTGCACGAGAAATTTTAAATTAATTTTTAATTTTATAACTTTGGTGGGAAAAAAAGGGCTGAAAAAATTGCTTTTATTATTTTGAAATAAATTTTTTCCAGTTTTCCGGTAGAAATTCAACATTAAAGAAACATTAAAGCCCCTCAAACGGTTAATAAGAGAAAATCTACACCTATTTAACAACCCCTTAGTTTTCGCTCCCGTGATATTCTTGGGCTGTGTTTTTTATTCATTTTATTCTTTTTTGTTTGAGTCACACCAGTTTTATAAAATAGTGTGATTGGCTTTATTATGGTATCATTTTACCTGTAATTAAATAGGGTGAATTTTTTTTTATCAAAAAAGTGGTGCCAATAAGCAATTTAAATTTTTAATCCATAATTTAATGCGACCATTAAGGGGTTAAATGATTGTGAAAGTACTTTAAAACTATTTAGTTTCAACTATTCTTTCTAAATATGATTGAACAAAGTATTTTGTATCAAAAGTTGAATCTATATATCTATATTATAAAGGACAAACGAGCCCCTGCATAAAGGTGACGTCATTTCGCCAATGGCAACAGCGGATGATTAAATTTGACTTTTATTAACTTTTATTGCAATTTTTTTAATTTCTAAATACCGCACATTCTGAATTTTTATACCGTCAAATAGGAAAAAATGCACTTTCAAATGCAATTTGTTTGAAAACTGTACCGATATTTTCGCAATCTTTATTTTTTTTAAATAATTTTTAAAAATGCAAATTTTTAATCCATTTGCAACGAAGGATTTTTTGTTTTTTCGATTACAACTAATTTGACAAGGCTATACGTAGTGTAAATTGTACCTAAAATTTGTTCTGTTTTGCATACAACTCTGCCGAAAATTCAAATTTTGAATTTTTATTTAAATCGTTCGTTCAAGTACGAGCTATATTTATCCTTTAACAGAAAAAAAAAATTTTGTTTTATTTTACATTTCAGATAAAGCTGTCATGACTTATCCTGACCACAACGAGATCCTTTTTAGGGGTCTCCGTAAAGCAGGTCCCACTGGCTGAATTTTCGGCATTTTTGAATGAAATTTTTTTTAATGATGTTTCATATACAGGGTGATTCAGCTCGTCGGTGACAAACTTTAAGGATCGATAGAGCACACCTAGACGAACATTTTTGAATAGGGAATGTATGGTCCCTGACGCGATGGTAAGGCGCTAGGCGCTTTCGAAAATTTGGGTGCCGAAATTCGAAACGTCATAAAAACTAGGGAAATGGTTAGATTTTCTTGCTTGTTGCGTCGAAATGATTCTGTTTGTTTAGACTTTCTTCAGTACCAATTTGATAAGCGTATCTCTTAAAACATGGATAGGGGGCGCTGCAGACTTTGGAGAGCTAGACAACAACTTTAAGCCCGTTATTTTGATAATTTAACACATGCTCGCCAAAGTTTATACTCTAACTTAAAGTTTGAACCCAAAAGTAGAGCCCTGCAAAAAGCGTAAGAGCCGGAATAAAATGTCAAAGTACAGGGTGGTCGAAACTCGAAGGCTCCTAGGAGATAAACAAACAGATTTCTTGACTTATGGCATGCATTTTCATGATTCTGTTTGCTGGGGCTCTCTGAAACTCAGTTGAACGGTACAAAAAGAAACATCGATAGGGGGCGCTTTGGGCAAAAAACATAATTCGTTGACATTTCGGACGCTAACTGGAAACGGGGCGCTACGATCAGTTAGAAACAAAACAAGAGAGTAATTTACTTATCATAAGAAGCTATTAAAACTGCAGTTTGTTTGTTTTTTTTAACAAACATAGCTGGTTTCAATCATGCACAATGCGCGCAATAAAATTTACATAAGGTGCTTTTTGCTGATTTATGCAAAAGATATCGTACCATATCGATATGCAAAAGATACGTAATGCGTAGACGACAACGCGAGATGACGTAGTTGTATGCGCAGACACGTCTTTTGAACGTGCGGTACCTACTTAAGCTTCGGGTTACTTGTCTGCAGATCGGTAGTAGGATGGAACGGTACACAAACTCTGAATTGGCTGACATGCATTTGGCGTATGGGGCTGCTGGTTGTAATGGACGAGCCGCTCAGCGGTTGTACGCCGAGCGTTACCCCAACAGGCAAATCCCCTGCCATGCCTTCTTCGCTCGAGTACACCAGAGGTTGTCCACAACGGGATCTTTCGACGGAGGCAGGCCTGAACGAGAGCGATCAGTGAGCACCCCCGACAACGAAGAGGCTGTGCTTAACCTGGTTGAGGACAACCCAGGTCTTAGCACGAGAGATATCGCCAGACATGTTGGCATTTCGCAAGCAACTGCGTGGCGCATCTTACGTTCCCGGAATCTGCACCCCTACCACATCCAGCGGGTGCAGTTGCTCAGAGAGCAGGATTTTGGCCCTCGAGTGGAATTCTCAAGATGGTACTTGGCGATGAGATCCAGGGATCCCCGTTTTGTAAACAGCATTTTGTTTACAGACGAGTCCACCTTCAGCCGGGAGGGAATGTGGAACGCCCACAACAGTCATGTGTGGTGTGATGAAAATCCACGTGAAACCGGAAGCCGAGCAGCCCAGGAGCGTTTCTCAGTAAATGTGTGGGCCGGCATTCTGGGGGATTGCCTCATTGGCCCTTATTTGTTACCTGAACGGCTGACAGGTGGAAATTACCTGATTTTCCTGGATCAAGTGCTGCCGCAGCTTCTGGATGAGGCGCACGTACCCGAAGGTTCGCGTCGCCAGATGTGGTTCCAGCACGATGGAGCTCCGGCCCATTACACGAACGACGTGCGTCTCCATCTAAACGCAAGGTATGGCCAGCGGTGGATCGGGCGTGGGGGTCCAGTTCACTGGCCTGCCCGATCACCAGACCTCACCTGCTTGGATTTCTTCCTTTGGGGTTACCTGAAGGCCGAGGTATACCATACACCTGTCAGCAGTGCTGAAGAACTTGTGGCGCGCATTGTGGCAGCTGCAGGGCAGATCAGAGATACTCCTGGCATTGTTGGAAACACACACTCCTCAATGCGACGGAGGTGCGAAGCCTGCATCATGGCCCAAGGTCGAAATTTCGAGCATCTTCTGTAGTGTTATTTTTTGTAAATAAATTTCCAGTATCATTGATGTTTTTGGTCTAAATTTATTCAGAAGTGTTGAGCAGAGGTAGAAAATGTGTTTTCATTATTACTAACTGATCGCAGCGCCCCGTTTCCAGTTAGCGTCCGAAATGTCAACGAATTATGTTTTTTGCCCAAAGCGCCCCCTATCGATGTTTCTTTTTGTACCGTTCAACTGAGTTTCAGAGAGCCCCAGCAAACAGAATCATGAAAATGCATGCCATAAGTCAAGAAATCTGTTTGTTTATCTCTTAGGAGCCTTCGAGTTTCGACCACCCTGTACTTTGACATTTTATTCCGGCTCTTACGCTTTTTGCAGGGCTCTACTTTTGGGTTCAAACTTTAAGTTAGAGTATAAACTTTGGCGAGCATGTGTTAAATTATCAAAATAACGGGCTTAAAGTTGTTGTCTAGCTCTCCAAAGTCTGCAGCGCCCCCTATCCATGTTTTAAGAGATACGCTTATCAAATTGGTACTGAAGAAAGTCTAAACAAACAGAATCATTTCGACGCAACAAGCAAGAAAATCTAACCATTTCCCTAGTTTTTATGACGTTTCGAATTTCGGCACCCAAATTTTCGAAAGCGCCTAGCGCCTTACCATCGCGTCAGGGACCCTACATTCCCTATTCAAAAATGTTCGTCTAGGTGTGCTCTATCGATCCTTAAAGTTTGTCACCGACGAGCTGAATCACCCTGTATATGCTTAAAATTTTGAATAAAATAATTTATTTATTATATAAACAAATGGAGAATATATGTTTTTTTTCTTTTTTAACTTTCGAAATCTATGTAACATTTAACCCCGTTGTTTTTATTAATAGACGGATTAAATACATTTTATATTAAGATTTCTTTAATGGTACTTAAAATTACGTTGGAGCATAAAGTTATTAAGACTGTTCTCAACTGCTCTGCTCAACAAGCGCATTTGCATTTGACGCATTTGCAAATTCATTTTTAAACGGAAATATATAGAATTGGAAAGCCTGACCATGGAAGCGATTTGGAATTGAACTGTGTTTTACATTTTCTCATAAATAAATTACCTATTGAGTTATAAGCGATTTTGATCACATGACAAACACATTTATCATGCGAGAATTCGGTTCAAAATGCCCACTTTGAGTATTTTCTGAAAAATCTATTGCGATTGCAAAAAAAAAAAAAAAAAAAAAAAAAAAAAAATGAAAAACAACTTTATTACATAATTTCTTAACAACAACACCTGCTAGTTTCATGCATTTCCGAACAAAAATAAATTAAACTTATGTCATAAAGTTGCCCTTTTGTATTTGAGAACAGCCTCAAAACATTTTGTCCTGCATCACATTTGGCCATTAACTGTCATTCGGAAACTAATATGTTACTGTTAGGATAAATAAATTCATCCATCTCTTAGAAAATAAATTTCTACGCTGTAACTCCTTGTGCCAATAATTAGAAATTTGAAACGAAATAAGCTGGGGGATTAGTTACCTTTATTTCTCATCTTTCATTTTTTTCTGTAAAAATATTAATTACAATTTTTTTATTGACAATTAGGAAAATATGTATTCGTAAATCGAATTTTCTTTGATGTTCAAATTTAACTGTGAATAATAAACAAAAACGCTATAACTTCTAAACGATTTTCACGTAAAATATAAAAAAAATGTTTTCAAAGAAATTATCAAAGCTGAAAAAAATCATTCCATATAATTTAAATGCTGTTTATTAATTGGATAAGTTTTCTTGAAAAGTATATTTATGGAAAAAATCTTCATGAAAAACAAACCTCTTATCTGAGAAAAATAATTAATATTTTTAATCAACTTTCAGAAACATACTTTAATATTTCAAAAAGGATGATAAAAAAAATGTTTTACAGAAAAATTTCTAAATGACTGTAAAAAAAAAGAAGTCATATTAACTTAATGAAATATTTAAAAACAAATACTGATACAAAAAGTATCAGATGAAATTTCATTAAAATGATATTTATTTCATAGAATCTTAAAAAAAAAAAAATACTTTATACATTCAAAATGATGTGCTATTTATGTGAGTATATGTATATAAATACAGGGTGATCGAAAAGTCATGCAACCCTTCAAAAATACTTTGTTTACTTACATAAGAACATGATTCAAATTACAAACGGGCCCCACCAGTGGCTGAGAGGTTCTGCTCTCGAAGCTGGTAGACGGGAGGTGCTGGGTTCGAACACAATCGCGCCCGTCGGCCTAACCGTTTCGGAGTTTTCTTCGAAACCGTGGATTCCCATGCGTAAATACGGGTTAGGTTCCCTTAGAAAGACCCCCACGAAGGGCACTCCCCCCTCAGGGCCCATATCCCACGTGTTGATAATCGGCCGTCATAAACACAAACCAAACCAATCAAATTACAAACGTGAACTAAATTGAAAGAGTAACAGTAGTGAGACACAAAACTGAGCGAAAATTAACATTGTTACAGAAGATATTGAAAATGTGACCCTTTTTCTCGGATACAAACACGAATGCGTTTTTAGGTATGTTCGTAATTATATAAATACGTAGCACCTATAGTCGTCGTTCGGTCCGTCCGTCTGTCTGTCTGTCCGTCCGCATATAACAGAGCAAAACTACCCAACCGAATGGTCTGAAATTTTAAATATATAATTGTTGCAAAATTTTGTCGAGTCATTTCAAATTTTACGAAAGTCGGATATATAGTTCAATTACAGGGACAGTCAAAAGTTTTCCATTACATTACGGCCAATGGGAAAAAAATTATTTCAAGTGCATTTTAACGATGTTTCAGCCGTTCGAACAGAATGAAATTGATAAGAACTAATACTATGATACAATACGCGGTGCAAAAAATATTTATAAAAGTGATTATAGTACGAACGCACGTAATTTGTCAGGTTTGATGGGCAATTTCCAACTTGTTTAAAATTTGAGGTCACTCTTTTCAATGTTGGAATACTCATTTTTTTTTAAATCTCATATTCAATGTTTATTTTCAGGTTAACGATGGAGTGTCGATTCTTTCTCAAACTCTTCTGCGGTGACTGCAACATCTTATTTTGGATTTCCTCCATTTTTTGTCAGAATTAAGAATAGACGGGCAGCCAATTCGCTTCTTATGATGAACGCTTCCTGTTTCTTGAAACCTGGTTACCAAACTGTAAATCTTTGTCTTATTCGGCTCACGAACATTTGGATATGTTTCTTTAAACGCTTCAATAACTTTAAAGGAAAACGTTGTTGCGAAATAATGTTTTACCATAAAAATTCTTCGTGCTTTGGAAAAATTTCACTTCCATCAGCTCCATCTTTCCCCAAACAAATGTCTCTTACAGGTTACAGCATCATCTGCAACTGAAATTTCTACTGGTAAATGAATTTCAGATATATAGAGCTGCCATCTTTGGAAATATAATTCCATTATTATTTATTTCAGATTTTGTACAATTTTAGAAAATTTCGGTTGTGCGACTTTTCGCTCACCCTGTATATTGCATATAAATACATGTATGCAAGCTTATGAATAATTAGTTTATACATTCATAACTCTAGTAACTATATATTAGAAATGGAAAACAAGTATTTTTATCAATTAAAGTTCTGAAATTTTCAAAAGCAGATTTTTTGTAGCTAATTCGAAACACTCTTATAGTTTTTATTTTCTTTCTTTTATTCTAAAGATTATACATCATGAAAACAAAAATAACGTATGTATGTATAATCGGCGAAAAAAAGAGAACAACCCTATACATTTTAATAGCCAAAATTGTCCTATAAATAAATAAAAATAATCATACGACTGAAAATTATGCCTTCTTTCCATTTATGTTATAAAAATCTTAGGGTTCCCCTTCACCGTGAAATTTTATCAAATTATGGCAGAGTTCCTACGGTTTCATTTAAATACCAATACTTTTATGTAGAAAAACTATTGACGAGCAGAATGAATCATTTTACAGTTGAATGAATCATTCGGGCTTGCGCAAATACATACTTTCCAACCTGTGTATATATTTTTAATCAAAACTTAATGTTGGAATTGGGCGTAAATTATCACAACTGTGCATCTTCTGGACGGGGTTGATAATCCACATACGCGGCTTTTAGTGTGACGTCATATATGACAGAATAACTACCATCTGCCCATATTTTCTAAATCTTTAGTCACTCATAACTTAGGAATAGGAATCTTTTTTACCACATTTATTACAAAATAATGGTGTAGAAAGAAGGCGGTGGTGTCCAGATGCACTTGATACCACGAAGTTTACTTTGCCTTATCTAATCGATGACACTTCAGCTATTAATCAAGGTGAAACAAACATTACAATTTTAGTGGTGTGAAGTAAGAAAACAGTTAGGCATCTTCCTGGAGTTCAACCCCATCCGCTACGTCGCGCGTGACCTTGATTGATGTGACCTCTTCTTTAATCTTGCGATTACCTCTCCCATTTAAGATAGGAAGATTAATATGTATGCAGTTTTGATTTTTAATAACATACCACAAGAAATTTAGTTAAAAAAAAGAAACAAAATCATTGTTCCCAACCTTCGTAATTTTTTTAATAATTATCTTCAAAAATTTTGAAGGTAAAAAGAAATTTTATATTTTTATGGTTTTCTTCTATTCATTCTAATTATTAATTTTTTTTCGATACAAAATTTCTGATACAAATTGAATTGTAATAAAATAAATAAGGTTCGCGGCTATGCTGTTGCGCATTCGCGAATGACTCATTCGAATATGGGTTGTCAGTTTGGCTTCCATTTTTATTTAGAAATTTCAAATTCATACCGGAAATTTTGAAAGAAAAATCTGTACTGTAGGTAATCACAAAATTTCTGTCTTTAAATAAACCAAAAAATACTATTTTTAGTTTATGCACGGATTCCGATTTCCTGAATGAAAATGGAGGTCAAACTGGGAACTCTGATTCGAATTGTTCTGTCCATCACTTAAGAAAAACTCGACTTACAGTGGTGGTCAGAATTATAAGAACAATTGCAAATTGCACAGAAAAAAAATTATTTCTCAACTAAATAAAGTGAAATTTATACATAAAATGCTTTTTTATGCTAGAAATCCTTATAGAATGCAAAACATTGGAAAATGCAAAATATGAATGTTTTGCCATAATTAACAAAATATGCCATTGTAAAA
This sequence comes from Maratus speciosus, assembly GCA_963932465.1. Taxonomy (NCBI): domain Eukaryota; kingdom Metazoa; phylum Arthropoda; class Arachnida; order Araneae; family Salticidae; genus Maratus; species Maratus speciosus. The sequence goes on from OZ010789.1 coordinate 276,874,298, forward strand.
ATTGGACAAAATTATAAGGACAATGAATGTTTTTGCCTGAAACACGTTAATAATTAATAATCTCCCCCTTCTGCCCAATCACTTTGATCAGTCTTGACGTCATGGAGTTTGACAGTTCCTTAAGAACGTTCTTGGGAATTTTTGACCTGGCTTTTTCGATGGATGACATGAGTTCTTGCTTGTTTTCATATTGCATACCATTTTTGTATACTTCGTGTGCCAGAATACCCCACAGATTTTCTATTGGATTCAGATCAGGGCTTCTTGCTGGCCAATGAAGTAGTTTCACGAAATTAGCACCAAACCACGATTTTAAAGTTTGGGAAACATGTACTGAGGCATTGTCCTGCTGGAAAAAATAGTCTCCACTCGTTATTAACGGTGCTTCCGGTAAAAGATTATCGCCCAATACATCAACATAACTCTCAGAATTAATTCTACCCTGCACAAAAACTATTGGAGTAGTTACACCAGTTGCGAAACCTCCCCAGACCATTATTGATCCACCTCCAAATGCACGCTTTGAGAAAATTTCTTTTTCTCTACGGAGATCATACCAGAAGTAGCGAAAACATCTGGTCCATCCAAATTAAACTTTTTCTCATCTGAAAACACAACATCATCCCGCTTTTTTCCCATAGTAAAGCATTTTTTGGCAAACTCCATCCTCAGTCTCTTATAAACTTTTGTAAGAGGAGGTCGTGACCTATGTTTACCATAGCGAATCTTTATTTCTTTTTGTAAAACATGTTGAACAGTTCGAGCACTGCATTCTAAGTTCAATTCACGTTTTATTTCTGTTGACGTTCGTTTTTTGGAGCAAGCTCGCCTTATTATCATTCTTTTCTCCTGTACAGAAACAGAAGATGGCCTATCTGTATGTCTTTGCCGTCCATATTTACCGGGATTTTTAAGATAATTGTAAATAACCGTTCTTGATCTATTAAGCTTTGTCGCAATTTTGCGAACAAAAAGTCCTGAACTTTTAAATGCATCCACTTTCCCTTTCTCAAACTCCGAAAGCTTTGTACATAGCGGCATGACTGAAAAACAGAATATGACGATCCCAAACGCATTAGAGTAAAGCGAAAAAAAATTAATTTTTTACAATCAAAAACGGGTAGATTCCAAAAGTTGCCTTTATACTAGTACATGATCTGCGTGCAATATTACCGCTGAAAAAAAAATGGCTTGAGTCTGCGCTTTTTGTCCAAAAGTCGAAATTTTGGGTAAAATTTGACATTTATTCAAAGAAATTAAAAATTTTCTATAGAGATGGTTATTATTTAAAAGTGTTACTTAAACCTTTATTATTAATGACTTAACATATTTAAACGATAAAACGATATCTTTGTTCTGTATAACTGGAACAAAACTGACAACTTTTGGTGAAAAAAAAGGCGTTGCCACTCTGTTGTGTCATACAACTAATTGTTGTTTAGAATACAGCTCTTACCTAGTCGCTTTCAAAACCTCCCAGGAGGTACCACGTGGAGGTTACTGCATTTAATGTCACAATAGTGCATAGATCAACAACCCTACCATCTGAACTCAATGTTTTAATTATACATTGAATTGTGATTTTTTATCAGAGACTAGCATAGGTTTTCTATGTATCAACCTAGTACATCTCTTCTTTGGATCCACAGGCTTTTTATGCTGCTGCTGTTATCTCCTTTACGTATTTTTCTACTGCTTGTGTAAGAGAAGACAAACAGTGTAATGCAGTGCGGATGATGTTATTGTAATATATTCAGCCGTCTATTATCTTCACCAAGATTGCACCCGATAAATGCATATTGATTAGGGGTTCTGTTAACCACAACACTTTTCCGATGAATTAGATTTATATAATTATCCGCTTCAAAGTTGATTGTCGATATTTGAGATTTGTGTATGCCATCATTTACTCTCATCTTTCAACTATTATGTGCCGAGCAGCTAGATGTTTAATGTTATGGCGATCGTCAGAGAGCATTGAAATAAGAATTTCCCCTGCGTATGCAAAGCAACCATTGTCCTAAGTAACCTTTTTTAGTATTTGTTTTATTCCGTTTTGTGTGTTGTTTAGTAACCGAGTAATTTCCCATGAGCTTTTAGATCCCTTCTTTAGCTGTGGATTATATTTGATTGTAAACTATCCTTGGGCAAAACTTGGATTACATAGTACTTTTTGAGTGAACATAAAGACTCTGATGGGCAGCGAGTGCTCATTTGAAGGCGGATAATTATGTTCATCGTTGTCATCCATTCGACGAGGGACATATTTAGAATGAACCATTACAATGAATCATATGCCACCTCCAAGTCCAGTGAATTTCCTCTGCATCATTTATTAGACAAGATCGTTGGCAAAAATTAGATTCTAACCCACAGGGATTCGCCGGACCAACAGGAAAATCTTTGTCCACATGCTATTCCCTTCTTATTTCAATTTTTGAAGCCATAGAGAGTAATTTTCAAACATTATATCCTGAAATCGAGAAAAGTGTTCTCCGCACATACCAGAAATACCTGCTAGACATTTGCAAAGTTATTTCATCAAGATATAGCTCAGAAGCACAAACGAATAGGAACCCAAGAAACTTGTCCTACGCAAGATGGCTCACAAAGACGAATAAAATTATTCGCCTTTACATAAGCACTGATTGACCTTCAGAGTCTGTAGGTTCACTCACAAAGTATGTTATCCAAGTTTATGTCACAGGATGGTTTACACCAAATGTAATCCACATCTAAAAAATTGATCTAAAAACTTATGGGAATTTATTCGGCTACTAAACATCACAGAAAACGCCAAAAAACAAATACTACAAAAATTTATTTAGGACAATGGTTGCTTTTCACATCGAGAGCAAATTCTTATTGCAATGTTCTCTGACGATCGCCATCACATTAAACAACAAGCTTATCATCATATAAAAAATGCAAGAGGTAGAGTAAATGATGGCATACTCAAAGATGAAATACCTAAATGTTGTAGGAACAGAACTCCCAATCACTATGCAGTAACTGGATGCAATTTTGGGGAAGATACTAGAGGGCTGAATAGATTCCATTAATTTCACTGCATTACTCTGCTTACCTCATCATACACAAGCAGTAGAAATATACGTGAACGAGTATCACAGCAGCATCACACAACGTCTGTCGATACATAGAAGAGATGGACTAGGTTGATACCAAGGCCGGATCTGGAGGGTCCTCAAGGGGGGGGGGGCGATTTTAGAAATTTGGAGACTCCAATCTGATGCGCGGGTCGGGACTAATTTTTTTCACTGAGGGTCGGGTTTGGGTCCGGTTCACTTCCACTTTTTGCTGCGGGTCGAGTAAACTTCTACTTTTTTGCTGCGGGTCGGGTTTGGGCCCGGTTGACTTCTAGTTTTCTGCTGCAGGTCAGGTTGACTTATACTTTTTTCTGTGGGTCCGGTTAATTTCTACTTTTTGCTGCGGGTCGGGTAAACTTCTACTTTTTTGCTGCGGGTCGGGTTTGGGCCCGGTTGATTTCTAGTTTTCTGCTGCAGGTCGGGTTGACTTCTACTTTTTCCTGTGGGTCGCGTTTGGGTCCGGTTGACTTCTATTTTTTGCTGCGGGTCGGGTAAACTTCTACTTTTTTGCTACGGGTCGGGTTTGGGCCCGGTTGACTTCTAGTTTTCTGCTGCAGGTCGGGTTGACTTTTCCTTTTTTCTGTGGGTCGCGTATGGGTCCGGTTGACTTCTACTTTTTGCTGCGGGTCGGGTTAACTTCTACTTTTTGCTGCGGGTTGGGTTTGGGCCCAGTTGACTTCTATTTTTCTGCTGCGGGTCGGGTTGACTTCTACTTTTTAGCTGCGCCTAGCGCGCTGGGTTTGGGTTAGATTGACATACATTATTTCGGGCTTGAGTCAGTTTCGGATTGGGTTTTCACTATTGCGAGAAGGGTTCGGGTTGACCCGATTTTTGAAAAGTAAGTCTAAATATTTTTGAAGATAAAAACAATATACAGTAAAAGCTCCATAACGGACACGTCCAAATAATTATTTAGGGATACTTTTTAATCTTCAGAATTATGTAAAAAGTACTAATTTGGTATAAAACTGCTTGTCTCTTTATATCTAAGATCAGTTGTAATTCAGTAAAGAATGCTTTGAAACGTATCAAAAAACATACCGGGTGTCCCAAAATGGACTGACTGATTTTAAAATTCAATAACTTGCAAATGATGATAGCCATTTTAAAAAAATCTTGCAGGTTATGTAAGATGTCAGGAGATTTTTTGCTGCAATTTTTGATTTTACTTTACAATAGCAGCGATAGATGGCGCTGCAATCAATAGTCGTTAAATCGGGGCCCAATTTCTGGCCTTCCTCCTCCAGGCACAGATTTAACGTCTATTGCTTGCAGCGCCCTCTATCGTTGCTATTTTAAACTAAAATATAGAATCGCAGTAAAAAAACTCTTGATTAGGGGTGATTCCCAATAAATAATAAAAAAAAAAATCTGAAATTCAAAGCAAATTTTCTGAAAGATTACAGTAGAGGGAGGGGGGGGGGATTCAATCCTGGCACTAATTATTTTTGTTGCAGGTCGGGTTAACTGTTTTAGATTCGGGTCGATTTCAGGCTGAGTCGCTGAGTGCAGATTCTTGCGCAAGCTGTGTTTGTGTTAACCCGTTTCTTCAAAAGTTAGTTCAGTATATTATTTCAGATTAAAAACGATATCTATAATAATAAACATATAGATATATATATGTGTGCTGTTTTCTAAAGAGACCGCTGTATTTTTTCGACGACTCTTTGGTGAAATTTGCATTTCTTCCACGACTCATTTGACAAAATGCGCGTTTTCCACTACTCTTTGACAAAACTCGCGTTTTTCAGCAATCCTTTGACGAAATTCGAGTTTTATCCGCGATCCTTTGACAAAATTTGAGTTTTTTCGAGACTCTTTGACCAATTTCGCGTTTCTTTCGCGACTCTTTGATGAAATTCGCGTTTCTTTCGCGATTCTTTGATAAAACTTGCATTTTTTCGCAAACCTTTGACGAAATTCGTGGTTTTTCGTGGCCATTTGCCAAAATTCCCGTTTTCTGCCGCGATCCTTTGACGAAATTTAAGTTTTTTCTGCTGCCCTTTGACGAAACTCACTTTTTTCTCAATCATTTGAAGAATTTCGCGTTTTTTCAGCGGCCCTTTGACAAAATTCGCGCTTTTTCGGCGTCTCTTTGAACAAATTCACTCTTTTTCGTCGTCCTTTTGACAAAATTTGCGCTTTTTCCGTGATCCTTTGGAGGAATTGAAGTTATTTTTAGATTGACGAAATAGATTTTTTATGACGGCCATTTGTCAAAATTCGTGACTATTTTTATGTCCGAATTTAAGCATTGATAGTTTTTTTTTCTGAACCGAACGTCTTAACCCTCTCGCCGCGTATTTTTAAGCAAAATAGCTTCAAAAGTTGCGCAATTATTTTATTACATATTTCAAATCTTCATATATTTTAGAGTTAAAATATGCCAGAAACCTTTGTAAAAGAGTTTTTTTTTTTTTTTTTTTTTTTTTAATATAATTAGATCATAAAAAAAAGATTTGCTGTGGAAATCGCGGGTTGTGCAAATTTTGCTACTTTTACGTTGGCCGTGGAAATCGTGGGATGCGCAGCGAGAGGGTAAAATTTTTGGAAAATTCGGAACATAATCACCCCTGCTCCTTGACTTCTTACATAACTCTCCTGCAAGTATTTGTTTTAATAGCTGCCACCATTTGCAAGTTATTGAATTTTAAAATCAGCCAGTGCATTTTGGGACACCCTGTATGTTCATTAGCTATGGGATGATGGATAAAAGAAGCATTTAAAAAGAAATAAATCGGCCTTCGATATGTCAGTTAGAGGTTTCCCCGGGCTGAAATTTTCTGGCCCAAGTCCAGGTCCAACCCGCACAAAAAAATTATCGCCCGGCCCGGTATAAAAGCTAAAAAATCGACTCCAGCACAGCCTGCATTTTGCCTTTAAAACTATTCATAAAGCACACCACACTTACTTATGCTCATATTTCATTTTCAGATTATGTTCCAAATTCATGAATACATAAAAACGATATTATTAAGGACTATTTGGGCAATTATGTACATAAACACAACTTAAAAATATGAGACAATTACATTCAAATGAAAATCCAGTTAAAAAATCAGTTTAGAATGAAAGAAACGGATGATAAAAGAAAATCACAATTTTAAAGCTCTACAAGGAACTAGTATGCTGTGGCCATCACAAAACTTTCTTCTATCTCATACATGTCAATACTTCAAAATTCACTATCTCAGTGCCAATCTGTGTTCATCATGAGAATTCTAAAACTATGAAATTCCGTGCATTAGTTCTCGAGGTATGACTGTCACTGAAATAGGGTAAATCCAGCAAAATGCAGCATAGTAGCGCCACCTATTGGGTTATTTTCACCAGAACCTAATTATCACCAACTTATGTCAACGTCTAACTGAATATGAAGTGTGACGAAAATTCGTGCATTAGTTCTTGAGATAGAGGTATTGCGCAAATCATGACAAATGCAGCATAGAAGCGCCACCTGTTGAGCGATTTGCAACAACACATAATCAGCGGCAATATTAATCAAGTTATACTTAAATCTGAAGTTTGATGAAAATTCGTGCATTAGTTCTTGAGATAGAGCTATTGAGGAAATAGCTCAAAATGCAGCACAGCAGCGCCACCTATTGGGCGATTTACACAAACACGTAGTCAGCATCACTCCATATAAAGGACTGACTAAATCCGAAATTTGATGAAAATGTGTGCATTGGTTCTTGAGATAGAGCTACTGCAAAAATAGTGTAAATCCTGCAAAATGCAGCATAGCAGCGCCACCTGTTGGGCGATTTACACCAAAACGTAAACAGCATCCATTCATGTCAAGGACTAACGGAATCTAAAGTTTTATAATATTCCGTGCATTAGTTCTTGAGATAGAGCTTTTGCGGAAATCCTGCAAAATGCTACATAGCAGCGCCACCTGCTGGGCGATTTACACCAAAAACTAATCAGCACCAATCTATATCAGGGACTACCTGAATATAAATTTTTATTAAATTCTGCGCATTAGTTCTTGAGATAGAGCGCCCACAAAATTTGTGTCACATACAGACAGACAGACGGACAGACAGTCGGAATTTAGAGGAGTGCACAGGTCGCGATCGGGCCAGTAACGCTTATCATAAGGACTGACACGGACTGAACGTTTAGCTTTTATTCCGGGCCGAGGCCCGACTTGGAAATTTCGGCCAGTGCAGACCTCTAGGAAGAATGAAGTCCAGGCCAGGCTCGACCTGGAAGAAAAAGAAGTCTGGCCAGACCCGAATCTGCGGAAAAATTTAAGATCAGGACACGGCCCGGCTCTAAAAGAGGGAAGACCTGACCCAGCACGAGTCTTGTGGATTAAAACTGGCGCGACCCGGGACGGGTCGCGCCGCGCTCGAGCTTCGCCCCAAGTTATTTCTCGTGAGGATGCATAATACCGTTTTTCAAACCCTTTATTTGCCCAAGAGGGGGGGGGCGATCGCCCCCTCGCCCCCCCCCCTTAGATCCGCCATTGGTTGATACATAGAAAACGTATGCCAGTCTCTGATAAAAAAAATCACAATTTAGTGTATAAATAAAACATTTTGCTCAGATGGAAGGGTGGTCGAGTTATGCACTGTTGTGTCATGAAGTGCAGCCACTTCCACGTGATACCTCCTGGGCAGATTGGAAAGCAACTACGTAAGAGCTGTATTCTAAACAACAATTAGATGTATGATACAACAGCGTGGCAACCCCTTATTTTACCAAAAGTTGTCAGTTTTGCTCCAGTTATACAGAACAAATATAACGTTTTATCGTTTAAATATGTTAAGCCATTAATAATAAAGGTTTAAATAACACTTTGAAATAATAACCAGCTCTGCAGGAATTTTTTAATTTTTTTGAAAAAATGTCAAGTTTTACCCAAAATTTCGACTTTTGGACCAAAAGCGTAGACTCAAGCCATTTTTTTTTTCAGCTGTAATATTGCACGCAGATGATGTACTAGTATAAAGTCAACTTTTCGCACCTACCCGTTTTTGATTTTAAAAAATGATGTTTTTCGCTCCACCCTACTACGCATTTATATCGTCGCTGAGTTCCGTGTGCAGAGCAAAAAAGATGCAAGTTTTACTTTTTAGAAAACACAAATACAGTTGTTCTTATAATTTTGTCCATATCAGATGGCTGTATAAATCCATAATATATTTTATGAACATGAATTTTCCACATATTTCCATAAAAACTCATAAAATATTCTTCATTTTTCTTTTACCATTAAATTTGCATAAGTTTTTGGCCAAATGTAGCCAAGATTTGGCGATTTTTCCCTTGTCCTTATAATTTTGACCACCACTGTACATAATCGCGCGATTGCAAAAAGCGAGTTTTTCTCCAGGGAAAATACTTGTGTTTATCGTACTTAATCCTTTGAGGGGCAATTAATTGTGTTTCTGTAATGTCGAATTCGCATTGGATTCTGCATAAAGATTTATTTTAAAATAAGGAAAAGCAATTTTAAAACTCTTTTCCTCCAAAGTTAGAATAGTAAAATTTAATAAAATTTTTCTGGTGCAAATCTTCATTAATCGTAGGTGAGATAAAATATATCCCACCACCCTCAAGGGGTTAAGGGGACAGGATAAGCGAAATTCAACCAAAAAATTGATTTTTACTTTTTTATATCATTAAATAGTTTAAACTTTTATCTTTTCAAAGATATTACACATGTTTATATATATATATAAATGTTCGGTTTTTTCATTCTTTGTAAGAGCACTTCACACCAGTGGACTACTGTTTTTTAATTCAGATTCCTTGATTGGCACCACTTTTCTGAAGTGGTAAAATGCCCATTGTTTTCACCTTAACTAATATGTTTTTAAATAAGGCGAATTTTACTATTTCAAAAAAGCGGTGTCAATCAAGAAATCAGAATTTTAAAAAAGTAGTCCACTACCAACACTACTTCACAGCTTTAACTGACTTTTTCTCAAAACTTTGATATTTCAGGTTTGTGTTCCTTTTTTCCAATATCTGTTAAACGTAAGACTCAGATTTTTCTAAATACTTATATTATAGTGCATATTTCAGGGATTTCATGATTTGTTGAGAATTATTTATTTTAGGCTGTGAAATCTTAACAAAAATGCTAATTTAAAGATGTCTTTCAATAAATAATTAATAATCAATTTTCAGTTTCACTTAGAAAGAAAGTGGTCTATTAAAATACGTAAAGTATGTTATTCAAACTACTCTAAAAAACTCTAGACCTCTATCTTTCCCCATTTCTGAGAAAAGGCACGTAAAGTTGGTGTATTTTAACATGACCGAGATAGAGCTTACCCGGTCCCCTTAAGGCTTGTTATCAGTCTAGACTCAAATTTCCCTCTCTAATGCTAAACCTATGGGCTTGAAATGCATCCGTATTTTTAAAATCTCTCCTCGGAAAATTAAAATTTTTACCTACTGTTTTCTGTAAACTCTTTCTTGAAGAATCTTTCTTTCTTTTTTACTTGCCAAAATATTTCTAAAGTATATATTTAGTTTTATATTTTAAGTGTTAATATCTAAGTAAAGTATATTTTAATACTTTCAATGTAACTATTAATGCATTTAAAAAATATTTTGTTCAATAAAAAAGAAATAAACTTTCTTCAAGACGAGCATACAGAAAACAGAAGACCAAAATTTTAATTATCCGAGAGGAGATTTTAAAAATAAGAATGCATTCAAAGCCCATAGGTTTAACATCAGATTGTGGCATTTCCAGCCTGACTGATGAGAAGCATTAAAGTCAAGGAAACTTCCTGATCTGTAGGAATCGTCTATGAAATTTGTAATACGAACACCTAATATTTGGCTTTTTCGGTAAATTTTAACTTAGACCAAACAGGAAGTTATTCGGTCCAACTGTTTAGGAATGACGAAAGTTTAAAGTTTGCAACATCTAATGATAAATGAATTTGTAATTCTTATATAACAGATTGCAGTGTTTGTAGTTGTTTGAGCATAACTCAAACTAATGGACAGAATGATCTTTAACTTTAGATTCATATTTTTTAAGTTGCTTTAGAAATCGATTTATACAAACAAAATTCACATGTTCAACCCCACATTTAGTTCGAAAAGTAATTCCAAATTATATATAATTGAAAAAAATCGAAAAAAGAAATATAAATTTTAAGTTACATATTTTTTAACATGAAATCGATTTCTAGAGGAATCAAATATGGGAATTCAAAATTACACCTCAACCTGTCAAGTATTGTATAAATTATCCATAAAAATCTACACAATCTAATAGATTTTGCAACTATTAAAATTTAATTTCACATTAAGAGTTGCAAACTTTAAATTTTCATAATTGTTAAACTTCTAGACCGAATAAAAAGTTAGAGCCTCCTGGTACTGAACTATCAGATCCCGTTGAGCATTTAATAAATTTATTTATTTTTTATTTTTTTGGCTTTTTTTTTTTTTTTTTTTTTTTTTTTTTTTTTTTTTGCACTTTATTTTGTGACTCTAAATCTGGTGCCCTGTAGGATTTTAATTTACGTTTTCTAAATTTATAAATAAATTCGCATTTTCTTATATAAATTTTAAAAATTTAAGGATAAAACGAATAAGCTGGGTACTTTAAAGAACAGAATTGATCCAAGGAACTCAAAAATAGTGGCAAAAGTTGGTTTTATCATTTGCAAAGTTAAATGTTGTACAGTATTTATAAGAAAAGTGCTTCCAAACCCTAATTTGGGCATAGCATTTAATGGTAGATATTGTTTCTGGTTACTGGTATTTTGATACCAGTATCATTTTTATACCATGTAACATTTTTTTTACCTTGTTAAAAAATATGTAACTTTAACTTTATATATATATATATTTTCGATTTTTTTCAATTTTTATCTCTTTGCGATAGAATTAGTTTGGTATGAGGTATACTTTAATACTGTGCCAGTAAACATATATATATATATATATATATATATATATTTAAGATAACAAAGTGTTTGCTTGAAAAATAAACTTTACGAAACTTTTATAAATGCAACCAAAGCCAAAAAGTTTTGTTGATAAAATATACATGTGATATGTATCAAAAAAGAATTTTTATGACGACAGAAAACTTCACAACAAGAAATTTCATTGTGATTTTACTTCTAATGTTAGAGTAATAAACCTAGGAATACAACACAACGTCATAGGCAACAGTATTTTCATAGCAACGAGTGCATGTTCAAAACATGATTTTTTATACAAAAGTTATTTATTTATAAGTTAGAAAAGTACGTACTTTCCATTTAAATGGTCTTGGACAAAAACGTTATAGTTCTTTTAAAAATAGCGGAAAGATTCCGAATTTATTATTTAAGATTCCGTTTTCGATTTGTGTTAAGAACCTTTACTAAAATATTGCTCTGTATATCATATTAGAATAATGTAATATGTATTTTCTCGGATCTTTTCATTTTATTTTAACCCTTAATTGCATAGTGATGTAAATTTCCATCACCTTTTTATTTAATTTTTAATACATAAATTAAATTCTTACAATCACTATATTTATATAGAAATATTAATGCTTTAAAACTTACAAAAATACGCTACTAAATAAAGTTAAAAAACTATCTTAAGATTTCTGGTGTCTAATCCTTAATATAAAAATAAAAAACACAATTCTAAAAGAATAACTCATGCATTTAAGGGTTAATAGAACATTTTAATTATTTAAAAGCAAAGAAAAAAATACCAGACACTAATAGCCAGAAAAATTCTTGAAGGAATCCCCGGATAACGCTGGATGAGTCAGATAGTGAAACAACAAAATAAAATTTGTATGATAAAATTGCATCAATGGAAGTTGAAGTTACATTAGATTTGAATGCCAAACAATCTGCAAACATTTACTATCTCTATTTTTAATACGGGTACCGATAAGTACTGTAGCTTTCAAACATAATATTTAAAAACACGTTTTTTTAGGATTGCTTAATTTAGGATGTAGAACTTACCAAATTGATGGAGGGATTTATAGAAATCTACGGTAATTAAGCTTATTCAATGCTGTTTTGAAAACTTAAATTGAATATCTATTTCTCTAAACATCGAATATCTATTTTTCTAAACGGCAGTAATTATGGATACATGCTAGTGTAATACTTTTGATACTTGCATTAGTTACTGCGAGAAGAAACATTTCAAAAAAATATTTTTACAACTTTCTAAAATATTCTGTATTGAGATCAAGCTATAAATATTCATAATGTAATTTTCGATAGAGTCTATTTCATATTTTACTTGATTATTGTTCAAGATTAACCGCTTATCACAGTGAATGTTTCTCTTCTTCTTCTTTAGGAGTTTCCCCATATTTGAGGTTTTCCTCAACCAATAGCTAAATGTAACTTCCTTCGCCACTCAACTCTGCCCTCCTCCTCTGCATCTCTCACTCCATGTTTTTCTATATTCTGTTTAACACTAGAACGCCCGGAATTATTACTCAAGTTTCATAAAATTATTTGATACCAGAATTTTTATTTAAAATTATTTGATTGTTTTATTTAACGTAAATCTGCGTTGTTTAAATTTAACTTATTTTATGAAAGAATTTCTGGTTTCAGTTGACAGTCAATCATATGGTCGGAGTCGGATCGATTCCTTCCGGGCGTTCTAGTGTTAAGGTTATCGCTCTAACATTTTCTTGGTCTTCCTCTTCTGTTCCTTCTTTCCACTTGCCAGTTCATTAGTGACCTTGGCAATCTACTGCTTTCCATCCTTTTCACATGTCCAAACCATCTCAACCTTTTCTCATCTATCTTCTGCATAATATTTGTCCTCACGTTTAATTGATTTCTTATTTTGATGCCTATCTTTCTTTCCGATCTCGATATACTTGCCGATCTCCTCCAATAATCCATTTCTATTGCCAATAGTTTCCATTCATTTGATTTATTGATTGTCCAAGTTTCTCACCATATAGTAAAATACCTTCAATGATTATCTTATACATATTTTTTCCCTCTTAGTTATTATATTACCGCTTCATAACACAGAGTTTAATGCTGATATTGCTTTCCCTTCTTTATTTGACATGTATTAGTTTTGCATATAAATATCACCAGGTTTATTACTGGCTTACTAATACTGACAATTTCCGTTGCCTTCCACAGAAGTTAGTGAATATTTACATTGCTATATTTTTGTTCGACAAAACAGATATTCCTCAGAGTAAAGTGAATAATATAATTTAATATTGCATTTCCTTATTATAGTGATTATTATAAATAGCTAAATGTTAACTTTTTAAACATATTACTGCAATCTGAAAAAATATTTATTATGTCTGAAAAACTTCATTTCTGACATTTATATAATTTACATGTTTATGCGTATTTTTCAAAAATTAAACCATAAATCCTCTCTTTTATGCGTTGGTCATAGCTATGCCATGTTTTATTACATCCCTTTAATTGAGCATAAATTAGATACCATTGATTAAAATTAGTAGAAACATGGGAGATAAATTAAATATTTTTAACATTTAGAGGGTAAATATGTAAAAATATATACATATATTTTATATTTCTATTGAACCAATAAAAATAGAAAATCCAATATAGTAAGATTTTTTCCCTTTCTAAGAAAGAATACTCTATTAGTACTTTCTAAAAGCTGCACATGTAAACACTATTTTCGATCAAGTTTAGGTAGTAATGAATATGTGCCTTTGAATTGTGGTTAGAAAACCCTTAACCCTCCGTCTACCAGACGGGTCCAATGGACCCGATGGGTACATTCGAAATATTTATTCTAACCAGAAATTTCTTTAAAATAAACTAAATATGTAAACCAGACAATAATGAGTTAAGTAAATAAGTTCAATAGTTTTAAATAAGAATTCTGATGTGTAATATTTTTATAAAACTTGAGTAAAATTTTCGGTAGTTCTAGGGTTAAAAATAGTGATTAAATATTAATTTACCTTTATTAAAAAAAAAACAAATACACATTCATACATATATAATTGTGTCTGTGTTATAGGTATCAGTAATGGCGAATAATAAATTAGTAATGTTTTTGCTACATTAATGCCTTAAATTTTGATTTGAGATAATTTCATTTTCCTATGAATCTCAAGAAGACCAAAAGTCGCATTCGGTTCACTTTCGTCCTCAAAAAAAAACGTTTCGGTTGGACACTAATCGAAACATCTGCTCCCGAATTTTAAATGATTGTATGTTTTTTGTTTGATTATTTTTCTAGTATGTGTCACCAAATTATTGTAGAACTCCGCTTTAACACCAGAACTTCCACCATTTTTTCCTATGACTAATTATCGTCTTATTTAAGATAAACAAATCCGTGGTGAAATATTGTTCAACGATTGTTCCTGTCGTAATCTGGCCATATTTCAGTGTTACCTGTGGGCTACTTTTTTTTAAAATTCAGATTTCTTGATTGGCACCACGTTTTTGAAATCGTAAAATTCGCCTTATTTAATGACATATTAATTAAGGCGAAAATAAGGGCAATTTTACCATTTCAAAAAAGTGCTGCCAATCAAGAAATCTGATTTTAAAAAAGTAGCCCATTGACAGCACAGCGCTATTTATACATTTCAGGGGAGGTAAAGAATGCGTATGAATTTCGAGGAAATTTGAATTCGAGGAACATAAAAGCGGGCTCATACTGTATATCATTTGTACTGTCCATCAACCGTTGCTATACTTCTCGTATGAGTTTCTCATTCTTTGCTCGGAGAATTTGCTCCCGTAATTTCTCGAAAACTATGGAATATAGGGGGATAGCTTTTTAACCGACTTCAAAAGAAAGGAAAAACTTTTCAATTCGGAGGTATGTATTTTTTTTTATGTATCTTCACCGATTACTCCAAAACTACGCGGCCGATTCATGTGATTTTTTTTTTTTTTATTGAAAGAGGATATTTTCAAACTGGAACTTTCATTGTAATCTGTTAAGTACTTTTTAAAATTCAACTATTAATTGTATGTATTAATTCAACAAAAAACAAAAAAAATAAACATCTTCAAAATATTTCATTTTCAACAATTTTCAACAAGTGACGTAGCGCTATCTGTTTCACGAAAAAGTCATTACCCGATTTTTCTCCCTCTCTATACTATTTTGTTTCTAGGATTGTTGATTAATACGGGGTGGGTGAACAATTCCTGAAAATTTTTTATAATTTAGTATAAAATTAAGTAATTAGCGTACAAGTGTTCGGTCGACAAAAGCGTGTATTTAACCCTTTATGTACTGAATTATGAATTCATGAAAACTTCTAAAGCATTTTTCGTGAATTTTCTAAACTACATTAGAAGATTTACATAATCATTTAATAAATTTTAGAAGGATTTTAGAAGGACTGGAGGACTTAGAAGAATTAATTACATTTGAATTTATAGGGATTTTGTGCAATATTTATAATCCCACTCAAATCTTTTACTTTAAATATTTTTCTGAGTATTTTGTAGAATTAGGAAATGCACAAATATAATGTTCTTACAATAGAAATATAGAAATATTTCCGAATTGAAAAATCCCCCCCCCCATCTCCTAACGCTAAGAAAGCTGAAAAGATGCGAAGGCAAAAGAAACTATCCTTTTAAAAATATTTTTGTTTTGTGTAATTAATAATGCTTTTGGAACAAATAAAGTAATGCATCTATAATTCATTATAAACTGTATTACAACTAATCGACGTATTTGAATTTTACAACAAGTTATTTTAATGGTACGTATAAGTACAGTCAATTAGGGTAACTTTGAACCATGGGGTGTAATTTTGCACCACCTCCTATTTTTCAATATTTTTGACTCTAAAAGACTAAATAAACTCTAGAACTGTGCTCTGTTGGCAAGGTTCTAAACTAAGATTTCTACCCTTTATTTTAGAAAATAAATTAGCAACATTATACACAATTAAATGCATCATCTAACTATTTTTGTGAAGTACTGTTTTCAAGGTAATTTTGAATGCTGTTTTGAAGTTGTTGTAATCCAGTTAAATTTTCATAGTAAGTAACAATATACTCATTTATCAGACATATTATTATCTAAATGTTGTAAATGTGTTAATATTTTGTGATTATTTATTTATTAATAGTTAATAAAATGTAAAATAAGACTGTCGAAAATTTCCCATATTTGCAAGTATATTTTATATAAATGCTGAAAGTGTGCGTTAGATATAACATGTAAATATGTTCACAAATATGTGTAAAATACATAAAATTCATTTAGAGGCGTGATTAGGGGCGGAGCTACTCAAATTTGACATTTCATACGTTCGACGTTTTTTATTCTTGTTTGAATAATACTAGTACTTGTATGTATTACTGTAACTATGGATATGTTATTGAGTTAAAACATTGAAAATTGTTTTTCACTGCATTTTTATATTTTATATGAACAATAAATAGGTTTTTTTTAATTTCTAAATGTTCATGGTTGTCTTCTTCCACTTTTCTATGAAAATAGAGAAAATGCGGATCAAAGTTACCCTGATTGACTGTACTGTCAGTAGATAAAGGGTTAATAAATAATTTTTAACTGTTTATAAAAATAGATTAGATTCCGAAAAAGCCACACAACTAACTATGCTGACCACCCAACACTGAAAATTAGCTTTTACGAAGCTTATTATATTCATATACGTATTACTTCCTTGGTGAATGACTTGACTTGCATCACTTTCCTCTCTCTTCTGTGGAGGGATACTACGTAGTGTCACCTACTTTTCTGTATTTTCCTGTCAGTTCGGCATTTATTTAGGATATATAAATTCTTACTTTCGCTGCTTCAGTTAATGGACAGTATTCTTGTGACGTCACAGTGGGAATCACGTGGTGTAAAAATAACGACTAGCGCATTTGGTTCGGTATCGTGTCCTTTGGTGCAGCATGAATACAGATAAATGGATGCGTAAAACACTGCTGATTTATTCTGTACGAATTATTTTCGATAAATATTTATATATATATACTAATTAAAATCCGTATATACTTATTAATTAAAATTTAAAAAATTTATTTTATAAATAAAGTTAAGAATGTGCATTCAATTGCTTTAAAATAGAGAAAAGAATTCATGTATAACTCATACCTGTCCCTGAAAAAGTCTAAAACTTCAAATAAAAATAAAATATAAGCATAAATTTTCAAAACACAATGCTTTTCAATGGCGCGGTTATGAATGTTATTCCCAAGCAGACGAATTTTTATAGCCTCGAACCAAAAGGGAGAATATGGTCCATTCAGTAGACAGTACTTGGGGCTATGACCCAGGGGTTCTTTGAACCCGTTTTAAACTTTTAACTTTTTTTCCTTGTACTGAGAAAGGGATCCAAGAATTCTTGTGGCTTTTGGCGTCATGGTAGGTATTGTACGTATTTGAGAGTTTGAACGGTGTAAAATTATAGCTTATATATTTAAAACTCGCAAGTAGTAATTGATTTTTACGGATAAAAAAAAACGGATATTAGTCAATTAACGAAAAAAATCTCGGTAGCACTGCTGCCACGAAACTTTCCGTGAATTGAAGAAAGTATTTATGAGATTGTACTGTTAGGCTGTTACCTCGATGTAACTATGTCACTCAGCAACCAGGAGGACAGAATTTGTCTGAGTTTTCTGTAAATGACTTAAAAAAAGCAGGAGGCTCTTAATTCGACCCATATGTAATTTTTTATGTATGTACACCGTTTGCTGCGAGAAGTTTTTACTTTTAGATTATATTATTCAAACAACTATGTGTATATATATACAGGGTGTCCGAAAAGTCTGGAAACGGTCGAATAACTCGATAAATACAAAGCAGATTGAAAAACGAAGATATACGTGTTAAATATTTTTTTAAAAGCTACTCAGTGATACCACATTTGACTCTCGCAACCGACCCCCCCCCCCCCCCCGGGGATCAGAGGGGGTCCAACTTTGAAATCTTGAATGATAACCCCCATTTTTTATTGCAGATTCGGATTCTACGGACAAAAATATGTAACTTTTGTATTTAACATTATTTTCTAATATTCGTTGATCACGGTGTAATCGAGCAAATAAAACAGATACATATTTTGGTTTTCCCAACCAGGTTTTGACATCTCGAAATCTGATTGGACAGAACTTTCATCGTCAAAGTAACCGTCTTTTGCGGGAATAGTGTTTCTCGAAAACCATCAGTGGTGGTTGTTTCGATGACGCTTTATATGCTTTTTCCATAAAAATTAATAGAAATATATTAAATTAGTAGTGTATTTGCATATTTTTTTATCCTGTCAATCATTTCAAAATAATAACCTGCGTATTTTGATTTTTTTAACATGTAAATATACACCTTTCCTACCGGACAGAAAAAGGATAGTCTTTATTATTTGTGGGCGGAGTGTGCAGATATTCTGCGTTTTGATGGCCTTTGCTGTTTATTTTAAAATACTATCACCTAATTCAGGGGGCTGATGCTGGTATGCAGTTTTTTAAAATTATTACTAAAGAACAAAATATAGGACAAAATATTAAAAAAAAAAAGATATAAAAACTTTTTATGCTGTCTAAGCAAAGGATGGGGAAGTAGCGTAAATTTCAGTGGGGGTGGAGTTATATATTTTGATGATTGATTAGTTACTGAACTTCAAAATATCAAGTCGGGCAGACACTTCTTCAATAATTCTTATAAACGCAATAATTTATTGCAATTTAAAATATTTTTCAATTTAACATTTTTTTCATAATTTTAAAATTAATAATTTTAAACAGTTGAAAATTTTTGATATTTTAAACTTTTTTCATTTAAAAAATAATTAAACTCTTTAAGCTCTCTTGATTATTTCTCGGGAAGACGACGCTTTAATTTTCATAGGGGAAGGATGATGTAGAAAATTGTTTAATTATTTATAAATTATTACAATAAAATATGAAATGTGACAAAATACAGGGTGTCCGAAAAGTTTGGAAACGGTAGAATAACTCAAAAAATTCATATAAGATTGAAAAACAAAAAAATACGTGTTAAATATTTTTTTTTTAATGCTATTCCGTGATACCAAAGTTGACACCCCACCCCGACCACCTGGGGGTCAGAGGCGTTCCAACTTTGAAATTGTAAATGATAATCCCCATTTTTTATTTCAGATTCGGATTCTATGGGGGGGGGGGGAATGCGCTACTTTTGCTTTTAACATTTTTTTTTTCGAATCTTTGTAGATGACGGTGTAATCCATCAAAATGTGTCAGATACATATTTTGTTTTCTCAACCATGTTTTGCAATCACAAAATGTGATGGGCCAAAGCTTTCGTTGACAAAGTGGGTCGCCTTTAGCTGGAATTGTGCTTGTCGAAAACTATCAATGGAGGTTGTTTCGATGGCAAAAGTGCTTTATATGCTTTTGTCATGCAAATTAACAAAAATATACTGAATTAGATTTCTATTTGCGTTTTTATTTTATCCATTCAGTCCATTCTAATCAATTAACCTGCGTTTTTTTTTTAATATATATATATATTGATGTGTAAACATGTCCCTCCTCTTCCGAACAGAAAAAAAAGATAATCTTCGTTATTTGGTAGAGGTAGGCCAAAGCCGCCTCAAGACTACAAGCCAAACACAAGATTTCGTGACGTCACGACGCGGGGCTTAGATCAGCCGTGAAGAGCACATGCGTTATTAAAACATATTAATTCTTTCCTCTATATTTCAACTTATTATCACAGCATATGGGAAAAAAATAAAAACTTATAGTTTAAAGAAGCTAATTAAGTGCTTTTTAATCAATTTCGATCACTCGAAACAATAATAATAACGATAACACAAAAACAATATTTATGAAATAATACCACTGTGTCAATGAAAATGTGCATCAGAATTAAAGTTACATTAAAGAAAATTCGTTCGTTAATGAAAAGAAAATCCCAAGTATTAAATTTATTTTAGTAGACAGTTTCTATTATTTATTCTACTTTGAAATTTAGAAACAATATCAATTATCTATTTGGTATATATTCAAAAACAAGACATTATACATTATTACATACATATATATATATGTAAATATAAATTTGTAGTTTAAACACATAAATCGAATTATTTTGCTTTCAGTTATTTCAAAATACATAAATAACAATAAGTGTGCCAATCAAAACCCACATTTAAAAATTAAATAAAGTGGAAGAAAAGTGAATGTTAAATGAAAACAAATTCAAGTTGTGTTATCTGGGAGCACGGCAGTGCGTCCGCCAAGTTCGCACAAGCCGTAAGCTACCTTTTCCTGAACCATTTCGGCATACTTTTCTGCCCCTCATAACGTCGTTTTAGGGAGAGATATAGAAATTTTTCTTTTATACACATGTTCGTATGGTCAAACTGAACTAAGGTTCCACGATTTCATGTTTCTATATTTAGTAGTTTTTGAAATATTAATTTCCGAAAAAGCGCTTTTTTGTCACTGACTCACTTCGCATCATCAAATAACTATGGTACTTCTAAAAGTCGTAGAATCATGAAATTTCACAAGTAAGTCGGGTTTGTAGCACAATTAACCAGAAAAATCTGAAAACACAGAATTTCCACCTCTAAACCCTTCAAATAGGGGGTGTTCATTTGGCCGTGTAAACAGTTCCTTAACACATTCATTTGTGCCAATGTCGGTCGCCAAAACTCGATTACAGAGTTTTGAAGAGAGTCACGTGATTTCAAGCAGAATAACAGTTTATATATATGCTTTTCCAAAGAAGTTTGTTAAGTAGAAAAAATGAATATACCTAAAAATTTTAATCAGCATAGGTTATGATATATTTACGATATTAAAACAATAAAACATTTAACAAAATATAAACCGCAATTCGGTACGTTTCCGATACAGTAGCCTTGGCGAAATACAGAAAATAGCGTTGACGAGAAAAGAAATTTGATAATAACGTATTTTCTGGCAACCTATTTACTGTGTCATACACACAAGCAATTTTTTCCATATGTATACAATTTATTTAATGTAAGGAACCCGTTTATTTATTTTTATATACAAACATAAATAATTTGTATATAAAAAATAATATTTTATACACGTATAAATAAAATGTTTATATGTATAAAAAAATACATATATAAATAACATAAAAGTTTAACAGGTTTGTTTTCATAGTTGTTTATATCATTTGGCAACATATCTCAGTTTCTGAAGTCCGAATTGCGCCAAGATTTAAAAAAAAATGCCAAGGTCCCTATAGTGGAAAAATATCCTAATTTCATATGAAAGTTTAAAAATCTCCTTTTAATTAAATGAAATGTGTAACTAATAAACTGTCTTTAACGATGTGCGACAGATGCGGCGTCCGAAGTCCGCTTCTAATGTTATTATATTGTATTATTAGCCTACTTACTGTTAATTTAATGTTAATTTTAAATCTGTAAAAGAAAGATTATAGTTATAGATAAGATATGTTGGTCGCCAAAACCCGATTACAGAAAATTAGCCTGAGTTATAAAGGTGTCACATGATTTCAAGCTGAATGAATTTTTATATGCTTTTACAAAAATCTTAATAAGGCAAATCTTTCAGTTTATCTGTACATCTTTCTATCTTTTACTTCCTTAAAACAAATTTGGTACTTGTTAGTTATGCCGTCGACCAAATTACTGTCGCCAAATTGTAAGATTAAATGCCAATAATGATTGATCGTAAATGTCACATTCACTTGACTAACACGTGTTTACGTTATCAAGTGATTTTTATTTCGACGTTTTATTAGTATTTTTATTAATGTTATACTAATTTAATTGTTCTTTCATTATTTAAAATAAAAAATTATGTTAATTTGTCCAATTTGGCGAGTGGTTTGGCAATTTATATAATTTGGCGAAATTGGCCGACGGGATAGCTAACAAGTACCACAAATTTTATTAAAGACCGGGAGCACAGATCATCACCTCATCGAGTTGTCGGCTGAAATTTTAGGATTAGTTAAATATCGATTAGCGTATTGAAATGTAACTGGTCTGCCAAGTCATATCTTTGTGGAAACCACCTACAGACCCGATTTTACGAGTTTGGTGGATTTTCCACTGTGTTTTCCTGCACCCATTCCTCCATGTTTTCAAACTTTTGGATGCAGGAAAATACAATAGTAAACCTATCAGTTAACCACTAAAATTAGGTCTTTAGGTGGTTTCTACAAAGATATGACTTAACAGACTAGTTGTATTTAAATATGCTAATCTAGTTTTAACTAATCCTAAAATTTCAGCTGTAAACGCGATGAGGTGATGGTGTGTGCAGACGCCTCCCGGTCTATTATAAATGTCGGAATTCTAATCTCAATAGCACTCTGGTCAATCTGGCAATTATCCCTACTATTTATGGAACACTATTCCTTTAAGTGCGTTTTAGTGATGTTAATGAACTTATGCATATGCATCATACATATTATACATATGCATATAATACGTAATACATTTGATTCATACATATTATAGGTATGTGTATAATACATAATACGTATGCATCATTATGACGTCAGAATAAACATAACATTTTTCTTCGCCAGATTTGAGAATTGACATGGTATATTACCAACTTTGGCGGCACTTCGCTAAATGTCGCCAAGCTTGGCGAATATTTGACCCTAGCGGCTATTTTTCAATGAGTTAATTATTAATGCGAGCCATCTATTTTTATATTTCTGCATATCATCTGAATAGTTAAATGATATAACGTATAGCATATTTCCAAAGTGCTAATAGTTTCGTCACTGCCCAAAACCTCTTCTAATGTTATTATATTGTACTGTTATTATACTTACTGTGACTATGTTGTTAATCTTTACACCGCCAAAACTTCTGTATTATATAAAGAGAATTTACGGAAACTATTAAAGCATTGAAACTGCCAGTTCTCCTTATGATTATTATAATTCTATAATATGTAACCTATTAATCGATATGTGCGTCAGAAAGAATCTTCTATAATCCGGTTCCTGGCATTTTAGTTTTCAGGTTTCTAATAAAATTAGCACAGAACTTAAAACTATGGCACATTGGCTAATCCTTCAACACGATCAGATGAGAAGAATGGTAGCTTTTCAAATGGATCATGGCAGTGAGCCGGTAGACCTTCTATTTTTCCGTAATCGAGTCTATTGAAAAGGTTAACGTGAAACAAAATGATATTAGCATCAATATGGTTTAATGCAAATGCAGATATTGTCAAAGGATTTCATAAGAGCCATTTCACTTGTACCCAGTCGTATCAGTTAAAATACAACAATTGGCAGTGAGCCCAATCAGAAAATATTACTTTATAGGATTAAAAATTACCGCATTAGAGAACGAATCGTAACTGCTAAGGAAACATGCATAAGTGAGTTATGAGATATTTGTCACCAAAGATGAAATACATAACAGCACAAAATATATGATGTGCTTCCATGATCGTAAAGAGTTCTTGATTTCTCTATCAAAAACTTCCGACTTGCCGAAAAAATGGGCAAGTAAATTAAATTATGAATAACAGTAACATGATGCAACGTTTAACATGGAATTAATACGGTAAATACTGCTTGCTAGAGGCGGCTAGTACTTTCTCTCTATTCTAAAAGAAAGTAACTACCGCTGTCACCGCCGCCGCCGCCGCCGCCGGTTTTGATTTTTTTGTGACCGGAGGCCTTTCTTCGTTAATATTAACAAAAATAATGCATACAAAAATATGAAAATCGATGGTTTTATACAGAAATGTTTGATAAACACGCTGATGCAGACAGTTTTCAAATCGAAGAATTATTTTAAGAGTTATTTAATGCTAAAGTTGGACAAAATCGTTCCACTAAAAAAGTTTTATAGCAGCAAAAACTATACATGGCAGTGTAATCATTTTTAGATCATTTTATGCGTTAGAATTTGACGGAGTGCAGATTGCATTAATTTTTTTATTTTGACTCATTTTTTCAGGTTTTATTTCTATTTTAAATTCAAATTTTCAGCATTTCTAGAGATATGTTTTACAGATTTCAGAAAATTGTACTAATTTAAACTGTTGCCAACTGTATAAAAAGCGCAGGCAATAATGTTTGCTTCAAATAAAAAATTTATTTACACGTGACTATTATAAACAGGAAAAAACTTTCAAAGTAGAATTAAATAATTACGTATAAAAAGCAGGAACTTATTAAAAATTACGTCATAAAAAGTATACACGTGAATTTTAAAAGAGAAAGGATATTGTAAAATAATAAATTCATTAACATGCGTTACAAGTCTTAGGAGAAATTACGTCATATTTACGTCACATTATAGTTATTACATAAAATGCGCACAAAATAATATTGCAAAAAAGCTTAAATTTAGAAATTGCGCTAGATATTTATTTGATATTTTGAGAATTAATTTAAAATGTCTCATTTAAAAGAACTTTCTTTTCGCTTTGTTAAAAAATACCAGGAGACAAAGACTCTCTTTACTTAATTCCTTTTATATTAGCTTATTTTGAAATGTTGTTACACGTGTCTACGTCATCAAGTTATTTTTATTTCGACGTTTTATTTGTGTTTTTATTAATGTTGTACGAATTTATTTGTTCTTTCGTTATTTAAAATAAAAATTATAACAATTTGTATAATTTGGCGAGTGGTTTGGCGATTTATATAATTTGGCGAAATTGGTCGACAGGATAATCAAGTAGTACCGCAGCGGATTTGGCGTTAAAATTTCCCAATCAAAGAGAAATGAATAGAAATTCGTTTATAGGGAGATCGCCACTGTTTTTTAAATTATAATTCAATCTTTCGAAATCTTTTTAAAGCCGATCAAATTAGCGTGCATTTAGAGTCTGCGGTGTCTGGACGGGGGTTGGCGAGCGTAGCTCGTAGGGGGCCGAGCCCCCTAGTAATATAAAAATAAATAAAGTATAAATTTGTA
Source organism: Maratus speciosus (assembly GCA_963932465.1). Lineage (NCBI taxonomy): Eukaryota > Metazoa > Arthropoda > Arachnida > Araneae > Salticidae > Maratus > Maratus speciosus. The sequence goes on from OZ010789.1 coordinate 276,899,279, forward strand.
AAGCTCAATAAAATAAATTTAGGTATTTGTATGTTAGCCGGGCGCAAGTGGCAAATCGCCAAATACTGTTCCCAACTCCATTGTTTATATTGCATTCATTTCATTTAAAGATATATACTTTTCAGTCATCTCATTTAAAATAGATGCATTTCCCTCCTTTTATTTAATAGAATATTTAACATAGAAATAAATAAATAAATAAATAACAAATAATAACATAAACCAAAATATTTTATTTGAAAATCAAAGCATTGTTTCTAATTTACACATGTGAAAAATGAAAACTGCTATTGGCGAAAAAACAAAAGGCTAATGAGGAGATTTGCTCCCGGCTAACATAAAAGTACCGAAATTTAAGTTTTTTCATATTAATATAGTTTAGAATAACAAACTTGAAAAAACATACAAAAAGTAGTGATATCCCAACAAAAAGTTTTCGGTAAAAAAAAAAAAAGCGCCAAGTTCTCCTTAATGTTTCGGCCAGGAAAAGTAGTGATAGCTGAAATTCGCAAAAGTTAAAAGCCAAACATCCCAAATCTTTCATTGAAAATGGCTTCCTGCGACTTGGCCGTTAATGCTTTCGAGAGAGTTTTTCAAAATTTAAAATATGTACAAATGAGCTACATGCCAACTACTATTTTTGATTATTTTAGGCATTTTGTGGCACAGAGTACAGAAATAAAATACACATTTGAAAAAAGCATTTAAACAACTTCAGTCTATTTAAATGCTTAGAAGCCAACTACTAATTTTGATTATTTTAGGCATTTTGTGGCACAGAGTACAGAAATAAAATACACATTTGAGAAAAGCATTTAATCAACTTCAGTCTATTTAAATGCTTAGAAGTTAAAAATAACAAAATACTTGTATTCAGGAGATAATATCCATAATTGCTAAAACATAATTAGTATCAGCTTTTAACAGTTTATAAATCGAATACCTCTTAATGCATAGTTGCCAACCTCCCGATTTTTTTCATACCAATATTTTTATTCTAAAATACTTGCTTTATACAATCGCACAATTTATGCAATTAAATAAAGCGAACGTTTTTGTGAGATTTTACTGGTATCCAAAAAATCGGGAGGTTGGCAACTATGTTAATGTATGCAAACAAACTATAATAAATGTTCAAACGAAAAAAATCTCTTTCGTCAATACACAAGATTTCAATATTATACAATAAAATATAATTTGCATTCTAATATTACTTTTAATATTTAAATAATTTATAAATGCGTAATTTCCAATCATTAATTTTGAAATGCTGTAGAACGCATTAACGGCCAAGTCGCAGGAAGCGATTTTCAATGAAAGATTTGGGATGTTTGGCTTTTAACTTTTGCGAACTTCAGATATCACTACTTTTCCTGGCCGAAACATTAAGGAGAACTTGGCGCTTTTTTTTTTTACCGAAAACTTTTTGTTGGGATATTTTTATTTTAATCGGGCTTGAAATTATACAGTAAATATCCTATTAAATATTAAGTGATTTGAAACCTGCATATAATAAATAGTAAAATTAAAGTATACATGACATTAAGTATTCTTATAAATAAATTTTCGTACTGTAAACTTTACTTATCAGAAATGGGTAATTTTCACATAAAATCCATTAAATTAAAAACCACAAAACTGTCATAATACTAAAACAACACAAGTTCATGAAACAGAAAATTATTATTTAGTTTTGTATTAGTTTGATATATTATGTAAGGTATAAGCAATAGATTTTTAAAAAGTGTATTGACATATGAAGAAAAAAATAAAAGAAAGAAAGAAAAGACTTTCATCAATTGGAATTAAAATATTCCTAATTTATGTTCATTTTCCTCGAATGTTTAGGTAATAGCTGATAAAAAAAAACATCGAAAAACACAAAAACCTTCCACAAATATAAATATTTCATTTCCAAAATAATGTTGTGTGGGTTCTTAAATGTTTGTTCACATCTTTTAAGCTTAAAATAATCAATTTTTATGAGATGAAAAGTATTTTTTGACTAGATCTAAAAGTAAATTTATAATTATAGAATAATAATTTTATTTATTGTTACTTTTAATTAAACATTAAAATGTATATGAAAACACATAGGATTTTTGCGAAGAAGGTGTGTGTGTGTGGGGGGGGGGGGGGGGGGGCAACTACTGTTTTGCATAAGGGTACTAACAACCCTTCCTCTAGTCTTGTAAATAAATTGTTTACATTTGTGGCAAAAATAGGGAGATTCAAAAACATTATCCCCATAGCTCTATTTACGCAGTACATAAGCATTTATAATTTAACAAAAAATTATAAAAAGAATTTTTATTAAGACAGCAAGCGTTTAAGATTAAAAAACAACAATAAATTGATACATGTATATCGGGGTTTGCTTTAAAAGAAGTAAACAACATAAAAATGCTATGTATTCACAGCGACTTTTATGAAAATTTCTGAACAAATTAGAAAGAGAGGATGGTGTGACAAAATACAAATTAAATGATATAAGTCTTGACACGATTTAGAGATGTTTGCCATTTTAAATTATTGGTCTATGTGGAACGAAACAGAACTACAATGATATAGTTTCGTTTTGAGACATGGCATTATTGATAGAATCGTACTAGGATTTGATAGTTAATTTATTTCAAAGAAATTAAAAATAAAAGATTTTGAACACAAGAAATAAAAATTGTGCTGATAGCATATAAATATAATTTGAAAATAAAACTTACCTTGAAAAGAATATGTTATCAGGCTGAGTAAAACACACGTGCACGTAAAGTAGAAAGATACAAAATTCAAATGTTCGGGGCTGGCGCGTTGGCAGTTAGCCAGCCCCGGGCTGTGACGTCATACGTGGGGGGATGAAGGGCGTGTCTGGCTTGTAGTCTTGAGGCGGCTTTGGGTAGGCGTGGATATTCGGCTTTTCGATGGCTTCTGCTGTTTTTTCTTTTCTTTTCTTTTCTTTTCTTTTCTTTTTTTTTTTTTCAATACTCTAAATCGTGGTCAGGAGGTGGGTGTATGTGATTTTTTTACTATTACTACAGAGTAACATATAGGACAAAATAAAAAGAAGTATATATAATTTTTTGTGTGTGTGTGCGGTCGGAGCAAAGAATGGGGAATTAGTGTAAAATTCAGGTGGTGGTCGAATTGGAGATTTAGATCATTGATTAGTTACTGCAACCAGAAAATAACAGGTAGGGCAAAAATATTTTCCATAACTCTAATAAATGTAATAATATCTTGTAAATTAATATATTTTTTCAATTTAAATTTTTTTTTCATTAATTTAAACAATAGAAAAATTTTGATATTTGAAAATTTTTAATTAAAAAATAATTTAACTGTTTAACTCTGTCGGGATTTGTGAGGCACATATATTCATCGTCAAAATGTGCATGTGGAATTTGTTTTGGGCACCATTAATAAATGAATAATATTATTTAATTTTTTAATTAAAGGATTTTTTGGTATTTCACAAGTAAAGGGGACAGTTGAAAAAACACGGTGTATTCCAAATAAAATTTGTGTACGCGATGCGGTCTCGAAAGGGTTAAGGTTTAACGATTATTTGCTGGGGTAGACGATGTGTTAATTTTCATAACGGAAGGATAATGTAGAAAATTGTTTCTTTATTATTACAATAAAATAACTTATGTGACAAAAAATATAATCTAAAACATAATTGGCAAAACAAATTAAAAACATATTCAAGGCTGGAGTAGCACAGTTGAAGTTTTTTTCCCAACAGAGCGAAAAATGTCCAGACCAGGGATCGAACCTGGATACTTGGCGTGCCGTGCCAATGCCTTACCTGTTAGGCTATCCGGACCGATACCTGGCTGACATAATTCACTCTTATTAGTTGGACTTGGCTGCGAACTGCAGCGCTAGTTTCATTCATCCGAGCTATAACTATAGCATTTACATGATGAAACTACATTAACACGGAAACTCCTATATACCATCTAATTAGGTCATAATGAAGGGAACTAATATTTTTTCCAACTGGATTAAATCATATTCAAGGCTTACTGGCAAAGGCATTGGCACGGCACGCCAAGTATCCAGGTTCGATCCCTGGTCTGGACATTTTTCGCTCTGTTGGGAAAAAAACTTCAACTGTGCTACTCCAGCCTTGAATATGATTTAATCCAGTTGGAAAAAATATTAGTTCCCTTCATTATGAGAAATTAAAAACATATCAGTTTATATTTTCTTCATTTTTTAAGCCCTAGAAGGGGCATTTTTTAATATATTTCATTCAGTTAGTTCTACGTTCTTAAATTTTTTATAATAAATAAGTTAAACCGATTGAACAATTAAAAAAAAAAACAATGTGATACATAAAACCCATTAAAAACGTAGGTTCCGTTAAAAAGAAATCTAAATGAATTTTAAACTTTTTTCCTTTTTAAGTTGCAAAAATTTGTACTGCAGATTTTGTATTATGCTTATGATGAGTGTGTACAAAATGATAAGGCACGTGTAAAATGCAAAAACATAAATAAATAAATAAATAAATAAATAAAAATAAAAAGTCTAAGATTTATTTCGATTTAAATTGAAGGGAACCTAAGTTTTTAGGGTATTTAAATTATCATATTGTTTAAATTTTGTTTTTATTTTTTAATGTTCATTTGGTTTAACCCCTACCAGGGCTCGCACAGGTGCCGTTATTTTCAAGGCCAGATATCAGAATCTTTTTATAGAAGAATAAATCTAGTTTAAACGGACGAAATTTCGCCTTATTTAAGGAGTGACTTTCCATAAGAAAATACTGGTACAGAAGAATTTCTTATTCTTGAAATTCAAGCACCCGTACGAACCCTGCTTACCGGCGCAAAGTAATTCTGTTTATAAACTGATGAAATGATAGACTGACATCAGAATTTATAAACGAGTTTTTTGGGAAATACAAACTTTCTTATTTTCAAGTACGTTATAAATAGAAAATTTTAATTAAATATTCTGGGTGCTAGTAAAATTAAAATCATGAGTCCTTTTTTAAGGACACTGTCCGCAAAAGCTCTAACTTATTTGTTACAAAACATCGAAGTAACTGAATGAAATATATGAGTAAATGTCCCTTCTCGGGCTTAAAAAATGTAGGAAAAACTGATTTGTTTTTAATTTGTTCTGCAAATAACGTTTTCTTTTATATATTTTTTCACATTTGTTATATTATTGTAATAATTAATAAATAATTAAACACTTTTCTACATTATCCTTCCCCCATAAAAATTAAAACGTCATCTCCTCCAGGGAATAATCAAAAGTGCTTAACCCCTTGGGGACGAGCGACACGTATACGTGCCGGAAATAGGCCTAAGAAACCTCGTTTATCTTCACCAGTAAAATTTTACTATAAAATATGCCTTATGTAATCCGAGCATTTTCCCGATTTGAATAGGCACAAACTTCTGTTTTTTAAAACCGGTAGCAAAGTAATAAGCATTTCGTAAAAGGCTCCCGTCGCGAAGGGGTTAAAGAGTTAAATTATATTTTTAATTCAAAAGTTTAAAAGATCAAAAATTTTCAATTGTTTAAAATTACTGGGTCGTTCGGAAAGTCGTGTCCGTTTGGGAAAATCAATTCGTACCGGAAAATTCTATCAATTAATAATTAGACATTGATTCCTATATCTAATGCCTAATACAGTAAACTCCCGACTATCCGGCCTAGTAAAATGTTGAAAGTACTAATAGCACTTGCAAGTGCAATAGCAGAGAATTCGAAATATAGTAATTGCAAGGTCTTGCAATATTCTTTGGACTATAATGGTGGACATAAACCCGTGTGGAAAACTGAAGTGGAAGATGAGAACCACAAACTTCTTTCGTTGCTGAAAAATATGCCGGGCTCTGACGATGTCACTGCAGAGGACATTACAGAATGGATGGCACGCGGCGAAGTTAATAAATTAACTGACAACAACATTGTAAAAATGGTGTCAGAGGGAGAAGTAACAGAAGAAAATAGGAGGGGGATTGCAGGAAAAATCTAATCCCACAATCGGAAGTGTTCAAGACGATTGAGGCAGCACTACAGTACATTGGTCTGCAGGAGGAAGCTCCACTAACTGACATCATCTGCTTGCGTAAATGGAAGGACATTGCTTCACGGAAGAGGGCTAACAGAGAGAAGCAAAAAACACTAAACGTTTTTTTTTTTTTTTTTTAACTAAAAACAGTAAATTTTGACTCTTTTATCTTATACGTAAATTTGCATATTTGTGCCATCATTTATTAATAAACACTAAAATAAGATTTACTCATTTTTTGCGAATTAGTTTTACGTTAGTGTTTTGCACATTCTAAAACTTTATGTACTGTATAATATGAAATTTATCTTAAAAGGTGTGTAACATGTGTTTCTAATATCATGGCGAAGAAAGGGAGGAAAGGAGTAAACATTTACAGAGCTCCGGCCTATCCGGCTTTTTCGTTATCCGGCCTACCCTTCCGCCACATTAAGCCGGATAGTCGGGAGTTTACTGTAATTACCCGGCAGGATTTTCCGGTGCGCATTGATTTTCCTAAACGGAGACGACTTCCCGAACAACCCAATAATAAATTTAAAATTAGGAAAAAAATGTTAAAATGAGAAAATATATTAATTTACAGAAAAGTATTACATTTATTAGAATTTTTGAATGTTTTCTGTCCTACTTGCTAGTCAGCAGTTGCAGTAACTAATTAATCATCGAAACCTATAATCCCACCCTCTTCCACCTGAAATTTACGCTACTCCCCATCCTTTGATCAGCCAGCACAAAAAGATTTTATATATTTGTTTATGTTTTTGCTCCTTTATGTTATTCTATAGTAATAATTTAAAAAAAAAAACTTATACACTCCCATCTTGCCTCCAATTAAGTGATTTTTTTGACAGCAAAAGGCATCGAAACACAGAATATCAACACACTCCGCCCCCAAATAATGAATACTATCATTTTTCTGTTCGTGAGGGGAGGTGCTTATTTACTTGTTAAACTATCAAAATACTCAGTTTATTATTTAAAAATGATCGACTTGATAAAAAGACATGCAAATAGAAAAATAATTTAATATATTTCTATTAATTTTTATGGAAAAAGCATATAAAGCGCCATAAAAACAATCTCCACTGATGGTTTTTGAGAAACACTATTGCCGCAAAAGACGGCAACTTTGACGTTAAAAGTTCTGGTCAATCAGATTTCGAGATGTCAAAACCTGGTTGGGAAAACCAAAATATGCATCTGTTTTATTTGCTCAATTACACCGTTATCAACGAGGATTTGAAAAAAAATTTAAATACAAAAGTTACGTATTTTTGTCCGTAAAATCCGAATCTGCAATAAAAAATGGGGATTATCATTCAAGATTTCAAAGTTGAACCTCCTCTGACCCTCGGGTGGTCGGTTGCGGGGATCAAATTTGGTATCACTGAGTAGCTTTTTTTAAAATATTTAACACGTATATTTTCGTTTTTCAATCTGCTTTGTATTTCTCGAGTTATTTGACCGTTTCCAGACTTTTCGGACACCCTGTATATTTAAAACGAAGCAGAATAACTCTTTTGAATCTCATTTGCTTGTTTGTTCGGGTTTTAAAGAAGAAATAACACCTACTTTCCTAAAAAATGCTTTCAAAATAAAATAAAAAAACCCTTCAAAAAAAAAAAAAAAAAAAAAAAAAAAAACATTAAGAAAATATTCCACTTCTACAACATGTTTATTTTCAATGTATTATTTTAATTATAAAATGCAACGGAATCATTTTTGGAAATGTTAATAACTTTTGTCTCATGTAACGTAAGCAACGCAGCACTGAACGTTACGAACGTGAGAAAATATGTCTCGACTGTGAAGAACATATTATATTATTTAAAAATGTTCATATAGGGAGAAACAAAAAAGAAAAAATCAAGCAAATGTAATTCTTGTAAACATCTATGGACAACATATCTTTTTTAAAACCTATCATCGCACGAATTTTCATAAAACCGCAGTACAATATACACAAAGCATAACTTTTAATACAGATATAAAGTCTGTTTTAATTTTCTATTAAACTTAAAAATACTGTTCATTATTTGGTTACATTCTAACTTTATTTCTAAATTTAAATGTATGTCAGACTTGTTCATGCCAATGTAAACTAAGAAATGGAAAAGCGTTAACAATTCTAGTACTATTTTATACATGCCAATAATTACATGAAAATTTACTTAGAAAGTATTCATTTTATAAACAAAAGATCTTCAAGGTATTTTAATATAACGGTTACATTAGCGACATGGTAGAAAAGAAAAAAGCTCGTCAGCAAAGAGTGTAATTAGAACAATGTACGCTTTGTCTCCTCTTTTATAATGAATAAAGTTACAATGTTGCTTTTATCTTATTTTTATAACATGATTTAAAATTATATGTTATCTGTTAAAATTTAAATTAATTTGAAAGTAAAATATTATTGTTTATTTGTATCTCATAATAAATTATAAATTTACTACTTATGATTGTTGAAAAATATTTTTACCATAAGTAGAATTTTTGTCAAAGAAATGCTTCTTCATTGTTAGAAAATGTCATTAATAATGAGAACCCGATCTTAGCTTGTTATAAATACTATTGTATCTTTAACGCGAGAATGACATTTTCTAATTTAATTAACTATGCAAAAGTCTGACAAATTTTATTGAAAAATATTAACAATTTTGTTTTGCTCTATTTTACGTATTATAGATTTCAAGAGAATTTTTTTTTTATAAAATACCTGTTCAAAGAGATTGAACAAAAATGCCGCACGTTTTAAACTGAGCGTATATATATTTATGGTAGATGCAACGAATTAATGCATTACAACATACGAACAGTGTTGCCAGATGGGCTACTTTTTTTAAAATTCAGTTTCTTGATTGGCACCACTTTTTTGAAATGGTAAAATGTGTCTTATATAATGTCATATTAAATTAGGCGAAAACAAAGGTAGTTTTACCGTCTCAAAAAAGTGGTGGGAATCAAGAAATCTGAATTTAAAAAAAGTAGCCCAATGTCAACACTGCATACGAATTGAATTTTTCAAAATGAGCGTAAAAAAGCCAAAGCGGGGTTTCGAATCCAGAGCATTTTAACTTAAATTGTTAATGCTCCACCTATTGAGATACATGGGCCGACAATCAAAATGCCGGCCATGACTCAGTTAAAAAAAAATCAATTCGTATGTTATACAAAGCGTTATAAGTAAGCGAACAAACTTAATGCTGGAATCAGGCGTAAATTAACACAGTTGCGCCACCTTGTGGACGGAGTGATAATTCACATACGCAGGTTTTTAATGTGGCGCGTATTTTCTAAATCTTTAGTCACTGATGTAGTTGGATTTTGTTTGCCACATTTATTGAAAAGTAATGGCGTAGCGAGAGGAGCATCCAGATGCATTTAACACCACGAAATTTACTTCGCCTTATCAGTAGCACTTCAGTTATTAATCAAGGTGAGAAAAACTTCACAAGTTTAGTGGTGTGAGTAAGAAAACAGTTAGGTATCTACCTGTAGTTCACACTCCATCCGCTACGAGGCGCATGACCTTGATTGATGTGACCTCGCTCTTAATCTTGTGGTTACTTCTACCATTTAAGATAGGACGCTTACTTATATCGCTTTGTATGTTATATTTAACAGTCACTATGATTGAGTTAAAAAAATCATAAAGTTCTATCATTGACGTACCTTTGGGGAAAGGGGGGGGGAATCATTTTACTACTCATATTATTGTATGCTAAATTTAGCTTTGTTTAATTGTATAATAATCAATGATTAAATAAGTCTAATTTTTTTATATAATAGTGCTGGTAGTAAAATGATTTTCGTTCGAAATGATTTTCCCATCGTTTAATGTAGTTCCATTACCTGCGGTTTATTCTGTTCAGCTGCCTACAGAGCATATCAGATGCTATTACCAATAAGGTTATTTCAATGAAATACACCCGTCGGTCTTCGGCCAATGTAGCTCAGTAGGTAGAATATTGGCAATTTATGTAAAAAGATTCTGGGCTCGAATCTCTTCTTGAGCATTTTTTCGTTCAGTTAATAAAATTCAATTTGTATGATGTCTTTACAAATCAGTATTATTGAGTTAAAAATAATCGTGTATCTATGTACCCATCGTTTAATGTAGTTATAATACCTGCCGTTTATTCTGTTCAGCTTTTACATGGCAGATACTATTAACAATAAAATTGCCTGAGAGAAATATACCGGCCAGTTGTCGGCTAATGTACCTCAGTGGGTTGAGTATTGGCAATTTAAGTCAAAAGGTTTTGGACTTGAATCCCTACTTGGTCATTTTTTCGCTCAGTTAATAAAATTCATTTCGTATGATATCTTTACAAATCAGTATGATTGCGTTAAAAGTAACCGTGTATCTATGTGCCTGTTGTTTATGGAGTTTCATTACCTGTGGTTTATTCTGTTGAGCTTTTTACATTGCAGACCAAATGCTAATGCCAATAAAGTTATCGTAGCAAAATATACTCGCCGGTCGTCGCCCTCATGCAGATCAATAGGTAAAACATTCGCAATTTAAGTCAAAAGGTTTTGGGCTTGGATCCTGGCTTGGGTATTTTTTCGCTCAGTTGGAAAAATTCAGTTTGCATGCTATATTTACAAATCAGCATGATTGCGTTGAAAGTAAGCATGTATATAGATACACAGCATCTAATGGAGCTCCATTACCTGCTGCTTATTCTGTTGAGCTGTCTACATAGAAGACTAGATGCTATTAACAATGAGTTTATCTGAGTGAAATATAACAATCGGTTGTTGGCCAATGTAGCTCAATATGTATAGCATTGGCAATTTAAGTCCCAAAGTTTTGGGCTGGAATACCATCTTGGGTATTTTTCTCTCTCAATTAATATTATTCAATTCGTATGATACTTTTAACAGTAAGAATGATTGAATTAAAAATAATCGTGTATTTACGTACCCATCGTTTAATGGAGTTCTATTACATACGGTTTATATTGTGTGTGTTTCTGCTGTTATGTCTATTTCTGTTGCCTACATGGAACACCAGATGCTGTTACCAATAAGGTTATCTAAGTGAAATATGTCCGCTGGTTGTCACTCCGTGAAGCTCTTTGAGAGCATTGGCAATTTAAATCAAAAGGCTCTGGGGTCAAATCCCAGGTTAGGTTTTTTTTCGCTGAGTTGGAAAAATTCACTTCGTTTGTTATCTTTACCAATCGTTTATGATTGAGTTAACACTTCGCGGTTTAACTCCGAGTCTGACCCGGGATAATTTTTCTTTGCAAAACTTGATTTTGGTACCAGTAAATTATTAAGAAATAAAATTTGCATTATTTAATCAAAGCATTTTCAAAATTTTGTATTGAATGTAATTTCCTTTAAAAATGAGGTCCCAAACGAATAAAATTTGTGTAAGAATCCCGCACCGGAAAAAGTTAAAAATAATCGTATGTAGTACACGTACCAGGGTTGCCAGTTTGGCCTCAAATTTTATTCAGAAATTACGAGTTCACACCAGGAATAAAGAATAGTATTTAAAGCTTTATTTAATGAGAGACTTTTAGCGATCACATAAAGGAAAATTTTTCTTTAGAAATTTGCGGCATGAAATTGAAATTTCGCATTTCCGAATTTATTTAAAAAGGAAAAACCAGAAATTCTATAAATTAAGATTTATAATTTAATTAAAAAAGAGAAAAGATTTTCGAATTTAAGAATAAGTAACAATTACTTTTCTCATTCATTCAAAAGTACTCACAATTTACTTTTTGAAAGTTGAATAAGGTGAATTATTTTAATTAACTTATAAAGTTGCTTATATAAAAAATGATCGAATTTAAAATATATTTTATATAAACACATTTAATTTAAATATTAAATGAAAAAAAAATCGATTTTCCTCAAGAAAAATCTTATCGAATAAAAACATAATATTCATATTTTACATTTAGCAATCTACTTAAAAATATTTATAATTCATATATTTATCCTATTTTATTACTAACCTATCAAAACCCCATCCACAATCTTCTTAAAGACGAAATCTTCTCGAAATTAACTTCAAAATTCAAGATTCTTAAAAAAATGAATCAAATAACCATGCTCATTTGAAACAAACATATTTACTTCGAAACGTTTCACTATTATACAAAAGTAGAGCAGTCGATAGCGTACACGTCTCGTAACGCTGGGATGGTTGGTTCGATTCCAACTTCGGCAACGTATCTTTTTCCAGACTTTCTTCAATGGCAGATATTTTACCTATTGTAACGGAGAAAAAATAAACGTATATTCGTCCATTAACGGAAAAATCCTGGCAGCAGAGCTGCCAAGACAATTTCTGTTAATTGTAGTAAGAATTTGAAGAATGTTTGAGCAGAATAAACGTTAAACATTTTTAAAAAGTCATGCCATCTGTGGTATTTTAATCGTTAACCATAACTTTTAGTTGTACGTCATACTTTTAAATATATTCGCGGCTTCCTAAAAATATAAAAGGTATTTCAATCGGAAACTGGACTTCCGTGAAATATACATCATTAATAACCAAGTAAAAGCTTCCCTACACTGCATGTTAAAAATATCTTGTTATTTTTATTACTGATATGCCATGTGTAATGATTAGTCTAGCATCACTAATCTAAATACTTCAGTTTGTCAGCACGTTCTGAACGTTTTTCATCAGTCATCCTCTCTGAAAAGAAAATAGGGATTACAATGATTTATGTCTAGCTAATAAATCACTTTTATTCAGTGTCCTTTCCATTTAATGTAAGTAATCCCGCACAATGTGATAGGTGAACCATTTTTGAAAGAAGAATGACATCATACTATTCCAAACTGTGGAGTTATTTACTTTACACCTCGCTAAGTTTGCGTCCCTATCTGGTAATTTGAGTGATTTTGGTGTATATCAATTATTTATTCTCGTTACGTCTTAAAATAAAATAAAATCAGTTTGACTTTATTACGTTCACAACTTCCTAAAAATATCAAAGAAAATTCAAATTGAAGCTGGATTTCCATGGAACGGCATTCATAACATATGCAGGGCTGCCACTTCGACTATCTTTATTTTCTCTTATTTTAAAAATAAATATTTAAATATATAAATAAATATAACATATCACTTGCACATGTTGTGAAAGTATATGTAAAATATTTTTGTTTTGAGAAACTGGTGCGAGATAGAATTGAAAACGGTCGCCAGTGGCAGCTTTGCATATAAAGCATTCATAACCAAGTAATATCTTCACTACAATGCATATTAACAATATCTTGTTATTTTAAACATTTGGAAAAATGGTTATTGTTCTCTGTCAGGGTAGGAAATCAAACACATATCTGAGGCGTTTTATTGGTTGAATCCGCATTTTATTCGTTTTCTGATTGGTCTATATAGTAATCTGTATTTCCTTTTCTTTCAACAGAGATGGATACTTCTATTGCCACTATGACAAAAAAGTAATAAAAACTACAAAAAAAAAATAATAACCCAGAAACAAATTGAGATACAGCCTTCAAACAAATTGCATTTAAAAGTACATTTTTTTCTCTATACGACGGTGTAAAAAGTAATATTGTGGGATGTTTAGAAGTTTAAGAATGAAATTTCATTTAAAATTGGTCGTCAGATTTCTTGAACGATGGAAAAGCCTTTTTACCGAACAGCCAATGAAATGCTTGGATAATACGTAAGTTTCAGGTGGATAATACGTAAGTTTCAGGAAATCGAGGCTAACGAGAAAGACAGGCTACCGCGTCGGTCCGATTCTTCTTTTTTGCAGACCGCTGGAGTCACGTGATGCTCTTTTCGCGCACCTTCATTGGTGCATTCGAGCATCATGTGATCTAGCGGTCTGTAAAAAGAGAAGAATCGGACCCACCGCGGTAGCCTGTCTTTTTCGTTAGTCTCGAAAGAAATCTGACGATTCGCAGGCGATTTTTGTCGCTTGCAATTTTTACGTGTAATAACACTATTAATGTTTAATACATGGCGTACGTAATGTAGGATCAACTCGGTGCGATTTTTTATGTCTTAAATTTTAGACTTTGAAAAAAATCATTGGTACTTCTTAGTTATCCCGTCGACCAATTTCGCCAAATTGTATAAATCACAAAACTACTCGCCAAATTATACACATTGAAATAGTTTTTATTTAAAATAACGAAAGAACAAATAAATTAGTAACACATTAATAAAAATACAAACAAAATGTCGAATTAATGGTTTTATTGGCCATTATTGGCATTTAATCGTACAATTAATTAATTAATGGCAATCAGTATTGGCATTTAATCTTACAATTTGGTGACAGTAATTTGGTCGACGGGATAACTAAGAAGTACCAAATCATTTCCAAATGGTCGTTGTAATTTGTTAAATTGCAATTTTTTTTTGTTTATATTACTATTATATTATATAAGTGGTTATTCCATGTAAGGACACATCACAGATTTAATAACTACATATATATGTTCCTTAAGCAGCAGCAAAACAAAAGTAAATTCATATATTTTTAATTCTTTTTATTATTAATTTAAGAATTCCTGAAAATTTTAATTCAGAAAATTTAGATAATGGTTTGATTATAACATATACACGGCGAAGAGTTCTTGAAGCTAGAAGAAACACTAAAAATAATTTCATTATTACTCAACATACAAACACTTCATCATATCTATATTATAAAGGACAAACGTGTCCTCTCCGTGCATAACGCTGACGACATTTTGACGGTGGCAACTGCAGATGATTAAATTTAACTTTTATCAACTTTTAATGCATTTTTTAAAATTTCTAAATACCGCACATTTTCAATTTATACATAGTCGAATAGGGAAGGGGCGGGGATATACTTTGAAATGTATTTTGTTAGAAAAGTCTATCGCAATTTGTTTGAAAATTGCATCACAATTTACGAAATTTTTATTGTTTTTAAAATAATTTAAAAGCATATATATATTTCTAATCTTTCTCTATCTCATACAGACGATTACGAAAGGTAAATTCGTTTGCACTTAAATTAATATAAATTGCTCATCATTTTATTCTTGCTTACATTCCATAATGAAATTAAAGCATACATAAATCAATAAACAAAACAATAAAATATAAATAAAACACAAATCTAAAACATGTAATCGAATTTCGAGCTTAGTTCACTGACCGCGACCAAAAAGGCTGATTGTAAATAGAGATCTTTGGAGATTTCTTCGGCTGTTAACTCCTGACGTCAGGCCAACGTGAAAATATCACTTTTAATACGTTTTAAAACTCTTTTTGGAAGCATTATTTCTATTTTTCATATAAATAAGATGTTAGTAGGTATTCTAAAAAATATATTAATGTGAAAAACTATTCGAGTTAACAATTAAAAAAATATATTGTAGACCCGTGAGACGCATTCTCAGAGCAATCTTTGAGATTATTTGCTATTATTTTTTCATTAATTTTTTATTAACTGAGATTATTTATATCAAACAACGTGCTTTAACGATATATAAGTATACTATCTCAAAAGTCACTTGCAGTACCTTTCAAAAAATACCTCATTCATCATTGTGCTTTTAGTATGTGAACAGAAAAAGATGTTAACGAGAGAAAAAATATATATGATGGTTTTCACCTATACTCTGTAACCCGTTATGCCCACGTGTCTGTATCTTTAAAACCCTTTATCATATACAGTCGGACCTCCATTTAACGAATCTCTATTCTGCGAACTTTTCGTTGGAACCAAGAACTTTTTGAGAATTTCTTCGTAAAATAACCTCCAAATAGCGAAGTGTATTCTCTATTTAACGAGCTTTTTCTTGTGATCTAAATTTTTTTTCTCCTTATTTCTCAAAATATTTCTGGAGATTTCAAACTTATTCTTTCTTTAAACACATTTTATGATGTTCAATGGCCTTGAACTGGTTTTACCAGGCGCCTTCTTTGTCAGCAGTGAGAATTCAGTGAGTACGGAGGACGAAGACGTATTATAGGCCTTAGAGTAACTTAAAAAATGTGGATACAGATGGAGCAAAAATGATGAAATTAACCATGATGTGCTGACTGATGATTGTATTTCACTTAATTCTGAAATTGAGACCTCGGAAACACTATCCGAATTGGATATTTTCGACAGTGTGAAAAATAAAAACAATACAGCAATGAATCGCAATGGAGACGAATATGATGATGATGGAAATGATCATGATGCAGGAATTAACAAAACTTCGTATGATGAAATGCTAAAATCATTTGAAACATTCCGACGCGGATTATAGTTAGAAGAAAATGCGCATGAAGGGGGTTTTGGCGCATTGCAAAGATGCGAGACGTATTATAAGATTAAACAAAAACATAATTTGAAGAACAAATTAAAAAAAAAAAAAAATTCCTACATTGTTTAAGCCCGAGAAGGGACAGATATTGAGTTATTTCATTCAATTAGTTCTACATTTAATGTTAAATTTTTGTAACAAATTAGTTAAGCCAATTGAAGATTAAAAAATAAAAATAAAATTCATACAATATGATACTTAAAACACCCTAAAAAGATAGATTCCGTTTAAATGAAATCGAAATAAATCTTAGACATTTTTTTAAGTTTTGTATTTTGCATGCATCTTATCATTTTATGCACAATTGTCATAAGCATAGTACAAAATCTGCAATACAAATATTTTCAATTAAAAATGGAAGAAGTCTAAGATTTATTTCGATTTCATTTGAACGGAATCTATTTTTTAAGGGTGTTTTAAGTATCATATTGTATGAATTTTATTTTTATTTTTTAATCTTCAATTGGCTTAACTAATTTGTTACAAAAAATTTAACATTAAATGTAGAACTAATTGAATGAAATAACTCATTATCTGTCCCTTCTCGGGCTTAAACGATGTAGGAAATATATATATATATTTTAAATTTGTTCTTCAAATTATGTTTTTGTTTAATATGATCAAGTTTTTCAATAACTACTGCACTCAGACGAACGCATTTCAAAATTAATAGAGATTATTATCATCAGGCTTTGATGTATGTGGTATTGCATCACAATGTGGGATGCAGTTTACCAATGTGTAATTCAAAATGTTTCACCACTGTAGGAAAGCAGGTGGCGGTAGTTTGGACAAAAACTTCCAATCTGAACATAAAAAATCTATAATCAAATCATAAAAATTAACTTCACTTAAATTTAGATATCCTATTCCCTACTCGGGAACGCTATGAATGTAAATGTAAATTGTGTTGAATCCTTACTGCTATTATTTAACAATATTATAGCTGTGATACAGTAAAAAATAAAAAAAATAAAAGTTTTACTTAAATTTTTAAACTTTAATCTCTCCCAAGGGGTGATGTAAACACATCAGAAAATTATTACCTAAGTTTAACTTGGGGTATAAATAGTTCTCATCTCGGAAAAAAAATACATTTTAAAATTTAAGTTATGTAATTCCCCACTAAGTTTGCTACCTGCGTAAAAATAGCTATCCATTAGAAACTTTTTACTAAAATATAAACTTGACCAAAGCAAAAACTGATTCTGAAAATATCCTTTTTATTTCCACTATGACGCCATATTCACCTTTTTAATTTTTGAAAAAAATAAAAATAAAAATAAAAAAAAATAAAAATAAATAAATAAACTAGTTTAATTTAATGTTTCAAGTGAAAATCTTTCACCTAAAAAGAAATAAATTATTATTACGGCTTTTGAAATTTTTGCAACAATGAAGTAAAAATGTTACATTTTCTATGAAAAAATGTCCGTTGATTTTCAATGAAAAAAGCGAAAATTGGAATTATTAAGAAAAATAATTGAATAATGTAAATAAAAATTGGCCCATGTTTCTCTTTGGGTTATAATTCAACCATATGCAAAGGCATTTTACCATTCGTTTTGACCCTGACGTCAGACAAACGTTTTTACATTTTAAATTTATAATATCATTAGAATTAGTAAAGAATAAAAAATGAGTGGCATCAGGGACAAAAAGGTGGGAAGAAAAAATGAAAAAGTTATCATCTGCATAGGCTTTTCCATGCTAAATTAACATTGAGAAGTGACACTGGAAATAAATAAGTATTGCGCTGCCGCGCAATACTTAAATAAAGCAATTTTTAAAAGAAAAAACTCAGGCAAAATTAACAGAGTTTTTCAGAAATTAAATTTAAGGACGCATATGTTAATGTATGGTGAAAATTATTTGTTATAAAAATATGAAATACGATAATGTCATTAAAATTCATTAATTTTAATGTAAAACCATTTATTTTAAACAGAAAATACAGTGTATTCCCGAACAATGTTTTGTTTTCCTTGCAGATTTCAAAGATTTAAGCACATAGAAAAAATGAACTGATGATGGATATTGGGGGGGGGGGGGGGTAAAATAAATAACACAAATCGACATAATTTATTAAGAAAAATGTGATTTATTACGTTTGGTAAAAATATTTAGTGTTTATGAATTTAATATCTGTTTTATGTAGTTTAAAGTATTTTAAAAGATGAATCTCTATTTAACGAATTTTCCTTATAACGAACTTTTTTCCGGGATTTATCGGCTTCGTTAAAAAGAGGTTCGACTGTATTTATAATAGAAAAACTTTCGAAGAACCACAAAGGAATATTATAGACTGGAAAAAATTACTATGTCATTTTCACATTCTATTTGCCAAATGATCCATGAGGTAAGTAATGATAGCTTTGTTTCTAGGACCAATGTCAGACGGGCGTCTTTTTTGCTGCTTTTTTGAATAATACGTAAGCAAAAAAACAGCAAAATGACGCCCGTCTGACATTGGTCTAAAGCAACGTCTTTATTTCTTCACTTTTTATGCAGATCTAGGATGTGCTCTTGATATTCACATAGTTTAGATAAAATAAAACATCTAGAGGTACGCCATTCGCCATACCGAATACTTTATTGAATTGTTCGTATTCAGATTCTACGTTATCCAAAATAAACTGAAAAAATATGTAACAAACCATTTGGTATTTATTCTATTAAATTATTTCACTTATACAACAGGTACACTGTCTAAAAGTATAAGTGAAATCAACAAGCAAACCCCTATCCAAAAATTTACATTTCACCAGATGGCGCTATGACCGAGTTTATTGCTCCGAAAGAACAAAAATCCGGTGTGATTTTAGAAAATTATGATGCAATTTAAACTAGGGGAAACTTATTTAGGAAAGATACATTTTGCGAAAAACAGAATTAAAAAGATTTATGTTGATACATTAACACAATGCATAGGAATGAACGAAAATTCAGGCATCGATTAAATAGGTCAAGTATGAAACGTCCAATTTGAAAGCTTAGAAATTCTGAACTCACACCAGAAAATTTTTAATAGTCGTTTTTTTTTTATTATTATTAGTGGAATATTGGTCGTTACTTTTTACACTTTCAAACAATAAATGGCAGCACCACCTAGGAAAATGTAATTTTTGGATATATTTTATATCAAAACCGGTATACCCGATGCCCATACTATATAGTATTTCTAGACGCCGTACCACAGATAACCTTGGTATCAAACATGAACAATGCAGGTAACAATCAGTTGCAACTTTTTAAAACTTACATTAATGGTTATAACATTTTAATGGATATTGCGGCCAAATCACTCTCCCTAGCATATTCCAGTTGGTTGTGAGCTCTATTACGGAAGAATACTTAGTTATAGGCTAAAATGTGAATAGACAAAAAAAACTTACTGTAAAAACTGAGATTATGTGGGAATTTTGCCAAGTTCCTGAATGACTGCCAGTTTGAGATTGTTTGTTGGGAATTAATTTTTTACTCCATATTTTGCAATATTTCGCCTATTATCGCCAAGCATGTCGAAAATACTGGTTCGGATGTTTATGTGTGTGTTTGTGTATATCTATATGCATGTATTACTGAACACTTCCTTTGCATGTTTTCCTATCAAAACAGTACTTATCCGTTACCTCTGGTCACCAAAAAGTTGGTAAATAACACTGTACAGCAATGAATGCCTTTGAAATGAAAGTGTGCAATTCTGTATGAAATTAACCATTGAACAAGAATATGACTTCAAAAAACCTTCATTTGGCTCTCGTGTTTGAAATACAGATGCGCAAAATTAAGATCTTTCCAATATATATATATTTTTTAAGTTAATATTAAAACTAGTATGTTGTGGCCATCACAAAACTTTCTTCTATATAAATCACGTCAATTAAATCATTTAAATAGTACAAGAAATAACGATTTAGCACCAATTCATATCAAAGTATATCTGAATTTGAAGTTGGATGAAAATTCGCGCATTAGTTCTTGAGATAGAGCTATAGCGGAAATTCTGAAAAAATGTAGCATAGCAGCGCCACCTGTTGAGCGATTTACACCAAAAGTAAACAGCACTAAACGATATCAAGGTATACCTGAATCTGAAGTTTGTTGAAAATCCAAGCATTAGTTCTTGAGATAAAGCTATTGTGGAAATCGCAAAAAAATACAGCATAGAAGCGCCACCTGTTGAGCGATTTACACCAAAACTTAAACAGCACTAATTCATGTCAAGGACTAACTAAATCTGAAGTTTGATGAAAATCCGTGCAATAGTTCTTGAGATACAGCTTTTGTGGAAATCGTGAAAAATGCAGCACAGAAGCGCCACCTGTTGAGCGATTTACACTAAAAATTAAACGGAACTAATTTATACATCAATTCATGTCAAGGACTAACTAAATCTGAAGTTTGATGAAAATCCGCGCAATAGTTTTTGAGATGCACCTCTTGTGGAAATCGTGAAAAATGCAGCACAGCAGCGCCACCTGTTGGGCGATTTGCACCAAAAATTAAGCAGCACCAATTTATATCAGGGACTAACTGAATCTGAAGTTTGATGAAAATCCGTGCATTTTTTCTTGAGTTAGAGCTATTGCGATAATCATGAACAATGCAGCATACCAGCGCCACCTGTTGGGCGATTTTCACAAAACAGTAATCAGCACCAAACTATATCCTGGACTAACTGAATCTGAAGTTTTATGAAAATCCGTGCAGTAGTTCTTGAGATACAGCTATTGCAGAAATCGTTAAAAATGCCGCATAGCAGCGCCACCTTTTGGGCGATTTTCACCAAAAACTAATCAGTTCCAGTTTATATCGAGGTCTAACTAAATATGAAGTTTTGTGAAATTTCGTCCATTAGTTCTTGAGATAGAGCGCCCACAAAATTTGTGTCACATACAGACAGACAGACGGACGGACAGACAGACAGACAGACAGACAGACAGACAGACTCACAGACAGACATTTTGTAAAAACATGTTTTTTGGAATCTCTGACTCATAAAACGTGTAAATCCGTCGAAAACTGGAATTCGAAATTTTTCATGAAACCAATACTTTCTTCTTGTAAAGATAGAAGAAAGTAAAAATATATGAATGTAACCTTTAACACCTTAGCGGTCGCTTAATATTTGGAAAAACCATAAAAAAGTACGTATTTTTTTATTACAGAAATTGAATAATTATAAGATTTCAATCTGAAATATGCAATTAGTTTTTTTAAGGCGAAAAAAAAAGATGTTATAGAACAAATTTACATTTGTGGAAAAGCCATCATGCGAGAATTCTGTGTTTTAACGTTTGTTTTACATTATACAAATTAATTCGAATAAGATCTTTATTTTTTACATCTTAGATCTTTATTTATTATCATCAAACAAATTTTTACAAATAATATTTGAAATAATATAACATACATTAAATTTTGATTATTTATAATTTTTTGAGTGTGATATATTTCGAAACATGGAATACAAAGACCAACATCACAAGCAGCGCCAAAAAACAAACCCATATGCTCATATGTTCATATGTTCAAAGCCCATATGTTCAAAGACTTCACACCGAAATGCCAGTTTAATTTTTTTTGGTTTCAGAAGTTTTTCCAGAAATAAATCTCCAGCCCGAAAATATGACGGGCACGAGAAATAACGGACGACACCTCAACCCGTGATATTGACGGGGGCGAGAATTAAGGGGTTAAATGTTTTGCAAAAATTGATTTCTAAAAGCTTAAAATTTGTGAATCTAAAATTATACCTCATTCCATCAAGTTGTTTTTAAGTTATGTTTAAAAAATTACCCGCATTGCAGTTTGTCCTGGAAAAAATATTAGAAAGGCAATTAACATTAGAAGTTTCAAATGTTACATCTGCCTATATCTAAATTATTTCGCCAAATTATTTACTGTTTGATATTTAAAAATAAAAATTATGTAAGAATCCAAATCTGATGTCAAATTAATAATAATTGTGTTAGTCTAGGAAGGTGTTTAATAATTTATACTTGATTCAGGATTTTTAGTTCTTGTTTTTATTATTCATATAGGAAATTAACAGCGAATTTACGGATATTAAGAAATTTACCTTTGTACATTTCTCGAGTTATTCTTGTTTAGTTCGTTTTCCTTCTTTAACCCCTTAACCCTTTCAGGGGCAAAGTACTTCTATTAGTATAATGCTGAAATGATTGAATGACACCAGAATTTAAAAGTAAATTTATTTCAAAATAGGTAAACTCTTTTCTTCGCGTACTATAACTAAAATTTTCATTCAAAATTCCGGTGTCAATACAGCATTTCACAACTGAAATTAAGTGGGATATATTATGTCCAGGGCTCGCACCGTTCCTAAAATTTTCGCACACTGCTACCAGTATTTTAAATAAGAATTCTTCGTGGTAGCTTCCTTCAACATCCATTATAGAATTATACAACAAAGATTATCGTTTTAATTTAGTGGTAGCAAAGTGCGAAAATTTTAGGAACGCTGCGAGCCCTGTATGTCCCACCGCCCTTCAAAGTTTAACGGTCGCTTTAAATTACAGTTTAAAAATTCAAATTGCTTATTGGCACCACTTTTTTGAAAAAGAAATATTTACCTTATTTAATGTAAATGAAATTAATGGGTTAAAACAATTTTATGGAGTAGAACTACATTTAAATAACAGTTACATTATTGGTTGTATTTTCTTATTCTTATAAAAATAAATTTTACGTACATGATTATTAAACAAAACTGTCCATTGATTGCATTAAAGAACAAATGTTCATTTTATTTTATTATAATAATAATATTAATATTAATAATAACAGTAGATTTTTTATTGAAATTATTTATAAGTTAAACTATTGTGGCCAACTTCTACGTGTTTTTGCTACTATTCATTTTTAAAAGTAAAATTTGGTTAAATAATCGCAATTTTTTTTCTTAATGAAGAGTTTTTTTTATCATACTGGTAAGTAAAAAGCATAAAATTTGGAAAATATGTATTTCAAAATATTTATATTTTAAAAAAGATCCATTATTTAAATAGCATGGTTGTGTGTAATAGCTGGAGAATCTGATATTCATCAATTAGAAAGAATTCTGAAAATATTAAAAGCATTGTGATTTTTGAGATATATTTCTGCCATAAATGAAATATATATATAATCGAATAATTTTACATTATTAAATAATATAAAAAATGGATAACATAAATTCCTTTAAGTGCTATACAGAATGGGTTTACATCAACACATATGGATATATAAATGATGTAAAGCAAATTTTCATATATCAATTTTTCTGTATAACCTAAATATGAGCAAACAAATAGAGAAATTAGTTGAAAGATTTGAAAAACCGTCATTTTCTTTCATCAACTACATATTTTATTGTATATTCACAATGGTTAATACATCTGGTTTGTAGGAAAGACATTTCCAAAGATAGGAAACCATTATAGTTGTGTATTGTGCTTTGTATATGCCAAATCTTCTATAAAGCTATGAATGCTAACAATAAGAGATTCAAATTTGTGTGTAATTTCTTAGTTCTTAACTCCTAAAGTAAATACACAAAGAATATGAATGTTATCACGACGAATTGGATATCATCCACCAATCAATTAATTCAAAAAATATATCGTTTTGTGAAGAAATACGAATATAAAGTAAAATTAAATAAAATTATATCAAAACAGGCGAAATGAATATAACAATGCATATTGAAGAATCTATGTTAATAAGGAGTAGTAGAGACAGATATTAGTAATTTCTTTAACTGGCACTTAAGAAAAGATTTTCATTTTAAGCATTTACAAATCTTATGGACGGAAAAGATTCTTTTATGTTTGAAGATATAAGAAATAAATTCCATATTTCAATTAAAAGTTTACTAAAATCGGCATTTTATCCTTTCAAATACACAATTTATTAGATATTTATAATAGTCGTATTTATTTAAATATACTTCAAATATCGAAAATTATTATAGAGTTATGTATGTTATGTTCTATTGTCTTCAACAATGATATAAATTCTAAAATCGATTTGAAGCGAATTCTATTTGTTCAGTTCTTAACCCTTTAAGGGCAAGCAATTGCGTTTGTGCAATGCTGAATTCCCACCAGACATTTTGAAAAATTTTATTTTTAAATAAGGAAAGCCAAATTATAAACTATTTTTCCTTAAAGTTATAAAAGTAGAACTTAGTTAAAAGTTTCTGGTACAAATCTTAATTAAACTATATATAAAATATTTTGTCACATTTCGTTAAATGCAACTGTAAAAACCTAAAAACTCATCTTCTATAATAAGAATGATTAATGTAAAAATACCATTTTGTTTGTGTGTGTATGAGCAATTATCAGAAAGACCGTAGCTTGCAGAGATATAAAAGTTGTAAAGTTCTTAAAAAAAATAAACACATACAAAAATTGCCTCCTAATAGCCTTTCCTCAGTTTATTGAACAAATATGTGACTGTTACGAATTGATTAGTAATAACATTTATTAATGCCGCTATACTTAAATTTTGCTTGAGTTGTCGTCTACATATAGAGTTTGTTCCAAACACATCACAGAAAGAAAAAATGTAAAGAGTTATTGGACTAAAAATTGCGTCTTATTTAAACTAATGTTTTAAAAAATAATCTTTATAATGAAATTGTACTAAATCTGAAAATTTCAATAAGAACACTTACTTTGAAATCAGATTTGCTCTTTTTAGGTGCGTTCGTAATTATATAAATACATAGCACTTGTAGTCGTCGTTCGGTCCGTCTCTCCGGCTATAACAGAGCAAAAACTACCTAACCGAGTGGTCTGATTGTTGTAATATTTTGTCGAATCCTTTCAAATTTTATGAAAATCGGATGTATAGTTCATTTACAGGAACCATCAAAAGTTTTCAGTTACAGTTTTCAGCCAATGGGAAAAAATATTTCAGGTGCATTTTAATGATGTAATAGCCTCTCGAACAGAATGATATTGATATGCATTTACGAAGTGCTCTAAAATTACAATATGCGACGCAAAATTTATTTATAAAACTTGTTATAATACGAATATGGCATTTGCCATGTTTGAAATGCAGTTTCCAACTTTTTTTTTTTGGTAAATTTTACTTTAATCTACCAAACGGGAAATACTCCGATGAAATAGTTTGGGAATTGTGAAAGTTTAAAATATGGAAAGTCAAACGTTAAAATTATATCTAATCGTAGCAAAACAGAGAATTTTGGTAATTTTTGAAGCATAAATGAAACATTAGTTGGAAGAATTAACCTTAATTTTTTATTCACATATAAGAAACTTCTAGAAATGGATTTCTGTTTAAAAATTCCTGGGATACATATTTTTTCTCAAAAATTAATTAAAAAAATTATACTCCCTCTGTCCCAAATTAGTTGCTACATTTAGGTCGAAACTTTTGTCCCAAATTAGTTGCTACATTTCAAGTGGGTGGAGTCATAAATAACTTCCGATGCAGTTTAGTAAATCGATATCATTTTGTAAGGACTCTACCATCAGTATACTATAAAGATCATTTTCTTATTAAAGAATTAACGATTCATTAGCTAGAAGATAGTTTTGTGTGATTACTGGAGGATGAATCCTTACAAAATGAGGCGTGGCTTAAGAGCGTGCGAACCCTATATTTTTTAAACTAATTTGGTACTTATTTAACACTAGAACTGCCAAGTCGGTCATTTTGACCGTTTCGAAAAATTCATTCCGTACCAATTTGTTTCTATTTAGAGTATAACTTTCAGTTTCCGTGACTTTTCCAATTATCCGAAAAGGTATTATATGCCAGTGATAAATTTTCTAGCCAGCCAAAATTTATGAAGTATTGCAGTCCTATACCTAGAACAGCCAAGACGGTCAGAATGACCGCCGTCAATTTTAATGCACATTTTATCTAGCAGATCTTGCAACAGTCCATACTTCATGCAACTATACTTCAACAAAGGTTACAACATTACCACAGATGACTTCTTTACTTCACTGTCCCTTGCAAAAAAGCTGAAGTCACTAAACACAAGCATTGTTGGCGCAGTCAATCACGGACGTAAAACAAAATTCCACAGGCTATAAAATCTGAAAAAAAGTCTTTGTACAGTAGCCAAATTCTTGCCAAAGATGATAATACGTTGAGTTTATCAAGGGAAAAAAATAAATATGTTTTAATTCTAAGTTCCCGACATCCATCAGTTACATTTAAAACTGGTGATAAACACTTGACAGAAACTTTAAAGTTCTATAATTCTACAAAATTTGGCGTCGACGTGCTCGACCAAATCGCACGGAAGTATTCTACAAAAGCTAGTTCTAGACGATGACCTCTACAAGTTTTTTATAATTTTCTTGATCTAGCGTGCATCAATTCAGAAAAACACAATCAAAAACGGTGTTAAATACCAATATTTAGTTAAACAGAAATAAGCTTTCTTTAATCCCTTTATATTATTGGCAGTATTTTCTAGAAGAAAATAATGGTGCTCCCTCTTTTTTTTACTCTGTTTTGCCCTGACCACTCGCTATCCTGAATATTATATTGCTAAGGGGATAGATATAAATGTTTGTTTTCACCAAGTTTAATTCTTGTTTTTAGCAATTTCGATTTCTCATGGAAAATATTTTTACTATAAAAATATTCTTAAAATAAAACATATAAATAATATATATATATATATATATCAATATAATGTAATTATATGGGATGAGACTCTATTTATAAATCATACACTTCTAAGACGAACACTGACATTTATTAAGACGAAGAAAAAACAAAAATACAGTTAAACGCACTAATCTATATTTAGCTTTAAAGCAACAACTTAGGCTTAATTTATTTAGCGTCGTTGTATATTTCTAAGATTTTCATGTCATTTAAATCTTCTATCTTATTTCGTCGAAAATATTCTGATTCATTTAACAAAACCCGCGTCGTCGAACTCTTTTTCGCTCTTTTTTAATTTTCTGCATTTCCACTTCACACAGCTTCGTTACCTTTTTAATCTCGAAACGGAATACAGCATCGGGGACATTCAGTCTGATGCAAGTGTCACTTGTGAAATTCCCCACATGCGGCCTTTCTGACATCTGGAGCTGTCGCAGCGACATGTGCTAAAATAGAATCTGAAAAAGAAACAAAAACAAAAACCAGTAACTGTTCTTAGGGGGAAAAGAAAAAAATTAATCTGCACGTCAGAAAGATCATTCAGTCTATTTGAAGTGGCGTAACATCATATGGAAATTTCTTTAAAAGCACTGACTTATAAAATTTTCATAACACACAAGAAGGAAAGATAAAAAAAAAATGTATTTTTTTCTTTTTTTTTAAGCTTCAGTTTTCGTCAGGCCAAGGTTTCATGTATTCAGCACAGGAACTAGTATTTATCGGTCCTTCGGTTCATGAGATTTTCGCTACGTCGAATGTGTCATTAGACTTCACTTTGGTTACTTTATACGGACCTAAGAATTTAGATTTCAACTTTAAACCTGGTCCTTGCTGAGTTCTCTTAATTGCTACGAGGTCACCAAGGTTGTACATCCGGGGTTTCTTACGTCGTAAATTATAGTGCTTGCGATCTTCTTGTTGAATTTCCAGAATATTATTCCTGGCTTCTTTACGGGGCTCTTCTCTGTCTTTCATGAATCGTTCTTCGACTACACTGTTTAAGAGGTCAATTATTTGTACATCTTCTTACTGTTTCATTTTTGTACCAAATAATATTTCAAACGGTGTTTTCTTAATGCTTCGTTGGTAAGTTGAATTAATGACTTGTTGAACTTTAGAAACATGTTTAAACCACTTGGTCGGTTCGTCTTTGGACATTTTAGAGATTACAGAAATTATGGTGGAATTAAGTCGCTCTACTTGACCATTGGCACGGGGAAGGCTTGTAACTGTCTCGTGCTTTATATTTTCATCTTGACAATAATCAGCAAATTCTTTACTTCTAAAGGCAGGACCTTTATCGCTAATGATGGTGGAAGGATTGCCAAAAGTATAATTTTGTTGTCGTAGTTTTGATATAACTTCGGTAGCAGAAGTGGTTTTACAGGGATACAACCAGGCGAATTTAGTAAATGCATCTATTAAAGACAAAATGTGTTTGTAATTTTTGTTAGTTGTTTCAAGAGGTCCTAAATGATCAATGTGATAGGTTTGGAAAGGAGTCTTTTCTTTAGGTAAGGGATGTAATTCACCTTCTTGTTTTCCTCGTTTGCGATTATACAAAAGGCATGTTACGCAATTTGCTATAATTTTATCAATTTTATTTGACATATTAGGGATGAGAAATTCTTCGTTAAGGAGTTCTTCGCAGCGTTTACGGCCAAAATGTCCTTTGTCATGAACGTGTTTAATGGCATTTAGCTGCATTTCATACGGCATAACTACCAGATCGATACCTTTATGATTTTTATAGAGAACGTTATTTTTAAGGAAATAGTTGTCATATGGCTTTGTTTTCAAAATTTCTTTGATGGCCTGTATATGTTCGTCAGTGTTCTGTGATTGTATGATTTTTGAAATAAAACTATCTTGAATGATCATACATATTGGATTTCCACTTAAAGCGTCGACATGGCGTATGCGAGTACCTTGTCTGTGTTCGATTGTATAGTTATAGTCAGCTAACATTAAAGACCATCGAGCAATCTTGGTGCAAAGATCTTTTTTATTCATAGTAAGGGCAAATGTGTTGCAATCGGTGACTATCTTGAAAGGAATGCCTAGAATGCAAACGCGAAATTTTTTAAGGGCTTCTATGACAGCTAAAACTTCTAATTCATAACTCGAATATTTATGTTCGGCATCTGTGGTTTTTTTGCTCATAAAGTAAACAGGGTGAAATTGATTGCAATAGAAGACATTTGAAGGAGAACTGCTCCGTAACTTTAATAGATGCATCAGAGTGATTTTCTGTTTCGTTACTAGGGTTATAAATGCTTAAAACAGGACCTGAAGAAAGGATGTGTTTCAGCTGATTAAATGCATTTCGTTGCTGGTCACCAAAGCGAAATTTAGTGTCCTTTCTAAGGAGATCTGTTAAAGGCTTAGCTATTAAAGAGTAATCTTGAATGAATTTACGAAAATATGAAGTTAGCCCGACAAATGAATGTACAGCTTTTATACTTTTAGGTTCTGGGAAATTAAGGACAACTTTAGTTTTTAAGGGAGATGGGTGCAGTTAACCATTTTTAATGTGGTAACCCAAAAAATCAATTTCACGTTGTAAAAAGTGGCATTTTTTAAGATTCAACTCTAAACCATATTCGGATGCAGTTGTAAGGACGCGCTGTAATTTCTGGAGTCCTTCGACTTCGTTTTCAGCTGGTATTATGAACTCATCCATATAGACAATAAGTACTTTTCCATTAATGAGGTCTCGAAAAACGTTATAAATGTATCTTTGAAACACTAAGGGTGCATCGCTAAAGCCATAATTCATATATAAGAAATCAAATTGACCAGAATGTGTTACGAAAGAAAGATATTTTCTAATATTTTCTTCTACTTCGACATGAAATAATACATTTTTAAGCTCAAGAGTTGTAAATACTTTTGCAGAATGCAACTGATCAATAATGTCATCAATTACTGGGAGGGGAAAACGTTGTTTATGCGTTTTAGAATTTAATTTTCTATAGTCTACATACAATCTATATCAGCCATCTTTCTTTTTTACTAGGACAAGTGGTGATGAAAAATTACTAGTGCTTTTACGAATAACTTTCCCTTTTCGAGCCACTCAGAAATTTGTTTTTCTACGAAGTTTTTCTCTATTGGCGCGAAGCGTCTGGGAGGACAAGTAACAGGTGTTTCGTTTTCCAGATGAACTGATAATTTAACATCAATTGTCTTTATTTTTGGGGAGAATAATTTTGAATAAGTTCTGAAATTTTTTAACGTATTGTTTCATCGGTAATATGAGATAAATCAAGATTAAGATCGTCTAACATATGAGCAACATTAATCAAAAAATTATTGGACGTATTGTCATTTTTCTCGACTTTTTACATCGAAATATTATTTCCAGAAATTGTTAAAATACTTTGTTGTATAACATCTGTACCAATAATAAGATAAAAAAAAATATGGAATAATCTGGAACTACATAAACATTAGTTGTATAATTAAAATCATCTATCATAACGACAATAGAGAAAAAACCCAGGGGTTTGATTATAGTATTTCCTAATCCAGTTAATGTGATGGTTGAATGTTCAAGGTTCGAGATTGTAGGGAGTTTGCGGTAAATACTTTCCTTTAGCAAACTTCTTTCACTACCTGTATCTACCAATGATGTAATATTTACAGACGAAATAATGACTTGTTTGGTCATGAAAGTGTTCGACGTGACCGTGGAAACATTGGAGGGTTCAGGCTTAGTTCTAGACCTCCTTGGTTGATCACATTGAGCCGATTTATGACAAAAATTCGAGCAATTGAAACAACGTGGACTTTTGTCTTTATGTCTGCCTTGGCTACTTTTATGATTTGACAAACCACAATTAAAGCAAAAAAGATCAGATTTTGGTCGAAAGGATTTCTCCTTCACTGGCATTTTAGGTTTGACTTTACGAAATTTAGTGTTCTCATAGTCATGTCAAATTTTGTCATACATTTTGAGCTTTTGTTTGAATTCTACAATGGGTTGGCATCCATATAACATTGATTTTCTAAAAACAGGGTCGGGTATACCATTTATGATATATTGCATTAATGCGGAACCCTCGATGTTACCACGCGAGCATAATTGTTTCATTATAAGAAAATATTCTTCTATTGATTCATTTACTTGCAATTTTCGTTTATTTAATATATCGTGTAACTCGGCAGAATTATAAGTGGTACTGAATTCTGAAATTAAGAGTTGTTTAAGTTTGTCATATGAATTGATATGAAATTCTGTCTGTACTAACAACTGGGCTTTTCCTCGTAAGGATCTTTTACAAAATATGAATTTATGAAAGTCAGATAAGTTAAACATATTAGTGACATCGTCAAAATTATTAAGCCACACATTTATATCACTAAAGGAACTTCCGTCAAAAGGAGGTACGACACTTTCAACATCAGTGAAATTAATAGACGATCGCACAATACTTTGAACTGGAAGTTGCTTGCGTTTGTCAAAATCTGATAATTCGGTGTTATTACTTGAAGTCATATTATTTGAAGGCAATTCGGGTTCCGAGTCAGTGTCACTTTCATTTTGTATAATATTAGTTTGTAGTAAACTCAAGTCTGAAAGGTATGTAACCAATCGGGTTGCAAGATCATTTAAAGATCCTTCATTGGAAATGCAAAGTAGATTACACACTGTAATCAGATCATTTAAAGAAAAATCAGTTTGAACTTTAGTTATTTTATTTTTGAACCCGATGCTGTCGGTTTGAAAACCGAAACCAGTAAAATCACGTATTCTCTTTCTATTAGATCGATCACCTTCAGCATCAAATAGGAATTTATGTAGTAATTTAATTTTATTTGTTCGTTCGTTTTTAAATGCAAGTTCCAGTTCAGGTATCTCAACTAACTGCATAATAAAATAATAACAATGAACTCACCGTTAGAATAATATCCAGCTTGAATCTCTAAGACGGATAATTCTGACAAATTAATAATGTTGGTGGGTTAACTGGCACTTCTGAACAACACTTTATGGGATGAGACTCTATTTATAAATCATAACTCACTTCTAAGACGAACACTGACATTTATTAAGACGAAGACAAAACAAAAATACAGTTAAAAGCACTCTTTTCAATCTATATTTAGCTTTAAAGTAACAACATAGGCTTCATTTATTTAGCGTCGTTGAATATTTCTAAGATTTTCATAAGTCATTTAAATCTTCTACCTTATTTCGTCAAAAATATTCTGATTCTTTTAACAAAACCAGCGTCGTCGAACTCTTTTTCGTTTAAGTTTTAAGTTTTAAGCTATGAGGTATTCGCTACAGCTTTTTGCCGGCATGACCTCAAATGATCACAAAATGGCGTTATTTCCTTGGGACCACCTTCACTCACGAGGAAAAAAGGCAGAACCCTCTTTTTCGTTCTATTTTCTTTTTCTGCATTTCCACTTCACACAGCTTCGTTACCTTTTTAATCTGGAAACGGAATACAGCATCGGGGACATTCAGTCTGATGCAAGTGTCACTTGCGAAATTTCCCACAATTATAACCTAATAAAATATAATAAAAATTATGAAATATGTACTATTATATGGGTAATGATGGCAATAATAGTAATAAATGATACTAAGAGTAAAAAATGACAAGTAAACAATGGTTGAGGTGGTAATCCACATCGCTCAAAATGACCGCTTTGCCGGTTATAGGTATACGTTTTTGCCGGAGGTTCTAGTGTTAAAGAGAGACGGAGAGAATGCTTGGTAAGTAAATGTTGTTGATTGAGAGCATAGCACAATCCCTGAAAATGTTCAAACAAAATCATAAAATCATCAGTATCAATAATAAATACAAAAGTAATCAAATGTAGGAACTAATTTGGGACAGAGGGAGTATTTTTTTTCGATATAAATTTTGGGAAAAAATATTAACTATAACCTACGAATGTTTTAAAAGAAATCAATTTCTAGAGGCTTTAACAATATAAAGTAGCAGCTAATTTCGCAAAGTAGTTTTTTAATTATGCAATCAATGAATCGAAATATCGAATGTTTATTGAAATTCTCTGTCGTAAACGTTGAAATTAAAGTTTTTACTTTAGAAATTATGGATACTAATTTCAGAAGAGCAAGATACATCTACTAATGAAATGAAATTTCTTTTAAATGGAGATCATATGTCTACAATAATTAAATTAAAATGACGTCATTTGCTTTTATTTTTTTCTAGTTAGTGAGGATCCGAATTTAAATATGGGTATTTCCACGAGCACTTGTCGTGTAAGTCACATACTATGCTTGCTGGCCACCTTTATTTTATAAAAGTTTACTTCGCCTTTTTCAATTAATGAGATATCGCCCATAAAATAAGTCACATTTTTCCGTTCTAAAATACTGGTAGTCAAAAGTCATAGTATGTGACTTACACGACAAGTGCTCGTGGAAATGCCCATATGCATTATGTTTCATCAATCGAAATTCATGTAATATTTAGGCGATTATTATTGTATTTCCTAAAATTGAACTGTTTGTGTTATACTAGTTGTTTTATTTCCAAATACATTTAAATGAAGGTACTGCGTCTTTTAATGCACTTACATTAAATTTCTTATCTATTTATATAAAAGCTGTTCTCTGAGTGTATGTCCTTCATACAAATCTTTATTTTTTGACCGATTTGCGCGAAACTTGCTGTATATACGTTTTAGAATGTGGAAAAGATCGCTGCCTACTTTAACATGTCATCTGATCGCTATTTATCCCTTTTTTCTACCACCTTCCATAAATTAACATTATAGAAATATCTCTTTATAAAATCAGTTCTTTGCTGTTGCCACACCTTAAAAAACGGTACAATAATATAAAAAAAAAATTATAACGCGTGAACTTTCTTTTTATAAGCTAATAAAAATTCAGGTCATCGCTCAATCGCTATATTTTTGCATTTTCGAAACTGATGTTATTCTAATCAGAAATTGCGCATGCGCATTTTCATATATAAAATAAAAACTTTAACTAAACGTGTATTCAAATGACGTAGTATCAGCAGGAGAGTAGTGTTTTTGAAGTTAAATTTTAATACAGGCGTTTCAATTTCAAGAAAACTGTCTGACCGAGATATGAAAGACCCTGGAGTCGATCTCGGCTTGGTTCTGTTGCCAGGGGAACTGGTCAGTCAACTTTATTTTAGGGGAGTCCGAAGTTTCCTTTTCTCGCCAAATCCTCCCCGTTCAATCGGTCATTCTGAGAATTATCGCAGTCTTTCTTGTCCTTCCACAGAGACCAGTTCTGTATTCATTCAGTGCTTTTGGATTTTCCTACTGAGTACTGTTGTTATTTGTTTTCGTTTTTCTCTTTCACTTAGTATATATTTAGTTTTGTATATACTTCAGAATTTTTGAATAAAATTGTTAAACTGAGTTTATCTCTATTCTTGATTTAGTTTTTGTTGGGGAAATTTGCTTAACTTCGAAATCTACCCCCACCTGTAGGCCGAGCTGGCTGGGATTTTTTTTAACGTAAAGACATAAAATTCACAGGGTATTAAAGTAATTTGGAATCGAATATGTTTTTCATTTTTTTTGTTAAATAAATTAGTCATTGAGTTATAAGCGATTTTTGTCACCTGACGACTGGTTCTTCTCCTTTCTCCCGCTATCACGTCCGGAAATTCGGTTTAAAACGCAAACTTTGATAGCATTTATTTTTTTATGTTAATGTGTTTAAAAATACGCTGGGGAGGGAGTAGGAGAATCCTGGCAAAAAGCTCTTCATTTAATTTGTTTCATAATTATAATCTCTATGCAAAAAAACATGTTTTAGGATTCGGACCACAGGCACATCTGTTCTAAATTCTTGTCTAAAATCTTCCTGTATTACGAATTGCTGGCGCCTACGCTGTAGAAAATGCTTTTAACTTTGATCTTTATATTCCCTTTTTAGCTCTGTGGCAGTGTTGTATAACAGTAATCTTGATTAAATATTAAAAAATATAAATTTGATTATATTTTGTAAAAAAAAAAAAAAAAAAAAAAAAAAATCTAGTGATTTAATAATTGACAAAGTGTTTCCAAAGATTGTAGCGGACGCATGGCATGTGAAAACCTGCGCAAAGAAAAGCACAAATAAAAATGCATATACTCATTTCAAAGATTTATAAAATGGTGGATACTTCATTGCAAAATTAAAGGAAAACTGAAAACAAATAACATACAGGGCTGCCGCAGGCGACCATTTTTATATTATGTTGGCACCAGTGTTTTTCAAGCATAAATTTTGAAATACATTTCTCTTGTCATTGTTGTCAAAATGTGTGTTAAGGATTTCTGTTTTGAAAAAGTGGTGTCAGGTAGAATTAAAAAATAGTCAGCTGTGGTAGCCTTAAACTTGAGTACGTATAATGAAAATAAAATATAAATGCTCTCTCTATTAGTTTGAAAAACAGAGTCAGAGTTTTTCTAATCGGAGCCAGACAGTAGGCGAAACATAATTAAAAAAAATCGTTTGCAACATATGACGTCAATTTCTGTTTAACGCACTTCGCTTTTTAATGATGTTTTATTCTGAAGGAAAACTCATGATCTTCTGAAATTAATCCTTATCATCCATAAAGTGAAAGATTTATTTTTAAACCACGCGAAATAAAATTTCAGTAAATACTAGATCATTAGGATATATTTATTGCTTTTTTCCCGCGAATTGTCAAGGAAATCGTACACTTGCTGAAGAAAACATGCATTCTGGTTTTAAAAGCTGATACACTTTACTATAATTACGTCAAAACAACATATTTTGTTCCTGAAATTCAATTTCGAGAGTATTAAAATTTAGTTCAAAAACATTGGGCTTTTCACAAACGCCAAGTTAAGCATTATTGCATGTTAATATTCTGTAATCGAGTTACATGTCAAGAATTCGCTAAAAACATGAATTATGCTATAATTTTGTAAGCAATAGGTTCCAGAAAAGGTATAAGTCACATTTTTTAAAGTACCCCAAATAGCGTACAGCCTGATTATCGAAGATTAACCTATTTGCACTTAAAAAGATAAAAATAGTTCAGCATTTTTGTTGTTGTTGTTGTTGTTTATTATTCAATAGCGCAATTAGAAGTTCGCCAAGGGCCCTCAAGGTTAATAGGTATGTAATTGGACTATTGAATTTTTCATATTTAAAATAAAACTTTAACGATAAGTGCTTTGAAAAGATGTAAAAACGTCATGCATTTTGCAGTTTAAAGGTTTACTCTAACCTAGGCATTTCTATTTGATGAAAAAATATCAGGAAACAATTCACTGATGCGATACAATAACGTCATGTTTTCTGATTGTCTTTATAATTGCACAAATCTCAGTTATTATTGCCGTATTATTTCATTTTAATTTATTTTACCCGGAAGGTCCCTCATAATTGACACGGGCGACGCCGGGTAGTTCTGCTAGTATTTTATATAAACAAAGAATGGAAATTATTTGTTCAGATAGACGTCGTTTTCGGATCCGAAAATATAGCGAGCTAGTCTGAATTTTTACTGAATTAAAAAAATGTTATCTATACGTACTTTTGACAAATTAGGAGGATATTTTATTCCGAAATTTCGAATTCATACCAGAAACTTGTAATAATATATATATATATATTATTTTTATTCATAGGATACTTGCATTATATCATAGTTGCCAACCTCCTGATTTTTTTCATACCAATATTTTTATTCTAAAATTCTTGCTTTATATAATCGCACAATTTATGCAACTAAATGCAGAGAACGTTTTTGTAAGATTTTACTGGTATCCAAAAAATCGGGAGGTTGGCAACTATGATTATATGAATAACAAGTAACTATAGAAAATTTCTGGTAAGAATTTGGAATTTCCAAATAAAAAATTCGGCGCTTTTGTGGAAACAGAAAATAAGAAAATGCATTTGATAGTTTAAAAAAAATATTTTTATAAAGATAATTTATGTAATAGAGTAGAAAGAGGGTTAAAGAGCGGTCTGAGAAATTTCCAAAGTATCCAGTAATTTTACGCGGGTTCCAAATCGTATGTATAACTATGTAAAGTTTCGTGCAAATCAAATTAAGTAATAAAAGAAAGGGAAGAAACGGTAGATTTGTCTAAGGAATACACGCATTTAATTTGACTTTTATATAGAGGTATGTAATGAATGTACAGGAAGTCATAAAACGGACTGGTGTTTTTCAAAATTTATGAACAAGCACATGGGGACAGATATTGCAGATATTTTTGTAGAAAAAGGATATGTTATTTCAAGAGTTTGTTTACTACACTTTCTTATTTTATCTCCATATATCAACAATAAATGGCTCTACGCTGTCTTAAATTGTTAATAATATTAAAAATGGTCTTGAAATTTCAAAACGT
This sequence comes from Maratus speciosus, assembly GCA_963932465.1. Taxonomy (NCBI): domain Eukaryota; kingdom Metazoa; phylum Arthropoda; class Arachnida; order Araneae; family Salticidae; genus Maratus; species Maratus speciosus. The sequence continues at coordinate 276,936,639 of OZ010789.1, forward strand.
AAACCATTTTGTTAGCGTTTTGCCAGTTAAACAAAATGAAGGATAAACATTGAGCGAATTTTCCTTCGTTTGTTTGCATTAATTTGGACTCTTTAAAAGTTTGATATACTGCAGCGCCAAATTTGCTGATGCAGTAGAACCCCGCTAATCCGAAACTCCGGTTAATCCGAACCAATTTTATTGTCGACTTGATATATTTTGACTTTATTTTTGTTTTGGACTTGAAGCATGCCGGATTACGAAAATTTCCAGATTACAGGATGAATGTCGGAAAAACGTGTAGAAGTTAGAATTAAACAAAAAATGTCTGTAAAGCATATTTTTTATTCTTTAAACAGCTTGAATAAAATAAAAAATACTGAATACTGTAAAAGTACAACATATGTATTCGAATATAAAACGAAAACGTGTACTGTAAGGCTACTCGCAGAAACCACCTTAAAAAAATCTCGAATATAAGTTTGTTTCAAATATAAATAAGTGAAATGTAAATAAACTACAAATCACTTGCTAAAATGGTGTATGACATTTAATACAGATTAAAACATTAAAAACACTAAAATATCTATTCTACGGTTTCAGCACACCTTCGTGGCCTTCTCAGGAATCTAAATGAACCAAGATGTCAGCTATGTCAAAACTTCGCCCGGCGGAAAATCGCTCACATGGGGGGAATTAACCAATGACCCGGAAATAAGAATTTACTGGTGCCATCTGTTGACATATTATAAATACTCTGTCGGGGAATTAACCAATGACCGATAAATAAGAATTTACTGGTGCCATCTGTTGAGATAATGTAAATACTCCCCGTGTGAACGATTTTCTGTCGGGCGGAGTTTTGACATAGCTGACATCTTGGTTCATTTAGATTCCTGAAGAAGGCCACGGAGGTGTGCTGAAACCGTAGAATAGATATTTTAGGGTTTTTAATGTTTTAATCTGCATTAAATGTCATATACCATTTTAGCAAATGATTTGTAGTTTATTTACATTTCACTTATTTATATTTGTATTACTTATGGTATAGAGGAAAAGGTCCAAATACAGGTTAGGGTCCAAATACCGGCTACTAGATGTTCTTAGAACTGAGCGCAGCGCAGCCTAGCAGTGATAGGCAGAGTTTGTAGCTTTAATTGAGAGAAGAAAGTTACGAAAAGTTTGTCACTGAAGTCCGTCTCATTTAAAAATAGTAAATACAAAAGTGTCTAATCGACGTAATCTAATACGTCAAAAGTTTTTCCCATGTGTGTTTCTCATTTTTTGAAAACATACTGACCGTATGTTGACTTGAATTGTTGATGGAGTTGTTTTATAGACATATTTAGCTCTCAATTGCCACGCGCACATTATTGGTATTTTATTATATGAATGAGTAACACCGGTTTTAACTTAAGCATAGCAGTGGTTCGAATACCGGCTACCTAGAGCGGTCTAAATACCGGCTAGCCGATATTTGGACCTTTTCCTCTAATAGTCCAAAATTGTTTATATTATAAGTTTGTTTGCCAGTCACTATAAAATTCTTTTCTAAAATGCAAAAAGTATGTAATTCATATGATAAACATTTATTTTTCATTTCAGCAGTTTGATTTCGTAAATTATCTACAGAAATGTTTTTTCTTCTCACCCCCTCGTCGACGTGGTGGCTGAGCTGTTTATAGATTCGCTGTTTTGAACAGTTTATATTAGGTTGTTACGTAGTTCCTCATTCTGAAGTTCCATTGGTTTATTATAAATATCAGGAGTGATTAAACATGGAATACTGTTTTTTTTTTCGAAAGTCCTGCTGGATTATCCAACATGCCATACCTTAGGATGCATGATTAGAGGATGTTTACTGTACTATTGAGTACTTATAACTTGCATTTATTTAGCAAGCATCTTTTTCTTTTCTATTTTTATCGGAATTTCGGTTAATCCGAATTTTTTGCAGTCCGAACAGGCACCGATCCCAATTAATTCGGATTAGTGGGGTTCTACTGTGCTTGGAGTTAGAATACTAAACTCTATAAAGAAATTCACTACCTTCACGTATCTCCTGTAAAACTAACTTCAATGGCTGTCACAGATTATTTTTTATTGAATTTTTTTAAAACGCCAGCCTATTATAAGACACCCTGTAATAATAAAAATGAAGGATTATGCGTTAATAAATATTGAAAGAGAAGGATATGAAATTTTTTTTTAATGCAATGAAATTTTGAATTTCATCAGGAATATTTGTCGATTTTTAAATGAATGAAAGAGATATTTTTTATCCAATTCATAAGAAAGACATTCCAGATTGTAGATGAAAGATTATAAATGCCGCCATTGTGGCCCACCAACAGCGCATTTCATTCATTATTTACGATGCTAAAAATACCCGGAGTCAGGAAATCATTATAGTTGGGTATTTCTCATTATTTTTATTAAATGATTCGTAAAGAAACTAAAGTTGGCCTTGGTTTACAGTGCATTTCTACTTTCTTAGTTCTTACTCTTAATGAATATCTATGGCGAGTATGATTATTTTTATCTATCATTCAGTTGCAACTAAAAATATCTTATTACATGATGAAAAGCAATATCATTTAGAAAGTTGCTAACTCCCGATTTTTTTTTTCAAAAATCGAAAGATTGGCAACTATCCATTTCGATGGGGAAGATCATTCTTCGTGAAAAGTGCATTTTCAGAAACATTTCCATGGATGTCAAAATACTTACATTATATGTGCAAGTCATGTCTGTGCCAACAAATTATGTGCAAATTAAGGATGTGTAAAATATGTTTTTTATTTGCTTTAAAAGTGTCTAATATTCAATAAAGGAAAGTTAAAATTCTAGTGATAAATTTACATTGAGTAAATAACTAAAATTCATATAAAATGCAGAAATAAAACGTACTAAAATTGATTGCGGGTGCATACATATAATATAAAATTATTCAAAACATATTAAAATACCTTAAGGGGGTAGGATACCTTTGAACACGTCAAAAAAGTAAAAAAATATCACTATGTTCCAAGCTTCAAAACTTGTGTAATAAGTCAAAAATAAAATTTAAATTTCATTTAAATATAAAGCTCATATTTAAATTTATATTTAAAAATGTATATACACTTGTAAATTCATAAATAAATATTTAAATGATAAGTTTAAAAATATATGAGAATAAGATAAAAAAAATCTTGCGCGCATGATAAAATCTGAAAATATGCATATAAAGAGGAAATTTTGGTGAAAATAAATACATAATAGTGTTACATTTATACTAAAACCAGAATATTTTTTTTTTTAATATTGACTAAATTAAAAAATTAACAGAAAATTAACAATTTTCCCTTAGAAAAAAATATTTTCAAAGTATAAAAACAGAAAATAAAATAAAATAATACCTTTTTCTGGTTTTAAGTTGTAGATAATACAGAAATGAATATGTTTTGAAAATTTCTTTTTATTGCGATGCATTGTTTTTTAGTAACACTGCGCGCAGTATCAAAATTCATCATTTTGAATAAAAATACATCGAAAATCAACTAAAAACCAAAAACGTTTTCAGCCAATTCACAGAGCCATCTCCAGGGGTTTTTTAAATGTTGTTATTTCTCTTTGAGTTTATTTGTCTAGGAGAGCCCATTGTAATTTAAAGGTGGTACGGAAGATAAGGTGACAGAAAAAGGCATTCAAATTTCTAACAAAAAAAGCCGTCATCTATTATGTAGCAATTCCATTCAAACTCTATGGGTCGCCATTGTCTCGTAAACAGACTTTGTTTTCATTGCAACAAATCATTGATAGAAGGATGTCAGGCGCAACTAGTTCTTAACTATTTTGTCTCTTCTGTTTCCAAACATTTAATCTTCTTGGCAGTGGCACCAACTTATATGGGCCCATGGGGCGCGAGCCCACCCAATAATTTGATCTCTCCGCCCACCCAATTTCAATTGATTTAATTAGTACTGTATAACCTCTTTTATCAGAAACTCTTTTAACCGAAACTCTCGATTAACCAAAATCCATTTTTAAAGTTTTTTTTTTTTTTTTTTTTTTTTTTTTTTTTTACTATTGTATTCCTTGTGTTCAAAATCCATTTTTGAAAGCCCTTTTTTTTTCAGTATCGTATTCCTTGTGTGCAAGCGATCCTTTCCGAACTACGCGTATATGTAAATATTTTCGATACCCTTTATTAGAGTTCCTTTGAATTTAACTTGAGCTCCCGTATGCTGCGGAGTAGAATGACGAAAACGAACAAATTAGCAATTCTGAAGCTTTTGAATGTTTTGGAAAAGGTGCTATGCTGGAGCAGCAGAAAGACTGTGATACTGGTAAACTAATAATATTTAAAAACTCCGTGATAGAGTTTCAAAGCAAAAGCAATTGAAACTGCGACAAACGAAACATTTTTTCAAACACTTACGATGTATGTAAAAGGTATGCACTTAATGTCAAAATTAAAATCCAGGTAATTTACTGTTTTTTCTATTTTGCTAATGCTTTATTTTTATTGAGCACTTGTTACCATAATAAGAAATATTGCATATATTTCTCCCTACTCTTAAAATTGAAGCATTCTCGATTATCCGAAAATTTTGATTTTCCGAAAGATGGTCGGTCCCAATTACTTCGGATAATCGAGGTTCTACTGTAATTTATTTTTTTATTTAATTAATTGCTGAAATGAAATTTGGTTTTATTAACAGTCTGAAAATAATTTTGCTTGAAAAATAGTAAGTACATCAATTAAACTTACAGGATCACAGAAAGCCTCTGAAGCGGATGTATAGTTCGGGGCTGCCACAAATGACTATTTTTTCATTCTTTTCGCACTACTATTAACCCTTTCGGGGGCAAGGTACTTCTATTCGTAAAATTCTCAAATGAGTGAATGGCACCAGAATTTACAAATACATTTATTTCAAAATAAAAAAAAGCTTTTGTCTTGGACGTAATAAAATGAATTGAGATGAATGAGTAATTTCCAATACTCTGGTGCCAGTGTGGCATTTAGGAATTAAAATTAGTGGTCCAAAAATGAACCCCCGCCCTTGAAGGGGTTAAAAGAAAAAGATTTTATAGTATGCTTCTCTTGCAAATGTTCTCGAACAGTATGTCAATAATTTTTGTTTTGAGAAAGTGGTGTGAGGTAGAATTAAAAAATAGTCGCTTGTGGCAGATCTGATTGTTAAATTTCTCCCGAAAGCAAATTTCCTGGAAATTTTGCCATCTGTTTTGTTGTTTGAATTAATAAAGCACATAGATGGCTAAAATGTGTGCTTTTCTTGACATTTAGTTTTTTGCACTTTCACTAGTTAGAAATTACAATGTTATTTAAAATTAATGTTAGTGCACTTATACTATATATATATATATCTGTATAAAAGAAAGTCTGGATTTTGTATTAATCAACGTGCAGCGCAAACTACTGAAACTAAAATTTTGAAAATTGGGGTAAAAATACTTCTTATGACATAGAGTACCGCTAAGAAAGTATTTCCTAAAATTCCACCTCTAAGGGGTAGATGTAAAATAGACAAAAAACTTTTTAAAAATTCCTTAAAAATATGATTTTATAGTTATTTTTCAAATGATAACATATTTTAGTGTATTTTTGTATGCTGAATTGAATGGTACTAACCAAATTCTTTTAAATCCAACAGTTCGTGATATGTTTCACTTTTTTCTAATTTGGCGATGTCTTTGGCGCCAAAATCTCGAAATATCTGACATTACAAGTGATAATTCATCCATATTCATTCATACTGTACATCCGTTACTCTAGCAACCTAAGAAATACAAATTAAATCTTTATGTTAATTCTTTTGGTTAAAGAATTAAAGCGGCTATATAAGTTTGAAAAAATAAATACTTTTTTTTAACCGCCGCTACGAGCGGCCGCTCTTCGTCCGCAGCCCTTTATTATTCCACTTATTCCGACTCTTTTACGGAAGCAAGATTCGTAGGTCCCCAGCCACGTCCCGAGTGAAAGACACTCTAGTGAAAGCCAGGATTGAAAAATAAAATCAAAAATTGAAATCGGACAGATTTAAAAGGGAAATTACACAAATTAAAGACACCGTAAAGGGTTAAGGGCCGGATTCGGAGGGATGAAGCTACCGAGCGTCTCCTAGCCACTTCGACCCCATTATTAGGCCTTACAGCCCTTTATTCCTCTACTCCAGTCCGACTCTTTTGCGGAAGCAAGATACGTAGGTCCCCAGCCACGTCCCGAGTGAAAGACTCTCTAGCGAAAGCCAGGTTGAAAAAAAAAATCAAAAATTGAAACCGGACAGATTTAAAAGGGAAATTACACAAAATAAAGACACTGAAAAACGATACGTAGGTCGCCAGCCACGTCCCGAGTGAAAGACTACCGAACGTCTCCTAGCTACTTCGACCCCATTATTAGTCTTTACAGCCCTTTATTCCTCTACTCCAGTCCGACTCTTTTGCGGAAGCAAGATACGTAGGTCCCCAGCCACGTCCCGAGTGAAAGACTCTCTAGCGAAAGCCAGGTTGAAAAAAAAAATCAAAAATTAAAACCGGACAGATTTAAAAGGGAAATTACACAAATTAAAGACACCGAAAAACGATACGTAGGTCCCCAGCCACGTCCCGAGTGAAAAACTACCGAACGTCTCCTAGCTACTTCGACCCCATTATTAGTCTTTACAGCCCCTTATTCCTCTACTCTAGTCCGACTCTTTTGCGGAAGCAAGATACGTAGGTCCCCAGCCACGTCCCGAGTGAAAGACACTCTAGCGAAAGCCAGGATTGAAAAATAAAATCAAAAATTGAAATCGGACAAATTTAAAAGGGAAATTACACAAATTAAAGACACCGTAAAGGGTTAAGGGCCGGATTCGGAGGGATGAAGCTACCGAGCGTCTCCTAGCCACTTCGACCCCATTATTAGGCCTTACAGCCCTTTATTCCTCTACTCCAGTCCGACTCTTTTGCGGAAGCAAGATACGTAGGTCCCCAGCCACGTCCCGAGTGAAAGACTCTCTAGCGAAAGCCAGGTTGAAAAAAAAAATCAAAAATTGAAACCGGACAGATTTAAAAGGGAAATTACACAAATTAAAGACACTGAAAAACGATCCGTAGGTCGCCAGCCACGTCCCGAGTGAAAGACTACCGAACGTCTCCTAGCTACTTCGACCCCATTATTAGTCTTTACAGCCCTTTATTCCTCTACTCCAGTCCGACTCTTTTGCGGAAGCAAGATACGTAGGTCCCCAGCCACGTCCCGAGTGAAAGACTCTCTAGCGAAAGCCAGGTTGAAAAAAAAAATCAAAAATTAAAACCGGACAGATTTAAAAGGGAAATTACACAAATTAAAGACACCGAAAAACGATACGTAGGTCCCCAGCCACGTCCCGAGTGAAAAACTACCGAACGTCTCCTAGCTACTTCGACCCCATTATTAGTCTTTACAGCCCTTTATTCCTCTACTCTAGTCCGACTCTTTTGCGGAAGCAAGATACGTAGGTCCCCAGCCACGTCCCGAGTGAAAGACACTCTAGCGAAAGCCAGGATTGAAAAATAAAATCAAAAATTGAAATCGGACAAATTTAAAAGGGAAATTACACAAATTAAAGACACCGTAAAGGGTTAAGGGCCGGATTCGGAGGGATGAAGCTACCGAGCGTCTCCTAGCCACTTCGACCCCATTATTAGGCCTTACAGCCCTTTATTCCTCTACTCCAGTCCGACTCTTTTGCGGAAGCAAGATACGTAGGTCCCCAGCCACGTCCCGAGTGAAAGACACTCTAGCGAAAGCCAGGATTGAAAAATAAAATCAAAAATTGAAATCGGACAAATTTAAAAGGGAAATTACACAAATTAAAGACACCGTAAAGGGTTAAGGGCCGGATTCGGAGGGATGAAGCTACCGAGCGTCTCCTAGCCACTTCGACCCCATTATTAGGCCTTACAGCCCTTTATTCCTCTACTCCAGTCCGACTCTTTTACGGAAGCAAGATACGTATGTCCCCAGCCACGTCCCGAGTGAAAGACACTCTAGCGAAAGCCAGGATTGAAAAATAAAATCAAAAATTGAAATCGGACAAATTTAAAAGGGAAATTACACAAATTAAAGACACCGTAAAGGGTTAAGGGCCGGATTCGGAGGGATGAAGCTACCGAGCGTCTCCTAGCCACTTCGACCCCATTATTAGGCCTTACAGCCCTTTATTCCTCTACTCCAGTCCGACTCTTTTGCGGAAGCAAGATACGTAGGTCCCCAGCCACGTCCCGAGTGAAAGACTCTCTAGCGAAAGCCAGGTTGAAAAAAAAAAATCAAAAATTGAAACCGGACAGATTTAAAAGGGAAATTACACAAATTAAAGACACTGAAAAACGATACGTAGGTCGCCAGCCACGTCCCGAGTGAAAGACTACCGAACGTCTCCTAGCTACTTCGACCCCATTATTAGTCTTTACAGCCCTTTATTCCTCTACTCCAGTCCGACTCTTTTGCGGAAGCAAGATACGTAGGTCCCCAGCCACGTCCCGAGTGAAAGACTCTCTAGCGAAAGCCAGGTTGAAAAAAAAAATCAAAAATTAAAACCGGACAGATTTAAAAGGGAAATTACACAAATTAAAGACACCGAAAAACGATACGTAGGTCCCCAGCCACGTCCCGAGTGAAAAACTACCGAACGTCTCCTAGCTACTTCGACCCCATTATTAGTCTTTACAGCCCTTTATTCCTCTACTCTAGTCCGACTCTTTTGCGGAAGCAAGATACGTAGGTCCCCAGCCACGTCCCGAGTGAAAGACACTCTAGCGAAAGCCAGGATTGAAAAATAAAATCAAAAATTGAAATCGGACAAATTTAAAAGGGAAATTACACAAATTAAAGACACCGTAAAGGGTTAAGGGCCGGATTCGGAGGGATGAAGCTACCGAGCGTCTCCTAGCCACTTCGACCCCATTATTAGGCCTTACAGCCCTTTATTCCTCTACTCCAGTCCGACTCTTTTGCGGAAGCAAGATACGTAGGTCCCCAGCCACGTCCCGAGTGAAAGACACTCTAGCGAAAGCCAGGATTGAAAAATAAAATCAAAAATTGAAATCGGACAAATTTAAAAGGGAAATTACACAAATTAAAGACACCGTAAAGGGTTAAGGGCCGGATTCGGAGGGATGAAGCTACCGAGCGTCTCCTAGCCACTTCGACCCCATTATTAGGCCTTACAGCCCTTTATTCCTCTACTCCAGTCCGACTCTTTTACGGAAGCAAGATACGTAGGTCCCCAGCCACGTCCCGAGTGAAAGACACTCTAGCGAAAGCCAGGATTGAAAAATAAAATCAAAAATTGAAATCGGACAAATTTAAAAGGGAAATTACACAAATTAAAGACACCGTAAAGGGTTAAGGGCCGGATTCGGAGGGATGAAGCTACCGAGCGTCTCCTAGCCACTTCGACCCCATTATTAGGCCTTACAGCCCTTTATTCCTCTACTCCAGTCCGACTCTTTTGCGGAAGCAAGATACGTAGGTCCCCAGCCACGTCCCGAGTGAAAGACTCTCTAGCGAAAGCCAGGTTGAAAAAAAAAAAATCAAAAATTGAAACCGGACAGATTTAAAAGGGAAATTACACAAATTAAAGACACCGTAAAGGGTTAAGGGCCGGATTCGGAGGGATGAAGCTACCGAGCGTCTCCTAGCCACTTCGACCCCATTATTAGGCCTTACAGCCCTTTATTCCTCTACTCCAGTCCGACTCTTTTACGGAAGCAAGATACGTAGGTCCCCAGCCACGTCCCGAGTGAAAGACACTCTAGCGAAAGCCAGGATTGAAAAATAAAATCAAAAATTGAAATCGGACAAATTTAAAAGGGAAATTACACAAATTAAAGACACCGTAAAGGGTTAAGGGCCGGATTCGGGGGGATGAAGCTACCGAGCGTCTCCTAGCCACTTCGACCCCATTATTAGGCCTTACAGCCCTTTATTCCTCTACTCCAGTCTGACTCTTTTGCGGAAGCAAGATACGTAGGTCCCCAGCCACGTCCCGAGTGAAAGACTCTCTAGCGAAAGCCAGGTTGAAAAAAAAAATCAAAAATTGAAACCGGACAGATTTAAAAGGGAAATTACACAAATTAAAGACACTGAAAAACGATACGTAGGTCGCCAGCCACGTCCCGAGTGAAAGACTACCGAACGTCTCCTAGCTACTTCGACCCCATTATTAGTCTGTACAGCCCTTTATTCCTCTACTCCAGTCCGACTCTTTTGCGGAAGCAAGATACGTAGGTCCCCAGCCACGTCCCGAGTGAAAGACTCTCTAGCGAAAGCCAGGTTGAAAAAAAAAATCAAAAATTAAAACCGGACAGATTTAAAAGCGAAATTACACAAATTAAAGACACCGAAAAACGATACGTAGGTCCCCAGCCACGTCCCGAGTGAAAAACTACCGAACGTCTCCTAGCTACTTCGACCCCATTATTAGTCTTTACAGCCCTTTATTCCTCTACTCTAGTCCGACTCTTTTGCGGAAGCAAGATACGTAGGTCCCCAGCCACGTCCCGAGTGAAAGACTCTCTAGCGAAAGCCAGGTTGAAAAAAAAAATCAAAAATTAAAACCGGACAGATTTAAAAGGGAAATTACACAAATTAAAGACACCGAAAAACGATACGTAGGTCCCCAGCCACGTCCCGAGTGAAAAACTACCGAACGTCTCCTAGCTACTTCGACCCCATTATTAGTCTTTACAGCCCTTTATTCCTCTACTCTAGTCCGACTCTTTTGCGGAAGCAAGATACGTAGGTCCCCAGCCACGTCCCGAGTGAAAGACTCTCTAGCGAAAGCCAGGTTGAAAAAAAAATCAAAAATTGAAACCGGACAGATTTAAAAGGGAAATTACACAAATTAAAGACACCGAAAAACGATACGTAGGTCCCCAGCCACGTCCCGAGTGAAAGACTACCGAACGTCTCCTAGCTACTTCGACCCCATTATTAGTCCTTACAGCCCTTTATTCCTCTACTCCAGTCCGACTCTTTTGCGGAAGCAAGATACGTAGGTCCCCAGCCACGTCCCGAGTGAAAGACTCTCTAGCGAAAGCCAGGTTGAAAAAAAAATCAAAAATTGAAACCGGACAGATTTAAAAGGGAAATTACACAAATTAAAGACACCGAAAAACGATACGTAGGTCCCCAGCCACGTCCCGAGTGAAAAACTACCGAACAAAGCGATATAAGTAAGCGTCCTATCTTAAATGGGAGAAGTAACCGCATGATTAAGATCGAGGTCACATCAATCAAGGTCATGCGCCACGTAGCGGATGGAGTGTGAACTACAGATAGATACCTAATTGTTTTCTTACTCACACCACTAAAATTGTAAAGTTTTTTTCACCTTGATTAATAACTGAAGTGTTTCATAAAAGGCGAAGAAAACTTCGTGGTGTCAAGTGCTTCTGGATACCACTCTCGCTACGCCATTATTTTGCAATAAATGTGGCAAACAAATTTCATTTTCATGAGTGACTAAAGATTTAGAAAATACGCGCCACATTAAAACCCCGCGTATGTGAATTATCACTCCGTCCGCAAGGTGGCGCAACTATGTTAATTTACGACTGATTCCAGCATTAAGTTTGTACGCTTACTTATAGCGCTTTGCTACCGAACGTCTCCTAGCTACTTCGACCCCATTATTAGTCTTTACAGCCCTTTATTCCTCTACTCTAGTCCGACTCTTTTGCGGAAGCAAGATACGTAGGTCCCCAGCCACGTCCCGAGTGAAAGACTCTAGCGAAAGCCAGGTTGAAAAAAAAATCAAAAATTGAAACCGGACAGATTTAAAAGGGAAATTACACAAATTAAAGACACCGAAAAGCTACACGTAGGTCCCCAGCCACGTCCCGAGTAAAAGACTCTCTAGCGAAAGCCAGGTTGGAAAAAAAAATCAAAAATTGAAACCGAACAGATTTAAAAAGGAAATTACACAAATTAAAGACACCGAAAAGGGGTAAAGGGTTGGGCTCGGGGCGATGAAGCTACCGAACGACTCCTAGCTGCTATCGAACGACTCCTAGCTACTATCGAGCCCATTATTAGTCTTTACAGCCCCTTATTCTTCTACGCTAGTCGGACTCCTATGCGGAAGCAAGATACGTAGGTCCCCAGCCACGTCCGGAGTGAAAGACTCTCAAGTCACAAACGCCTTGAAAAAAAAGAAAAAAATATTGATTTCATTTAAAATACAAGGAAACGGCCCACTGAGAAATTAACATTATAAAACGAAAATATTAAAAAATGAAAGCAATGTTTGTACAACTTAAAAAAAAATTTGGTACTTACATCCGGGATATGTCAGATATAAGACAATTACACTAATTACAACAGCCCTTATTTTTTGTCCATTTGATAGTTTATTTATTATAGTTTTAAATTTATTTTATTATTATAGTTTTTTTAATTATAGTTTATAGTATGTAGTTTTACATTACATATTTTATTTATTTATTTATTTTAAACAATTTGTCCTTTTTAACAAGATTATGTATTTAATAATGTTAAATTATTGTTTTCACCGTAACTGGCAAATGATAAACAAGATTGGCAGTTGTCAACCATTTTGGCGATCTATCTTATGGTCCAGATAATACGTAAGTACCACTTTTTTCATTGGAAGAAACTGGAATTGAAATAATACATCGCGATTAATCGTTTGCTCTTGGATAAGAAGAAAAAATGGGTACTTTTATGTCAGCCGTGTGTAAATCTTGCCATTAGCATTTTAAAAATTGCCAATAGCAGTAGTTACATTTAGCGTATGTAAATTAAAAACAATTCTTTGATTTAAGTTATGGCATTATTTCGTATTATTGTTTTACTTTTCAGTTTTTCAATGAAATTAACATAAGGCATGCATTTTAAATATATGTATTTTAAATGAAATGAATTAAACCTTTATATTTTGAATGAAAATAATAAAATAAGAATAAGGTATGGAACAATCTTTGTTGATTTATTACTTGCGCCCGACTAACATAAAAGTATTACAATATATTCACTTCTTTGGGTAGTTGTTCATGGGATTCTTGGTTAATCTTTCATAATGGGAGACCTCGCGAATCGGTGTATTAGCTACGATGTTGAAAGCATCGTTTACGTATGAAGCGAAAACTTCACGATGAATTCTATTACAGAAAATCGTATCATCATCATCTACTACATATTTAAAACGGAAATTTGCATTTCATTCTGATTGTTTTTAATATTTTGATAGGATATGCCAATATTAGTTAGGTAATGTTTTTGGAACGGGTATTGTGTATACACAGTGTTCTACATTGCTTAGTTATAAAGGAAAAAGTTAAAAAATTAAGTGAACCTGATTATTAAAGGTTAGCCTTTTAAAAAAATTCTATTGAACAGATTTTTATCCAAGTGGCACTGTTACATAACTTTTGAGGAATGGTTTTAGTATATAACATTTCATTATATATTGCTTAGTTATAGAGCTATTGGAAAAGTTATAGAGCAAGGTGAACGCATTTTTTAAAGATACATCTACAGTAATTATATAAAATGCAAATTTATCTTTCCTTCCACCCGTTTATAATTTGAGTTTCGCTGGATGTATTTTCATGGGACTTAACACTGTTAGTTGGGTAAATTTTTGTGGATGGTTGGTACTTCTTGCATGATTGGTACTTCTTGCATGGATGGTACTTCTCTGTTGCGAAGTTTTCTTCTTGGCTATTGTTTTTTCTGAAGCACAAACTTGACAACAAATCAGACTGCAGAAAATCACATTAAAAGAGAAAGTTCTAAAACTAGGTGAACCCGATTGTTAAAGATTACCTTTAATTTAAAGTTATACTGAACGTATTTTAATTGAAGTTACACTATTTGGTAATGTTTCAGGGATTGTTTCGATATTTAACATATCATTCTACATTTTTAGTTATGGAGCTATGGGGAAAGTTCCCATTAATGTAGTTGTAAAAAAAAAGTATAAAATCTACAGGCAGAGGGATATACATGTACTATAGGATATACATGTTATAGCTATGGAGGATGTGTAGAGTTTCTAAAAAAATGCAGAAGCTCTACGGCGTATAGCCTACACTACATTCCTGAAAGTTCTATAATCACGTTAACGCGATTATGAAAAATGTATTTAACCATCTACTTCACATATAAAATACAAAAAGCAATTTCTGTCCGACCACTTATAACTTGAGTTCTTTTGAATGGATTTTGAGAAGATTTGCATTGTTAGATAAATTTTCAAGAAAGGATTTCGTATATAACACATACAGGATAAAATCTACAGGCAGAGGGTATATACTAGAAAATATATATGTTATAGCTATGGAGGGTGTGTAGATTTTCTAAAAAATTCCAGAAGGTCTGCAGCGTATAGCCTACGTTACATTCCTGAAAGTTCTACAATCACGTTAACGTGATTATGAAAAATATATTTAACTATCTACTTCACATGTAAAATACAAAAAGCAATTTCGGTCCGACCACTTATAACTTGAGTTCATTTGAATGGATTTTGAGAAGACTTGCATTGTTAGTTAGATAAATTTTCAAGAAAGGGTTTCGTATACAGGGTTGCCACTCTTCAGGGAATTTCCAGACTAGGAAATTCTTAGGCACCAGTACTTTCTTACAGAGAATCTCTCTTTAAATGAGGCAAAATTTCGTGCGGTTAGTCTAGATATATTTTTCTATAAGAAAATACTGATATGTCGACTGGAAAATGCCCTGAAGCGTGGCAGCCCTGGTATATAATACATACCATTCTACGTTGTTTAGTTATAGAATTATGTGCGAAAGCTTATCTTTTTAAAAGGTTCTACTAAATTGAGTTCGATGGAATTAGCACTAATTAAATTCATATAAACAGTACAAATACCTGTACAAGAATTACTTTCAGATGCATATATATAAATTATAAGTATTTAATAATTTAAGTAGGAAAAAAATCACATTTAACTTCCATTTATTGGAATTAGCACTGGTTGTTAGATATTTTTTCAGGAAAGGTTTTAGTATATAATACATATTGTTCTACATTGCTTTGCTATAGAATTATAGGTGAATGTTCTCTAATCTGGTGAACGCGATTATGAAAAATTAATCTTATTAGATGGTTTTACTGAATGGATTTTGATGAGATTAGCATTTTTAAATTTTCAAGGATGCTTTTAATATGCTACATATTGTTCTACCGCTCTTTTCCATATTCAGTTGTAAATAATCAACTAAAAGATTTGCTTCTTAACAGTCCAAATTTTGTCTGAGACATTAGAAGATATAAAACCGTAATGGCGTTCATATTGTTTCAGCAATGCGAAAGTCCATTGCAAATAAATGTATATATTGCTATAAAACACAAGATGAAATACATCGATATATTTCGTTTAATTAAAATGTCGTTTGGAGAAAACGCCCAGCGTAGCGGGTGAAGGCTGCTAGTATAAGAATAATATTTAATAAAATTATTCATAAAATTATAAATAAATTATAATAATTTAAAAATTTTGCTTAGTAAAAAACATAATTTAATTTCGAATTATAATCTTTAGTCATTCACTCCCCCCCCCCTCCTCTCTTTCCACACACATACACACTAAAGGGAAGAATTTATATGTATTATTTTGCTCAAAATTTTTTGAGTCCACCTAATATTTTTGAAAAGTTGGCACTACTACTTCTTGGTATATTTCTACAAGTTTACCAGGAAGAGTATTCTTTGGAAACACCGGTAGACAAAATAGTTAAAAATTATTCCATGTGGCAACCCT
The DNA here is from genome assembly GCA_963932465.1 of Maratus speciosus. Classification (NCBI taxonomy): domain Eukaryota; kingdom Metazoa; phylum Arthropoda; class Arachnida; order Araneae; family Salticidae; genus Maratus; species Maratus speciosus. Next base: position 276,952,404 of record OZ010789.1, read on the forward strand.
AATAGTAGATTTTCTGACGTTTTTATATGATTTTCTGTTCTAACTGGAAAAATAAACTATGTTATATTAAAATACAAGTAAATAAATATAACAATACAAATGGAAGATTGTGTATTAATAAATTTTATCAGACAACAATAAATGTAATTTCTTTAAATGCACTGAAAATTTGTGGTTCAACATAAACATTTATCAATTCGTTGATGAACGAAATATTCTTTTATATCCTAAGCATAAGAAAAATATTTCAGATTCCAGTTGAAAGATTATAAATGCCATCATTTCAGGCCATCAACTACATATTTCATTGATTATTTACAATGCTAAAAATATCCGGAGAACTGAAAAGGCATTTCCAGTGATAGGAAATCATTATAGTTGTGTATCCCGTATTATTTTTATCAAATGATCCGTATAGAAACAAATGTCGTCTTTGGCATGGAAGTGAAATCACTTCTATTTGCTTAGTTCTTATTTCTGAATAAATATCTATGGCGAGTATGAATATTTTCCCATTTATCATTCTGCTATAAAGAAAGAAAATCCCATTACATGATGAGAAGAAATTGCATTTGTATAGGGAATAGTTGATTCAAAATGAACTTTTGATATGTTTGACAATTTGTTAAGATTTGCGGACGTTTAAACTTGTTAAAATCTACAAAGAATATAGATATTTTCGTTCATTTTTCAGTTAATGTGAACATATATTCAGATGTATTAAGATGAAATAACCCCTTAATTCTCCCGTGATATTCAAGGGCTGTGTCGTTTATTCAGATTGTTTGATTCACACCAGTTTTATAAAATAGTGTAATTGGCTTTATTCTAGTATCATTTTCCTTGTCATTAAATATGGTGAATATTTCCTTTTCAAAAAAAGCGATGGTAATAAGCAATCTGAATTTTTAAAACGTAATTTAATGCGACCGTTAAAGGGATAGTATTCCATCTAAGATTCTGCCTGAAATAAAATGTCGATGTATTAGAAAATGTACTAATATTTAAGCAACAGATATATTATACGTCAATTGCCAGAAGTGCAGTGGGGTATGCAAATTCATGACAAGAGAAGAATTTTTGATGAATTTGATAATTTGTTGGGGTCTAACAAACATTAAGTTTATTGAAACGTATAAAAAGAACCGATGTTTTCTTTTATTTACTCAGCGAGTATGAGAATGTATTCAAAATATTTAAACATGATCTATTATTAGGATTATTAGAACATTTAAAATAGTTGAAAACAAATGTTGGTCTCTGTAAACATTTGTATTGTTGAGAGACTTGTACAAAACCAGAAATGCAATGTTTATTTTGTGATTTTTATACGACTTACAAGAAATGAGTTATACTACTCGTTTAATATACTTTTTAACGTATGTTCACGAATATGTCTTCAACAAATAATCAGATTTTCATGATTAATGTTTGTTGAAAAGGTACCCTTCGATGGTGGTTCTAGGGTACGTACACTCCTCATTGTTGTCAGTGGGCTACTATTTTTAAAATTAGATTTCTTGATTAGCAACACTTTTTTGAAATTGTAAAATTAACCTTATTTAATGACATATTAATTAAGGCAAAAACAAGGGGAATTTTTCCCTTTTGAAAAAGTGTTGCCAATCAATAAATCTGAATTTTAAAAAAAGTAGCCCACTGGCAACACTGACACTCCTTTTAATTTCCAAGGAGTCTCACACCATCATTTTTGATCAAAAATTTGCTATTTAATAGTTAAATAGCAAACTTTTAATCGCCTTGTTTTACTGCAGATATTTTTTTATTATTGATTCATTTAGGTTCATTCCATGCCACGTGTGGGACAGCTTTTTCACATATTTCTGCTGTTTTAATAACGTTATTATACCCTCAAATTAAACAATCATGCTAATATGAAGTCTACAGTTTTTGTTATTTTTAATATATAGTTTATATTTTAACAATTTAAATGTCAATAGATATAGGTATTTATGTAAGTGTGGCGCGCAGGATGTTTTGTCAGTTTTTCATGCAATGGCTCTGAAACAGGGAGATTACTTAGGTCTAGGATTTAACCCCTTGGGGACGAGCGACACGTATACGTGCAGCAAAAAGGCCTAAGAATCCTTGTTCATCCTCACCAGTAAAATTTTACTGTAAAATTTGCTTTATTTAATCTGAGCATTTTCCCGATTTGAAAAGGTACAAACTTTTGTTTTTTAAAACCGGTAGCAAAATAATAAACATTTTGTAAAAGGTTCCCGTCGCGAAGGGGTTAAAATGTGTAGATTTTCATTATCTATTATTTTAAGCATTTGGGAAAATGGTTATTGTCCTCGTCAGGGTAGGAAATCAAAAGCATATCTGAAGTTTTTATTGGTTTAATCATCATTTTATCCGTTTTCTGATTGGTATATACATTAATCTGTATTAGATTAATTAAAACTGAAACAGCCCTTTACTTTCAACAGAGATGGATACCTTCTGTTGCCACTATGACAAAAAATGTAATAAAAACTACAAAAAAATTAATAACTCTGAAACAAATTGAGATACAGCTTTCAAACAAATTGCATTTAAAAGTACTTTTTTTTCTCTATACGACGGTGTAAAAAGTAATATTGTGGGATGTTTAGAAGTTTAAGAATGAAATTTCATTTAAAATGGGCCGTCATTTAAAATGCGATTTTTAATGTCTTAAATTTTAGTCTTTGAAAAATTCATTTTCCAAATGGTCGTTGTAATTTGTTAAATTGCTTTTTTTTATTATTTATTTATTGTTAAAAATTGGTAGCTTACTAAGGTCTAGGGTTTAAAATGTGGAGATTTTTAAATCTATTAAAGGGCCATTCCATATAACTTGTAGAACAGCTTTTCTACATATTACTGCTGTTTTAATCCTCATTGCTATTGTATCCTCAAATTAAAACAACTTATGTTAATAAGAAAATATAGGGTTTTTTTGTTAATGTTAATGTGTAATCAGTGGCGTAACCAGGGAGGGGGGTCGAAATGCACTTCATACCACTAATACTGTAAAGTTTTCTTCGCCTAGATTAATAGCAGAAAACTCTCCGATTAGATAAGGCGAACAAAACTTTACAAAATTAGTGGTATCCAGAGCATCTGGACCCCCACCCTGGCTACGCCACTGTGTGTAATTTATATTTTAACAACTTATAAGTTAATAAATATATGTATTTATGTAAGCGTCACGCGCGGGACATTTTGTCCGTTTTTCATGGAATGGCCCTTTGTCCGAAACTAGAATTTTATTTCGAATCTTGTTACAACTTGCTGAGCGTCTACAGATTCCCTATAATAATTTCGATTGGAAATTCGCAAAATCTTACCACAAAATGTTTTCAACAGGTAAGGTTGCCAGATTGTACTTTTTAGGTGCGTTTGTAATTACGTAAATTCGTAACAGCTATAGTTGTCGTTCAGTCCATCGCATATAACAGAGCAAAAAGTACCCAACCGAATGGTCTGAAATTTTAAATATTGCTGCAAAATTTTGTCGAGTCATTTCAAATTTTTATGAAAATACGATGTATTATTTAATTACGGGAACAGTCAAAAATTTTCCGTTACATTACGGCCAATTGGGAAAAAATTATTTCAAGTGCATTTTAACCCTTTGAGGGGCGCCGTTTGCAGTCTGCAAACGGTTAATTTTAATGCCTAAATTGCCAAATGGCACCAATAAATTTTTAGTACAATTTCGACTTCATAATATATGTGAAAATAAGCTGTTGATTATTTTCAAATAAATTTGTCTGTTAATTGCGGTGCGAATAAATTATTTGAACATTTTTTGATCAAAAATGCCTTGCCTCTAAAAGGGTTAATGATGTTACAGCCTTTTGAAAAGAATGAAATTAATATGCACTTATGAAGTGCACTAAAATACATTCAGTACAATATGTGGTGCAAAAAATATTTATAAACCTAGTTATTGTACGAGCGCACCTCATTTGCCACGTTTGACGTGCAATTTCGAACTTGTTTTCGTTCCAAGTTGTACATTTTTTAGCGTTTCCAGTCGAATTTTCAATACAAGTACCTAATTTTGATAACATATTTTACACGTTTAAAAACTTTACCTTCGGATACCAAGCGGTAAGTCGTTTGGTCAATCAGTTTAGGAATTATGATTGTTAAAAATTTGGAACTCCTAATGTTAAATTCGTTTGTAATCGTTTCAAAACGAATTGCGGCGAGCATAGTTTTTTAAGCCTAAGTGTAAAGCTTCTAGGGAAAATAAGGTGTAATTTTGGATTCACGAACTTTAAGCTTCTAGAAATATATTTCCATTAAAAAATGCGTAGTTTACAATTCATATTTTGTTCTTAATTTATTTTAAAAAAAATATAATACCTTATTAGTTAAAAAAAATGCAATCTATAAATATTTTAATAAAAATCGATTTCTAGAAACTTCAAATATTGGAATTCAAAATTAGAGTTCACTCCACCAAATAGATTTTCAGTTATATTTAAATATCTACCCTCATTCATATCTGTTAAGATCATAAATAAATTTAACGTTAGATGTTCAAAACTTCAATATTTAATAATTCCTAACCTACTTGACCGAATGACTTTCCGGTCGAAATCCCAGAGTAAATTTTATCAAAAACGCCAAACATGATGTCAAATTTAAATGTTCTTGTTGACAATTTCAGAATTTGGTACAATTTCAGTTTGAAAATAAGTTCATAGCTGCCACTGGCAACTACTTTTAAATTCTATCTTGCAACACTTTCACGAAACAAATACCTTGCCCATGCACTTTGACATTGCTGAACAGTTGAACAGCATTGAGGGGTTTCCTGTCTGTGATCAACTTAACACCCAGTGTAATGTTGAATTGTATTATATTATTGTGAGGAATTGAGAAAGAAAAAGTGTAGTAATAAACTACTTAATAGATAAATAAAGAATTTTAAAGAAACAAAATTAAATTTATGAAAAACACTAAAAATTAAATATTTAGTATTTAATCTTAACCCTTTCAGGTGCAAAGCACATGTATTCGTAAAATGTTGAAATAATTGAATTACACAAGGATCTACAAGAAAATTTATTTGTAAACGAGTAAAAGGATATTTTCGCGTACTTGATAAAAGTCATTCAAAATTTCGGGTGCCAATGTGGCAATTAGATATTAAAATTATGTGATGCCATAGCGGCATCACCGCCCCTTAAGGGGTTAAGTCATTTAAGTTAGTAAAAAGAGATATTAAGTTTATGTATAACTTTATTTATAAAATCTTCTATGTAAGAAGAAAAAGAAATAAAAAATATAATAAAAATTAGCATTTGTTCAGAAGTCGCACTCACCACACTAGGGCAGAAAAAGCTGAAAGGGGGCAGCAAATGTCACATTAATAAAAAAAGGCACTATTCCGGGCGATATATATAATTTTAAAAATATATATATTTTATGAATTGTATACATATAAATATAAATATAAATATATATATATATATATATATATATATATATATATAAGGTTTAAAATAAGAAAGAAAAAGACATAAAGCAATCAAAATGTGGTGAACACAGAGTTTACTGGGTGTCCATAATAATGGAATACTTAACCCTCCGTCTACCAGACGGGTCCATTGGACCCGACAGGTACATACAAAATATTCATTCAAACCAGAAATTTCTTTAAAATAAACTAAGTATACAAACCAGACAAAAATAAGGTAAATAAATAAGTTAAATAGTTTTAAATAAAAATTCTGGTGTAGAACGTTTTATTAAAACTTGAATAAAATTCCCGGTAGATCTAGGGTTAAGACGTTTACGATGTTAAGCACCGCCCCCTGAATACTAGGCCTGAGCGCTGACACAAAAATGGCAGCTGCCGAAGGCGGATTTTTTTTTTAACATATGTACGATTCCCTAAATTTAGACACCAATATTTTATAAAAGATTTATTTGTCTTGTTTATTATGAGAAAATTAAAGAGAAAAAACTTTTAAATATTATAGGTACCAAAATTCAAGGGACCACGCACAGGATGAAATAAATTCACCTTCGTCAGCCGCCATCTATGAGTCAGCTCTCAGGCCTAGTATTTAGAAGGCGGTGTGTTGAGGTTCGACGGCCTCGTAATCAAGTAGCTCCGCTACAATTTCATGTAAACTGTAACAACATGTGCAAGAGAACCACTGCAAAATTTAGTTAAAAAATAATGAGTTGATTAGAATATAAAAATAATCTCATTGGCAGCCTGGTAGAACGGCTACATCTTTTTTTTTTTTCTCATGGTTCGTTCGCCTCCTTGAATTTTGCAGATCAGAAAAATTTTCGGCACCAGTATTATCTTATAGAAAAACTCTTCTTAAAAGAAGGCGAAATTTTGCGCGTTTAACCAGTGTTGCCAGATTGGGGATTTTGTCCCCATTTTGGGAAATTTTTAACCTTTAGGGGAATTTTTAGGGGACAAGTAGTACGTGGGGAAATTTTTGGGAGCTACAAAAATTTTGGGGAAAAATTGGGGATTTTTTTCTATTTTCCGTAAAGATTTCTTTTAGTCCTGTAGAAAAACTTGATCTGTCTCGAACTAAATTTTGATTTGAAAAACGAAAATACAATCCAGAAATCGGAAATCTCAATCATTATTCTGTTGGATGTAGTCGTGTTAATTGTTGACTACATTACAGTTTGCACGTATTACAGATGCATGAGACTCTAAAAGTCTTAACCCCTTGAGGGGCAAGCAATTACGTTTGTGAAATGCAGAATTCCCACCGGAAAATTAGAAAAAATTTATTTCAAAATAAGGAAAAGCAATTTTACGGCTTTTTTCCCCAAAAGTTACAAAAGTAAAATTTAATAAATTTTTTCTGGTGTAAAACTTCATTAAAGTCATTAAAGTCATTAACTTCATTAAAGTCATTAACTTCATTAATCGTAGGTGGTATATAATATATACCGCCGCCCCTCAAGGGGTTAAACAGCTTAAACCTGCACGTGACTAAATCTGCAGGACTTTAACGAAAAATTCCTTCACCGTACTTTAAAAAAATGTAATTTAAATATGTGGAAAACAGATATTTTTCTCTTATGATATACAAAAGCACATCGATTTATACAGCGGAAATACTTTGCATTATGATTTTGTTCTTCAGTTAGGGATGACAAAAAAATTAAAACAGCGTACCATCTCGGATTCATTCAAATCGCAACTGATAAGAGATTGTTTAAAGCTATGGAGCTAACGTAACAGAAGTCCAAAATTTTTAGACAATACTTTTAAAAGCAAACGTAAAATAACTTGTCACTGCAAAATATATCTCTCATTATCTTAATGTAGCTACAAAATATCATTCAACCCAGTTTAAAAGTTTGTTTTTTGTAAGTGGGTAATTTTTTCAAAAAAAGGCTTGCTTTGGGGAAAATATTTGAGCTTAAATTATTTAAATATTTTTTATAGTGATAAATTGAAAAGTTAAAAATTCCCTTTTTGAGTGAAAACAGAGTTGGGGACTTTTGCGGAAAAAAAACACTGATTTGGGGAAAATTTCAGAAATTTTGGAGAAATTGACTTTTGACTATCTGGCAATACTGCGTTTAACCTACATTTCTTTTTCTATAAAAACATACTGGTAGTTTACCTGGAGCAATAACGGTATCCGTACGAACCATGTTTCTGTAAAAATTAGTAGATTAAACTGCATGGGATGTTCATTGTTTGACAGTAGGGTGAAACCCTCAGTTGTTAACACTTAACCAGTAACTCACACTTCAGCAAAAATAAAACTCAAATAAGCCTTTTCTTGTAAAATTCTGCGAAGCAATGTCATCCTGTGGTAACTTAAACCAATATTGCCAGATTGGGGACTTTTTAAATTCAGATTATTTGACTGTCACCACTTTTTAAAAATAGTATAATTCGCCTTTTATCAGAATTTTTAATCTATTTTTAAATAGGCCGTATATTTCTATTTAAAAAAGCGGTGGCAATCAGCAATCTGGGGACAAAAATGTCCCCAATCCGGCAATACTTACTTAAATACTTATTTTTACTTTGGAGTCAATTTATTCGTCATTTGTGGTCCAAGAACATATTCAGTGAGAAAGTAACTTTTGAGAAGACAAAAAGCGCCTTTTGAAGCAACCGTCTACTTTCTAAATTTAAGGTAGTATTTTTTTTTTAAATCTATTTGTAATGCAACCATCCTAGAGATTTTTTTGAAGTTAAACTTGTATAAATGAGTTAAAAGATACTTATGATACATTAGTGCCCTGATTTATAGTTTATAGTTTTAAATTTAGCTTAATGTGGGACGTGAGCCAGTTATTGGTTCCAGGAATTTAATTTCACCAGTCTCTTATAGAGATATCAAAGATGAAATAAAAACCCAATCATTAAGAGTGAAGTATACAATTTCTTTCGGAAAAAAGTGCTTTTCTCAATCCATATCTCTCATATTCAGGTAAACAAACTTCAAACAAAATGAAACTATTTAAACTGTAATATCTTTACATAAAAGGTATTTTTGAACCATTGTTAAAAATATTGTTTAATCGTATTCCGAGGTAAATTAATGTTCTAAATTATGATATTTATTCCTCATTTTATTCTTGTTGTATTACCACGAGTATATAGTCTGAACTCAAACCAGATATTACGAATAGTAATTTTTGCTTTATTTAATGATAGATATTTCGTCATTAGGCAGACATCTTCTGTCTGAATTTCAGAATGAAAAGCGTGGCCAAACTGGAAACGCTGAATTCAAGAAATGAAAAATCTATATGGCTCTGGCTTCAAGCCTCTAAAACTATACTGCTATAAATTTTCAATCACGACACCAAAGCTGTGCACAACAACTTTCTCTGGAAAGACAACTACTATGTAGGAGAAGAGGACGGTATACATCAAGACAACGGTTTAATCAATTTATATGTGACTGCTCTTTTGTATTTTACGGTGTTAATGAAAGACAAGACTGGGTGCAATCCTATGGGAAATATGCGAACTATTAGACCCGTTTCCTCGTAAACTACCAGACCGATTTTAATAAAATTTGGAATCCATATTCACTGGATTATGCTCAAGACTTATGGTAGACAGTTTTTTTTCTGCTACTAAAACATTTTATTTTAGAGCAATGGCAGTTTTCAGAAAATTTTCATTTTTCAGATTTTTTTTTTCAGAACTAATTAAACAAATTTTAAACTGCCTGCCACATATGGTCTTCTATTTATACTCTACCACCAGAAAAAATTATCAAAATCGCTCAAGTACTTTATGAGATAATGGTATTTTTACCTGAAAAGTGCGACTTTTCAGGATAGCCAAAAAACTTAGATAATCACAATTCCCGCTCTTTGCGAATGACAAATCGAGTTTTCTGGTTACGTATCGACAGAACAGACGTTGGAAGTGTCGATAGTCGTTCAAATGTTTGTAAATATTTTTTTAAACCTTCTTATTGTTAAAACAAATGTAGTGGTGGAAAATTGGCGCAGAGGTGGAGCCTATTGACACCACTAAATGTTTAAGGTATTATTTCAGTTTAATAAAAACTCAGAATTTTTATCATTAGATAAGAGGCAAAATACTACTATAATTTAGTGGTGTCAATAGGCTCCACCTCTGCGCCAATTTTCCACCACTGCAAATGACGCCAATTTTTTGTATTTTGTTTTGTGTTGAACTGTGACTGGTCAACGTCGAAAAGTGTCTTTGCTGGAAAACAAATCTGGGTACAATCATAGAAGAAATATGCGAGCGTTAAAACCAAAACCTGTTTACTCGGAAACTACCAGGCTGATTTTGATGAAATTTCGAAGCCTATTCGCTGGATTATGCTCAAAACTTATGGCAGACAGTTTTTTCCCATCCGACTAAAACTTTTTCAGGGTTCCTGCAGGTGCTTGAATTTTTTGACTAATAAATTCTTAGGTACCAGTATTTTTTTATAGAAGATATTTCCTTAAATAAGGCGAAATTTCGTCCGTTTAAACTAGATTTATTTTTTTTATAAAAAAAATTCTGATATTTAGCCTTGAAAATAACGGTACCCGTACGAACTCTGTTTTTATATTAGAGCAATGGCAATTTTTCAGAAATTTTCTATTTTCAGAAATGTTTTTTTCTGAAACTAATATACGAGTATATATTTAGCTGTCTGTCACATACGATTTTATATTTATCCTCTACCACCAAAATTTTTTTTTATCGAAATCGCTCGAGTACTGTAGAAGTTAATGAGTTTTCTAGCTGAAAAGTACAAATATTTTCTGAGAGCTAAAAAACTTAGACACTTCTAAGTTCTTGCACGTTTTATCAAACACACGAATTAATGTATATGGTATATGATATATATGTATACTGTAATTTCCGGTGTATAGCCCGCAGATCAAACAATTCAGTTTGGACCTAGAAATTTTATTCAGTATTTGAAGACCAATATTTACCGTGATCTAAAAAGTTACATTTTATTTTTAAAAAATTCTGGGTCGAAATACGATTGTTTGATCCGCGGGCTATAGACCGGAAATTACGGTATATATAATATACATAATAATATAATAATAATATATATAATATGATATATATAATATAGTGAATTAAAGTATATTGATACACACGGATAAAATTTAGTTACATGAGTCATACTCTGAAAAGGGGCAATTTTATATCCCAGGGGTCTTGAAGACCTATTTTTAAAATTTCAAAAAGAAAAGGTGATTTAAACTATCAATATTAATCAGTTATACATATAAACTGTAATTATTTGCTTATTGAAACTGAAATTGGATAAATTTAAGGTATTTTTAACGCAAATATCATTCCCTCACTATGTCCCCATTAACATATGTAGGAAAGAAAATGCTTTCTCTGCCATTTCAGCACGCATATTTATAATTATTTTTTTCTCAATTCATTAAACAGACTTAAATACATATTTCGTCATTTAATTATATTTGTATCTTATATAATGAATGAATTATGACACTCTTTAATGATGTCCCTAGCATTTGTCGTAATTCCCTCACATAACAAATTTGGCATTATATACTTAGTAGAAAGCAGCACATGCTTTATATATGTCTAGGACAGTTTGTACAGGAGTAAAGTGAAGTATCCATCTTGTTGTTTGCTCCAAAACGTTCTTGAATAGTTAGTATATGGCTTTAAAGTACTAGATCAATGTAAGTATTTTATTACGCGTCATTCCCTCATCTATTATAAATTTAAAAAGAAACTAATGAAATGTCTTTTTTATGTTGTTATATTGTTAGAAATGCGTTTCAAAAGATATTTAGTTAACTGAAAATATACCTAAGACTAATCACTTTTCTATAACATGGTTGTCAGAAGTATTTCGTCATTCCCTCACAATCATTCCCTCATAATATTAATATGAGGGAATGACTTAAATTATGAAGGAATGATCTGAATCCATTTATATATGTACTAAACAGTAAAATAAGAAAATCTACTGCAATAACATACACATTAAAAAACTCATAAAACCTTTAATTACTGTAAGTAAAGACAATACATTTTTAATTTTTATTACTTTACAGGGAGAAGTTAAAAATAAAAAAGGAAAAGTGCCCAGCTAAACTGATGGCATTGAGCTCACAGGCTATTCACACTAATTATATATTATACTCTTATTTTAAAGAATAATGCCCCTCAAAAGAATAAGTGAAGGGGAATTAGCCTCCATTTACCCCTTTATCCTTAACAAATGAATCCCCAAAACGAATTAGGGAAGCTCCTTAACATAATAAACCGGTATACCAAATTTGGAGCAAATCGAATAATTCTGCATGAAAAACCCGTTTATCTAAATTAAGGGGGAGGACTATCCCCCCTTTCCCCTTTATCCTTAACCAATGAATCCCCAAAACGAATCAGGGAAGCTCCTTAACATAATAAACCGGTATACCAAATTCGGATCAAATGGAATCATTCTGCATGAAAAACCCATTTATCTAAATTAACAGGGGTGGACTAACCCCTTTTTCCCCCTTTATCCTTAACCAATGAACCCCCAAAACTAATCAGGGAAGTTCCTTAACATAATAAACCGGTATACCAAATTCGGAGCAAATTCTGCAAGAAAAACCCATTTATCTGAATTAAGGGGGAGGGACTAACCCCCTTTCCTCCCCTTTATCCTTAACCAATGAACCGCCAAAATTAATCAGGGAAGTTCCTTAACATAAGAAACCGGTATACCAAATTCGGAGCAAATCGAATAATTCTGCATGAAAAACCCATTTATCTGAATTAAGAAGGGTGGACTGACCCCCTTTTCCCCCCTTTATCCTTAACCAATGAACCCCCAAAACTAATCAGGTAATTTCCTTAACATAATAAACCAGTATACCAAATTCGGAGCAAATCGAATCATTCTGCACGAAATACACATTTATCTGAATTAAGGGGGTGGGCTAACCCCCCTTTTCCCCCTTTATCCTTAACCAATGAACTCCCAAAACTAATCAGGGAAGCCCCTTATCACAATGAACCTAGAAAAAAATTTTGAAGCAAATCTGATGTTTCCATCAAGAGTTATTCGTTACGTACATACGTACGTACATACGCACAAACATACATACATACATACAGAACGGGCGGGCACATTAGCTCTCAGGCTTTGATAGCCTGTGAGCTAATAAATAAAAAAAAATGTACTAATTCAAATAAACATTAACTCTTCTAAATGGTAATGCTTTATTTTCAATTGACATAGAGTAAAAAAATATTATATATTGACAGTATGACTTCTAATTATAATTTCTTTTCTTTTTTAACCCTTTCAAGGGCGGTTGTATGTTTATGAAACCACTTAATTTTAATTATCAAGCCCACAGTGGCACCAGACTTTTTTAAAAATTTTATCTACTTAGCATGTATGTGAAATATAGTATTTTTCTTATTTACAAATAAATTTGCTCTTAAATTCCGGTGCCAATGATTTATTTGAGCATTTCAGCTATGGAAGTGATTTGAAGTTAAAACATCAGAAGAACTATGAGATACAGTTTGGTTCATATTATTTTTTGATAAATATAGCAATAAGGTACTTGTAAGCTAAATTTTGAGATTTTTGAGGCAATTTTATTGGGCCGCAATTTTTTTTAAAAGACTGTCACTTTTCAGAGAATGACCCACATATAATAAATGAGTATAAAACGTTAAAGTAAAATTAATGTGCGTGGGCGTGGCGTCCGAGTCGTGTCTTCCCTTAATGTGAGTGGGCGAAGAGTCCCAGTCTTGTCTTCCCTTGAATTTTTAAAATTATTTTTAATGGTCAGAAAAAAAACTGGGCATGTCAGTGGATTCAGGAAAGTTCGAAGTAAGCCATCAAAAGATATATCAATTTTTTTAAAAAACGTGTCTCCCGTTAAAACTTTCTCTGTTTAATATAAAGAAAAACATAAAATAAGCAGATATAAAATAATTTTCATTTATAGAGACATCTATAACAAAAGTGAGTGACTGGAATAAAGCCATGGTTAAACTTTTAAAGACACTACTAGATGACTTCCGAAAAATAATCAACCGGAAGTTTGGTAACAAAGCTTGAATATGCTTTTGTACAGCAATGCTAGATGCAAATCGACTGTAATATCAAGCTTTCGTCAGTCATTCATCGTTTCTACTATTTCTTCAAAATGAAATGAAATATACTGATGTCATTCACAAAGAAAGCAAAGCAAAGAAATTGTATATTTTACTTACTAGAGAATTATTGCAATTATTGACATTTTGGAGACCTGCAGCACCAGATTTTAATTACTGTACAAAACGTTTCATTTCAATGACCTTAAATATCATTATCCCTCATTAAAGCTAACTTAGATTATTAAAATGTAGCAGGTTTGTACCATGCGAAATTACATCAATTGTTCGCAATTTAGAAGGGTTACACAGAATTATTCAATTTATAATGCATATCTGTAATATTGATAGGAAATTGTTAATTCTGATGTACAATCATGTCGGAATGATGTATACAGAGCTTGCACCGTTCCTAAAATTTTCGCAATTTGCTACCAGTATTTTAAATAAGAATTTTTCGTGATAGACTCCTTTAACATCTGTAATAGAATTATACAACAAAGATTATCGTTTTAATTTAGTGGTAGCAAAGTGCGAAAATTTTAGGAACGCTTCGAGCCCTGTGTATAATTATCAAAATATGTTTCACTTTAGAAATAAGAAAAAATTATCAACATCAAACCGTCGTCGTCGATCTCCGCGGTAGATTGTCTCCCTAAAATTTCCATGGAAATAAAATTTGGGCAATTCGATATTTCCCGTGTTTCCTCGATTTAAGTGCTATTTTATCCAAAAAGTAATATTGGCCTTATTTAATGACAGAAATACTGAGAAGATCATGCCCTTAAGATCCATCCCTTAACAGTGTGGCCCGAACTGGATTCGGGCAAGAACACTTTGCTTGCTTCGTTATTAAAAGCATTTTGATACCACTAATTTGTAACTGCAAATTTATCTTTATTGATTGTCAGATATTTTTCGATTAAGTAAGGTAAATATTTTAGTATGGAAAAAGTGGTGTCCAGCCCCATTTTTAATTTTTTTGTAAGAAAACAAATGTCACTGTTAAGGGGTTAATAACTGGAAATAGCGGTATTCAAATTCAAGAACTATGGAAACTCCTATGCCATGTTTATCATTAAAAAAAGAAGTCTCTGAAAAATATATCAAATCATTTAAATTAGTACGGTTATGAGTCTTCTACGAACAATAAAAAACAACTTGATCTGAACAACCTTTGCGAACAATTAGAAAACATTTGAGTAATAATAACTTTATTAGATAAATATTTTGTTACATACAAAAAATATACATGTTATTCATATTTATGCATTAAATATGCTATGAATATGTGCAATTAACAAAAAATATTACCTTTGTCACATGCTTTCATTCGTAAAATAATATGAATGTATAAAAGAAACATTCTGTTATTATGCAGTATGAAATATGAGTGGAGTACGTCAAAAAAAAAAATCGAAAATTATGAGATATATAATGCAATATTTCGTATTACGAAAATTTCAACGCCGGATATTCAGTGGTAATTTAGAACTATTGCTTAAACCTTGTGCCATGTGTATTAAAATGTTCAATTATTTAAAACATGAAATAACATATATATTGAATTACAGTCCTTTTTAGAATTTTTTATTGTATCATTTTTTTAAATAATTGACATGCTTTTATATGATATATACACGCATTGAATATTAACTAAATAAATTTATAAAATTTATGTAGTCAATAAATAGAAGACAAAAATCCTTGGAAAGGGCGTTAATTATCCAAACATTTTTTTCTCCTGCTAAATATGAAATCATCTTTCATGGAATTTTCATTCAATACCTTTATCAAGTTTTAAATGCAAAATTTAATTAAATGCCTTCAACAATTATGAACCCACTTTAAAATGAAATTAGAATTGATAATAACCCACAATTAACTGAATCCTGACAATTACATATCAATTGCATTTAGAAAGCTTCATGAAATCGGAACTATAAGTCCCAGTTGTTATATGCTATTATACTAATGAGTTCTGTCTCATATGACCCTGGTATTCTGCGTTAGATGCGAGATCTAATATGCGGTTAATTTATAATGCGGTTAACAATTAGTTAACTCTTTTATGCTGAACGGACTAAAAAGTAAAACTTGACTATAAAACCTATAAATATTGAAATATTTTAAAGAACATTTATTACTCCATATACAGCAGAACCTCTTTTATCCGAAACTCTTTTAACCGAAACCCTCGGTTAATCGAAATCCATTTTAAAAGCGCTTTTTTCCCCCTTTAAACTATCACATTACTTGTGTGCAAAATCCATTTTGAAAGTTTTTTTTTTCTCTTTTAACTATCATATTCATTGTGTGAAAGCGGTCCTTTCCAAACTACGAGTACAGATAAATATTTTCGATCCCCTTTCTTAGAGTTCCTTTGAATTTAACTTGAGCAACCGTAAGCTGCGGAGTTGAACGAAGAAAACGAACAAATTAGCAATTCTGAAACTTTTGAATGTTTTGCAAAAGGCTTGACATGATCGATGCAGTAAAAAGACTGTGATATTGATAAAAACTAATAATATTTAAAAACTCCGGGACAGAGCTTCAAAGCAAAGGCAATCGAAACTGCAACAAGCAAAACATTTTTTCAAACCCTTGTGAAAAGTGTAAAAGTTACTTAATTTCAAAATAAAAATTCAGGTTATTTATTCTTCTTTCTATTTTGCTATTGCTTTATTTTTACTAAGCATTTGTTACCATAATAAGAAATGTTGCATATTCTCCTTAATCTTAAATTTGAAGCATTATAGATTATCAGAAAATTTCGATTTGCCGAAAGATGGTCGGTCCCAATTACTTCGGATAATCGAGGTTCTATTGTACTCCCAAAGCAATTGTTTTCGAATAAAATTCGACCGCAGGCAATTTTTTGAATAATGAAATATTATCAAATCAAAGAATGATGGCCCTAAAATTTGTGATCAGTTTAAATTAGAAATAACCACATTAAAATATAAACCAGGAATAATTATATAGATATAACATTTAAGTTTACCGGTTATATTAGCCTTTTGTTTGTTAAGATCTTGGGGCCTTGGGCGGTTTCCTTTGCCATCCGACATTGAAACTTTTGCGAAACTTATCTTTACTTTCTCTATTTTTAGTCAAATTCAAATCCTAGACTTCTTTTTCATTAAAATTTACTTATCGTCTGTTTTTCATTCATTCTTACTTCTCTAGATTTTGAGAGGGCGGGGCTTCCGGACCTCGTCCAATCAAATTTCTCCTGCATTTTGCACTTTTACTTTTCTTCTTAAGCGCAGATATTTCTCTGGAGTTAGACTATTTCTCTCGTACGTACTCAAGTATCTTAGACACTAATTTCTCCGACGGGTATAAAGTATTTGATTACTAGGAGACCCCTCAAATACTGTTGAACTGTTTCAGAACTATTTATTGAGATTAGTTCGATTTAAACACACATCTCTGCATTTGTCGTTCAATTACCTATACCTGATGACATATTTTGCATTTATTGTTTATTATTGGTGGTTTTCATCTTACAGGAAAGTTTGCCGGCTGGAAATAGCACATCCTAATTTGATGAAGTTTCCTGGAACAACATCAAATCTAGTATTCTGACTTTATGCAGAAACCTGAAAATAAAGTTAACAGTGAAGAGTTACAAAATAGAAACAAATTACATTGTTGCTCTTCTACAATCTAGGTATCTCACATAGGTGCAAAATAATTGATTAGTGAAATTTTAACTTTATAATACCATTAGGTATCTATTTATATAGTACGAAAATGAGGTGGTGATTAAGGTTCTTATTCATCCTCCAGAAAAGAAAACTTATCGCGGCCATATCAGGCGTAAGTATTTCGACTGGTCAAGTTCTAGAAATATACACATAATCTGCTTTGTATCACATCTATTCTTCTTCATTTTCTGTAAAATCGTCAAAAACTATTCAATTATAATTTTGTTAGATCTAAATTAAAAATAACAGTTAACGAGCTATTGTAAATAAAGGATTACCAGATAAAAATGAATATTTTTTATAAACTCATAGCTGCCAACCTTGCACTAATCTTCCGTAATGACTGGATTAATCAGACCCAGGTTAACTGCATTTTGCACCAGAAAATTTACTTCATGAATGCTTATTCATTTAATTCCAGGTTTCTACGTGGAACACATTTAATTTCATTTCTTAAAAAAAATTTCTGGTTCGAAACATGTTAAACCAGGGTCAAATTATCGCAAGTATTACGGAGGATTACTGTGAGGTTGGTACCTATGTAAATTCTTATTGTAATTAAAATATAAAGATTATATTATTCCGTGGTACAACATATTTTAATTGTATCAACAGAAATAAAAATTTGAATTTTAACATAGTTTGTAATAGCGAGAAAAAAAAAATCAGTCATGATTAATTCCATGAAAACTCGTCATGTCTGTTACATACTACGATTTTTGCTACCTGTATTTTAGAACGGAAAAATGTGACTTATTTTATCGGAGATATCTCATCAATTGAATAACGCGAAGCAAACTTTTTGAAAATAACGGTGGCCAACAAGCATAGCGATTTTTAGCTGTGGTTTTCATGAAATTAACCTCATATTAATGCAATTAATAGTTGCAATTTACTTTATGATGCAATTAAGTCGGTGTTGCCAGATTGGAGACTTTTTTGTTCCCAGATTGTTAATTGTCACCGATTTTTTAAAATAGAAATATTAGGCCTACTTAAAAATGGATTAAAAATTCTGAAAAATAAGGCAAATTATACTATTTTAAAAAAGTGGTGAAAATCAAATAATCCGAATTAAAAGAGTCCCCAATCTGGCAACACTGAATAAAGTTTTCGTGCATTAAGCTTTGCATTACTTTTGCAATTTACATTACTTATTGTGCAATTTACTTTGAGAAATGATGCAGATTCATTCAGAATTTGTTGGTTAGTGTATTACAGAATAATTCAAAAGTAATATCTGAGTAGTAAAATAATTTTTAAGTCACAAAATTATTATCGGGTAAAGAATAATGCATAAATATACTCTTCTACTCGGTAATATGAATATGTAATAATACATAATAACAAGTTTTATAGAATGAAACGTAATTTTTCTTATAGTATATATATCAGTTACAAATGCAATGCACATTTTATCTTTTCTGTTCCATGCTGTAATGTTTAAAATTTGGGATGTAGTTCTAATATTTTCAAAGGAGACATTTTTCAATTCAAACTTATATGTTTTAAATATGATTTTGAATTTTAGTTTACAAATGTTTGTTTTAGTCATAAAAAATCAAAGAATAATATTTTTTGACTAATCCTCTAATGCATTTTTGCTACCATCAGTGTTCCCGATTTAGTGGATTTTTTTATTCAGATATTCCGCATTTACAGCAGAAATTTAAAATAGAAATTTTTGCTTTAACCCATTAAAGACGGAATTATTTTTTCTTTTTAAAATACAAAAATTGCATTTCGCATCACTTTTTTGGAAAAGAAAAATATATATTATTTTATAGCAGAATTTCTGTCATTAAAGTAAATGAAAATTTTTGTTATAAATTACTGGTATTCAAACAGCAAAAGCGTTGACAGTTATGCTCTGACCATATGGTAACGCTAGTCCTTAATGGGTTAATTAACAGCAGATATTTCGTTGTTAAAGAAACCGAAATTTGCTGTTTAGAATTTTCTGCTATGAATTCCGATTCTGTGAATTACGCGATTTCTAGAACGCATTCTACCCTGAAAATTAGAGGGATAACAAAATGGAAAAATCATAAATGATGCATCATGGTTTTTTTCTGTTTTTTTAGACAGAAAAATAGTTTTTTAATGAACAATTTTCATGGTTAACGCGTTAAGCGCCACGTCAGTCACCTGTGACTGACACTTAACTTTCCTCTTAGAACACGTCATTCACCGATGACTGACGGTCTAAAATATGATATAAAACTAAATATATATATATTGTCTTAAGTAATTACTGAAAATTTATTTAAAATTTACTTACCTTTTATTTATTACAGGATTATACTTTCTTAAAAATTACTTAAAACATTGTAAATTTTTCAGCTTCAATGTCAGTTACCGTGGCACACAACGTGTTAAATGTTGTCAGAAAATGTATATATTTTGATTGATGTTTATGTTTTCATTGAGTTTTTTTTTTAATCTCAGAGAAAAAAATAATAAAATACCCAAGGACATTTGATGCCGCCATCTATAATCACAAATTGAAATTACATTCAAATGATCGCGTAGTGCTTATTTCGGAACACCGGTGCCACAAACCGAGTAGTACGTTTGGCTCCAAGGCCTGTGATGGAGAGCCTATCTACATTGTTCCCCTCTTTATATTTTCTTTATGATCTAAACATTGTTTTGAAGATTTATCGTTCACAGTCTGTCATTTTTGACTGGGGTTACGTACTAGTTTTAGAATAGTGAATTTAGTAATAATTAATAGCAAATTTCCGTCATTACATAGAGTAAATGATATATATATATATTTATATATTACAATATTGATGTGAAACGTAAAAATATTTGCTGGTGGATTGTAAAAAAAAGGGCAAATGTTTTTCAAAAAAAAAAAAAGAAAAACTATCTAATATTTAATTATTTCTAGTTTATGAAAGCATTTATATATTTTTCAGGTTATGCACTTTAATACTAGAACCACCGTGGGCCGTCATTTTGATGGCTACCATGTTTTCGGTTCAAACCAGGTATGGTAATATGTTTCGGTACAAACTAGGTATGGTAATATGCCTGGTAATATATGGTAATAAAAATTATTCACCTTTAAACTGCTATTAGTCGGCCAGTTTTAATCGTAGAAGAATGGGACATTTTTTGTTTTACTTCTTAGTGTAATAGTATGTTTATATACACTGGTGTCCAAAATTAAGGACTAATCATAAAATGCTAATTTTCAAGTACGAAAATATTCCAAAGGAAATAACATAATTCGAATAATTACTATCTCTACAGCACAGCTAGGCCATATAACATCTCATTCATGTCACACATGGTCACAAGTGTCACAGTCACAACGGCGAAGCAAATAATAGGAAATTCTATACATTTCATTATGAGTCGCAAATGATCACTATATGTGACTCCACAGAGAGGTCACTGTGACTGTTGCTTTGTGAAGAGTCCTTATGTGACTTTACAATGTAGTTACATTGTTACTCTCATGTGACTGTCATCTTCAGACTCAATTTCAAGGTCATGGTGAACGCTGCATTGTGATAAGTTACCAAATAATATCACATTAATGTCACATGATGATTTTCAGGTGACAGAGACTACTGTGAAGTCAGCATTGTGCTCTTTTGTCAAAAGTCACCATGTGGCTATAATGTGATATTATTTGGTGACTTATCATAATGCAAATTTCACGACGACTTTTAAATTGAGTCTAAAAATGACAATCACATGAAAGTCACAATGCAACTACATTTTAAAGTCACCTGGTGACTCGTTACAAGGCAGCAGTCACATTGATGTCGCAGTGGACTCACATATAGAGATCATTTAAGACTCATAATGAGACGTGTTGAATTTCCTATTTTTTTGTTTCGCTGTACCCAGGTAGCACACAGATATCGGCCAATGTCCCGATCAATATTGGCCGATATCGCGAAAGTCACTGAATGTCAGACGTCAAATTTACAATATCTGCCGATATTCACAGATGTAACTTAAAATTAGATTTAAAAAAATGCATCCAAACGAATTTTTTGCATTACTTATAACATTATAATACGAAAATAGTATTCTAAACAATAAAATTTAACTATTTTACTATTTTTAGAAAACTTGTAATTTTAGTGCCTTATTTTTGATGTTTTATTTACATTGGCCAATGTCGTAAAAATGATATTAGTATTCCAACATTCAGAGATATCTGTCGACATTCGTAAAAATAATATCATTTTTCAGACATTTCAAGATATCTGTCGACATTTAGCATATCTGACGAAGTTTGTAACCTTGACGAAAGTGAATGCAAAGTTTTGAAGGACCGCCCATTCTTATAGTTTTCGTTGGCCATGAAATTTGCGTTATATAAAAAATTTCTTTACAAATCTATAGTTATTTATATATATATTTGAAAAAAACAAACAAAAAAAACATAAAATGTACTGAGATTAGTATGGAAAATTTTCTGTACTACAATTTATATAGAAATTTATAGATGCAAAATAGAATTCATATTAAAATCTATTGATAGTGCTAATAAAAACTTAATAAGGAAATCTGTAATTATTGCTGTAGAATTATTTGTATTTAAAATAATAATGTAGTGCCTATAACGATGTTAAAATATAACAATTGTTAGTTTTATAAAAAACGAAAGATGCTTTTTTTTTATTACATAAAATTTTTCAATAAAAAAAGAGACCAATTGGTCTCTTTTTCAAGAGATCAATTTATGTATTTTTTAATGGATACTATGTTTTTCTTTTTAAAATGCTCTCGAATTTCAGACTTTTAAAATAATTTTATTTTTTATTATAGAAAGAATACAAGTTTAGTTTCAAAAGTAGGTCATTAGTTTTCAACATAATTTCTTTTTAAATTTCTAACAAACTTAATTATAAAAAGTGATATTTGCTGGACAGATAATTACACTTGTTTATTTCCTATTTAATTTACATCCAAAATTGTTAATCGGTCCAAATCATCCCAGCAACCTCATAGTAAATTGGTATATAATTTTATATACCTTAGATAAATTCAAATAACATAAGTGATCGTAATTACGTAATTCTAGTAGAAGAGCAACGCGAATAATTAATAAAATTAAATTATAATCCGCGTAAAACTGTAATTATTAAATTTAATTAATTACGAATAAAATTAAGAGTTTGCGTTGTGAATTATTTAGACGAACTCTTCCACTTATGAATTAAACTAAAATTTAAGCTGTAAAAATAGTTGACACACCTTAAACATTATCAAATAAATAATTACAGAAACTTTTTAAAACTTGATTAAATATTTTATTTACATTGAACACAACTATATACAGAAATACATAATATTAATTCAAAAAAAAAAGAAAGCAACACTTTTGTTTGCTTCTCATTATTTTATGTATATTTAATCTTTAAAAAAAAGACAATGTTTTCATTTACTCTTATTATTATATATTTTTCTTTTTGCTAAAAAGAATAATTCTCTTTCATTTTTAAATTACCTTAATTATATTTAATTATTGGTTTGGTTGGATCTCAGATTGCTCTCTACCATAAAATATCAGAAAAGGATATTTATAATTTCCCATATGATTTAAAGTGGTAAAAGAAAAAGATAAAGGTAATACCTTATATCATAAACGGGATGGTGGCCTTTATTCATCAAATTCAGAGTTGTCGCGTTGCTAAGGATCATATCCATATGTCATCTGGAATCCGCTTCTTATCAGAGCGGCGATATCTGGATGGCAGGATGCATAGCTACGGACCTCAGTAGAACAATCCACTTTATTTTAACATCAGGAAGACATCCTCAATTAGGCTTGCTTAGGCTCACTCCGATACGTCCATCTCGCCTGGGCATTACTAGGGCTTTCTGGATTCATTGCACGGGCTTTCAGGATTCATTGCACGGGCTTTCAGGAGAGCTCCTGCGTCCTCGACATCTTTTTCCAGACTCTCTTTTTCAAACCTTTTTCTTCTGGCACACCAACTCTTGCAGTGGGTGGAACTATTTGTCTAGTCCACCCTTATTGGATGTGAGAAGATTTTGCATTATCCTTCGATAGGCCTATTAGCTAACAGTCTGCAAATGGCCCCTTACATATACTTTAATGTTATTATATGCCTTAAAGTTTGGGTGGTCTGAAAAGCCATAAATTTATCCCAACACTTTTATTAAGGCCATAAATTTATTCCAACATTTTTATTATTTTACGATTTCTAATTATACACCACTTTCCACTGGCTTGTCATAAAACGACACCATGGCGTCTGGCTATTGTTGTTATCTGAGATCCGAACTACATTCAACATTATACATTAGGGTGGAACTTAAGTATAGGGTAAAAAAAAAACTTTTTTGTTTTAATGTGTAATAGTGAAAACTTTTTTCCTTTTAAGATGTCTAAACTTTTGGCTGAAAAGGTTTTTTTGAATTAAGTTGTTTTCCGGTTCCTCAAGGAGGTCAAAGTTTTGAAATTTCAGTATAAAGTAACTTAAAGTAAACAACGTAGCTGTTAGCTCATATCTACTTTTATATAGCAAATACTATGCAGAAGTCACCCAGAGGAGGTGGTTCAATATCAACTTCCGCCCTCCTTACCTCACTTGGTTATGGATTAATTCAGCTGGATATTCAATCTACTGTCTTTTTAGGCAAACTTTGTCATTACATTGTGGGAATTCAACTTTCCCAAGATTAAGCCATATTTTGCTTAATATTTAAAGATGGTTGTCGCAGCTCGCGGGACAATCTTGACACACATTTCCACTGTTGGAGTATGACAAGGAAAATCTAAAATTCAGGTGTATCTCCTGTTTATACTTTTTTTAAGTTCTTCATCCGATCAGTCCGTCAAAATAGGATCAAAGTTTTTATAGTCTATAATTTCAATATGTTCGCATTTTTTCAAGTCGCTTTCCTACTGGTCCAGAAAATCCTTTTGACCCGTAGTTTTTCCAGCAAGATGTTGAAATAAGTATCTAAGAAAAAAGTTCATTTGCATGTAATAATCAAATTATCCATTATAAAGTTTTTAGGGTATTGCTTCCGATGTTTTAACAACTCCAGATTTGCAACCTGCATTAAAGGCGTTTCTGTTTCACCCAATAACTTTCAAACTTGAAATGTCTGTATTATTATTTAGAAAATACACCAAAATTGCAGTGGCTATATTAATATAAGAAGAATATGTTAATAAAATATGACCAATATATTTTTATCATGGTTTTTGAACTGTGACCAGGTGTTCATCTTTAATGATTCTTAGTTACACTTTTTCCCTCTGCTTCAGTTATCATAGTGTTATCCTTTCTGCCATCAAAATACTAAACTTTTAAAATTAACTCATATCGTCTTTCCTGTTCTTCCAAATTCTTCCTTTTCTTTCCTCTTTGTCGTCTTCAAGTCCTTCTTTCATTTACCTTTTCTTTATTATCATCAGAAATACCCATATCTTCTAAGGTGCCATTTGCAATAATATTTGCAGTTCTGTCTAATACTCTGGTTCTTTCACCTTGTTGATTATCAAATTCAGGTTTAGAACAAGATAAAGTAAAAAAACTAAAACCCAACTACGACAAAAAACTACGCTGAAAAAGTATAAAAGTACCCCATGAATACAGGTAAAGTCACAAGCAAATGCTAGTAATATATAGATATATTCAAAATGTACAAGTAAAGCGCTTTTGAATGATACCAAACACGGCATATTTATCTTAACTTTATTTTTTGACGTGAACGTTAATAGAATAACGTTCACGCTGCTCTACATTACAGTTCCCGTGATCCGCGCTTTACTCTTATCGCTCATTTTTTTTAAACATCTTCAAAGCAGTCTTGTAATTATGTATAAGCATATAAATACTGGTGAAGCTCTTTCAAGTAATACCAAACACATTACATATATTTTTATTTTATACTTTTTGTCCGCTAGAGGGCATAATAGTAAATTTGGTGACAAACTTTATAGCTCACAACCAACAGAATATCAAGATCAAGACCCTTCTAATGGCACTGCAGTGGTCTTATTCTGATTACTAAGTACCAAAGAAATTAAGAACGAAAAGATGTGAATTATATGCAATTAGCCCATAAATGCAAGTAAAGTCACAAGCAAATGCTAGTAATATATATATATTCGAAATGTACAAGTGAAGCGCTTTAAAATGATACCAAACACGGCATATCTAGCTTAACTTTATTTTTTTACTCTGTATATTTTGTCCGCTAGAAGGCGCCACATTGAATTTGGTGAAAATCTATATAGCCTATAACCAGCGGACAATTAAGACGCTTCTAATGATATGTCATTTGTCGAATTCTGATTAGTGGTTTAGAAGTTACGAGGGAACAGATGAACATACATACATACATACATACATACATACATACATACATACATACATAGCCTGTCAAAATCATAACCCTCCTTTGGCTTTGCCGTAGTCGGGTAAAAACAACCGATTGAACTATTTCCTTCCGAACTATTTTTCACACTTGACGATCATTCAATCAAAAGATCATTTTTTGGTTTTAAAATAACTTTTTTTCCTTGATATTTCCTTTTCCAGTCTTGCTACACATTTTTAGTAGTTTTTATATCTATTGATCCTATTGCCATCAACCCATCTCTCTTTGGTCTTTGAGAAAGTGACGTTCTTGTTCTGATACACGATAATATTTATTGCTTTTACACAAAGAAATGTGTTTTGCAGGATTACCTAACATTTTGCAATTTTATATTGGATGTGGGATTATTCTTTCTAATCTTAATATTTTTCTTCTAATTTTGACATTTCTAACGCTAGTCTCTAATCATTTTTCATGATTTGTGTATCAGAAACCGTTGAAATTGAAGGTCTCAGCAATACACTTTTAATTGTATCATCAACAGCTTTAGATATTTTAGAAATAGTGTGTACCAGATTCCAGCTGTCAGATTTTAAGTTAAATTGAACCAAAAATAATGTTTCATAACATCTTCATATGTTCGTCAAAGATGACAGTCTAATGTTAATTGTTTTGGTTCATGAAATACAGGACATTTCAACAATTATCTAGATTTAGGTAGGTACGTTAACAGACTTTGTCACTTTTGACACCGAATGTTTATTGAAAAATAATTAAAGAAACTTAACACACGTTAAATTGGACTAACTTGTTATGTGCCACAGCCAAATAAATCAGAGACAATGAAAGCCGACGCCCACGACGCTGGCTTCTACAAAAGTCAAATAAAGTGGGGCTAACTTTTCTAAGGCACCCAAACTAAATTATTCTCTTTATTACAGGACATTAACACTTAATTTAATTTTGCAAAATATATATTTAACAATAAGCTTAAAAAACTTTTCATGCAATTATTGGCTTTTTTTCGTTTTTTCGGAAAAATCAGGCGCTTTGAGGAACCGGAAAATATCATTTTAAAATTATCAGAAAAATATTTTATTTTTATGGAGTTAAAAAGGAAAAAAATAATCACTATTAGAATATAAAATTCAAAACTTCGTTTTTTAGTTCCACCCTATTATACATTCATTTTACAATACAACAATTTTTTTTTTAATATATATTTAATATTTAAAATCAACTTAATAATTTTTGTATGAACTTACACTCCTATTTTACTTAAATATATAAACATTATAATTTTACACTCATAATTATATTTTATAAAAAATATTTATACAAACAGAAATAACAAATTACGCAATTTTACTTTGATTTAACCAACATGGTGCGGGAACATATCATTGTTATATGTTGCCCAGCATCTCTCCCGGTGGTCAAAAAAAATAAAAATAAAAACTGATTGCTGGTTTTATTTTTTTTTGTAAAGCATAAACGAATGTACGTGTCCATATGACTGTGTATCTACACAGTTTTTGGGCTAAGACTGTAATGTTCAATTATCAATGGTTCTGGTATATTTTATAAGAAGTCCTTCTATTTTTCATAACAGAAAGTTCAACACATGATAGCATAGTTGTCTGTTGATATTCACATTTATAGAAGACCTCTGTACTGAAAATCTGACATCTTCCTCGAAGCCTTTTTTCTTTGCCACACACATGTTTAATAATTTTGTAACTTTACAGTTTAAGTGCTTAAAAATACATTCAAAGCTATAATTTTGTATGAAACTAATATGCCGAAATAAACCTAAATACAGGAAAAATAATGGCATACACATTTGACATATTATTTCATCACATATAATCTTATGACACAGTGTTTTATTTAAAACACATTTTATACTGAATAAAAGTAAATACAATGCTTGTCGTATGACATGTTATTTTTCACATAATTAATCTGATGTATTCAAATCATAATCAGCAAAATATTGTATACAAACTGGTTACCTTATTTTATTTATTTATTTGTTACTTCTAACATGTATGATACGTCAAAATATACAAGCTATTCATCTCCTTTAATATATCATTACGTAATGCTCTCCATCTTTACCCGAGACGAGAATCAAAACAGGGTAGAAAAAAAAGGAAGGAAAAGAGAATAAAACCAGTTTTTGACCTTCCCCCATCCTCCCAAAACGAGGGGTCGGTCAAGCTACTAATCACTTTCTGCTGAGGTGATTTGGGCTGTGACAAAATTTTACGACTTCCAAAAGTATGTATTTAAAACCATTTCATGCTTGTAATCACCTTACCAATTAGCACAATTTCCCGACACCCCCCCCCCCCCAACCAACTGTGCATGCCTGTACGCAACTTTTAACACAATCCATGCATAAACAGTGTATGCATCCGCATCATATCTAATGTAAACCTTCTGCTTTTTTTTATTATTTTGCAGGGGAAAATGGCGATTCTAGCATTTGAATTTTCCTGCCTCGTACTGCAACTGAAGCGAGCGTGCCTTTTATGCTGTCAGGTTCAAATCTAAACAAAATTGCCTTTCAGGATTTAAGAAAAAATGCATATAATTTTCTTTAACTGATTTGTATATTTTTAGACCTTTCTAACAAACACAAATTTTGATTCATGATATTGTTTACTATTAAAATGTAAACAACACGGAAATATGACTTCTACGGCCTCTCAAAATGCAAAATATGCATTACGCTGACCTTAAAAATGCACCTTCATTTAATACTATTAAATAGTGTTGTCAGAAAATGCCATTGACGAAGAAGAGAACAATTTTTTTGTCTCTAATTATTATTTATTTAGCCAATAATTCTATCTTAAAAGATTGTTAAATTTTCTTATTTATTTATTTATTTATTTATTTATTTATTTTTACTGAATGAAATAAAAGTTTATTTATTCAAAATTTTATTTATCATTAACATTCCGTATGTGAATTCTACTGTCTAAAATTTAATGATATGTTTAAAAATAAAAGATAATAAATTATTATTATTAATCAAACATTAATAATTATTATTTAATTATAAAAAAAATGTTAGTAACACACTTGTATAATTTTAAAAATACAAAAGCAAATGATAATTACTACGTAAAATCGTATGCAGCCATCTATGAGTACCCGGCCGGACCAAAGAACTTCTGACAGCAGAAAAAATCTTTGTATACTCACAAACAACCACATCCAATTTTTTTATAGATCAAGTTTTTAAAGTAATTACTGTATGTACAATAAAAAAAAATTAAGTAAATAAATTTATTAAGCCATACTACATATTTTAATAGAAATAAGGCCAATATATATAAATATATTTATTTATTTATTTTGTTTCCTTATGTTAATTTGGCCAAATTATATATAAAAAAAAAATTATGAACTCACACACTCAAATTTATGAATCCTATGTATATTTATATGTGTTAAATTTAGAATTGCATTTAATTCTAAGGGAAAGTAAAGAAAAAAAAATGCTTAAATTCTAAAATAACATAAATTTATAAAATATTTTATTTAAAAAAAAATCTAATTTCTAGCTGATTTCAGCAAGATGTCATTTAATATTTATATTAAATAATTTTGCTAATACATTTTATTAATTATTAAATTCGCATACTTATATATATACAATAAAAATATAATAGTCTTACATAAAATTTTACACTACAACAATGTTATTAATTAATTTAACTTGGATTTAAGCCT
This sequence comes from Maratus speciosus, assembly GCA_963932465.1. NCBI lineage: Eukaryota > Metazoa > Arthropoda > Arachnida > Araneae > Salticidae > Maratus > Maratus speciosus. The sequence goes on from OZ010789.1 coordinate 276,981,792, forward strand.
ACTTTCATTCTAATTGAATACCGTTAATAAAAGTAAATTAGCTTATCAAGTTAAATATAATATAAACTATGTTTGTCTAATGTTAATTTTGCTGAAATTTCCATAAATTTTAACTGTAAATGCTAATTGCTATACCTTTTGTTATTTATTTTGAAAACAACACCAACTTATATTTTTATTTATTATTTTTTTTATTAAATCTAGGAACTATACACTGAGCTAGACACTCCATAAATGTGTAAAACCTAAAAATCAAAAGTTTTCCTAAATAAAACTCAAAATGCTGCTTTTTACAATATAATATTACTAATTTTATTGTTTCTGAGCATAACATCTAGTAATTATACCATACTTAAATTTTTCTCCGATTCCTTTTTCAGCCAAGAATCCTGAAGTTAAGGACTAAGTGATGATCAAACACCCTGATCCACTGATGAATAAGTTTTCTACAAATATTTTGTTGGTGTTGGTGCATACCCAGCCGTAGGCCAAAATTGCACCCTATACAGAAAGCCTTTGGTGAGAAAATTTTAATTTTGCTTCAATTAATTATTTGTGTATTTGTTTACTATAATTTTGTGTGCAATCATATTGAAATAACTTGCCTTGTCCATTGTCATATATATATATATTTTTTAAAAACCAATGTGCTACACCAAAATCCTTTTTTTTTTAAATTATTTTTTTTATAACACTTTTGTTCATAAAACTTATCCCTGCTGTCTAAATTCTAGACTTTAGCATATAAGTTGTAATTGAACTACCGGAATAAATCTTAGCACTTTTTGTATATTTTATTATATTTAGGCTTATAGCTGACCGCTATCCTAATATAGAGTGCACTAATAATTTATTCCTTGTCAACCATATATTTATATAAGAAAATATATATATATATATGAGTATGTTATAAAGCTGTTCTAAGTACCCTGAACCTATAGCTTACACCTACTCATTTTAAAGAGTAATTCTGAAATTCTGTCATCTAAATTGTAAGGCTATTAGCAAAGGCTACCCTTATAGAAGACAGAAAAAGTTCTCTCTTTTTTTTCTTTTCTTTTCTTTTTTTTTTTTTTTTTGAAAATTACTCCAACATTATTCACTATTAAATTAATTAAGTTTTAATGTTATTTGGCTTTGTTAAGATTTTATATTTTCTAATTCATATTCGAAAAAAAAATAATATATAACTTTTGCCTGGAGAGAAATATTTCACTGCTCCAGTGAAGTTTTGTGAAGCACATTTCATAATTTTATAAGTATGTTTTCGGGTGCGCCCTGCACATTTGCTCAATATTGTAACCCTGAGACAAATTGGCGTTCCCATGTTCCTATCCTTTCTTATTATTATTTTGAATTTTAAAAAGGCAAGTTATTAATTTTGTTTCAACCTTTTTACCTAAAAGAGAAAAATTTATTTTTAAATTTTGAAAATTTTTTAAAATTTTGAAATTCGATTAATTATGTATTTTGTTTTATTTTTAATACCAATTCATATCCCATGGATAATACTGGGGAGGGGGGAAAAGGTAATGATCTTGTATAACATCCCCGTATAACTTTGTATGTGGTGTATAACCATATAACGACATATTTTTATCATCGTAATCTCTTTGATACTTTAAATATGGGTCTACATTCTCAGAATATTTATTATTTTTTTATAATACTTTTTAGTAACTTTGTCACCCTTTTGACTCGTATTTTTGTTTAATTCAAACCAACAATTTTCAGTTGAGTGCGATTTTCTCTGACAAATGCCACATTTATTTTTGTAATTTTTATCACCCTTAATTTTTTTCTGAGACCCCTGTAAATTCGTAATTTCCGCCTCTGTATGACCTGTTGCATATTTCGGAGCGTACAGCTGATCCATATGTCGTTTGATCGGCTCTATTGATTTATCTGGAACATATTGTAATAAAGTATTAAAGTTTCTAAACTTTTTAGTAACTTCGTAGGGTCCTTGAAATTTTGGCTCTAATGCGCCTGGTTTTCCAATACATTTTAAATATACTGTTTGACCCAAATTTAAATCCTTTACTTTTTCGTATGCCTCTTTATCTATATATTCTTGCATTATTTTCTCCTGGTTTGCAAGGGATTGAATTTTGATTTCCTTCGTATGCTGTATTCTGCTTTTAACATAAGAGTGGGTATATATTTCCTCGGAAGGAATATGGGCTGTGAAGGGATTTTTTATTTCCCTTGCGAAAAATAGCAGTGAGGGACTATATCCCGTAGCGCGGTGTTTCGAGGAATTATACGCTAGTTTAAAAAAATCCAGTCTTATGTCCCATTCCGTAGTGCGTTTCGACATAGCTACAATTGATGTTTTTAATATTTTATTGGTAACTTCACAAAGTCCATTTCCTTGCGCACGGTATACACTCACAAATTTCCTTTGTATGTTTAAAGATTCCAAATATTCTTTCATAATTTCGCTTCGTAAATATTTTGCGTTATCAAAGATAATTTCCTTACAAATCCCATAATTTGCAAAATATTTATTTAGTACATTTAATATAGTCTGTGACTCTACGTTTCGTAGGGGAACAGCTTCCAGGAATCTCGATGTCGAATCAATTATAATTAAAATGTATCTGTTTTTCCTTAACGTGAGGTTTAAAGGTCCAATGACGTCAGCATGCAGGACTGTACCGACTTCGTGATCTTTCACCATTTTTTTAACAGGGACTTTTATTGTCGTGTGTTGTTTAGATGTGAGGCACTGCACACAATTTGCACAATAATGTTTAATATCTTTGTACATTCCATGCCAAAAAAGCCTTGTTTTCACATTATCATAAGTTTTTTGAAATCCGAAATGCGCTTTATGCGCTTCTTCTATGGCTGCAATTTTTAATGAATCCGGGGTGATTAAAAGCTCATTTTTATCTGAACCAGGTTTTAAAATTAATAATTTATTTTGATTTAAAGTAAATCTCTTCGTGCTTCTATTATTTTTATCTTTTTCGGTTTTATTTATTATAATTTTTAATTTTTCGTCTGCGTATTGCTCCGATTTAATATTTTCGTCTGTAAGTGCTATGTTACTTGCAAACAAATTATTTTGGAGTTCTCTGTCTGTTGTAAGGTTATCTAAATTCCTGCTCAAATAGTCTGCTGGATTGTTAATTCCTTCGACGAATTCGAAGTCGAAATTAAAGTCTTGTAAATCTGCTACCCATCTGTTTATAATTTCCGATTTATCTTGTAAATGTAAATGCTGAGTTAGTGCTTTCGAATCAGTTAACACAGTAAACCTTCTACCCGAAAGCATATATTTAAAATGCATAATTGCTTCATGCACTGCTAATAACTCAAATTTAATACTCGGATAATTTTTTTCCGGTTCTCTAAGTTTTCTCCCGAAAAATTCAACAGGTAGCAAATGACCATCCTTTTCTTGAGCTAGAACACCTGAAATTGCAACTTTGCTCCCATCCGTGAATAAGAAAAATTCCTTGTTAAAATCGGGGGGTCTGACTGTTGGTTTTTGTACAATTTCTTCCTGAATTATCAGAAAAGCTTTTTCTGCTTCTGGACTCCACTTGAATTTAACTTTATCTTTAGTCAATTCTACTAAAGGGTTAACTTTGTCTGAATAGTTGGGTATTAGTGTCCGAAAATAATTCTCTAAACCCAATAAAGATCTAACCCCCTTTTTCGATTTTGGTCTGACTAAATTTTTCACTTTTTCTATATTCTTTTGTGATGGAGAATATCCCATTTGATTCACCCTAAATCCTAGGAATTCTATTTCTGCTTTGCAAATTTGCATTTTTAGGTAGCTTCTTTACAAAAAAGCTACCTATTGCAGCCGTTCGGAGGAAAGCGATTTCAAAAAATTTTGGTATATTTTCATCGATCATGACCCCCAGACCCCGAAACCACCCTCCGTTCAAAATTGATATATATATATATATATCTGACCTATGTCACACTGTAACTCCCGTAATTATGAACCGATTTCGATGTAATTCGGTGTGTACATAGTACATACCAATGTCTCGACCGAGTTCGTTGGCCAGCTTCATCCGCCGTTTTGTTTCAAAATGGCGGCCATTTAAAATTTTTAAAAAACTTTAAAACTTGAAATGTGGTACCAAAAAATTAAAAATGGAAATATATTTTTTTCTTATGTATTTGACCTTTATACAAAGATTCCGGAGCAGTTTTTGTTTCGTCTATATCTTAAAAAATGGCTGAGTTATAGCATTTTGAATTTCTAGCGTGGCTGACATTTTGAAACGTCCTGAATTTTGTCACGCGATAAAAGGCGTATTTATGAACCGATTTCGATGTAATTCGGTGTGTACATAGTACATACCAATCTCTCGACCGAGTTCGTTGGCCAGCTTCATCCGCCATTTTGTTTCAAAATGGCGGCCATTTAAAATTTTTTTTTAAATGTAAAAATTGAAATGTGGTACCAAAAAATTGAAAATGGAAAAATATTTTTTTCTTATGTATTTGACCTTTATACAAAGATTTCGGAGCAGTTTTTGTTTCGTCTATATCTTAAAAAATGGCTGAGTTATAGCATTTTGAATTTCTAGCGTGGCTGATATTTTGAAACGTCCTGAATTTTGTCACGCGATAAAAGGCGTATTTATGAACCGATTTGGATGTAACTTCGTTCATACATAGTACATACCAATGTCTCGACCGGGTTCGTTGGCCAGCTTCACCCGCCATCTTGTTTAAAAATGGCGGCCATTTAAATTTTTAAGAAAAATTTAAATTTGAAATGTGGTACCAAAAATTGAAAATTGAAAAAATATTTTCTTCTTATGTGTTTGACCTTGATTAAAAGATTCGGGAGCAGTTTTTGTTTCGTCTATATCTTAAGAAATGGCTGAGTTATTGCATTTTGAATTTCTAGCGTGGCTGACATTTTGAAACGTCCTGATTTTTCTCACGTAATAACAGGCGTATTTATGAACCGACTTGGATGTACCTTGGTGTGTACATAGTACATACAAATATCTCGACCGAGTTCGTTGGTCAGCTTCATCCGCCATCTTGTTTCAAAATGGCGGCCATTTAAAAAAATAAAAAAATTTAAATGAGATACCAAAAAATTGGAAAATGAAAAAGATTTTTTTTTGTATGTGTTTGACCTTAATACAAAGATTCCGGAACAGTTTTTCTTTCGTCTATATCTAAAAAAAAATGGCTGAGTAATAGCATTTTGAATTTCTCTTGTGGCTGACATTTTAAAACGACCTGATTTTTGTCACGCGATAACAGGCGTATTTATGAACCTATTTGGATGTAACTTGGTCTGTACATAGTACATACCAATGTCTCGACCGAGTTCGTTGCCCAGCTTCATTCGCCATCTTGTTTCAAAAGGGTTGCCATTTAAAAAAAAATAAATTTTAAATTCAAAATGAGGTATTAAAAAATTGGAAAATGAAAAAGATTTTTTTTATGTGTTTGGTCTTGATACAAAGATTCCGGAGCAGTTTTTGTTTCTGAAAATTTGTTCTTTTGTTGATATCTTAAAAAATGGTTGATTTATAGCTCTTTGAATTTCTAGCATGGCTAACATTTTGAAACGATCTTGTATTTGTCACGCGATAACACGCGTATTCGCCTATTTCGATGTAAGAAGGCATGTGGATAGTATACATCAACACCTCGACCAAGTTCGCTGGCCAGATTCATCAGCCATCTTGTTTCAAAATGGCGGCCATTAAATTAAAAAAATATATATATATTTAAAGTGAGGTGCAAAAAAATTAGAAATTGAAAAAGGTTTCTTTCTTAAGTATTTGATCTTGATATAAGGATTCAGGAGCATTTTTTGTTTGTCTTTACCTTTAAAAATGGCTCAGATATAGCAGTTTCAATTTCTATTGTGGGTGACATTTTGAAAAATCTGATTTTTTGCATGCGACAGCACTCCTATATATTAACCGATTCCGATGTGAGTGAGCATGTGCACAGCAATTACTAAGGTCTCGACCAAGTTCACTGCTTAGCCTCATCCACCATGTTGTCTTAAAATGACAGGCACTTTAAGAAATTGCCGAATTTGGCAGCCAAATATAAGTTACTTTAAAGAAAAGCAGCTTGGATAAAGCTGACTAATTTCGCGAAATTCTCATTCATTATATTGATAAAAATTAGTATTGAATCTCCTATATTCGGTTTCCACTAAATTGAGCTTCGTGTGTTTGCATGATATAAGTTGGCTTTTTTTAAATAAGGATTATGAAAGCTACCTCTTCCTCCCGGCACTGGCCGGAAGGACTTTTGAAGGTTCGATTGTCATGTTATGATTTATTAATACCTGTAAAACTTCTTCTAAGGTTTTCATCATCTCTGCTATTGTGTTTGCAGTTATCAACACATCATCAATGTAGTATGATACTTTGCTTTTATCAAAATGTCCCAGAATTTTATCAATTACTTCTGCAAAAATTGCGCTAGAATTTCGTGTGCCAAAAGCTAAACGAAGCGGCATATGTTTTCCGAATTCCGTAATAAAAGCTAATTTTCTACAATCTTCTGGTTTTAAATTTATTTGAAAAAATGCACTATGTAAGTCTAGCACCGTATAATATTTCTTACCGCTTATTTTTTGTAATAAGTCTTTTACGTCCGGCATCGGATAAGTGTACGGTTGTAAAATTTGGTTCAATAGTCTTAGGTCCGTTGCCATTCTAAACTTGGGTTCTGCATTCGGGTTATTACTCGGATTTTTCTTTCTAACGAAAATAACTGGAAAAGCATACTCGGAGTCAGTCTTCTCTATAATTTTAGCCTGTAACAATTGTTCAATTTCCCGTTTCGCATACTGTCTTACTGCCTAAGGCAATTTATATGGCTTAGCTTGTACCGGAATTCATGATTCAATTGAAAACTTGGTGCGACAAACGCTGATTGCCCCAATGTTTGATAACTTTTTGAAAATGCATGAACATTGCCCATTAAAATTTTTCGAAATTTTTGTTGTACTTCCTCTGATAAATGGCTTACATCGAAATCCGTCTCTTTAATTTCTGCTTCTCGCAATTTTCTTACATCTTCTATATTTAAATAATCTATTTCATAAAATGTCCATTTCTCTATATTATCAGTTGAGTCATCTTGTTTGCACTCAAAGTTCTTTATAATTTCCCAGATTTTAGTTCCTTTCTGAATAATTAACTTTTCTAACAGTTTATTCTTTATTATAATATTTAGGTTATTATTTTTTTGAACTTCGTGTAACGAAGTCTCGCATGAAAATTTACTATTTTCTTGAATGGGGTCAAAAATAATCACATCTGACATATTTATATCCTCTGGGCATTTTAATTTTACAATTTTCGATTCTTCAGGTTGGAGAAAAATTCTATTTTTAGTAATGGCAAACATAATTTTATTTGAATGTTCCCCTGAATTACATGGCGTAATGTTATTCACTTCATAATTATTTACTTCACTTGCAACGTTTAAGTTAATTTGTTGATTTTTAAATTTTAAGGTTTTATTGCATAAATCCAAAATCATATGATTTTCTTTGAGATAATCGTACCCTAATAACATTTGGTACTGCCTATCAAAATCATCATTAGTGACATAAAATGTGCCTGTTGTCGATATACCTTTTAATCGAAAAGTTAATTTTACACATTGTTTAAAAAAATCTTTGAATTCGTTAAAGTTTTAATTTGGATCTGATTGCCCAAATATTTGATTTTGACGTTTGTATCTTTAATTTTTTTTTTAATAAAGAAGGTGATAAAATGGAAACGGCAGCTCCAGTATCCAATAAAGCTTGTATTTCGACGCCCTGTATACTTAGTGATATAATTGGCAGACTATCTTTGTCTGCATTTGTTATATTTGCGATTGTTTTATTTATTTTATCGATTTCCGTCTCTGAAAATCCCGAATCTTGATCCGGTTTCGCTGTTTTCTTTGCCCATTTTTTTTTCTCTTTGCGCTTTTCAAATTGATAACCATTTTGATCATAATTCTCAGAAATATATCCAAAATCACTATTTCCCGAATTCCAGTTAGGTTGTGAATAATCATACATCCCATAATGCGTCGGGTTATTAAAGGAATTGTAGTAATCATTATAATATCGTTCATAATCATTATAATGAAAATTGTTATTGAAATGGGGACCCTGATAATTATTGTGTTTATTAAAGAGTTTGTTATTCCGCGGAACACTATCATCTCTAATTGCATGTTTTTTTTTTCTTTGATGTTTTTAGTTTTTCAATCTCCCCTTTTAATTTCTCGATTAGCTCTTTGTTTTGCTTACTTGATTATAATGTTCTCATAAAGATCTTTGTTTTCTTTATTTATTGCGTTAATTTCCTCAAACTTTGATTCATTATACGCACTTTCCATAAGTTTTGCTAACTCGCATGCCTCCTTGAAGGACCTGGGCGCATTTTTACGAACATCTAGTGCAATATCCTGTCTAATTGCATTTAAAAAATTCGACATTTTTAAGATTTCGATAAAGTTCTCTTCCTTATTATCCACATTTTCGCCTGCACTTTCGATATAAGATTTTACACCCTTTTTAAACTCCAAAATGAAATCCTCTATCGTTTGACTTGCGGCCTGTTTTAAATTTAGGAAATTGCTCTGAGCATTAAGGAAGCTTAGTTTTGTACCAAATAACTCCACCAAATTATTTTTAAATAAATTATAATTGGTCTCGTTACATTTTTCAATCTGTTTACTTAAAATATGTTTTGCGTCCCCAGTAATTTTAGCCTTTAAAATTAATAATTTAGTTTCTTCCTGTATATCTTTCGAATTCAAAATATTTTCAAATTCATCTAAGAAAAATATAATGTTTTTGTTCTTTTTATTGTCAAATGGTGACACTAACTTAATACGTGTATCTATATCCAGCGTCTGAGTCATTTTTAACAAATATTAGTAATCAATGTATACTTTTTCAAAATATCAATTCAAAATAGATCCTATACCTCTTAAAAGAATATTTTGCATCTCATAGTATTTTCTCTATATTACAACATATGTAAATATTCTAAATTGCATAAATACATAAAGACAACAGCACTAAAATTTAAAAAAATTTCTTAGGAGATGAAGTTGTTTTGTAGATTATTCTTTTACACACATAAATACCCTTAAAATGTTTATAATACACGTATATATAAAAAACACCATAATTTCATTTAACAGAAGAATATCTGTCCTTTTCTACAGAAACAACAATCTTATTATTTTTTTTTATACATAAAAATTGTACCACTACTTCGTAGTACGACTCATAAATTTTCTTTTGTATCACCTTGATACAATTTCAAAAATCATGATCTATTGACATTTCAATCATTTTTTTATACCAGACATATTATCAAATTTTACTTATTATTCTTCTTATTATTATTTATACAGTATATTTAAAAAAAAAATATTTTTACAAATGTGTCATCCGTGATGTGAATGCCATTATTTCTCAATGGTAACTGAGATCCAACCAAAAGAGAAAAGAGAGAAAAAAAAAATTGTAATTCCTAAATTTACCTATTATAAATCCCAGAATTATTTTTTTCTTTCTTTTTTTTTTATTGCTAACATATATTATTCATTTTATTTATTTAAATTATTATATGTGTGTCATTATTGTTACAATAATAAAATTAATTTTAATAAAATTTTAATCAATTAAACTTACATACCTACAATATCTTTAAAATTGTGACATTAAAATAATACTTAAATTTATTTTCCTTTATTATGATTATTATTATTATTATTTCTAATGACCTCAGATGAACGTCCCTGAGTCATAGCACCATTTTACTTTAAATGAGGGGGGATGCTGGACAGATAATTACACTTGTTTATTTCCTATTTAATTTACATCCAAAATTGTTAATCGGTCCAAATCATCCAAGCAACCTCATAGTAAATTGGTATATAATTTTATATACCTTAGATAAATTCAAATAACATAAGTGATCGTAATTACGTAATTCTAGTAGAAGAGCAACGCGAATAATTAATAAAATTAAATTATAATCCGCGTAAAACTGTAATTATTAAATTTAATTAATTACGAATAAAATTAAGAGTTTGCGTTGTGAATTATTTAGACGAACTCTTCCACTTATGAATTAAACTAAAATTTAAGCTGTAAAAATAGTTGACACACCTTAAACATTATCAATTAAATAATTACAGAAACTTTTTAAAACTTGATTAAATATTTTATTTACATTGAACACAACTATATACAGAAATACATAATATTAATTTTAAAAAAAAGAAAGCAACACTTTTGTTTGCTTCTCATTATTTTATGTCTATTTAATCTTTAAAAAAAAAGACAATGTTTTCATTTACTCTTATTATTATATATTTTTCTTTTTGCTAAAAAGAATAATTCTCTTTCATTTTTAAATTACCTTAATTATATTTAATTATTGGTTTGGTTGGATCTCAGATTGCTCTCTACCATAAAATATCAGAAAAGGATATTTATAATTTCTCATATGATTTAAAGTGGTAAAAGAAAAAGATAAAGGTAATACCTTATATTATAAACGGGATGGTGGCCTTTATTCATCAAATTCAGAGTTGTCGCGTTGCTAAGGATCATATCCATATGTCATCTGGAATCCGCTTCTTATCAGAGCGGCGATATCGGGATGGCAGGATGCATAGCTACGGACCTCAGTAGAACAATCCACTTTATTTTAATATCAGGAAGACATCCTCAATTAGGCTTGCTTAGGCTCACTCCGATATGTCCATCTCGCCTGGGCATTACTAGGGCTTTCTGGATTCATTGCACGGGCTTTCAGGATTCATTGCACGGACTTTCAGGAGAGCTCCTGCGTCCTCGACATCTTTTTTCAGACTCTCTTTTTCAAACCTTTTTCTTCTGGTACACCAACTCTTGCAGTGGGTGGAACTTTTTGTCTAGTCCACCCTTATTGGATGTGAGAAGATTTTGCATTATCCTTCGATAGGCCTATTAACTAACAGTCTGCAAATGGCCCCTTACATATACTTTAATATTATTATATGCCTTAAAGTTTGGGTGGTCTGAAAAGCCATAAATTTATCCCAACACTTTTATTAAGGCCATAAATTTATTCCAACATTTTTATTACTTTACGATTTTTAATTATACACCACTTTCCACTGGCTTGTCATAAAACGACACCATGGCGTCTGGCTATTGTTGTTATCTGAGATCCGAACTACATTCAACATTATACATTCATTTTACAATACAACATTTTTTTTTTAAATATATATTTAATATTTAAAATCAACTTAATAATTTTTGTATGAACTTACACTCCTATTTTACTTAAATATATAAACATTATAATTTTACACTCATAATTATATTTTATAAAAAATATTTATACAAACAGAAATAACAAATTACGCAATTTTACTTTGATTTAACCAACATGGTGCGGGAACAAATCATTGTTATATGTTGCCCAGCAATATTTAAATAAATATATGTTAAAAGAATGAAAAAAAAAGTCAGTTGTGATTGAAAAATAATGAGATAATTAAATTATAATTTTGTCAGACATTTATTTCGTCACTAATAGAAAAATCTACTCCCATCACTTTTTGTTGAAAGCTTCTTATTATTACATTTTTAGTAGGTTTTCTACATTAATCTGTAATAAAACTGAAAATCTCTTTGAGCATCAACTTCTAGCTCAGTGAGAAGCATACTTTCACAACATTTGCTAATCGCAGTCGCAGTTGTTGGGGATTAAAAAAGAAGTTAATGTCTAAAAAGTTATAATTTAATATTTAAAAATGTTATTCTGGATATTGGAAAAATATATCACTCAATGTCAAATAATGATATTCAGCAGTGACAGAAAAAGATATCGCTTAATGTCACAAACTGATATTCAGAGATGTTGGGAAATATTGGCCAACATTGCCAAATATCAAAAATTAATATTTGTGGATATCTTTTTAGGGGGGGGGGGGATCATTTAATGTTGGCCAATATTACATTTTGATATCGGCCAATATCTAATTTTGATATTGGCCGATATCTTTGTGCTACCTGGGTAGTGACTGTGACACTTGTGACCATGTGTGACATGAATGAGATGCTATATGGACTAGCTGTGCTGTAGGGATAGTAATTATTTGAATTATATTATTTCCTTTTGAGTATTCGCTTACTTGAAAATTATTATTTTGTGACTGGTTCCTTAATTTTGGACACCAGTGCATATATATATACCGGGTGTCCTAAAAAGGACTGACTGATTTTAAAGTTCAATAACTTGCAAACGGTGACAGATATTTAAAAAAATCTTGCAGGAGGGTTATGCATAAGGTCAAAAGTTTTTTACAGTGATTTTCGATTTTAGTTTGAATTAAAAACAATAGATGGCGCTGTAAGCAATAGGCGTTAAATACAGGCTCGATTTTTTGGCCTTTCTCTTCTTCCATGCGGAAAAAGGAGGTTAAAATGTATTGAGTGGGTCCCGAAGTACCAAAAATCGAGCCTGAATTTAGCGTCTATTGATCGCAGCGCCATATATTTTTGGTAATTCAAACTAAAATCGAAAATCACTGTAAAAAACTTTTGACCTTATGCATAACCCTCCTGCAAGAATTTTTTAAATATCTGTCACCGTTTTCAAGTTATTGACTTTTAAAATCAGTCAGTCCTTTTTAGGACACCCGGTATGTGAGACCGTATAAAAATTTTAATTTCGTAATTTTTATAAGAAATGTTTTTATAGACAAAATCGTTTTTTAAATACTTTTTCATCTCTTTTAACCCTTAAAATCCTGAATTTTTTCTTCGTTCCAGAAATTGCGTAATTCATAGAATAGGGATTAATACCAGAAAAAGGGTTAAAACATTTTTGTAATTGGAACTATATGTCTATGCCTAACAGTTTGGGAATTAGCAACTGGACACCGTTGAGAGTAGACACCTTGCACAATGCATAACTTGATATCACGACAGCGTCCGAAATATTCAACAAATTTGAACCTGATTCGGGCAGTATATTGATCTTTCAAATATCTTGAATGAGTTCGTTAATTAGTATGTAGGGTAAACCGGGGCTAGTTGGCCATAGGGGCATGTCGGCCCAGTCGCGATATGTATTAACCTTTCAGTTAGCTGCCATTGTCATGTCCAGTCAAATATGCGTTGCTTCGCTTTCCTCCTCCAACATCAGCGCCATTGAAGTCGGAGCGTCCATTAAAGAACCAGCGAGAATTTTCAAAATTTTGCTAATGTGAGTAAATTTCCTCTCTTATAAATATTCGTTTTTTAAATGTTTGTACATTATATTTTAGATTTTGAATATATAGTATTCAGAAAAATAATTGTTCATGGTTATTATAAGGAATGGTTGTTTATTCAAATGCTTTCAAAATAATTCCTTACAGTCATGAAAAATAAAAATGGCGATATGGGTTTAGTTGGCCCATTTGTCATGGGGCAGGCTATTTTATGTTTGTCTTCATTGTAATGATAAAAATGATATCGAGTTAAGCAATTAATTCTATTTATAACTATAAATTGATTTTTTTTTTTTTAACTTTAGTCCTTTTTTTCTCGAATTAATAATTTTACATTTTTGTAATTTTATGGCTTTATTAAGGAACGTTGTATGGTAGATTTCCCTTAGGCTATATAGTGTTTTCGTTTGCACGAAATGAAAATTAAGATTTGGTAAAATTTTGAACATTACTTATACTTGTACACTATCATAACATTGAAAAGTGACGTAGGCTAACTTACCCTGCAATCGGGGCAGGTTGGCCTAAGCGACTTGGAGTCAGTTTGAGCTTTTAAATTAATACTGACAATTAATATTTTCAAGTTTTACTATTGTGACTTCTTCCTGAAAATAATTTGATAGTTGTAAAATAAAAAGAAATTTAAAATGTTGAATTGTAATTTATTTTAAATTAGAAGAAAAAAGCAGGTCAACTAGCCCCTGTCTACAGTTCTTATAGTTTGTTTATAGAAAGTCACAAAATCTTTTTGTTACATTTTCATCTATGAAGGAAAATCGTTTACGATGCACTCTAACCCCTTAACGGTCGCTTAATAAATAAATCAAATGTTTGATTTAATTGTCCATTGGTAAAGGAGACAGTTTTGTGATTGGGCGTTTCAGTTCACCAGTAGCAGTTTTTATTGTGGCAACATGAACAGTATTATCGTCACCAGGAAATAGTTCAATTATTCTGCCCAATTTCCACCTTAATAGGGGCTGCTTTTTTTTTTCCTTTATCAACACCAAGTCGTTGATTTTTAAGTTCGGATTACTTTTAAACTACTTTGTACGTTGCTGCAATTGTGAGAGATAGTCTGAAGACCACCTTTTCCAAAAATTTGGGAAAATCCTTTGTAGCAATTTCCAACGTTCCAAAGGAGTTACATAGGTAAAGGAAATATCAGGCTCAGACACGGAGGTCAATGGTGCTCCTATAATAAAATGTCCTGGTGTCACAGCAGTAAAGTCATTTGGATGAGAAGACTCAGCCACAAGCGGTCTTGAATTTAAACGTGACTCGATTTGTGCAATTAAGGTCAAAAAATCTTCATAAGTTAAAATCTGTTCAGCAATTGTTCTCTTCAAATGCTTTTTCAATTGTTTTATTCCGGCTTCCCAAAGGCCTCCAAAGTGAGGTGCGGAAGGTGGGTTGATTTTTCCATACTATCATTTCGTCAGTAAGATACTTGTGCATTTTTTCATCAGAAGCAATCTGAGACATCATTCTCTTTGTTTCGCGGTCTGCCCCTACAAAATTTGTACTTCTGTCTGAAAATATTTCTAGAGGCTTTCCACGTCGAGCCACAAATCTTTTTAACGAGGCTAGAAAGGTTTCAGTCGTAAGATCAGTGACTAATTCAAGATGGATAGCTTTTGTTGCGAAACAAACATACAGGCGAACATAATGCTTAAAAGGTTTCATACCACTTTCCTTATGAGGTTTGATCAAAAAGGGGCCAGCTAAGTCCACCTCTACTCTTGTAAACACTTGAGCTTGTGTCACGCGTGCTGATGGCAGGTTTCCCATCAACTGACTATGAAAGGGGTAATGAATTTCGGAAACATTTCGTACATTTCCTTATTTCTCTTTTCACAGCTTCCTTATCATTAAATATCCAAATTTTTTGTCGAATTTCTGAAATTGAAGCTTTTCTTCACTTGCAGAATCAAGTAGTAATCGAACTACCTTTGATTTAGAATTACCTTGAGCAGTTACACAACATGTTTGCAATAAAACAGCATATTTAAAATTTCTAAAATTACAATGAGAATTAGATACAACTGTTTGATTTTGATTTTCATTAATTTTTGGTTTCAAACTTTTCTTAAAACAAAATAATTTGTTATGTTCAGTACTTTTACAATTTACACATGGCTTTAATTTTATGCGGCATTGCGAAGATAAATGCGATTTCCGAAAAAAAAAAAAAAAAAAAAAAAAAAAAAAAAAAAAAAACATTTGTAACATTTACCCTCCTTACGTAACATTAATCTTTTCTTATCATCGGCTAAATTTTTACCCTCGGAAGATAAATGCTCGTTACTTTTGCAAAATACACAAAATATTTTAATATTAGCATTTAAGGTATTAGCATGTTGATATTTATTTAATATTTTCTTTTCATGAAATTCAGTTTTATTTTTATGTACAAAAGAAGAGGTTGCATCATTTTTAGAACTAGTCATTGACAAAGCCTTTTCTCTACATTCTATTTCACATTTAAGAAAGGCAATTAGATCAGTTACATGTGACTCCTTGCTAGTATCACGTTTCCTATGATATTCAATCACTAATTCATGGGGCAATAGCTTTAGCAAAATAGTATTTAGCAATTGTCCATAAGAACTGAATGTTACCCCCAAATTTCTTAAACTTCTAATATTAATTTCACACTTATCATGCAATCTTCGTAATGTATTTAAATTTGAACAATTTTTAACTGGTTCCATATTTAATAAATTAGTCATGTGTTTATTAATAATAACATCAACCTTACTAAAACGGTCCTTTAATAAATCAATACAAATATCATAATTTTGTTCTGTCAATGGAAGCCCTTCCACCACATTGTATGCCCGATTACATAACAAGGACTTTAGATACGCGAATTTTTCTATCTTAGATGGTGGTTTAATCTGGTGTATCGATGTTTCAAAACAGTTAAAAAATTCGACCCATTCTTCGATTTCACCAGAAAATTTAGGAACATTTAATTTAGGCAATTTCATGGCAGAACAAGAAATCGTTTCTATTCCACTGGCAGAACTATTTAATGCATTTACATAACTAGCTGTTATCATAGAAACATTACATTTCTTACATTAGCATTCTTACATTTACTTAATTTATTTTAAATTTTAAATTTTGCGCCTATCAACTGATCTGTGTACTTTTCGCTATTAGCAATGTCTTTTTCATATTCTTTTAAGTCGGATATTTGAGCTTCAATATCACGATTCAAACTTTGGAAAGTCGATTCTTTTAACACTAGAACGGCGGGAAATTTTACTCAAGTTTTATAAAAGTATTTCGCATCAGAATTTTTGCTTAAAAATATTTAACTTAATAATTTAAGTTATTTTTGGGCAGCATATATTAATCTTATATTTTAAAAAGTTTTCTGGTTCGAATCGACATGTATTCACTTGGCAAGGGTCAAAATGACCCCTCGCCGCCGTTCTAGTGTTAAGAAGAATATAGCTACACCATGTTCTCTACTTGGTTGCAGAGTAAAAACTGACCTTTTCCTAAAAGATACGTATTATGCAATAAAACATCAAAATAAAAATTACAATATCCTGGTTATAAATCTTCTTCAATTACTTTAATAATAATATCATAAACCACATTAAATTAGCTATAAATTATTATAAATAGCTATAATATTAATTTATATGACATCAAGTAATTATAAAACTAATAAAGCTATTTAAATGATACGAAAATAAATACAGGGTGACCTTTTTTAAAGTGACAGTGTTTGGAGCGCCCTGTAGCGCGATCTAATAACCGAAATGTCACCAAACTTGGTATTTAGAGTAATCAAGACATGGGGAAAAAGGATCCCGTGAAAAAAAATTAGTTCCAAAAATCGTCGCTAGGGCATTTTGTGGCGTCCCTGTAGCTTACAATAACGAGAATTAGCATAAAACAGGGGTATCAAAGAAAAATGCAAATGTTGTGCAATGACAGCGCCAGTAATAGGGGCTATAAAAGCAAGTAGTAGACAGCTCCGACAAATAATCTCAGCTGAAGTAAACGAGCTCCAGTGGACATGCCTCTCACGTTACCAGAACGTGCGTTACTGGTGAAGTTGTATTATATAAATCAATGTAATGCATCCGCAGCTTTTCGGGAATTTCGAACCAGAAAAAATTGCGAAAGGGGCCTTTATCGCTGAATGATCTTAAGAAAATGATTAAGAAGTTCGAGGAAACGGGATCACTGACCATTCGCGCTGGGAGAGGACGTAAACAAGTATCAGAAGATGTAATAACTGATGTGGCAACTGCAATTGTCGAAGGATCGCAGGGAACCATTGCTAGTACTAGCAGCGCCCGGGGCATATAAGCAACCTTTACATGGATACGGACATGGGAAAAAATCCTGTGCTGTGATTGGCTGATCTATTCTGTTGTACCTTTAACGGGGATTTAAAGGGCGCTGTCTTTCGCCCCTTTAACTGGGAATAAAAAGGCGTTTGTGTCTCCATGTTTTGTTGATACATGTAGAAAAGTCGTTTTTCGGATCGGTGTTATAGATAAACCTACGTTGTATTTCTTGAATTCATCTGTATTAAATTTTGATGAAACTGATTTGCCGAAACAGTTTAATAATGAAATAATTCAGAAACATGACATTGTTACTATTAGAGGCAATGTTAATAATATCGAAGAAATCTCCAAGCACATTCCAGCTGGATTTTTTTTATATAGTATAGTATTATATCGAATAAACTTAGTCTCATAAAGCAATAATTCCATATTGTTGTTGCTACGTTGTAAAAATGCAGATAAAGCATTTTAAATATTCATCCAACTAACGTTGGATTTCTGGAGATCATTCGATTTTGAGTCGCTTTAATCATACAATATTACGATGAACGAAACGGAAATGGATAATCGTTCAAATATTGATATTTTTTTCTTTGAGATTCTACATTTGTTATTTTAAATACTCTTGTGTATCGGACATCATAAAAACATGCTGGATTGTTGTTCTCTCTTTCCTGCACTACGGCGAAAAACGTGGTCGTGCGTGATCACAGACTCATGACGCTGCTCCATAACATTAGCCCGCAGGATTTTCCCCCATGTCCGTATCCATGTAAAGGTTGCTTATATGCCGCCCGGGGTGTAGCACAACAATTGGATATGAATTATTCCACGGTATGGAGAGTTTTGCGGCGCGAGATTTTACCCCTACAAAATCAGCCGCTTGCACGAACTGAAACCAAGTCATTATGATAAGCGAGTGACATTCACTCTATCGTTTCTTGCCAGGGTAGAAATGGATGATGCTTTCCCATGGCACATTCTGTGGGGAGATGAGTACCATTTTTATCTCAATGGGTCCGTAAACACACAAAATAGCCGAATTTGGGCTTCTGAGCAGCCCCACACCGTGCATGAAATCCCATTAAATTCCCCAAAAGTCACTGTTTGGTGTGGTTTCACAGCCGAATTCGTAATTGGGCCATTCTTTTTTGAGACCATCATTCCGATAGGACCCGAAACGTGCACAATAAATACAGAAAGGTACCACAAAATGCTGCAAACGTTTGTTATTCCAAAACTTCAGCAAAGAAACCATCTCCAACAGACAATCTTTATGCAGGATGGTGCTCCGCCACACATTAGTAATAAGGTAAAGCAGATGTTGTGCCAAAACGTCACTGATGATAGAGTATGATAGACTCATAAGTCGGAGTTTTCCAGTTGCATGGCCGCCTCGTTCCCCTGACCTCACGCAATGCGATTTTTGGCCATGGGGTTATTTGAAATCTCAAGTTTATGTTGGTGGAGTATCAAATTTGTCTATTCTAAAGGACAACATAACAAAGACACTGCGGAATATTCCTCGTGATATGTTATGTACGGCTGTTGAGAACTTTGTGCACAGAATGCACGGTGTTATTTCTGAGAACGGTACTCACATTGAAGGTGGTCTAATTCATCACCCGGGAAGTTAATGTAGTAAATAAACATTAATAATTTAACTGAACGATTGTATGTGTTAGTATTTTTCTTTTCTCACATTTTATACATTGCAAAGCGCTACAAAATGCCCTAGCGGCGATTTTTGGAAGTTTTTTTCACTGAATCCTTTTTCCCATGTCTTGATTAGTCTAAATACCAAGTTTGGTGCCATTTCTCGGCTATTAGATCACGCTACAGGGCGCTCCAAACATTGTCACTTTAAAAAAGATCACACTGTATAACTCATAAAGTTATATCAAGAAATCACAAAGTCATTAAATTACTGATAAATCATCATCAAGAATTCTAAATTATTATAAAAGCTAATAAATCTATATTAAATGACCTTGAAATCATAATATTACTCATAAATACTGATCAAGAACCAGGATTATAAACAAATTAGATTAGATTTTCTGTCAGAAGAAATCAATCAGTTTTATAATTATTTTTCATAATGAAAACGATAAACAGTCTTAAATTATAAACAATAAATTTGATTTCTTTCTCAAGGGCATTTACGCTGAAACAGTTTGAGTGGCGCTTAACCCTTAAATGCGGGGTTTTTTATTTTGTTTCGAAAAAATTATATACGATTCTCTAAGGCGTTTATTACACAGAAAATATAATGAAAAAAATCAGAGATACATTTTTCATATAATACGTCAAACTTTTCTTTTGTTGCACATCTGCATTACAAGTAAAAACTACTGTCGTGTGGCTGTTTTACGCTAAAATAATGCAAATTAATAAATACTTTAATAAGTATGTCTCCAAATACCTTATTTTATATAATTATTTATTTTATAAAACTTAATCTTTAACCCTTTAATTTATAATATGTTTTAGAAATTACGTAGTTCAGAGAATCTGACTTTACACCAGAAAGTTTCAATGGTTATTAATTTCACTTTATTTAAATACGGAATGTCTGGTTTTTTAATTACTACAAATATTGCTGTTTTAATTTTCTGGTGTGAATGAAGTATATGCGAATAAAAAAAATCTATTGAATTCAAAACAGTGTTGTTTGCATATATGCAAAGCTGCGCACTAAAGAGTTGATTTGCCTTGATCAATAAGGGAGCTCTCTCGGTCAACAATCCAGTACCGAACTTCAATTTGGATACAGCCCTAAAATACGCTCGTTTTAAAATAATTAATTTCTCGGAAACTTATCGTAATAATTGCATAAAAATTTGTTTTTAGGCTGATTGAAGAATGTAAAGTTCATTTATGCTATCAGAACTGTGTACTGCTATTCAGAAAAGCAAAATAATGGTTCCTTTTAATATGTATATGGCCCCTAAGCAAATTTTATATCCATCATTTAAAAGTAGATTTTATTACCAATCGTGTGGTACCAGTAACTTTCTTATACGATCATTTTAGCAGATTTAGTAAGGGATGTTTACTTTTTTTTCCACAAATGTACCTTAACCCATTAACCGCCAAAACTATTACGATAGAAATTTTCAAATTTCTTGTTGAAAGTAGTTCCCCACCACAAATTCAGTAAGGTAAATTTCGCTTTACTAAAATAGCAAAATTCCTGCCAATAAATAAGACATTTTTTTAAATTCTAAAATAGTGGTGCCAATGTAATTAATTCATTGCATGAGCAATTATTTTGACTGTTGCGTGAACGCAACGTCAGCGGTTAATGGGTTAAAATAATAATAAAAAAGGAAAATCAACCTACTTTTCCGAGTGTGCCAGACGCATTTGTTTTCAAAGATAGTCTTAGTACCCAATGAAATAGAATCTGGCTTCGATATATCCAATAACAAATTCAAGGACGAGAAGGAATTTTCTTTTCATAGTTTCAAAATGTCTTCTATTCAGATTAAAAGTTATCGGTTTAAGTCATTAAAGACTGACGTTGCCTTTTCGCAATATTTTGTTTGTGATTTTTGTATTTTATAGTGAATATTTTTTCAACACATTTATTATCACATATTGTATGTATGACGTTTATTTTTCAAGAAAAGAATTTGTTAATTCATTCGAGTAGTAAAAAATTAGAAATATGAATGAAATAGTACGGAATGATTTCAAAATTTTTATCGATAAATTTTGGATTGTGTTCATGATGCACTTGAAGATTGAAATAAAATTCAGCAATTTAAGATACGGATATTGTAGCTAACTATGTATAGCAAATGTAGTGCACCGCTACATAGTAAAGACTTTAAAAGCGTTTCATATGGCAAAAATGTAGTTGATTTGTACTGACGTTGCGTTTTAACTGCCTTATCATATCTCACATTTAAAAAAAAAAATGTTATATAGATTTTTTTCCTCTTAATTAGTCATTAGTATGTATAAAATAAAATTTTAATTTATTTATGTCAGGTATAAGAAGATGCTTTCCTTGATGGGGTTATAACATATTTTGTATCGGTCACGTAAATAGTGCGTGTTTTCCATATTAATAAATTCACCCTGTGAGTGTGTCACATTCCCTCTTGGGATTCGAAAATGCCTCCTTCGCCTTCAGCTGCGCAAATTCGCCCTTGAAAAGATTGTTTTAACTCAATATTGTTCATACTGCTTGGGAGCTTAACTTTAAACTGCTATTTCTTTCAAATTAATTTTTGAGTGTGAATGTCCAAAATAAAATGATAAACCATGGCACAACATTCAAACAACGAACACAAGTAAAATATGACATTTCAAAATGCTTCCTTTTCCTGGAGCTACACAAATTCGTCATTGGATAAAAAAAATCTGATATCCATATTTCTCGTACTGCTTGAGAATTTAGCTTTAAACTGCTGTTTTGTTCAAATTAATATGCGTGTGGGAATGATCAAAATAGAATTATAGACCGTGTCGCAACATCCAAAAACAGGAAACAAATAAAACATGTCTTTGCTTAGCCCCTTAATTTTCGCGCAGTGTAGGCTACCTTTTTTATTCAGATTGTTTAATCCTCACTAGTTTTTTTAAAAATATAGTGTAATTAGTTTTATCCTCTTAGTAGGAGAGCTGTTGAACACTTTTGAGTAGGTATTTGAGGCACCCTGAAAATTTGTGCAACACTTCCTTTGTAATTCCTGAATACAAAATCGAATGTCTGGCTGAAGGATCGTGGCCCAAAAACTGTGAAAGACAAAAAATAGCACTTGACACGTGTCTGGCACAGTATTTGTGCCGACTAAAGTGTCTGCCATTTTCAAAATATTTTTTTCTAAGCATAAATATTATTCTGTCTCAATCTCAGCGTGCCTCAAATACCTTTTTTGGGTAGTCAAAAAAAATGGCACTTGACACGTGTCTGGCACAGTTTTTGGGCCACGATCCTTCAGCCAGACATTCGATTTTGTATTCAGCCATTACAAAAGAAGTGTTGCACAAATTTTCAGGTGCCTCAAATACCTTCCCTAAAATGTTTAACAGCTCTTGGACTATCTCATCACTTTATCTGCCATTAAATAAGTTGAATATGTCTGCTTCAAAAAAGTGGTGACAATCAAACAATCTTAATTACTTTTAAAAGTAGCCTATAGTTATCGAGCGCGATGCTTAAGGGGTTAACCACTTAAGAATTTGACTACGATCTAAGAGAAACGACTATTTTCATATTCAAACGTACCACAAATTACAAAAACATTTCTTTGTAGAAGATTTCTCTTGAAAATATCCTAGTATAAGTGTGGGGCAGAGATTATTTTTCAAAAGGTGGTACGAATAGAATAAAAAATAGTTCACTGGGATGTATATGTCCCGACACTTAATAAAAGAGTTGCTTTTTAACAAAATAAAGTAAAAATATGTGCCAGACATCACTTTCTCCGAACTAAAATATTCGCCTTATTGCACCAGTCACGTAACAAGCCCGTGTTTTCCGTACTAATAAATCCCATATGACTATTACTGCCGCATTGCCCTTGGTATTCAAAACTTCTCCCTTCCTTTGCAGCTACACAAATTCGTCTTTGGAAAATAGTATATGGATTCAATATTGTTCGCACTGCTGAAAGTTTAATTTTAAACTACTGTTTTGTTCAAATTAACCCTTAAATGCGCATTTTTATATTTTGTTTCGATAAAAAGTATATATGATTCTCCGAAAGGTTCATTACACAGGAAAAATAAAGAAAAAAATCAGAGATACATTTTTCATATAATACGTCAAACTTTTCTCCTGTTGCACATCTGCAATATAAGTAAAAACTACTGTCCTGTGGCTGTTTTACGCTAAAATATTGCAAATTAATAAATATTTTAAGAAGTATGTCTCCATATACCTCATTTTATATAATTATTTATTTTATAAAACTCAACATTTAACCCTTTAATTCCCATGATAGAATACGTCCCAGAAATTACGCAGTTCAGAGAGTCTGACTTTACACCAGAAAGTTTCAATGGTTAATTTTACTTTAATTAAATACGGAATGTGTGTTATTAATTAAAACAGATATTGCTATTTTCATTTTCTGGTGTGAATTAGGTATATGCGAATTAAAAAAAATATATTAAATTCAAAACACTGTTGTTTGCATATATGCAAAGCTGCGCACTAAAAGGTTAATATTCTGTATGAATTACCAAAATATAATAATACATCAGGGCGCAACATCCAGACAGCAAAATAAGTAAAACATGTCATTGCTTAACCCCTTAACTCTTCGATTTCGGCTAAGACTATTCCGTACCACTAATTATATTTTTTAAAGCCGATTTCGCTTGAAAATATCAATAAATGTGAGACAGAGATTATTTTTGAAAAAGTGGTACGAACAGAATCGAAAATAGTCCACTCGCATGTATATATCCCAACCCATAGTGAAAGGGTTGTTTCTTTATTTTAAACACAGTAATTTAAAAATATTTGCCGGACATAATTTTTTCCGAACTAAAATTTTCACCTCACTTAATTAAAAGATTTATGTCATTAAATAATGCGAATATTACAAATAAAAATGAGTGGTATCCCAAAGTTTTGAGCAACTGGAAAAGCACACTCTTCTTACATCTAATGTGCACAGACAAAACTGTTAAGGAGCTAATGATAATAGTCAAGTGCGATAAAGTTAAGAATTTTACACTTTTTCAACCAATGTCAAATGACATCTTTTTAAGTTTTGTTTAACCCTTAAATGCCGGATTTTTCAAAAATCTTTGTAATAATGGTTTTCGGCTTTCATTTTTTAAATAAATCATGGGAAAAATACTTAAAAAATCCTATTTTGTTTTAAGTATGGTTTACGGCTAAAAAACAGTTTGTTACTAATCGGCAATACTGGTCTTTAATTGAAAAAATAATTTTCCTTGATAAAATTCTATAATATTAAACACACAAGAATTTTAGAAACTATAATAAGAAATAAATTTTACTTGCTCACTGCAGAACAAAATAGGGTATTTCGCAAGCCTCCAAACAAAACAAAAAGAACATTTTGCAACAATTAAAAAAAAAAAATCCAGCTTTATTATTAAACAGCACAAGTGTTGCTATCTACATGTTGAAAATCGATTTAATAATATTTTCAGAATGTATTTTATTGGCAACATTGGGCATTATAGCTTCAATATTATTCTAATAGTATTTTAGAAGCTTAAATTGGGTATGTTGCCGAAAAGCAACACCAGGCATTTAAGGGTTAATGTTTATTTCACTTGTAATTTTTAAAGATAATAAAGATCAAAATAAGTCTCCGGTATATTAAAATGTATTTGTGATTATTTTAATCTAAAATTTACAGATAAGATAACAATAAATTGAAATGTTTTAAAAGGTATCATTTGACATCAGTAGCAATATTGTTAAAGATGATAATTTCAAAATCACAGTATTTATATAATTTTTAGAATATATTTATTAATAACATAACTGCCAACTTTTACTATTTTTCTTTTGACCTTTAACTAAAATGTCCGCCTTAAACTTGTAATTCCTGCAATTAAAAAGAGAAACATTTCTATTCGAAGAATGTATTAAAAAAACCCTAAATGTTGGCAACAATGAATATGAAGTTATCGTCAGATAAATGTTTTTTTAAATATATAATGATTAATATAAAACAAAATCCGAGTACCTCTCTTACATATTACAATCGCAAGTTTATATTTCTTTGATGAGAATGTATTATATAATTTTTTTCTCAGAAATATTTGATCTCAGAAACTATCTACATGCAAATTATTTCAATTAAAATAAATACTAATATGGATACTTGTTCCAGAATGTAATACAAAGCTACCATGTATAAAACAGGCTAAAAGTTGGCTGCTATTAATATGAAGTTATCGTCAGATAAATGTTTTCTGAAATATATAATGATTGATATAAAACCAAATCTGAGTATCTCTCTTACATTTCACAATCGCAAGTTTATGTTTCTGTAGCGAGAATATGTTAAAATATTTTATCCATCCACATGCAAATTTATTCATTTAAGAAATTGCCAGTATGGATACTTGTTCCAGAATGTAATACAAAGCTTCCATGTATTGTTATCACCTGTTTTGATTCTTACCTTACTTTCAATTTTAAAATATTCAAGAAAGGTTTTAGAAGCGCACCCCAAAATAAATATTTTTTAGATTGTATTCCGAAGAAAGGAATGTAAAAATATATGTTAAACAATTGACAATAAAATATTCATGAATAAACAAGCTAATCTAAATTTTAAATTGCTATGTAAATTCAGTTTGTTTCCAAGTTCTGTTTATTTAAGAAGTTGTACGACATGTTTTTGTTTGGTATTCTGAGAATTTAACATGTTTAAATTATTAAATCTATACAATCTGTCATAAATTTTTCAAAACAAATTAGGAGAATGTTTATATTTGTTAACTTTTACGAAGACGGAAAATTCATTGATTTTCCACCAAATCAATTTTTATGACTGTATTCTAATTTCTCGGTAACATATCTGAATAAAGGATATAGCGAATAACAGAACAATCAGTTACTAATAAGCAATAGGGGAGAGGGGGCACGTGTGAACATGGAGCAGATGTGCACATCACAATTTTTCAATAGTTATTTTATGTTTTTTTATTTGAAAAAAATAACCAATCATCACAACACCTGTATACATATAATTATAAATTTTTGAAGTTCTTTGGCATTTTGTTTGTCTTTACTAGCCAAAATACAGTTTGTAGATCTCAAAAGCAAAATATCAGTTCCAACTTTGTAAGCGAT
This sequence comes from Maratus speciosus, assembly GCA_963932465.1. NCBI lineage: Eukaryota > Metazoa > Arthropoda > Arachnida > Araneae > Salticidae > Maratus > Maratus speciosus. The sequence continues at coordinate 277,008,174 of OZ010789.1, forward strand.
TACCTTAATTTATTTATTTCAGGCAGATATGAACAGTACATTAATGTCCAGTAATTATTCTATGATTCTGTTTCTTTCAGTTAAATTCATGAGAAAGAAGGCCAGCTCCAATTCCTATAATTTTCCTGAAATAGGATAAATTTTCGTCATGCAAAAAGTGATGTTGTATTGGAATTTCCACAACCACATTTGTCAGGAGGTACACAAATAGGCACAAGCTCGTTTACGTTTAGTTGTAATTTTAAAAATATTAATGTTTTCTAAAGTTAATTAAAGTTCATGAAGTGTTATATATTATTTTAGTAAATGGTTTACAACAATATTTTTTATGCATTGTTAATACAAAAGTACTATGTTATAGAACTTTGCACATTTTTCCTATTTCATTTGTTCCAAACTTGCTACGATAGCTTACTTCCATCTCTAAAACAACAGCTATGTATATGATGCTTTGATTCGAGATGGATATCAGTAACATTTTAAAAAGTGAAATTTTTGAAATTGATAACTAATATGATTCTTGTGTATGGGGTCAGCATAGCTTTGTATTTATTATTTTCATTTTATAATGCTTTGTTTAAACAAATCATCCAGAAACTAGATAAACATATACAGGGTGTCCGAAAAGTCTGGAAACGGCCAAATAACTCGATAAATACAAAGCAGATTGAAAAACGAATATATACCTGTTAAATATTTTTAAAAAAGCTACTCAGTGATACCAAATTTGACCCTCGCAACCAACCCCCCAGGGGTCAGAGGGGTTCCAACTTTGAAATCTTAAATGATAACCCCCATTTTTTATTGCAGATTCGGATTTTACGGACAAAAATACGTAACTTTTGTATTTAATTTTTTTTTCTAATCCTCGTTGATCTCGGTGTAATTGAGCAAATAAAACAGATACATATTTTGGTTTTCCCAACCAGGTTTTGACATCTCGAAATCTGATTGGCCAGAACTTTTAACGTCATTGCCGTCTTTTGCGGAAATGGCGTTTCTCAAAAACCATCAGTGGAGATTGTTTTCATGGCGCTTTATATGCTTTTTCCATAAAAATTAGTAGAAATATATTAAATTATTTTTCTATTTGCAAGTCTTTTTATCAAGTCGATCATTTTTAAATAATAAACTGCGTATTTTGATATTTTAACCCCTTGAGGGGCAAGCAATTACGTTTGGGAAATGCTGAATTGCCACCGGAATATTTGAAAAATTCTATTTCAAAATAAGTAAACGCAATTTTACGGCTTTTTTTTTCACCAAACTTAGAAAAGTAAAATTTAATAAAATTTTTCTGATGTAAAACTTCATTAATCGTAGGTGGTATATAATATATACCGGTGCCCCTCAAGGGGTAACAAGTAAATAAGAACCTCCCCTTCCGAACAGAAAAATGATAGTATTCATTATTTGGGGGCGGAGTGTGTTGATATTCTGTGTTTCGATGTCTTTTACTGTAAAAAAAAAAAAAAAAAAAAAAAAAAAATCACTTAATTCGGGGCCAGATGGGAGTGTATAAGTTTTTTTTTTAAATTATTACTATAGAATAACATAAAGGAGCAAAAACAGAAACAAACATATAAAAACTTTTTGTGCTGGCTGATCAAAGGATGGGGAGTAGCGTAAATTTCAGGTGGAAGAGGGTGGGATTATAGGTTTCGATGATTTATTAGTTACTGCAACTACTGACTAGCAAGTAGGACAGAAAACATTCATAAATTCCAATAAATGTAATATTTTTTTGTAAATTAATATATTTTCCCATTTTAACATTTTTTTCCTAATTTTAAATTTATTATTGGGTTGTTCGGGAAGTCGTGTTCGTTTAGGAAAATCAATTCGCACCGGAAAATCCTGCTGGGTAATTATTAGACAGGTACTGAACAGGTACTGAACAGGTAATCAGCATTGAGGGGTTTCCTAGCTGTTATCAGCTTAACACCCAGACTAGGAAATTAGAATGTCTTATGTTTTAATGAGCCATTGGGATAAAGTTAAACTGTAGCAATGCTACTATAAGAATATAAGAAGTTAACAAGAGAAAAATAAGAAATTTAAGGAAAATAGGAATAAAAATAAATTTAAGTAAAAACTTAAGAAGAAAGAAAGTTAACAATAAATCTTAAAAAAATTTACATGAGTCTTAAAGTAATTCTAACTGTAGTTGTAAAACTACTATAAGGAATTTTGAAAGTTAAAGTTAGTACTGTTCAGTGAAACACTCACCAAGCAAGGGCAAGAAAAGCTAGGGTGGCAAGACCACAACATCCAACCAAAAAAGGGACAATTCAGGGCCATACATTTTATTTTTTTAAAGTTTTTCTGTTTTTATGGTTTCTATGTATATAGAGAATTTTTTTTTTTTTTTTTTAAGAAAAGTATATAAAAAGAAAAATAAGAGAAGGCAAAAATAGCGTGGAGAACTCAGATGTTACTGTGTGTCCATAATTATGGAAAACCTGGGCCGTTTCCGATGGTGGGGTTCAAAAGCGTCATAATCCGGTAGCTCCGCTACAATTTCATTAGGGAGGTCAAAAATTTTATCATAAAATTTTTTGGCTAAGTCGTTTATGCGCTTACGTAATGTAGTAGTTTTAAGGTCTCTTCGGACCGTGGGGTTGCGAAGGTAACGAGATGCGTTACGGACAGTACGCAGGTTGGAATTGTGCAAGCGACTAAGGTTGTCCATAGTGGTCTTACAAGTGAAGCCCCAGACCGGACTGGCATAGGTTATGATGGGAAGGATGCATGAGTTATAGAGGATTAATTTATTGTGAACAGACAAGATTTTACTGTTAAGGAGAGGTTTTATAGAGTTAAAGGCTCCGGCGACTTTACCTCTGATGGAGAAAGTGTGCTTTTTCCAGGTTAAGCGGCGGTCCAGAATGACCCCAAGATACTTAGCTTGGTCTGACCAAGGGATAACAGTGTTGTTAATAATGATTCTGTTAGGGAAAATTATTTTGCGAGAGAAATATACTGCAGTAGTTTTAGTTTCATTTATGACAACGCGCCAAAGCATGCACCAGTTCATGAAGTCATCAACATGAGTCTGTAGGTACCTGTAAAGAGTATACGGGTGGTGTGCCGAAGCGTAAATACAGGTGTCGTCCGCATAAAGAGCGAGGTGAGTGTGCAAAGAGCGTGGGATATCGTTAAAGAAAATGTTAAATAAAAATGGGCCCAACACGCTCCCCTGAAGGATGCCCGCTAGGATAAGGAGAATAATAGAAAGAATGTTGTTTATGCGGACTTGAAAAGAGCGGTCGCAAAGGTACGAATATATTAAATGTATAAGTCTGGGATGAAAACCGAGCTGAATTAATTTGTAAATGAGGCCCATATGCCAGACCTTGTCAAATGCCTTTGCGACATCAAGAAAGATGGCAGCTGCGGGAATTTTTGCATTGAGTTTCTCGCTGAGAAACTCAACAACCCTAAGAAGCTGGTGTTGTGCTGAGTGTTTTGGGCGAAAGCCGAACTGCTCAGGCATGAGAATGTTGTGTTGCTGAATGAACTCCTGCAACTGGGCACGAATGATTATTAGACATTAGATATAGGAATATATGTCTAATTATTAATTGATAGAATTTTCCGGTACGAATTGATTTTTCCAAACGGACACAACTTTTTGAACGACCCAGTCATTTTAAACAATTGAAAATTTTTGATCTTTTAAACTTTTGAATTAAAAATATAATTTAACTCTTTAAGCACTGTTGATTATTCCCTGGAGGAGAAGACGTTTTAATTTTCATGGGGGAAGGATAATGTAGAAAAGTGTTTAATTATTTATTAATTATTACAATAATATAACAAATGTGAAAAAAAAATATAAAAGAAAACGTTATTTGCAGAACAAATTAAAAACAAATCAGTTTTTCCTACATTTTTTAAGCCCGAGAAGGCACATTTATTCATATATTTCATTCAGTTACTTCAATGTTTAATGTTAAAGTTTTGAAACAAATAAGTTAGAGCTTTTGCGGACAGTGTCCTTAAAAAAGGACTCATGGTTTTTATTTTACTGGCACCCAGAAGACAGAGATTCTGAATATAAATAATTTGAAGTCTGCCCCTGGGAAAATCGGATTCTATTTTTTATTATGTAATAAATGCTCAAGGATAAAATTTTCTTAAATACAACGGTTTCATATAATATCTTTGGACACTACTTGGTTATCCCGTCGACTGATTTCGCAAATTATACAAATAGCCAAACTAATCACCAAATTATGCAAACTGGCATAACTTTTATTTTAAATAACAAAAGAACAATTAAATTCGTAAAATATTAATAAAATATAAATAAAAAGTTGAATTAAAAATCACTTGATGACATAACACCAAGTTTATCGTGTTTAATGTCAAGTGAATGTGACATATACGATCATCCATATACTGGCATTTAATCGTAAAGTTTGACGATAGTTTTTTTGTCGAGAGGGTAATCAAGTAGTACCTATTTTTGATTTTATAGCTTGGAGTTTTAAGTTGGATTATGCTAGATATTATATGCTAAAAGCTATAAAATCCAAGCTTTGGAGCGACAAAATTAGTTTCATCCATTCTTCATAGAAAGCAATGTTTAAAACGATTAATCTGTACAGTCGTTGGATATTATTTCATTATAAACTGTAAGGGCTGTTTTTATTTTTTTATTTCCAAACAATGTTAAGATTAAAATAATTGTCATATACTAACAACTTTACAAATTTAATCTTTTAAATTCCTAAAAAAAAAAAAAAAAGATAAAACATTAGTACGATAGAATTCTTTTTATGGCGTCGAAGTATATTCCTTATTGAATCTTTTTTAGCCTTGTGTTCAATTCAATATTTTATTCCCACTGAATCATTCTTGCTGTTTAGATAAAATTGGTATGACCCTGAGACATAATGACCAAAAGTGACCCACTAACCGAAATTTATCGAACATGTGACCTATCCCAATGGTCTTCGCCCCACCAGTGGCCGAGAGGTTCTGCTCTCGAAGCTGGTAGACGGGAGGTGCTGGGTTCGATCCCAATCGCGCCCGTCGGTCTAATCGTTCGGAGTTTTCGTGGTTTTCTTCGAGCCGTGGATCTTCCATGCGTTAATACGGATTAGGTTTCCTTAGAAAGACCCCCACGGAGGGCACTCCCCCCGGGCCTATATCCCTCGTGTAGATAATTGGCCGTCAAAAATCAACCCAACCCAATGGTCTTCTCCTGCTGGGAAACGATGCCATAAAACATTTTGTCGAAATGTTTTGAACTGTTTTTAGATATAATTAGCTTGACCCACAGTAACCCCAAAATGACCCACTTATCGAATTTTCTTGAACATGTGACTTAGCCCAATGGTCTTCTCATGCCCAGAAACGGTATAATACAAAATGTTGTAAAAATTGTTTGAGTCGTTTTTAAATACAATTATCTTGACCCACAGTGACCCAAAAATGGCCCAGTAATCGAATTTTCTCGAATATGTGACGCAGCCCAATGGTCTTCTCAAGCCTAGAAATAGCATAATACAAAATTTTGTCAAAATCGTTTGATTCGTTTTTTAAATACAATTAGCTTGACCCACAGTGACCCAAAATGACACAGTCATAGCTGCCAACTTTTACGCTTTTTTTCTACCACTAAAATTGAATAGAGATTTGCGCTTTGTTTAATCGCGAGATTTCGACGATTAAATAAGACAATATTTATTATAAAATTTTAGCGGTAAGAAAAAAGCGTAAAAGTTGGCAGCTATGCACAATAATAGAATTTTATCGAACTTGGTCCAACGGTCTTCTCATGCCCAGAAACGATATAATACAAAATTTTGTCTAGTTGTTTTGAGCTTTTTTTGATACAATTAGCTTGACCAACAGTGACCCAAAAATGACCCACAAATCGAATTCTCTCAAACATGTCACTTAGCACAATGGTCTTCTCATGCCCAGAAACAGTATAATACAAAATTTTGTTTAAATCGTTTGATTCGCTTTTTATGTACAATTAGCTTGAACCACAGTGGCCCAAAATGACCCACTAATCGATTTTTCTCGAACATGTGACTTAGCCTAATGGTCATCTCATGCCTAGAAGCGGTACACAGCAAAATTTTGTCAAAATGCTTTGAGCCTTTTTTTTTTAGATTCAATTAGCTTAGCATCTGACCCATTGTGACCCAAAATGACCCAAAAATGACTCACAAATCGAATTTTCTCAAACATGTGACTTAGCACAATGGTGTTCTCATGCCCAGAAACGGTAGGGGAGACTAGGGAGGGTTGACCCACTTTTTAGAAAACGATTCTTCATTTATTAAATATTGAAAGTAGAATAAAGTTTTATATATCATTTTATTCCTTATACAATCAGTTATCAAAATAAAATTGCTACATAAGTGTAGCATATAAGAAATTTGAAAAATGATTGATTTCAATCAGGAAAAAATAATGGGTCATGGCTCCCCACATATGGGAGGGTTGACCCACTATATGGGAGGCTTGACCCACTTTGTTTTATATTGCACTATATGTGAAGAGAAATAAAATCAGTTTAAAAAAAGCAAAATAACTTTATTCTACATGCTTTAATTATTATAAAAAAAATATATTTTTTTAAATATGAGGCTTAAACAAACCTGTTAAGATGCAATCGCAAATCAGAGGAGAATAATTTTGTTTTAAACAGGATTTTGTCTGAGCAGGTATAATTGTACAGCAGGGAAAATGAAATTTTAACATTTAAGGCAGTATTCTGTTAGAGACAGGTTTCGTTTTCATAGTGTTTCATGTTTTTATTTCCGGATTTGGGAGCCACTGTCCCGCTTTATTTATCTCCTTGTTCAATTTTTTGTGACACTCGATCTGACAACTCTAGTCGTCACATAGTTTGACTTCATCTCACTTTATTCACCCTGGTGAAATTTTTCTGCATACCTTCCTAAAGTTTTTCGATCGATGCTATGTTCTTTTGCAACCGTATGAGTACTTAACGTATCATTAACATGATTTAAACCTTTAAGAGGGAAAGTACATTCAGTACTGAAATGTTGAAATAAATGACTGGCATCGGAATTTATGAACAAATTTATTTGGAAATAAGAAAAAGGCTATATTTCACATACATATTAAATGAAAAGATTTTAGCAAAATTCTGGTGCCATCATGATGTTTCGGAATTAAAATTAAGTGGTTTTATAAACATACCATTGCCCCTAAAGGGTTAGGGCTGCTGCTTTCATCCTTTCTAGTCCTTCCCACTGTTTCTATTTACCTATTGTAAGCAATATTTTAATGGAAAAAAGTTTGTATCAACTTTCCCATTTTCCAACAATTTTTCACATTTTTCTACAATCAGTTTCAAACATTTTTTTTCCATCACACCATTTTACTGAAGCTTTACAGAATAAATTTACATTCTTTTTATGTACATACCATTAACTTTTCATTGTGCACAGTGTATAATAAAAAGATTTCCAAAACCACATAATTAAGGGAGCCTTGAACATCTGGTCAACCCTCCCACCATGGATCTTTTCTAAAGAATACCACATTGTTATATTAAGCCTAACTTACTATACAATATTTATGCCTGGAATGAAAGCTCGATGTTTCTGGATTACTTTAAACCTACTTACTTAAATTTCTATGATATACTTTATCTGAAAAAAGCTTGCAAAATATTTCTAAAAAACACAACTTTTTGGTTGAAAAGTCTCATAATGGATTTTTTCCACACCTATTTCGATTATCTCAATAAAACAAAGACTTGTAGCATTCCAGTAGCTTTGATTGACACCTATTGATAAAACTCTGAAATTCTTTTAAATATGAAAATTGATGGGTGGGTCAAGCCTCCCATATGGTCAACCGTCCCTAGTCTCCCCTATAATACAAAATTTTGTCTAAATCGTTTGATTCGTTTTTTATATATAAATACCTTGAACCACAGTGGCCCAAAATGACACACTAATCGATTTTTTTCGAACACGTGACTTAGCAAAATGGTCATCTCATGCCTAGAAGCGGTACACGGCAAAATTTTGTCAAAATGTTTTGAGCCTTTTTTTAGATTCAATTAGCTTAACATCTGACCCATTGTGACCCAAAATGACTCACAAATCGAATTTTCTTAAACATGTGACTTAGCACAATGGTTTTCTCATGCTCAGAAACAGTATAATACAAAATTTTGTCTAAATCGTTTATTCGTTTTTTAGATACGATTAGCTTGACCCATTGTGACCCAAAATGACCCACTAATCGAATTTTCTTGAAAATGCGACCTACCCGAATGGTATTATCGTGCCCAAAAATTTACACACACACACACACACACACACGGACACAATTTTTGCTCGTATTATAACATAATACGAGGGCTGTATGATAAGTACCTGGCCTTGGCAAGAAAAACACATTTTTATGTCAAAAATGTATTTTATTTTTCAGCATAATCTCCCAGTGGTGGAAAATTGGCGCAGAGGTGGAGCCTATTGACACCACTAAATTTTTATGGTATTATTCAGTTTAATAAAAACTCAGAAGTTTGATCATTAGATAAGAGGCAAAATACTGCTATAATTTAGTGGTGTCAATAGACTCCGCCTCTGCGCCAATTTTCCACCACTGATCTCCTTTTAGTTAGATTCACTTAGCCCAACGTTTTTCTATTTTTTCTATTCCCTCTAAGCCCCACCAGTGGCTGAGAGGTTCTGCTCTCGAAGCTGGTAGACGGGATGTGCTGGGTTCGAACCCAATCGCGCCCGTCGGCCTAATCGTTCGGAGTTTTCGTGGTTTTCTTCGAACTGTGGATTTCCATGCGTTAATACGGATTAGGTTCCCTTAGAAAGACCTCCACGGAAGGCACTCCCCCTAGGGCCTCTATCCCTCGTGTAGATAATTGGCCGTAAACAATCAAACTAACCCAACTCTATTCCCTCTAAAAAATACGATTACTCTAACCCTTCAAAATAGGCGTTTTTTTCAGCAATAACCTCATCGTTAGAGCCAATTTTTTTCCATCGAGCCTTTTTTTCATATTTGGATATAGAAAATATTCGCAGGGGCTAAATCTGGCGAATATGGTGGATGCGGAAGCAGTTCGTATCCTAATTCATAGAATTTTGGCGCTTGGCGAGGACACAGGTGTGCACGCATGCATTGTCTTGATGAAAGAGAATTTTTTTCTTCGCCAAATGCGGATGTTTTTCTTTCACAACATGGTTGAAACTATCCAATAAGTTGGAACAATATTCTCCATTAATCGTTTTACCTTTTCTAGGTAATCGACGAGAAATATACTGCATTAATCCCAAATTACTGTAGCCATGACTTTGTTTGCAGATAAAGTCGCTTTAGCCTTTTTTGGCGCAAGTTGGCCACGAAAGACCCACTGCTTGGACTGTTCTTTAGTTTATGGTGCACAGTGATAAATCCATGTTTCGTTAACAGTTATGAATCGATGCCAAAAATCATTTGGATTTCACTTTTACTTCGCCAAACATTATTTTGAAATTGGCATACGAGTGTGTTTAATGTCAATAGTGAGCAATTGCGGCACCCATTTTGCGGAAAGCTTTTTCATATCCAAATTTGTTCTTAAAAATTTTTACACCCGTTCAATTGAGATGCCCATAGTCTCAGCAATCTCGTGCACTTTCACTCTCTGATCGTTTATCACAATATCATGGATATTTTCTATCGTTTCTGATGTCGTAACTTCAATTGGGTGACTTGGACGTTCTTCATCAAAAATGCTTGTTGCGCGTTTGAATTCAGCTGTCCAATATTTTATAGTTGGTAACGAAGGTTCATAGTCCCCATAAACTTTTCTAAGTTCCGCTTTAATCTCATCAATTGTTTTCTTTTTCAAAAACAGTTTTTTTATCACTGCTCAATATTCAATTTTTTTCATTTTTGAAATATTACCAAAGTTGTTTTATTCAAGTGGCTCCCACTCACAAACTAAACAACTTAGTGACTTGCCAAATGGCCATATTTGATGTGAAAGATCACTTTTGCTAAATAAATCCTTTATTAAGTTCTAGTAGCACCATCTCTGGCCGAGGCCAGGTACTTATCATACTGCCCTCGTATTTTATGCTCATTAACATACACAATAAATCAGTAATCTGAATGAAGTAGCATTGATAGTAGCATACTTATGGTTCTTATGTATTAAAAAGTTATAAAATAATATAAATAAAAATAATCTCTCAATTTTAATCTACTAAAATGATTTAAAAATTTAAAAAAATATATTTTTTAATAAATTAGAAAAGTGCAAAACTTTTCATATCATTAATAACTTTAATCTATTTATACATTATTGAACATATGAGGACATGAGTTTCAAAACTCGTCTTATCCGGAAAGTCAAATTTAGGGAAATCTTGGGAACCTCTGACTACGTTCATTGGTTTTCATTGAAAACAAAGATTTTACAACGCCAGAAATACATGATAAAACATGTTTTTTTGCAAACTATAGCGTTTTTTCTATGCAGGTTCATCAATACAATAAATTAATAAAGAAAACTGGATTTTTTTTTTCATAAAGCGAATGTTGAAACTCACGTCCTCATATCGTCAGTACTATGTCAAACTATCCAATATAAAAACAGTGTTGCCAGTGGGCTACTTTTTTTTAAAAAATTCAAATTTCTTGATTGGCACCTCTTTCCTGAAATGGTAAAATTCCTTTTGTTTTAGCATAAATCAATATGTCATTAAATAAGGTTAAATAAGGCGAATTTTACTATTTCAAACAAGTGGTGCCAATCAAAAAATCTGAATTTAAAAAAAGTAGCCCATTGGCAATACTGTTTTCATATTGAATAGTTTTATATGGTATCGGCGATGTATATTAACCCATTAATCGCCAACACTATAGGAATTTTCAAATTTCTAAATTTCTCTATTCTGATGCCCAACTCTATTGAAGCGTATTTAAATAAACTCTATTCCAACAATTCCATATCAATGGCACGCATTTTGAAATCCTATGCCATCTAGACAGTCTATTTTCGCATACATTAAGTAATTCTGGTTCAATGATGGCTGTCATAGATCTGCCGATTAAAAGGTGGCCTGACGTTAAGGCCTCCAAGTCATTCACGTCTGAAGACCATGAAGTGATAGGGCTTGAGTTTAATATAGACTCTATCTGAGCAACTACAGTTACTAACTCTTCGAATGTTAGCCTTGCATTATCTTCCGTTCATTTTAGATTATATTTTACCGCTTTTATTCATTCCTGCCTCCAACAACACAAAATTAGGTGCTCGGGGTGGAAAAAATTTCCAAGTAATATTCTCCTCTAACAAATAATTTGCTAACCTCTCTTCTGGACGTCTTAGTAAATTGTGGAGTCTCTGTAACTCGGAATTCGCGCCAACAAAATTTTTTGCATTATCTGAAAAGATTACTGCGTGCTTTCCGCGCTTAGCAATGAACCTTTTTAATGTGGCACTGTGCTCAATTCATTTGAGGTCAATTCTGAGACTAATTCGAGATGCACTGCTTTAGTTACAAGGCAAACAAAGTTTGCCAAATACACTTTATGAAGAATTCCCTTTGTCCCGTACCAGTTTTATAAAATAGTGTAACTGGCTTTATTATGTGATCATTTTGCCTGACATTAAATAAGGTGAACATTCCTTTCTCAAAAAAGTGGTGGCAATGAGCAATTTGAATTTTTAAACCGCAATTTAATGCGACCGTTAAGGGAATAAATAATAGTTATTTTTTCTTTTTGTTGCCACACCTTAAAAAAACAATTTAATTATAAATAATATATATTTACAATTTTTTCGATAAATTCACTAGCTCCCGATTCCTACGAAGCTTTTTAAAAAAGCGGTGAATTTTATGTACCATCCCTCATAGCATGCATGGTCACAGTGACGTCGTTGTGACGTCACTGTAAGTCACTGTGGTCACGTCACATCTGTGACCAAAATGTCACCCCTCAGTGATGTCACATTGTGACTGAGATGTGAACTTCTTAGAAAACTTAAAAAAATACAAACATTATTCAAAACATGTTATTTATGTAAAATTATATTTTTCTGGCAATTAAAAAAATTGTAACGTCACTGTTATGTCACTGCATGTAACATACGTCATGTCACACATGTGACAAAAAACTCCCACCATATTGTAAGTCACAGTGTGACAGAAATATGAACTTCAAAAATCTTTGAAAATGAAGAGAAGTATTTTAAACATTCCCGAGTTACAGCGGCATAAGGAAGGGAAACATATTAGTGGATAGCAAATAGTAAATTCGGACACGAAAAGAGGGGGAGGGGGAATAATAAGGAAAATGCACGGTACAAGTATCAACAAACTAGATTTTCATGCTATATTTTATCAATTTGATATCTAAAATAGTGAAAGTATACTTTTTCCATGATTTCAATTTTATCTGTTATTGCAATTTAATATAATAATCCTTCACTGGTTGTTATTATTATAAAAGTGTTTCTCGGAAAAATGGTACGTGCTGGAGCAATTTGGATAACATATGTAGAATTAGGAATATTAAATCTGTACACTTTACATATTTAGTTTGCAAGAAGGAAATTGTTTTTTTTATTTATTTTTTATTTATTTATTTATTTATTTTTATTTATTTTATTTTATTTTTTTTTTTTATTTATTTTTTTTTTTTTTTTGTCGACCAGTTGTATTTGAAACACTTTTGTGGTTTCAAACTAAAAATGATCTATTACAGTTAAGTCTGCAGCTCTTAATGAGCACGTAAAAAGAGTGTTCAGAGTGGAGTCATATATGTATTCTTTAATTATAATTTGCATTCAAGTCATATTTTTTCCTGTTAGTGTTTACCAATTTTAAGTAACTATTTTTTTTTAAAATCTACTTCTTTCAGACTTTTAAAATAAAATTAGCATTTTCCGAAAAAAGAAATATATATACAAAATTTATACAAAACCCAAGTCATAATTAATTATTCATATTTCAAATTTGTGTTTTAGAGATATGACTTTAAAAAAAGGAATTTTACAAATTGTTTTATTTTACAGAAAATTAATGTGAAAAGAATGACAGTTTGACATGCCATTTTTTTTATCCTCTATACTTTTTTTTTCATTTATTAAGAAGGTATTTTGGATTTATTACGTGTAAAACAAACTTTACTTTAAAAAAAAAAAAGGCAGCTGTTTCATTCAGATGGAAAATTTTAATTACAGACACTTAAAATTATTGCGCATTTATAGTTCCAAATCTATTGCATACAAAAAGAAAAAAAAAATAATAAACATCTGCTTGCTATAGATCGTCTGCGTTCGATTTCAGCAAATAATGAATAAATATCAGAGAACTTTAGAAGCGGGAGTTAGTTAACGTTTTTTTTAAGTTAAGTGAAAGATGCCCGCCTGTTTAGGATAAAATATGGATATTATAACAATATTTATGGAGCTATAAATGTATGTCTTATTTAATTTAAATTTTTTATTCCTGTTTGGTAGATTATTAACTTAAGTTAAATAGTTTTATGTAATATAGAATGAGACTGATCTGGATTTTATATTGTATTTTCAGAAGCGATATTATCCAATTCGATACTGTAAAATGCCTTAATCTGCCATCGCTAGAAAAAAGAAAAAAAAAAAAAAAAAAAAAGCTGACGCAGAGACTGATTTATGCCTACATTCATAGTGGAAGGATTGTAAATATTAATTTTTAGTTACTTGAGATTAAAATATGTTGTGACAGTGATTTGAAATTTTTTTCGGCATCTTACAGTTTTAAGATTACTAACACAGTATATATCGTCATTATTATTTTGGAGTTAAATATGATATTCGATTATTATGATATTACGAAACTGTTTCAATTTAGAAATTAACATTATACTGGGAAAATATTTTTTTACATATTACAGTAGTGAAACTTTTAAAAGATTTTTATCATTGCTAATAATATTTTAAATTAGTATTTAAAATCCCAAATCTTCATAGCAATGTTTTCAAATTTAACATTTGCCAAAATTATAAAATAGGAATTCTTTATAACATGGAAAGATTTTGAAGAAATTGTTAAGTCTAATAATGCATTTAATTCATCTATTGTAGTTTGTTATTGTTATATAGTACAATTATAAATAATAATTATTTAGTGTTCTTCAAATTGGTATATTTATTTTTTTAAATTGTATGTAAGCATTTTTTGCAGTTCGTGATTTTAAACAAACATTTAATTGTAGACGTTCAGAATCAGTTATTAAATTTTCTTCGATTGTAAACTCATTTTCTACGTTTTCGATACGCGTAAATATTGGCATTAAAAAAAAAAAAAAAAGATATTTAAGTATTGAAATAAAGTGTTTTTTATGCGCTTTAGTGTAATTTCAACAAAGTTGAAAAGTGCTTATGATTTCTGGCTGTCTGTCTGCGCTCTAACTCGCATAAATATACCCGGATTGCCCTGAAATTTTTGGAAGTTATTGACGGTTACCATAGTATGATCCCTATTTGTAATGAAGTTTGTAGTATGTTTAGTTCATTTAAGGGGACAGTCAAAAGTATTTCGTTACATTACGGCCTATGGGAAAAAAATCATTTCAAATGATTTTTAATGACTTTACACGCTTTCAAACTGAATAAAATTGATATGCATTTATTAAGCGCACTAAAATATACATTCTGTAGAATATGCGATCCAAAGAATAGTTATTGTTCATTTACAGGGCTAAAAAAGGAAATCCAATGCATAATGATATAGGGGTGGAGGAAATTGTTTGCGGCGTATTTAATTATGTTAATCTATTTCATATATGATGAAATTGATATACGTCGCTAAGGTTTACATACTATAATTTTTTTCATGTATAATACAAGAGTATATAGCATTTACAGGGACACACAAAATATTTTGGACACTATGTTGTATCCGATGTACTGTTCATTAGCGATGATTGCTAGAAATGCATTTTTAATTATGATATGTGCTTTTATGATTCTACTATATTTATGCATAGTATATGGTGTATATAAATGCAATAATTCATATACAGGGCAACACAAAAGTATTCGTAAGTGTTACTGGGTATGGGTCCAAATTGTTTAAAGGTGGTTTTTAAATGAGTTTTTACGCTGAACTGCATTTAATTTACTAAGAAATGTTCGTAGAATATAGATAAAATCATATATAGTGTCACGCAAAAAATTGGATACATTGCCGTCTATAAATTATAATTTCTGGAAATGTGATTTCAGCAGTTTTAAGAGTGTTTTAGTTTAAATTAAATTTTAACTAAATAGTGGCGTGTAATAAAGGTTCTGAGTAAACTACAGGGTTGTACAAAAGTATTCAACTATGTTTCCATATATTAGTATAAATAGCTGAATGAGAATTTCAACGTATTATGCGTTTTCTTGCTACACTAAATTTTCCTATTATATATTATATATATCAATCTACAGATCAAATACAGGATTATTCAAAAGAATTGGGAAACATATTTGGGTATGGATGGTAACTGCTGAAATCAATTTTTCAAATGTCTTATGCATTTTCAAAATGTTTACTTAATTATCTTATTTACCTTATTTCCCTAAATAGCGAAGTTTTGTTAAAGCATTCGGGAAGTGTTGGAAAGTGTTTTATAATCTATACTTAACGCATGATTTTTATTACTTGTTTTTTCTATTTCCCAGATCAGTCTTTTCCTATAAAAGATACCAAATCTATTTGGCTTATATTCACAAAATACACTATACACGGGAATAAAAAATTTAAATAAATATGGCTTATCATGTAGTAATATAAATAAGAGATGCATTAATATCCGTTAGATTCCATGTTCGTATTTAATAAAGCAATAACAAATCACAACACATTAAAAAACTTACACATTGTTAATATCAAGCTTGAATTTAACATCAAACTTAGAACTTAATAAAAAAAATAAAAAAAAAAGATGTCAGTTGATAAGCATTGTTTTTTAAGTAGAAAAATTAAGAATATTTTAGAAAAATAGGACTCCAAACTAGCGATATTTTGCTATAAAATACAATAAAAAGATAGGATTTTATATTTCAAACGAAACTTTATTTTAAAATTCATCACAATGTTTATGACAAGAATCATCACAGTATTAATATTTTGAAAATTTTCTAGAGAGCCTTGCATACAATATTTCAAATGAAAATCAAATTTCGAATTAATTGCTTAAAAGGCGCAAAAGCCAACATAGTGAAAAAGATTCCATGCCGGTACTCGAGCTCGGGCCATCAGTATAGTGTACC
This sequence comes from Maratus speciosus, assembly GCA_963932465.1. Lineage (NCBI taxonomy): Eukaryota > Metazoa > Arthropoda > Arachnida > Araneae > Salticidae > Maratus > Maratus speciosus. The sequence continues at coordinate 277,024,435 of OZ010789.1, forward strand.
GGCACTTTAACGACATGGAAGATACCCAGCCTGGAAAATTTCTCCCTATTACATGTTGGCAAGGCTACAAACGCAGAACAAGATGGAATATTTATCGTAAGCCACCGACATGGAGCAAACACGAAACTTAATTAAGTCCAGCATAGGTTGAAACTATATTAATACTTGGAAAATTTTTCAGAGAGAAACATTCGTCTTGCATACACTTTTTCAAATTAAAATCAAATTTCAAATTAAAATTGCTTTTTAAGCAATTAATTTGAAATTTGTTTAATTTGAAATTTGATTTTCATTTGAAATATTGTATGCAAGGGGAATGTTTCTCTCTGGAAAAATTTCCAAGTATTAATATAGTTTCAATCGATGTTGAATTTAATTAAGTTTCGTGTTTGCCCCATGTCAGTGGCTCGCGATAAATATTCCATTTTGTACTGTACCAACATGTACTGTACCTTGCCAACATGTAATAGTAGTAAGAAATTTTCCAAACTGGGTATCGTTCCAAGTGATTTAGTCGGTAGAATGTCAGTGCGCTATACTGATGGCTCGGGTTCGTGTCTCGGCATGGAATTTTTTTCACTATGTTGTCCTTTGCGCCTTTTAAGCAATTAATTTGAAATCATCACAGTATTTTTGACAAGTTCGTCACAAATGACACATATTTCACAAATTGGTCACACTGTGACTTCAAAGCATTGTCGCTTTCGTCACATGTTCGTCACAAAATTAATGCCAAAATAGTCACAAATGACACACTTTTCACAATTTTTGTCACACCGTGACTTCACAGAGTTGTCACAATGTGACGTCACAAACGACCTCTAAAACGGCCATAACGACTGCTGCGCATTCTTGTCACTATGACGTCACATCGACGGTCACAAAATCACAATGTGACTTCACAACGACGTCGCCGTGACGTCACCATGCCTTACGGGATATATATATTATTTTATATATTTTCTGCACCCTTGCTAAATATCCTAATGCAACGGATTTTTTTCCCTTGTTGTTGTGGGGTGGGGAAGGGAGACAAATCATGATTTACAGTCTTGAAATTACGTGTTCAGTATAAACAGTGAAAACTTATAAAAGATGTTTTTTAAAACTCATTATATTTTTATACTTATTAACAGTTTTGTTTCGATACATTTTTTCAGATGTGTCAGAAAGTGTTTTTTAAACCGTGCCTGCATTTTTGTTTTTTCAAATTTGTTGGTAAAATCACTTTAAAATATTGCAAAATGAACTGGAAAAATACTAAAAAAATTAAGCTATTTTGTTCCATTTATTTGATAAATGTAAGCGTACTGAATATGGGAATATTCTTAATATGTATGTTAGTATAATATGCATAATTATATGTTTTATCTAAATTGATATAAAATAAGCTTTTAAATTCTATATTATATACTATAATTAGTAATTTTATGAACTACTAAAAAATATATTTTTATCCTTACAGAGACTAATAACATTATAAGTATTATTAATAATAAACTAAGAATAACAGTATTTGAGGCTTAAAAACAATTTATTTCATAATCATCTTGAAAAGGACTTTACATAAATGTCTTCTAAATGGCTAATAATTTTTTTCACCTATTCGTGCCTTGCGCCCGATATGTTGCAAGTTACAAAAAATGCATAAAAATAAACTTGAACATATAATTTCATAATTAAAAAAATAAGTATTTCGAAGAAGTCTATAATCTAAGATTATGACTTATTTATTTGAACACTTGATAAACAAAATGCAAAAAATTTACTTTTTACATTTCGCCATCTTGAAAAATAAAAAAATCTATAAACACCGAAAAAAGCCTTCATTTAAGCAAATAAATGACCATTTTATGCTGTCATCTCTCAGTAACAGATAAAGACATTTATAGATAATTATTTCATACAATTTTTATGTTATACACTGTAAAAAATTGCTGCAGTAATTTTACTGCAGCAGAGATTCCAGGCACAGACACATAAAAAAACGGGCTTTGTTCCTAGATTAACGGACTTTGCCTTTAGATAAACGGGTTTTTGCCTGTAAGACATAACATTTACGAGAGTTGACAGTTTATTTGGAAAAAGTGACATTTTTCGTAAATTTACTGGAGTAATTCACGGTAAAGTACCGTAAATTTACAATTTTTTTTTACAGTGTAAAAAAGAAGAAAATTATACAAATTTATTAAAATTCGAAGCGTCCCAAAAATGGGACACTAGCCATAAATGGGTTAATGTATGCTTGACGCATGATTTTTCATTCTTGATTGTTTCAAACTGGTTGTTATTTATTTCGACTTAATTTATTAGGAAAGTAACAAATTTCTAAGTTAATAAAAGTTTGAAATCGATCAATAAGTTTTAAAAATTACTAACAGCAACTTCAAGTTTCTTATCTCTTAAAGCAAAAGGAATTAAGAAAAGCACGTGTTAGGCATTGAATATTTCACGCGATAAATATTTATGCAGATAATGCGGTTGTTCGATAACATCGATTTTAAAATATAAGAAAATAGTTTCTAATAAATATGAATGTCTTTACGCATAACAATCAATTACCGATAAGTCTTGCTTGTTTAGATTTCAATTATCCCTGTGCAGTATGTATAGATTATCAATATTTATGTAATTTTATGTTCTGTATACTTACAGCATGTGTAATCTGCACATATTGTCATTCTTAATTAATATTTTACAAATATATTTAGAATTATAGATTAATAACATTTATGTTTGAGGATTTAACTTGAAGCGTTTTAAACAATGTAGATTATTAACAGTTACACTTGTCTGCAATAAATTTATTGAAATTGAAAATGCATTTCACCATGTTAGCAACATGTTTATTTATACATCAAACATGTATACAAATGCAATATGAAGGTATATAAAATTTCCGATTTATAGTCATATGCATGCATGTAAATTTAAATTGTGTATCACGTTTGTTTATTCGAATGTTATGTGACATATTTTAATTTGTTTTATCGAGAAAGTAAGAAGTTTAATTCATTTAATATATATAATCGATCAATAATTTTAAGATCAATCAATTAAATCCGCAATAATAAATGTAAGTCTGCCTGCGTCTATCTGCTCCCATGATGTCCTAAACAATCACTTTGTATATAGATAGATAAATATGTATAATGTGTATAAATATTTATAATGTTTTACATATAGTTGGTTGGTTGGCTGATTTTTGACGGCCGATTATCTACTCTAGGGATATATGCCCGAGGGGGGGAGTGCCCTTCGTGGGGGTCTTTCTAAGTGAACCTAACCCGTATTTACGCATGGAAATCCATTCCATAGATCGAAGAAAACCACGAAAACTCCGAACGATTAGGCCGACGGGCGCGATTGGGTTCGAACCCAGCACCTCCCATCTACCAGCTTCGAGAGCAGAACCTCTCAGCCACTGTTTTACATATAATTATGTTGTTTTTGAACATAATTATTTAGCATTATAAATTTATATAAATATAATATACATTTATATTAATACATCAACGCATACAATGTGTATTATGTTTCAAAAATTGCAGATTTTTCCAACAAAACTACTTTTAGTACAGAAATTTGAATATAAGATTAAAGACTGAAATCCCTTACACTAGTCTTCACTACATATTCAATATGTTAATGCAGTTTCTTTTCAAATATATGATTTATTTCAGCATCATTTTATCTTAATAACGCTTTTGAGTGCACATGATCTTGCAAAGTTTTCGAGTGCATCAAAATAGAAAACATCTTCGAAAGATTGAATGAGATAGGGTAAGCATAGTGTATATGTCAGAAGTTCTAAGTTCTCTCAAATATCCTTCGTTCGAGGGAAAATAGGAAATACATTATGGACGTTGAAATTTTTCTTTTAGTCTCATACATCTCAAAAAGTAATATAGAAAAGTTTCTAACACAATATTTTGACATGTTTCTGAAATGAATAGGAATCGGAATAATGTAAAAAAATGTATTGTTGAGAGTGGAAAATCGAAAAAATACCAATGCATATCTAGGAAATCTACGATATACTATACTTGCCAATCTTCCCGTTTTTTAAATAAAAAAAAAAAGAAACTTTCAACGAGAAATTTTATTTAAGTAATAAAATCAACTGTACTCTCTATAGATTTTGAATGACTATCACATTAGAACCAAAATACAGGGTGTCCATAATTAAATGACCCTACTTTAACCCCTTAATGCTCGAATTAAATTACGGTTTAAAAATTCAAATTGCTTATTGGCACTACTTTTATGAAAAAGAAATATTCATGTTATTTAATGACAGGTAAAACGATACAAAAATATAGCAAATTTCACTATTTTATAAAACTGGTGGGAATCAAACAATCTGAGTAAAAGACACAGCCCGTGAATATGACGGGAGCGAGAATTAAGAGGTTAAAGATGTCTATAGACGAAACTATTGGTCAGAAAGTTCTGGAATTTTGTGACGGACATAATAAAGAAATGGGAATTTGTTTGAGCGAAAAAAAAATTGTTCGCTATTCCGCCTCCAGAGGGCGTTTTTTAATGAATTAAACATTTTTAAAAGTTTTTACGCTTTATTTTTCTCAGATTAAATAAGACGAATATACAGATCGTCAGATTAAATAAGACAAATATAAAACACCCTCTGGTGGCAAAAATTGAACTAATTTTTTTTTCACTCAAACTCCCATTCCTTTATTATGTCCGTCACAAAATTTCGCAAATTTCTAACCAATAATTTCGTATGTAGACAACTTTAAATTAGGGTCGTTTAATTATTACCTGTACATTTAACCTGTACATAAAACCATGTACATTTAACTCGTTAAGGGGACTCGGTACATTTTACAGAACTTTGAAGATTTTATTTTGCTAATGTACATTTACTTATTATATACCTATATTGTTATACAGTAAACATCTTCTAATCTGGCGCGTCCGGGACTTGAAGCCTGCCGGATTACGAAAATTTTCAGATTACAGGATGAATGCCAGGAAAAACCTGTAGACGTTAGAATTAAACAAAAAATGACAGTAAAGCATGTTTTTTAGTCTTTAAACAGCTTGAATAGAATTAAAAAAAATTCAATCATGTAAAGTACAGCTTATGTAAATGACTATAAAATGAAAACGTGCACTGTAAACCTATACAGTAGCCCTACCCGTGGAAGCCATCTTAAACAAATCTCGAATATCAACTTGTTTTGTAGTAGTCTTCTCTCTTCTTTTGTTTAGGAAGTAATTTTGTGTGATGTGAAGTTTCATAATTTCCGCATCTTAAAACGAATTGCTGTGCTCAGAAAACTTTATAAATATAATCAAGTCACCAGCTGCTTGATTCAACTGGTTTTGTTTGTCTCGTCCACATCATCTTCATCAGAGTCAACGTCTTTGGGGACTGTTCGGTTCATAACATTCTGAATGATGGTCTCATTTGTCAAAATTCCCTTTGTCGGCTCCTCAAAATCTACAACTATATCTTTCATTTCTTCCCTATTCACATGTGACATGGGGTTTCACTAAAGACAAACAATATAAACCATCTTCTAGTTCATCTTCAATTGCATCGCTTTTAAAAATTTCAAACTTTTCGTCCATTACTTCAGGCCAAATTTTACGCCATGACTTTTTTAAAGTTTCCTGTTTCATTCCTCAATGTCACATCATAATTCCTTCCATATCCGGCTTCTCATTAAAAATATAAATTAAAATAGAAAATAAACAATGAATGGCAGCAAAGATGGAAGAATGAAGACAGGCCGCTACACACATAACTTATTACCAAGTGTTCCCCTTCAATTCATTGTAAATAATCGTTACTTTTTTCTTTTCTTCACAAATCACGGCCCTTTCCAGAAAAATCTTTACGACATAGGTAAACGTGACACCCCTCTTTGTGTATGTGGTCTCCCCTCCACCTTACTTCACTACGTACTGGATTGTTCTCTGACAACATATTACCACGTTAAAAAACACAAAACTATGACGATTCCGGATTGGATTCATTATATTAGTGAAATTCCTGTTCTCATGAACAGAATATCAGCTCGAATGAGATTTATAGAGAAAAATGAAGTCATTTTTAGAAATAATTATCCATACCTCTCGGACGCTTCTTCAGACTATGATTTATATATACACAGGTGAACCTATTTTATCCGAAACTCTTTTAACCGAAACTCTTGATTAACCGAAATCCATTTTTAAAGCTTTTTTCTTTACTATCACATTTCTTTCGTGCAAAACCCATTTTGAAAGCCTTTTTGTGTGTGTGTGTGCAAGTTTCTTTTCCGAACTACGAGTACATATAAATATTTTTGATCCACGTTCTTAGAATTCCATTGGATTTAACTTGAGTTCCTGTAACCTGCGGAGTGGAGCGGAGAAAACGAACAAATTAGCAATTCTAAAGCTTTTGAATGTTTCGCAAAAGGTTTGGCAGGGCTGAAGCAGCAGAAAGTCGGTGATACTGGTGAACTAATAATATTAAAAAACTCCATGATAGAGCTTCAAAGCAAAGGCAATCAAAACTACGACAAACAAAATATTTTTTCAAATCCTTGTGATACATGTAAAAGGTACTTAATTTCAAAATTAAAATTCAGGCAATTTATTCTTGTTTCTATTTTGCTATTGCTTTATTTTTATAAAGCTATTGTTACCATAATACGAAATATTGCATCTATTTCTCCTTAATCTTAAAATTGAAGCATTCTCGATTATCCGAAAATTTCGATTTTCCGAAAGATGGTCGGTTCCAATTACTTCGGATAATCGAGGTTCTACTGTATATATTTTATTGTTGTTATCTTCTTTGTTTCCGTTGTAAATATTTTTCATATATATTCATTAATTATTATTATTGGTATTATAGTTATTACAAGCAGTGTTTCTGTTACTAATATTTTGTATTTGTTACTCATATAAATCATCATGTTTTGAACCAGGAAGCTACATTAAGAATCTTACAGTTTTTTTTTTTTTTTTTTTTTTTTTTTTTGGGGGGGGGGGGGTGTTACTAAAGCATATTTATAAACATTGGCCTTTTTCTTTTAACCGCTGCCAAAAGGAGGGACTAACAAATGGGTTTTGGCCGTCCGTAGAAAAACACTCCATCAGGCTTGCAGCTTGGGGCTACGGTTCGGATTTCCATTCCCTCCCCTCTTCTGAAGTTACATCAGATTATTATAAACATCAGATGTGATTAACCCCTTAACGGTCGCTTAATATTTGGAAAAACCATAAAAAATGTACCTATTTTTTTAATAACAGAAACTGAATAATTATAAGGCTTCTAAATAAAATATGCAATTAGATTTTTTTTAACCCCCTGAGGGGCACCGGGATATATTATATACCGCCTACGATTAATGAAGTTTTACACCAGAAAAATTTTATTAAAGTTTACTTTTCTAACTTTGGTGGAAAAAAGCTGTAAAATTGCTCTTACTTATTTTGAAATAGAATTTTTCAAAGATTCCGGTGGGAATTCAGCATTTCACAAACGTAGTTGCTTGCCCCTTAAGGGGTTAAGCAGGGCTCGCACCGTTCCTAAAATTTTCGCACTTTGCTACCACTAAATTCAAATGATAACCTTTATTCTATAATTCTGTTATAGATGTCAAAAGTATCTACCACGAAGAATTTTAATATAAAATACTGGTAGCAAAGTGCGAAAATTTTAGGAACGGTGCGAGCCCTGGGTTAAGGCAAAAAAAAAAAAAAACATGCTATTGAACAAATTAACATTTGTAGAAAAGCCATCATGCGAGAATTCTGTGTCTTAATGTTTGTTTTACACCATACAAATTAATGCGAATAAGACCTTTATTTTTCACATCTTAGATCTTTATTTATCATCATCACACAAATTTTTACAAATAATATTTGAAATAATACAATATACATTAAATTTTGATTATTAATATATTTTTTTAGCGTAATATATTTTGAAACATGCAATACCAAGTCCAACAACACAGTCAGCGCCCAAAACCAAACCCAAGCAGCAATATTCAAAGACTCCAGACGGAAATGACTTTAAAATTTTTCTAGTTTCGAAGTTTTTTCAGCAATTAAATCTCCAGCTCGGAAATATGACGGGCACGAGAATTAACGAACGACACCTCAGCCCGTGATATTGACGGGAGCGAGAATTAAGGGGTTAAACAAGGAATACTATTTTCTCCGAAAGTCTCCTATCCGGCATGCCGGACAAACTTAGATAAACTGATTTTCACAAGAAAATAAAATCATCAGGAGTGATTAAACAAGGAATACTATTTTCTCCGAAAGTCGTGCTCGATTATCTGGCATGCCGGACAATAGGATGCCTGATTAGAGGTTATTTACTGCAGTTAAAACTGATTTTCACAAGATAAAAAATCATTTTGTTGTTAAAATTTGAAATTTTAATTTTTTTTTTTCTTTATTTATAGAATTTTGTAGTTTGCTGTTTTTTTTTTATACATAATTGTGCTTAAAATATTAAAACCTCTATAAATATTTGTCAAATCACTCCATTAATTTTTTGTATCCTCAATACGGTGTTCTTAATAAAATTAGAGATGAATTAATGAATTAGTTTATGAGAAAAAAGGTAAAATATACAAACATAGGCAAAAACCCAGCAAAAAACATGACGTCTTCAACTTTTCGATTTTTATTATTAGTAATATTTTATTATTATATTGTAAAATCCATCCCTAATTTTATAACGTACACTATATTGAGGATGCAGAAAAATAATGGAGTGATTTGACAACTATTTGTAGAAGTTTTAGTGTTTTAAACACAGTAATGAATAATTAAAAAATAAAAACAGAAAACTTTAAAATTAGTTACATTTGAAAAATAAATAAAATTCTCAATTTTTACCCACAAAATGAGTTTGTTGGTTAGTTGATATGAGGGTGTTTGTTATGGCCAATTATCTGCGCGAGGCATATACTTGGCCAAGCTGTGTGGAAATTCTCTCCGAGTTAGTCTTTTTATAGTAACATAACGCGTATTCAGGAAAAGTTTCAGAAAACCCCGAATGGTTAGACCGAAGAGCAGGACAAAGATTCGAACTGGTAACTTCTGTCTAACAATTTTGAGAGCAGAACCTCTCAGTCGCTGGTGGGACCATTCCTAGGGGGTGGATATACAAATTGCAACAAATTTGGATCAATATTCCCGCCTTACCATAATATGCTGAAATATCAAACTTGACACCATAGAGAAACCGAGACCGAGGAAGGTCTCGATCAGCCTTATGATCACAAGAAGAAACTGCATTATTCCTGCAGAGATAACAAGCAATTTTTAATTGAAAATTTAGCTCCATTATTGCAGATCTCATACATTTTAAGGGGTCAGGTAACCTTTGAAGCGTCCAAAATTCGATTTTTTTTTAAAAATAGCTTATAATTAAATATGATTCTTTAGCAACATTTAAAAGGAAGCCCCATACAAAAATTCGCATTAGAAGAGAAGTTATGTCTAAAACACTTTGAGCTTTTGCTATATGATCAATGTGCGATTCAATCTTTAAAGCCAATTTTCTCAAAACATCGATTTTGATCATTGCGCGCACGATTCCTGAAAAACGGTTACCCAGAATTTCACGAAATTTTTGTTGAATGTATTAAACGTACAGAAGCACAAAATGACCTATTATTATGTTTCTCAAGTAATAAATTTAGAATTCACGACAACTTTTGTATTAAATAAATCTCGATATTTCGAATTACTTAATTTTTTTATTTTTTTTTTTATTTATTTTTTTTTTAACTCGGGATCTACATGTTTTATTTTTTTCATTGTAGGCCATTTTGAAAACACTTTATATCCGTACTCGTTAAAAAAATCATGGCTTGTTTCAGCCATTCAAATGGTAAAAATCATGCGCGCAATGCATGCAACAATAATTCTTTCGTAAAAATTGTATTATCTTTAACAATAAATTTAAAAAAAAAAACTATATCTGTGTATACCTTTTTTAACAACTTTAATTGATAAAATAAATCGTAACATGTGTTTTCAATTTTTTAATTAAAAGTTGATTAGTTAAAGAGTGACTGCAATTCTTACAGAGGTCATTTTTCCATGTACTTTATTGGTTCAAAGGGTACCTGACCACTTAATCACACTGCTGACCGTGTCATTTATAACATCCGCGTTTCGGAAGCCACCGCCCCCTGAATACTGGGCTTGAGCGCTGACACAAAAATGGCGGTTGACGTATTCCGATATTTTTAAGCGTTTGTACCTTACCCTGAATTTATAGACAACAGTATTTTCCAAAAGTTTTCTTTGATTTATTTAATCCCATAACAATAAAGCGCTTAAAACTTTAAAAAATTATTGGTATCAAATTTCAAGGGGCTGTACAAACGCTGAAAAAAGTCCGCTTACGACAGCCGCCATTTTTGAGTCAGCGCTCAGGCCAAGTATTCGGGGGATGGGGCGGATGCACTCATTTCTGCTTTATAATATAAATGAACTTTTTAGGACTTTTATTTTTAACGTGCATGGCAAGTGCGTGATTTTTATCAACCATTTGGGAAAATGGTTATTGTTCTCTGTCAGGGTAGGAAATCAAAAACATATCTGAAGCGGTTTATTGGTTCAATCCGCATTTTATTCGTTTTCTGATTGGTCTATACAGAGTAATATGTATTTTACCTTTACTTTCAATAGAGATGGATACTTCTGTTGCTAACTCCATTTTGCTGCTTTTTTGCTTAACCCTAGAACTACCGGAAATTTTACTCAAGTTTTATAAAAACATTCTACACCAGAATTTTTACTTAAAACTATTTAATTTGTTTATTTAACTTATTATTGTCTGATTTATACATTTAGTTTGTTTTGAAGAAATTTCTGGTTTGAATAAATATTTTGAATGTACATGTCGGGTCCAATGGACCCGTCTGGTAGACGGAAGGTTAAGTATTATCCATTCACAATGTTATACCATTGTGAATGGATAATACTTAAGCAAAAAAGCAGCAAAAAAGACGCCCGTCTGACATTGGTCTAAGAAATTAGTAGTGTCCAGAGCATTTGGAACCATGAGGTACGCAGGACACCGGCAACACTACTGCTTATGGTTCCTGTTGAATAATAATACCGGGTGTACAAAAAAGGACTGACTGATTTTAAAATTCAATAACGCGCAAACGGTAACAGGTATTTAAAAAATTATTACAGATAGGTTATGTATGATGTCAGGAGTTTTTTTTTTTTTTTTTTTTTTTTTTTTTTTTTTTTTTTTTTTTTTTTATTGTGATTCTCGAATTTAGTTCGAATTACAAACTATAGATTTTTTGGCCTTTCTCTTCTCCCATGCCAAAAAAGGAGATTAAAATTTATTGAATGGGTCCTGAAGTACCAAAAATCGGGACTGGATTTATCGCATACTGCTCGCAGCGCCATCTATTGTTTGTAATTGAAACTAAATTCGAGAATCACAGTAAAAAAAGCTCCTGACACCATACATAACGCTCCTGCAAGAATTTTTTAAATATCTGTCACCTTTTGCAAGTTATTGAATTTTAAAATCAGTCAGTCCTTTTTAGGACACGTGGTATTTAGACCTTAAGTTTCTGCAATATACATGAACTGAAGGAAGCTTGGAGGCAGCAACAGTTTTAATTCGGACTAAGCCGTGTGAAAGATGGTTCGGAAATGAAACTGAAATCAACGACAAGACTCTGACGAGAAAGCTGTGTATTATATCACTGCTATAAATGTGTCAACAATTATTGTAAATATTTTTTAAGTACTATAATAAATCCCTATTGCTCAAGAAACATTGGGATTTTTTTTATTGAACTCTTCTATCAGACAAGCTGGAAAGTGAATAGCAATTTTTTAAAAATACCGGTTGCAAATACGAAAATTTAATATAAAGATTTGTTTTCGGCATCATATTTTAATAGCTGCCAGCTTCTACGATTTTTAGGCGCTATCATTTTTTTAAAGGAAAAAAATTGATTTATTAAATCAAAGAAAACTTGCGATTAAAAAAAAAAGCAATTTCTTTTGTTTGAAAGATGGTTGTCTGCAACATCATTTTTTTTCTTCCGTTAGACAGATATCTAGCCATTTTTAAATCCATGTACTTATTAATATTAGGATTAAATATTTCTTAAAAAGTTAAATTCATTGACTATTCAATATATTGTTGAATAATTCTTAATATATAAAATAATTGAAAAGCATTAATGTAATATTTCATATTTACAAACGAAAGCTTGTAAAGGGTATTTGCCCCTAAGAGACAAACTAATATGTGTCTGATAAGTTATGTTCATTGAAGTGCATAGATATTAGAGTATTTCAGATGTTGTAAATTCCATTTAAATACAAATTTAACCCATAATGTCTAAATAATCAATTATTAGCTCATCAGACAAATCATAAAGCATTGCTATGCTCAGCAAGTGATGTATAATTCTGTTATTCAATCATTTTAAAACTATGTAATATGCTGAGGAAATGTATGATAGCGTACAGAATATTTATAGTCTGACCAACCTCCTAACGGAAATTCATTGTTAAGGAGAATTTAATCCTTTCTTGGACATGTAATTGCGTTTATGTAATGTTCAATTTACATCTAATGAAAAAATAATTAAGTTAAAAATAAAGAAATACAGAAGTAATATTTCACCAAAATTTCTGGTGCGAATTTCATTAAAACTAAATAGCATAGATATTATACTAACGTCTTTCAGGGGTTTAACCCTTAAATGCATTGTTATGCATATCGGCATCACTTTTTATTTATATCTTAGCAAACACTATATTTATATAGAAATATTAATCCTGTAAGAAGTATTAAAAAATATGCTACTAAATAAAATTTAAAATCTATCTGAAAATTTCTGGTGTCTAATCTTTAATATAAGAATAAAAAATACAATTTTAAAAGAATAATTCATGCATTTAAGGGTTAAGTTTTACAAAATAAAAAATTATATAAAATAAGGTATTTAGATTCATACTTATTAAAATATTTACTAATTTGCAATATTTTAGTTTTTACTTGTATTGCAGACGCGCAACATAAGAAAAGCTTGACACGTTATACACAAAATGTATCTCTGATATTTTTATATTATTTTTCCTGTGTAATAAACCTTTCTGAGAATCATATAAATTTTTTTCGAAACAAAATAAAAAATCATGCATTTAAGGGTTAAGAAGTAAAAAGATTTTTATTCAGAGTTTAGCAGGAAATATCTATTAATTAAACATTTTTGAATTTACTGAAAGGCTCCTTTTTGACAATGCACACACACACACATATATATACCGGGTGTCATAAAAAGGACTGACCGATTTTAAAATCCAATAACTTGCAAACGGTGGCAGGTACTTAAAAAATTCTTGCAGGACTGTTACGGATGATGTCAGTAGTTTTTTTTTACCGTGATTCTCGAATTTAGTTCGAATTACAAACAATAGATGTCGCTGCGAGCAACATGCGCTAAATCCAGGCCCGATTTTTGGTTCGGAACCCACTCAGTATATTTTAATCGTCTTTTTTGGCATGGGGGAAGAGAAGGACCAAAAACATCCAGCTTGAATTTAGCGCCTAATGCTTGCAGCGCCATCTATTATTTGCAATTCGAACTAAATTCAAGAATCACGGTAAAAAAACCGCCTGACATCACACATAACGCTCCTGCAAGAAATTTTTAAATATCTGTCAACGTTTGCGAGTTATTAAATTTTAAAATCAGTCAGTCCTTTTTAGGACACCCAGTATATACCATATAACCTATCTTAGAGAAAAAATGGACAAAAAAAGTCAAAATGAAAGTCAATAAATGTCTTCAACGTTTAAATTTAAGTTAGCATATTTTTTGTTTGTTTCAGTAGGCGATAAATACAAGTAAAAAGAAATATTTTTCCAGTATTTGTCAATTTTAATTTTTAAATGTATGCTTGTGGAAAAAAAAATCCCCTACTTACCCTGCCGCAAAATATCATATAAAATGTGACTGGTACCAAATGATTACTAATAACATCTACTAATTAAGGCTATAATTAAATTAATTTTCAACGTTTGTCCATATATTGAATAAAAAAATTAAATTTTAGTAAGTAATTTTGACATCCCTATTGAATTCTTCGCTAATTTGTACTTTTAGCTACCGATAGGCAGAATGAAGGATTTTACTATTCGATTGAACCGTTCGAGTATGCGCTAAAGCACAGCTGCCAAATTTTTCATTAAATTCAATTTCTATCAGAAATTTTATACAGATTTTTTATTTTTCATTAGAATTAATTAAGGAAACACATAAAACTATAAAAATCTTTTTTATCTCAAAATTTTCCGAAGATTATTGATTAGCCTTTCCGACGCAGTGGTCCCACGTCGAGACCACCTAATTTTAATTCCAAACTTACAAACGATACCAAGAGTATTTCAACCCCTTGCCTGTGGCACACGAACTCAGTTCGGGCAACGCAAATGGCCCAAATTTTGGAGTGCCCGATCTGCGTTCGGGCAAGAGAAAAACTGTGTTTCAATTCAGTGAAGCCCGAATTCGGTTCGTCCAACAAATAACATGTAATTTACCATTTACTGATTAGATGGTGATACTTTCCCGCAAAAAGTTCGGCATTCTCGCGCCATTTGTCGGATTTTTGGAATTTTGTAGCTACGAACAAAATTAAAGATAATTTTTTTTTCCATTTTTGGCATGTTTTTCTCAAACATATTACACAGGCAAGGGGGTTAATAAAGTTTTTCTTTTACGATGACAGTTAAAATAACAAGTTCTTAATTTCTTAAAAAAGTCGTTTGTAATTTCCAGTGTCAGTCAATCATTGAATCATTTTACGAACAGAATTTTTCTATGCTGGAAAGGGTTAAAGAAATTACAAAGTATGGTAACTATGTTTTTTTTTTTTTTTTTTTACTAAATTTCTGGTGAAATTTGATTAAAAATATATACAAAGTTAGAAACTATGTTTTTGTTCATGCCCGAATGATTCATTCGATAGTAGAGTCATTCATTCTGCTCATTCCTACTATTACGAGACGGAAAATTATTCGATTAAGTAGTTTAGGAATTACGTACAGGTACAATTTTGAGCTACTAATGTTTTTTAATCGTTGCAAAACAGATCGAAAAAGGTTGATTTTTAAATACAACCAGGGCTCGCACCGTTCCTAAAATTTTCGCACTTTGCTACCAGTATTTTAATTAAAAATTCTTCGTGATAGATTCCTTTAACATCTTAATAGAGTTATACAACAAAAATTATCGTTTTAATTTAGTGGTAGCAAAGTGCGCGAAAATTTTAGGAACGATGGGAGCCCTGTACAACTCAAAAACTATTTGGAGGATTATACTGTAATTTTGTATTCCTGTATTAGAAGATTTTGTAAATCGGTTTCTGCTGAAAATTTTATAATTTATAATGCGTATTTTAAAATTTATATTAATTTCATACCTTATATATAATTGCAACTTCATTTTCCAATTCTTTGTCATCTTTTGATGCGCTGTTCTATAATTTGGCGCAATAGGTGTTGACGTGGTTGAAGTGTTAGCTTCTCTTTTGAACTTGCACTTGAATAAATGCAACATGTAAAAAAAGCATACTCGTAGATGGGTGCGTGTACGAGATAGCGTCCACAAGAAGAAAGAAAATTAATTAATTTAAAATTAATTAATTTAAAATTTAAAAAATATTACATCCTTTTGGACGTTATAAAGAACGTAACATCTAATTTTATTATCTATCAGTTTGTGATTTAAAAAAAAAAAAAAAAAAAAAAAAAGCAAATTTACAAATTACAACGATCATTTGGAAAATGATTTTTTCAAAGACTAAAATTTAAGACATAAAAAATCGCACGGAGTTGATCATACATTACGTACGCCATGAATTAAACATTAATAGTGTTATAACGCGTAAAAATTGCAAGCGACAACAATCGCTTGCAACTCCTCAGATTTCCTAAAACTTACGTATTATCCACCTGAAACTTACGTATTACCCAAGCATTTCATTGGCTGTTCTTGAAAAGGATTTTCCATCGTCACATTTCCAAGAAATCTGACGACCCATTTTAAAAGAAATTTCATTCTTAAACTTCTAAACATCCCACACTATTACTTTTTACACCGTCGTATAGAGAAAAAAAAAATGTACTTTTAAATGCAATTTGTTTGAAAGCTGTATCTCAATTTGTTTCTGAGTTGTTTTTTTCTCTTTTTTTTGTAGTTCTTATTACTTTCTATTCTATTACTTCTATTCTATTACTAAGTTA